>JAGIQG010000005.1:97694840-98896726 GCA_024679065.1 Sphyrna mokarran
GAACTGTAGTCAATCAATAGGAGTCACACATAGGTGTCCTTGTTATCTTGGTTTTCCAGGGAAATGGCTTCTGCTGTGGACCTGTTGTGGCAGTAGGCAAGCTGTAATGGATCTACATAGTCTGAGAGGCTGGAATTGATTTATGCCATGATTAACCTTTCGAAGCACTTCATAATGATGGATGTCAGACTCACCAGCCGAGAGTCATTAATGCACGCTGTTTGGTATTTTTTAGATACCAAGATGATAGTCATCTTCTTGAAGTAGATTCAGTCCTTAGATTGTTGTAAAGAGAGATTGAAAATGTTTGTGAATACCCCCACCAGCTGATCCATGCAGGATCTGAGTGCACTTCCAGATACCCCATCCAGGTCAGTAGCTGGTGGGTGAGGCTCACAGAATGATGCCTAAGATACAAGTGGTGTGCCTCAGGGGTCTGTTTTGGGGCCCCTGTTGTTTGTAATTTTTATAAGTGATCTGGATGAGGGTATTGAAGGATGGATTAGTAAATTTGCGGATGACACTAAAGTCGGTGGAGTGGTAGATAGTGAAGAGGGGTGTTATAGTTTGCAGAGAGACTTGACAAGTTGCAGAGCTGGGCCAAGAGGTGGCAAATGGAGTTTAATGTGGAAAAGTGTGAGGTAATGCACTTTGGCAGGAATAATAAATGTGTAGAGTATAGGGCTAATGGTAGGATTCTTAATAGTGTTGATGAACAGAGGGATCTTGGTGTATTTGTGCATAGATCCCTGAAAGTAGGCAGTCAAGTCGATAAGGTTGTTAAGAAGGCATATGGAGTCTTAGCTTTTATTGGTAGGGGGATTGAATTTCGGAGCCGCAACGTCATGTTGCAACTGTACAAAACTCTAGTGCGGCCGCACTTGGAGTATTGTGTGCAGTTCTGGTCCCCACATTATAAGAAAGATGTGGAGGCATTGGAGAGGGTACAGAGGAGGTTTACCAGGATGTTGCCTGGTATGGAGGGCAGGTCTTATGAAGAGAGGCTGAGGGATTTGAGGTTGTTTTCGTTAGAAAGGAGGCGGCTAAGAGGGGACCTTATCGAAACATATAAGATGATTAGAGGTTTAGATAGGGTGGACAGTGATAGCCTTTTTCCTAGGATGGAGAAAGCTAGCACGAGGGGACACAGCTTTAAATTAAGGGGTGATAGTTATAGGACGGATATCAGAGGTACGTTCTTTACCCAGAGGGTGGTTAGGGAGTGGAATGCCCTGCCTGCGGCAGTTGTAGATGTGCTAATTTTGGTGGCGTTTAAGAGGTTAGTTGATAAGTTTATGGAAGAGAAGGGAATGGTTTAGTTTGGAGGGTCATTGCTTTTTTCATAATTGATCGGCGCAACATCGAAGGCCGAAGGGCCTGTTCTGCGCTGTAATGTTCTATGTTCTATATGGGTTGACATCCAGCAGGAAACCAGGTTGAGATGGAGTGACTGCTGAGTGAACAGTGGCTCAGAAGGATTGAATTTGGGCCTTACTCCAAGTGGAGTGGAGACATTGGCTGGAGCTGAACAAGGATCTGATATGTATGGTTGGTTCTCTACAACATAAATGAGGCTCTTCACTTGTATCACCTGACCCATCACCAATCCCACTCCTGCTCTCCATCATATCCAGTCATTTCATGTCTCAGTCTGTCATTGTTTCTCAACTTTATTATCACCTTCCCTTGCAGCATGGATATTGGTGTACTTGTTTCAAGTGTCAGTGATGATGGTAATGTCTTTCACCTTGTTGGTTGACCAATGGGTTTTCATTGTTGTGTGCTGGAATCAGTTGGTATACTAGGAATCCAGAAGATCAAGATCACAACCAGTAGGAACAGGAATCAATCATGTTGCCAGATAGCATCTATTCCCCATTCAGATGATTATGGTTGATCTTGGACTTCAACTCCAGCGTCCAATCTGTTCTCCAAATCCCTTGATTCCCTGAAAGACAAAAAATCTCTCTATCTCAGGCTTAAAAGTATTCAATGATGGAGCATCTGCAACCGTCTGGGATTGAGATTTCTGTGAACACACAATCCTTTGAGTGAAGCAAATTTTCCTCACCTCTGTTCTAATGATCAGCCCTTATCTTTGGACTAGATGCAAATGTTTTAGATTTTCCAACCAGCGAAAACAATGTCTCAGAGTTTGCCCTATCAAACCTCTTCACGATTTTGTAGGTTTCAATGACAGCAACATTCATTCTTCTAAACTCCAGAGAATATAAATTCAATTTACTCAGCCTCTTACCATTGCAAAATTTCTCATCCCAGGGATCAATTTCATGAACCTTCACTGTAATGCCTCTCATGTCTTAATCATGGAGACAAATACTGCACACAGTATTCCAGGTTTGGTCTCAAAGTCCTGTACAGAGCAAGATGCCTTTACTCATGTGCTCCAGTCCCCTTGCAATAAAGGCAACCAAAAATAATTTCACACTTTCCAACATTATACTCCATTTGCCATCTTGTCACCATTCATTTAATCTGTTACCCTTTGCAGCCTTTCTGTGTCCTCATCACAGTTTACCTTTATACCCAGCTTAGTAGTAGCAGTAAATTTGCCTGAAATGTAGGTCAGGTATGCTAGCGTTAGGTTCATTCTTCCTCAGTGTACCTGAGCCGGAGCCAGAGTGTGACAACTGGGGGTTTTTCACAGTAACTTCATTGCAGTATTAATGTAAGCCTACTTGCAACACTAATAAAAAAAAATTAAAACTTAAAAAAGCTTGGATGCATTACCCTTTGTCTCTTCAGCTGAGTCATTAATATAGTTTAAAATAGCTGAGTCCCAACAAGATGATCAAGATGAGATATAAGATGATCAAGGGATTGGATAGGGTGGATAGTGAGAGCCTTTTTCCTCGGATGGTGATGACCAACATGAGGGGACATAACTTTAAATTAAGAGGTGGTAGTTATAGGACGGATGTCAGAGGCAGGTTCTTTACACAGAGGGTGGTGAGAGCATGGAATGCCCTGCCTGCAGCAGTTGTGGACTCGCCTACTTTGGGGGCATTCAAATGTTCGGTGGATAGGCATATGGATGATATTGGAATAGTTTAGGTTAGAGGGTCCACTGGCCGGCGCAACATCGAGGGCCGAAGGGCCTGTACTGCGCTGTAATGTTCTATGTTCTAACACTGAGCCTTATGGCACTCCACTATTCACTGCCTGCCAACTTGAAAACATTTTGTTTATGCCCACTCTTTGTCCCCTCTCTATGCTAAAATATTACCCTGAATTACACGAACTTTCATTTGGCCTATTAGCCTTTTGTGTGGATTTCATTTAATGCCTTTTGGAAATAATTCTCAAATACTTTTATCCATTCAAATGCTAAATTGCTAATAATTGCGCTAATGTATCTAACAGATTTATCATTTAGGATATATGATTAAACAAATACACATCAGTAGTTCTATTGTCTCCCACCAATCTCTGCACTCCCAACAGCTTTCAGATCAACTCTCTCCTCCATAATTTCCTCTTATGCTGATGAATTATTGCGTGTTACATGATCTGAGATGATATGAACCCATCTGGTTCACTAATGTCCCTGAGGGAAGAAAATCTGCCATCGTTACTTGGTCAGGTTTATATGTGACTCCAGAGCCACAGCAATGTGGTTGACTCTTAAAAATGCCCTCTGAAATGGCCTATAAAGCCATTCAGTTCAAGTGCAATTAGTGATGGACAAAAAAGTGCTGGTCCAGCCGGCGATGACAACATCCCATGAATGAATGAAAAAAGTTCTCTCTGTGGTTTGTAAGATATTTGCTCTTTCTTTGATTTGATTTAATTTATTATTGCCACGAGTGTTCGTATACAGTGAACAGTATTGTTTCTTGCACGCAGTAAAGACAAAGCATTCTGTTCCAGGAGAAGGAAAAAAGTGCAGAATGTATGTTACAGTCAGAACTAAGTTTAGAGAAAGATTAACTTAGTGTGAGATTGGTCCATTCAAAAGCCTGATGGCAACAGGAAAGAAGCTGTTCTTGAGTCGGTTGGCATGTGACCTCAGACTTCTGTATAATTTTCCCAAGGGAAGATGGTGGAAGACAGAATGTCTGGGGTGCATGGGATCATTAATTACTTTGGCTGCTTTGCTGAGGCAGTGGGAAGTTTAAACAGAGTCAGTGAATATGAAGCTGGCTTGCATGATGTATTGGGCTATATTCATGGCCTTTTGTAGTTTCTTGTGGTGTTGGGAAGAGCATGAGCCATACCAAGCTGTAATACAACCAGACTTTGTTCTGCTTTTCTCATTGAAAATGTGTCCTCAGTCTGTTTAACAGTTAAGTAGAACACGATCACTAAATTGCACATTTCATCAGTATGTTGAACTATTATTCATACAATCCAAGTTTAGAGAATGATCTATATGTAATTATATATGTATACTGATTAAGTAGATCATTCTCTGATTATAAAACGTGAAGAGATCCAGTTTACAGCAGTTTGCTACTAATTTTTGGTTACCATAAACAAAATCAGATCTTTAAGAATTTTAGTTTTCCAAACTATGGTCTAAGATTTCCTTGAGTAGGTCAAAAATTGTGAAGAAAAAGCCTCTTCCTATTTCTCAAAAAGCAAAAAACTCTTAAACTCACATGACCAATATACATGAAATGAGTGTGCCCTGACCTAACTTTAGACTCTCTTCTGTCCTCTGAAATTAAGAGATCTGGAATTTTCATCCCAACTGATAGAGTTGGAGCAGAAATAGGGAGGAATGAAGTACAATCGTAGAACCCCTATAGTTGAGATGGAAGCCATTTGGCTCATTAAGCCTGCACTGCAACATTCCCACCCAGACCCTATCCCCATAACCCCATATATTTATCCTGCTAATTCCCTGACACTAAGAGCCAATTTAGCACGGCCAATCAATCTAACCTGCACATCTTTCGAATGTGGGAGGAAACCAGAGCACCCGGAGAAATCCCACACAGACACGAGAAGAATGTGCAAACACCACACAGATAGTGACCCACGCAAGGAATTGAACCCGGATCTCTGACGTTGTGAGGCAGTAGTATTAACCATTGTACCACTACGCTGCCTGTGAATTGCCATGTAGTGTTGACTCCATTTAAAGGTGGCAGAATGGACTTCCAGTAGGCTTTATAGGACAATGAAAATATAAGGCACTAATATTTAAGAATATATTTATTATGTTCACTGCCCAAAAATGAGTGAACACTTTTGTGGGATCTAAAAAAAAAATCATTTACAGGATGTTGGCATCTCTGGAAAAGCCAGCATTTACTCTGTATCCTGAAGTGGCCCAGAAAAGGCCACCTTCTTGAATTATTACAGTCTGTGTTACACAGGGACACTTACACTGCTGTTAGGAAGAGGTTGACACAGTGATGTTTAAGGAACAGCAATATATTTCTCAAGTCCAAATGTCACTCTAATGGGGAGGGGGTTGGGGGGGTTGAGGGTGGTAGTGGGGAGTGGGGAGGAGGGGGGTGAATGGTCATATTTCCATGTGCTTGCTCCCTTGTCCTTCAACTCGGAGGTTGCAGGTCTGTCGGATGTTGTCAAAAAGACCTTGTTGTGTTGCTGCAATTCATTGCATCACAGGAATCCATTTGTAGCAATAATGTGTAGGAAGCTTTGGCATCAGCTCTTTATTAATCAACTCTTTATTAAATAAGACAAACAGCTTTACTGACAAATGACTGGGTCAATAAGGTAACTTTTTTTTCACTGAAACCAGAATTATAGATAAAGTTGATTTACAATTCCTTATCCTTGTTTGTCTTCACATTACAAAAATTACACATGGTTGATAAAAGGCCTATTCACAGATTGCACAGTTTAGTCAGTAACATGCAATCCCATAAGAATCAACACAAGTAAATTTTGTGCAGTTTGTGTGTACTTGTGTTCTTACGACACACCAGCATTACGGCAAGATTAAATTAAAGCCGATTTATTTCAGAACATGAGTCATCCCAACAATCTGGGCTCATTTTGGATTACTCCACTGTCAATTACTTCATCTTTCAGTATGGACTGCCTTGATCTCATGATATAAAATGCCTCCAGGGTATCAATAATGCTTGCACAGAATCTCCTAATATTGAGTCTGACACATGCTGAAAGAACACTTGCAAAAAGGGCAGAAGCTGGCAGAAAGAAATGGGAATCATTCCAGAACTGGACTGCCAAATCTACTTTGACAATGTAGAATGACAGACAGATACCGTCTCGTACACCAAGCTATATCATTGAATGAAAGGCTTAACAGTACTTTGGGGAGAGATGCGGAGATGTCAACATTGGACTGGTGGGCAAAGTAACAAGTCTTAGAACACCAGGTTGACATCCAACAAGAATTACAAGTTTTTGGAATCTGATAAAGGAGCAATACTCTGAAAGCTTGTGTTTCCAAATAAACCAGTTGGACTTTAACCTGGTGTTGTGAGACTTCTTACTGAACATTAAAAATGGAATAAAAGACAGACATGTTGCTGGAGCTTTTCATCTTACACACAACAGGACCAAAAGCAAGAATGCCAAATGAAACATTTCAAACATTGGCTCTATTCTCTCTCCATAGACAGTGTCAGACCTGCTGAGATTCTCCTATATTTTCTGGTTTTGTTTCAGATTCCAGCTTCCACACTATTTTGCTTTAATCTTATTATAATCATTAAAGGTGGCAGCACAACTAAGGTCATTAAAAAAAGGAAAGCGGAGTTCTTGACTTTGTACCCAGAGGCACAAAATACAAAAGTAAGAAGGCAGTAATGTTGAACTTGTGGCAAACCTTAGATTACAACTGAATTACATTTGATGTGCAGGTTTGGAAATTCTGTGACCATAAGAATAAAAATCAATGACAATAGAATCTTATCAAAAATCATGGGGCTATAGTTATGGTAGGAAACTTGAAAAGTAAACAGTTTCTCATTAAACTTGAGAAGATGAAGGGAAGACCTGATAGAGACTGTGAAGATTCCAAAGAATCATTATGAAGCCATTAGAATCAGAAAATGTTATACCACAGAGTTAGGCCATTCAGCCTGCCATATGCATACTGGCAAATAGTTATACTGTATTTACTTTTACTGGTCAACTGGATGGCAATGAGAGGATATGCATTTTAGGGTAGATACAAAAAGAAGTAATGAAGACGTCAGCAAAAAGTTATTTACAGTTTGCTTCAAATGTGGGAATCTTTGTCACAAAGTATTGGTTTTAAAAGGGAAAGAGGAATAACAAAGTCTGCGATCAGCCAGCAAAAGGATCAAGTTCAACCCATGGACACCATCAGCACAAACTTGTTTATGTTTATTTATTAGTGTCACAAGTAGGCTTACATTAACGCTGCAATGAAGTTACTGTGAAAATCCCCTACTTGTCACATTCTGGCACCTGTTTGAGTACACTGAAGGAGAATTTAGCATCGCCAATGTACCTAACCAGCATGCCTTGCGGACTGGGAGAGGAAACCTGAGTACCCGGAGAAAATCCGCACAAACACAGGGACAACGTGCAGATTCTGCACAGACAGTGACCCAAACCAGGAATCGAGTACAGGTCCCTAGCACTGTGAGGCCGCAATGTGAACCACTATGCCACTGTATGACGCAGTGGATCCTATAGGCAGGAGGAGGTCCAGTGCAACACAGTCAACTGTATATAGCAGAAAAACAGCACATGAACAGGCTTACTTTTACCAGTGAGGTTTCTAACTGAGTATGAATAATTAGAAAAAGAATCAGCAGTAACATTCAGCCATCTTGCTTAGACACACAATAACATTGAAGGTGCTCAATGCCCTCAATCTCAATGCAATATTGACCTTAAAGGCACAGGGGGGTTCTTATGATTCAGGCAATTTGTCTTTTGGACAACTGATTCCATTTCAGACAGTAATTGGGAGCAAAATCCAGGCCTAAATCTCCATTTAAAGAGCCAGCACCTACAGGCATAATACTCTTAATGACCTCCTTCTGTGTTATAATTTTCATAATTTCATGAAAGGCTCATCAATAATACATCCACATCTTCAGCAGTTTGTGTATTTGTGCTGGTGTATTTGTGCCTAGGAGTGGTATTACTTAGGGTAACAGAAGGGAGCAAAGAGACATTTTGAACAAAGAAAATGCACACTTCCTTGAGTGGATTATGTGCTATTTTATTTAATACCAAAAGGAAGTTGTGTTTGTGTATTATGTTTAATGTGAAGAAACAGTGCAAGGTGCTTTGCATATATACATAGGAACACAGTCACTAACCTAGGAAGGGAAAGAATACGGGGTGTAACAAAATGCTTGGCTAAAGGGGTAGGATTACTGGAGTTTCTTGAAAAGAAAAGAGGTGGTGATATGGGCTGATACAGGAAGGAATTCTGCTGCCAATGGCCAGTGAAAGAAAGGAGAAATCACTAAAAGGAAAGGTGTACATTTGGACTGGTGGTGGAATGTAGGAGAAGATTAAAGAGATGAAGTAAAGTCATGAACAGCATTGTAGGCAAAGACAAGGGATGGAAAATTTAATTGCTCCAATTTTTGGCCATGATTGTTGCAATCATAGAATCATAAAATCATTAGGGTACAGAGGGGAAAATAGTGGTGTATTGATACTATGTAAAGATACTTCCACTCTATTGGTAAGCTAGAGATCCAGGGTAATGCTCTGAGGATTTGGATTCGGCTGATTCTACGTCAAGAGCATTATGGTTGGCTGTTAAATGCCCTCTGAAATAGTCTGGTGAGCCACTCAAGGATAATTAGGGATGGGCAATAATTGCCAACACAGTCAGTGACATCCATATCCCATGAATGGATTTAAATAATAGGCCATTTGGCAATCATGTCAAATGCCAGGCCACAGACTTTATGTCAGACATGCCTATTGGAAATGAGTTGAGTAAAAGCTAACCTTCACCTATCCATAGTTTAGGTGAGAGTTACGTGGCCAGATGTGGTCCCCAGATAGCCCCAGCCTCCATTTCTTAACTGACATCCTCCGCACACTCCAGGGTGCCAAGTAGCATTATATATCATCTAATAATTTGCTTCAAGTTGCTGGGCATTCTCAGCGGAACAATGACGGGCAAGAAGGATGCTCAACTCGGGAAGGGAAAAGGCTCTCTACCCAGTGGCACTATCCTGCACACACCGTGCAGGTAGATTGAGATCAGGAAGGCAGGCCATGCTTCCGGCAGAGGGCATCAGCCCCTTTGGAACTGAAAGAAATGGGGGCAGATGGCAAAGGACAATGCCCAGAGTCCACCAGCAATGTTCCAAAAGACTTTGTTTGAGTGGTCACAGTGAGTAAATACATCTGCAAGTCACATCTCACACTCACCACACCGTTCTCCCACTGCTCAGTGCACCAGAGTCCCATCACTCACCCTGCACCACATCCTGACTGTGAGAACTGACCTCTAAAATCCTGATGCTACAACTCACTCAAACACACACACACATACACACACACACACCTTCCAATCAAACCAAGTGTGGACACTGTTCCGCAAAACTTATTCAGCTTTGGCAGGAACATCACGCACCCACACTGACATAGTCAGAGAAATTCTGTCCCCTCTCTCAGAGAAGGTAGCCCACAAGAGAGTAGAGAGATGCAAAGGGACTGGGCAAATTGCCCGACTACTCCTTAGCACGCTAAGGAATGGTACATGTGATAATGGGTACCAATGTCACTATGCCAGTGGCACCGGCACTGCTGATGGATTGAGACCAGACCATCCGCTTTCCTCACTGGTTCATCGCTAGGTGTACCAGATAGTTTCTCGTCACTGGCGAGGAGCATGGAGGAGTTTAACACACAGGATCATACAGAGCTTGAAGCCCATCCTTTCCCCTGTGGAAATGATGGGCACTCCATGGCAGGACTGCCAGGCTTACCTATAATAGAGTTTCTGATGACCATTAATGAGCTTCCACATGAGTTTTCCCAATGCCTCAGTGAGGCTTAAACTGAGGTAACAAGGCCTCAGGCCCAAATTGTTGCCATCATAGATGCGGATCACAATGATTGATGGAGCATGCAGCCCTCAGATGAAACCTGTGCTGAGGCAATGCCTGGGATTGGTAAGGTGCTGGACCATCAGAGTGGCAATGGAACTCACATGGAGCATGAAGTTGGTGTTGTCTCTCAGGGTAACAATACTCATTCTCCCACTATTGCCGCTCCTCCAATGTTTTTGCAGCTGCCTCTCAGTCTTCCACCCCAGCTGAGGTAACGTGGTCCAAATTTGGTCACCAGGGATAAAGAATTGCTTGAAGGCATTTTGTGAGACCATCTGCAATCCCATGACCCTCCCCATGGCCGCCAATGAAAGTCACAAGCCTTCCAGAAGCAATGCTGCAGCCACTGGGTTAGCACTCAAATCATCCACTCAGCCAAACTTCTGGTTTAGGAAAACAATGGCTTGTTCTCTGATCAGGTAAGAATCACTGCCCTTAATATTAATGCATCTGACTGAATGTTTCCTTGCAAAATTGGTGTCAATAGCAATCAGGGGACAAACTCTTTGCTGGTTGGAAACATACCTAGCACAAAGGAATACGGTTGTGTTTTTTGGAGATCAAGAGGGCAATTCTCCATCATGACCTGCAACTTTTCTGATGGGTTGCGGTGAGAGATGTACGTTGTCAGCCTTGTTCCTAGATTTTCACATGCATCGGGAATGCATGCACATCTCCCAGAACCTGAGAACAGTCGAAGACCAGACCATGCTGGAAACCAACGGGAAGAGAGGTAAGGTATTTGAATCTTTTAAAAATACATTTTAAATATATTTTAAATGTAATTATCAGGAACTTACCAGTCCTGATTGATTCTCCCACCCCACCAGGAGTACTTGATTCTGGTGGGGTTTAGAGTAGCTCCCCACATTCGGGGAACTAGTGGGAGACCCTGCCAGAGTGAAGAGACAGACAATCAGGGCACCTCAGGAGATTGGGCCTTGTGGGCATGATGCCCCCTGGTCATGGGCACCTTGGCAATACCAACCTGTGCCCCTGGCACTGTGCAAGGGGCAAAGTGCCCAAGTCTATGGGGCACCTTAGCACTCCCCACTGGACATCGAACAGTGCCAATGGGTGGGGCCTATTGTGAGTGGGGCATTTGGTATGGGTGGGTATCCTGCTGCCATTCTGCATGGCACTCATTCTGGGATGGAGGAAGGCCAGCGATCAGGGTGGGCTGTGGGTGGGTGGTGACTTGCTGGTGTTAGCCTGACCCGAGAGGGGTCTCAGTGAGATGGGGGTGGGTCTGCCACGTTGAGAGATCCCCTGTTGGCGGGGAGGGGGGGAGAGGCTGGACATTGGGTGAGCTTCAGGCCAGCTGGAGGCCAGGCTGGCCCAGGAATTGTTGTGGGGGTCATGATCAGGCTGTGGGAGGTTCCTAGAGGGGCAGAACTTTGGGGGCCGAGGGCTGGTTAGCAATTGGGCTGGCCAGCAAACAGGGAGTCTGACAGATTGGGCACACTGCGCATATGCAGAGATCCTTGACTGTCAAACTCTGGTGTGAATAGGCCCTACCCCCTGGGTTTTTAATGAGATTCACAATTGGGGCTTCAGCAGCGCAGAAGTCACGGTGCAATTTTCCTGAACCCTAGCCCATTTCTGTCCCCTAATGTTACTATTATCCCGCTCTACATTTAGATAATTAGAATCACCCATTATACCCATTCCATCTTCTTGTACTTTCTCTGTAATTTCCTTGCAAATTTGTTCCACTATATCATTCCTACTAGTTGGTAGTCAAAGACTAGACTGAAAATGCAAATGTATGTACCTCTCCAGTTGAGATCTCACAGATCGGTGCATGTGCAATAGCCCACTCAGCGCATTGATTTCAACCTGTCCAGCAGGAATATGCCCCACCTCCTAGTTTTTAATGATACACATGCTGGTGGCCTCTGAAGTGCACAGACTGTGGGAGATTCTTCTCTGAACTCCCATGTGAATCATTCCTGATTTCACGTAAATTCAACACTTAGTATATTTTTGGGAGAATTCTGTCCAAGGGGCTGGACAATGAAGGAGAGGCATTGCAGGAGGGTGGGTCAAATGTACTGAATAATGTTGAAAAGTTGACAGTAAGAACTAATGATGCATTAATTGCAAAGGATGCCATGCATGATGTCCAGTCACCTCAGACCATGTCAGTGTTAAAAACCTTATTGCAAGCTGATGAAATTGGCTTTTTACATGCATGGTTATGCATTTATGTACAATTGATCATGTAAGTTGTAAAGTAACTTAATGATATGGAATATACCAAAAATTCTGCACACTGCCCCAGACTGTGTGTCTTTCGATATCTACTTTCTATATTCAGTGACAATAACTTATACATAATGAATGAGTTGTTACATACATGGGGGCTCATTGCTTATTCCATGCTGTTATCTCCGATTATATACAGTTCAACCTTTGAATAGGAGCGTACAGGGGACAGAGACAGGGTGATTCCACCCACAAAAAAAATTCTTTATGCAATCTCTTTTTTCTTGTCATACATAATGTATGTTGTATGACTGTTTTCCCTTCTGATGTTTTATTTCTTACAATCCTATTAACAATTCTCTGTGACATCAATTTTTTGGCGTATATTGTTGATCTAAGACAGACTTTTACCTAAATATTTCCTGTGCAGTTATTTTGCAGTAATATTTGGGCTTCGTTTTTTCTATGTTTCTTTCAATCATGCAACTTCTGCTGGCCCTCTCACCTGAACCTCTGAGTCACTGATACGGCATTGGTTCTCTTTCAGTGGAGTACCATCATGCAATTTGTTTTTTCGGCACAGTTGGTAGCTTTTGTCCCCGACCAAAAAATCTATTCAGGTTTCCAGCGGCACAACTGTGCCCAGAACCTGCAAGGCTTATTCGAGAAAATTAATTTTCCTTAAACGGTTCCTAAACCTGCCTCAATAAATTCTGCTCTGTGCAGCTGGAATAATTGCCTGACAAAATTGAGACTGGTAAAGCAGCTCCTTAACTGTGTGAGAAGCATTAAAGCGTTGTTTTTAATAGATACATTGTGATCACTTCTGTTCCTGCAACAAAACTGCATTCACTTCAGTTGAATTCTTTCGAACTGTGTTTTCCTGCAGTTTTATTAGCGAGCTATAAATTACGAAGAAAATGAACAATTCTGCTTTTAAAAAACCAAGAGTTAAAATATGCCCCCAGGTAATTATTATTTATTTGGACAAGTACTTTAGTGTGCTGTCAAGTGCTCAGAAAATTTAAACAAGTCATCTGGAAGGTGAACAGCATGGAAAATGAAGTCATTAGCAGAGAATGTAATAAGCCATACTACAAAAACAGTTTGTAGATTTATCCTCAAAGTCAACTACATGTTATATAAGACTGCAGTTATTTGATAATTGTATTTTACCCACACATGGATGAGTGTGCATTGTTTAATTTAGTGTGGATAGAATGAGACACGGTATGTTTGTTTAATCATGGTGGGGAATCTTGATGTGAATTTGGACGCAGACTGAATTCAAGGCAGGGAAGCCAGTGAATCTTGCTATTTTCCAAATTTCACTATAGCCCGTTAGATTAATTGCAAGCGACCCTCTTGAACGTGGTTAGTGGGCAGTTTCAATAGGTTGATTATCAGGGTAAGGGGTGATTAATTTTGGCTCGACAGACTTCAAAGGCTTCCTGGAACTCACCACTAAGTGAAAAAAGCACCAACAATTACAGGTCTGATACCATGGCAGGGGAAAATGACCACGGGAACATTGAATGGAGCAGGAGTAGGCCATTCGGATCTTTGAACCTGCTCTGCCATTCAGCAGGATCATGGCTGGTATGGTAGTCGTTTCAATTCCACTTTCCTGTCTCCCCTCAAACCTTGACTCTTTTTGTCCGTCAAAAATCTAACTCAGCCTTGAATGAATTCAATGACTCCACTACTTTCTGGAGAAGAAAATTCTACAGACTAATTATCCTGAGACAAAGAAATTCTTCTTATTTCAACCTCTCAAATGACTTGTTCATCTTACATGCACTTTGGAGGTCCAAAGCATGGGCTCCACTTATCCCCTGTTAAATTAGACCAAGCAATGAAGCTGCATCAGCAACAGGATGCTATTCACAGATCTGCAGCTCCACACGAGAGAGAGGAGCAGCAGAGAGGTGTAACTCATAGGAGGCGTTATCCAGCACAAAGAGTCAACAGGCAGAAACAAATTGTCCAGCTCCAGGCATAACCTGATTAAAATTCAGCTCAGTGATTCTCCAAAGTAAGGAGTTGGATTAATGTGATAATGTCAAAGTCATTTTGATAATCCAATAGGAAAGAAAGATACCTTTGTTTTCTGATATAACAGGGGGAATGGTGCATGTTTTTGCTAATATTGAGTATAAGGATTTATAAAAGTAATCAAGTAAAATAGAAAGATTGAGTTTATGCAGTTGTATGAATCCAAACAGATGATAATAATCTGAGACAGTAAAATAATGGGAACCAAATACTAATAAAATATATTGTGGATTTATAGCATTTGGCAACTTTCTTAATTATCCAGATATTTCTGCTTTAATCCACATGCTATGAACTCAATGGACTTGTTTCTTTCTAATTTGGTGTTGCATGCATGAAAGTGGAAAGGACATTTTTTTGAGTTGAAACATACTTCATGGCATGGAAGTGATGTGAATAAGGTGAATCAATCTTCTTCCACGTCTTGAAGAGAAGAGTCATTTTCCTATTAAAGCTCTTCATGGTAGTTGTCTGGCAGAACTGAACTTGAGAGTTGCTGAGAAAAGACATGAGAAGAGATTTTGCATCCTCGCTCGAGCAAGACCAAAAATTTCCACCCGAGGTCAACAGATATTTTCGTCTCCTGCCCGCTCCAATTCCATTGCGGGCAAGGCGATAAAATTCTGGCTCTGTTGTTGAAGCTTTTTGTCTTGTACTCATCAGGGCAATCACAAGAAAACTGAGGACCAAGAAACTGGTACTGCATGGGAAGAGAGTGCTGATTGGTTGGCAAACGGATTCTGACTGGTGAGGGCATTGCTAAGATGTCTTTTTTCGGCAATGCTCTTGATAATAGAGATGTAGAGTAAATGAAAGAACTCTGAACTTGCTGATAATGAGCTTTAACATTCCCTATTTCAAGTGATTCTAATGGATCATGGATGGAGTGATGGGGGTGGGGTGGGGGGGGTGTGGTGGGTGGAGATGCAGGGGTTAAAAGCCTTTTCTGGATTTCTTGCCAGTCTTCTGAGTTCAGAATACACTCGGACTTGTGTACATTTGAAAACCGTTTTCTATTGTGTCATCTCATTCCTCATTTGGAATAAGTTAACTAGGGTGGCAGAGCAAGAAGTGCTTCATGCTTACAAATGCTTACTTATTGCCGGTTTAACAAAAATATATGTTTCAAAGCTATAATTTAGATTTAATAAGGGGAAATACTCACTTCGTGACATGTACAAATTAGTACCATATAATGAGGTTTTACCTGGAATTCCTCACCTTGGTTCACTGTATGCTCATCCTGTTATTATCAAGGATTGTCACCCTTTCATGTCAATGCTTTCGGAATAAGGAGACATTTGTCAGTACTACTTCATGGTCAAATAAGTAAATCTAACTGTGAGGTGAAGAAGTAGGATAGCTGTAGCACTTCCCATGAGATAATTTCAGGTGATATGTTGTTCACTGCGTACTCTATATTCTCAACAGCGCAATTTTCCATGCGAACGCTATATCGTCTATAACAGGATGGCACAGAATTGAATAAGCAATGAACAGGCATAGCTATGTTACCTGCCCCCTTGGAGGACTCAATACTTTTCATGCAGCCATAGTGATCATGGCAAGTGGTGTTGTTCATGCCATGTGGGATGATGGCCTTGCATATCAATTATAGCCCTCATCACTGAGATCAACTGGATGTTTAGAGTTTTTGTAAAATTGCACCAAAACTTCCAAAGATTCACCACTGCCTCTTCTTACCGAAAGGAATGCTTTTAACCCCTCTAATGACATAATATTTCCACCAGCTGCAATGAGGCAGACAAAAACAGATCACAAAAACGCTTTTTAAATTAGTGCTGATGGCAAGGTAGGGGCAGGGGGAGGGTTCCTCGTGCAGCTGAACGCATGTTCTGCTGTGCATCTTTAAGTGAGAGAGTTGACAGGAGCAGTGAAGGGGAAAATGGCAAACAGTGAACACTGTTGTCACAGTCTGCTTGGTCTGCATACCTCTGGCGCATCCATGTGGCACCTGCGCTATTACCCTTCACAACATGACAATCAGCACTGGGCTGTATTGAAAGGGATCTGCAGTGGACCTTAAGCCAAAGGTTCCCTCCCAAGCCAGTTCCTTTAGTAAGATAATTACTACCACTACTGAGATTAATTTTGCGGCTATGATGTTTGAAGGGGACAGCTAATAATTTTAGATATCAAAGTTCATTTTTCTAATCTTTGGGTCAAGAAACTCAACATTCTGTTGATGCAAGCACCAGGAAGTAGGAATCACTGGTTTTGCATGCTTCGAATGTCAGACTTTACTACGGTGACAGAACTTGATTTGCGCCTGCAAAATTAAACCATAGTCCTGATGGGAACATGCTACAAAGACAGAAGGTAGATATTCCTGGCCTTCTGTCCCTATCTGCAAGCCATGTTTACATAATACCCAAAAGAGCCAGTACTTTGTCGCTGAACTTCTGTCCAGCTGAATCTCACTGGAATCAAAAAAAAAATATGAATAACTTGTTTTTGTTTATTTATTTGTTCATGAGTCATGGGCGTTGTTGGCTGGGCCAGCATTTATTGCCCTTGAAGGGAAGCTAAATGTCATCACGGGTCTGGAGTCACATGGAAGCCAGACAAGATAAGGATGGCAGATTTCCTTCCCTAAAGGACATTAGTGAACCAGATGGGTTTATTATAACAATTGGCAATGGTTTCATAGTCATCATTAGATTTTTAATTTCAGATGTTTATTGAATTCAAAATTCACCATCTGTCCTGGGGGGATTTGAACCCAGGTTCCTAGAGCATTACCCTGGATCACTGGATTACCAGTCCAGTGACAATACTCCTTCCACTCTCTCCTGGCATTTAATTTCTGTGCATTCTTTAACCTGTGAAGAAAAAGACTTGCATTTATGTAACGCTTTTTTCAGCTACTGAACATCTCAAAGCATGCTATAACAATGAAGATGGATGGAATAACACAATTTTCTATTTTGGGGAATTTGGTCAGATGTCAATAATCTGGTCATTAAGGACAAAGCAGTTGATATTATTGAGCTAACATTTTGCAGTTTTCTGAAATAGTGATTTAGATTATCCCTTGAGGTGAATTGAAACCATGAAATGTAATGTCTGCCAGGACTAAACCTTGGATTTTTACTACATACAATAGATGTAAGTTCAATTCCTAGAGTATCATAGCCGAGACAATTATGTTGTATTTTAGGAAGCAAAGTAGATCTATTGTCTGGCTCTCAGAATGATGTATTATGATTGACAATTGACTACCTGGACTGTCTAATTGCTTTTTCTGTTTTACAATGGACGATGTTGCTGACCTACATAAACACCATGGAGCTAACATGCTCAGTTAGGTAAGTCTGTTCAATTATAACTATTGCATTAACATTAATATTCAAGATGCTGAGTTAGCAGGTTGAACATTGACCAGTTCTGACTCCTTTGCATCTCATAAATCTTATAACCTCCCTCTCAAATAGCTTAACTACGATACACTTCAGGAACACAATAGAATGGATTGCCTGCTCTCAGTTTTCAACAGTATTGAGATGCCAATCTTTGAGTTCATGCTGTCTCATATACTTTATCATTTCATTTAAAAATAAGTTCAGTGATACCGGTTCTGACATATCTAGACAGAAAGAGGGACAAACTTCAGAATTTACAAAATGTTCAGTGACGGGTCACAGAGCAGTTAAATATGTTGCTATATTTTCATTTATGTTACATATAATTATGGTAGGGTAAGATATAGTCTGTTCTTCTGAAGTGAAATGTATTGTAAACCTTTGGAATTTTCGACCGCAGAGAGCTGTAGATGCTTAATCTCTATATTTTAAAGACAGAGGTTGATAGATATTTGGATACTATGGGAATGAAGAGAAATAGGGACACTAGAAAAGATGGGCAGTACGATAGTACAGTGGTTAGCACTGCTGCTTCACAGCTCCAGGGATGCGGGTTTGATTCCTGGCTTGGGTCACTGTCTGTGTGAAGTTTGCACATTCTCCTTGTATATGCGTGTGTTTTTTCCAGGAGATCCAGTTTCAAAAAACAACAAAGAACAACACAGCACGGGAAACAGGCCCTTCGGCCCAACGAGCCCGCGCCGCCATCCTAACGTCTTAATGACATATAGAGACCAATATAGAGACAATTTGTTACCCAATCAGCCTAAGAGCACATTTTTGGGATGTGGGAGGAAACCGGAGCACCCGGAGAAACCCCACGCAACCACGGGGAGAACGCGCAAACTCCCGCAGACACAGGCCCAAATCCATGTGTCTGCACAGCAACAGCGACAGTCTCTGAGCTGTCATGTTGCCCATCTGATGGTCCAGTTTAAGCATACACTAACGACATGAAGCACTAGGCCACTCCTGAAGTAACATCCAGGAGCGGCCCTCACACGACCTGCCGAATGCCTGCACCTTGTTGGTCAACAAGGTGGACCGAACAGCCTGTGGAAACAATTAAAGTATTTAAACAGTCCTCCTATATCCCTTTATCTGCAGACCGCTCATGTGGCTGTCCAGGAGACCCTTAAACAACCCTAGCGTGCCTGCTCCCACCACCTTACTCGGTAGTGCATTCCACACCCCCACTACCCTTTGTGTGAAAAACTGCCCTCTAATATTCGTCTTATACATAGCCCCCTTCACCCTAAGGCCGTGACCCCTCGTTCTATCCTTTTCTAATGGTGGAAAAAGCTTACCACCATTTACTCTATCTATACCCCTCAAAATCTTATATACCTCTAATAGATCCCCTCTCAGCCGACGTCTTTCAAGGGAAAACAACCCCAGTGCGTTCAATCTTTCCTCATAAGACAGCCCTTCCATACCAGGCAGCATCCTGGTAAATATCCTCTGCACTCTCTCCAGGGACTCCACATCCTTCTGGTAGTACGGCGACCAGAACTGGACGCAGTACTCCAAGTGAGGCCTAACCAACGTTCTATACACTTGCAACATCAAACTCCCTACTCTTGTATTCTATACCCCTTCCTATGAAGGCTAACATACCATACGCTTTCTTTATCACTTTTTCCACCTGTACTGACACCTTCAGAGACTTGTGAACCTGCACCCCCAGGTCTCTCTGAGTCTCTATACTCCGGATAGTTTTACCTTTTATCCTATAACTCCCCTCTACATTATTCCGGCCAAAATGCATCACCTCGCATTTATCCGGATTAAATTCCATTTGCCATCTATTTGCCCAATCTACCAACCTATCTATGTCCTGTTGTATTGCCTGGCACTGCTCCTCAGTCCCCGCCAATCCAAGTATCTTAGTGTCATCAGCAAATTTGCTGATCACACCACCTACCCCCTCTTCCAATCATTTATATAAATCACAAATAGAAGAGGTCCTAGTACTGAGCCCTGTGGCACACCACTAGTGACTGACCTCCAGTTGGAAAAAGAGCCTTCCACCAATACCCGCTGTCTCCTCCTCCCAAGCCAGTTCTCAACCCATCTACATACCTGGCCCTGTATCCCATGCGCCTTCACCTTTTTTATCAGTCTACCATGGGGAACCTTGTCAAACGCCTTACTG
The DNA here is from genome assembly GCA_024679065.1 of Sphyrna mokarran. Classification (NCBI taxonomy): domain Eukaryota; kingdom Metazoa; phylum Chordata; class Chondrichthyes; order Carcharhiniformes; family Carcharhinidae; genus Sphyrna; species Sphyrna mokarran. The sequence continues at coordinate 97,714,667 of JAGIQG010000005.1, forward strand.
AAATCCATGTAGACGACATCAACGGCTTGTCCTTCATCAACCGTTTTTGTCACCTCTTCAAAAAAATTCCACTAGATTCGTAAGGCACGACCTCCCCTTAACGAAGCCATGCTGCGTATCCCTGATCAGATCGCAGCGCTCCAGATGCTCATACATCCTGTCCATGAGGATCCTCTCCATTAGCTTACCTATAACTGAAGTCAAGCTCACCGGCCTATAGTTCCCTGGGTTATCCCTTTGACCCTTTTTAAACAACGATACTACATTTGCAATCCTCCAGTCCTCTGGGACCTCACCTGTGTCCAAAGAAGAGACAAAGATTTGCGTCAGAGGCCCAGCAATGTCATCTCTCACCCCCCTTAGCAGCCTGGGATAAATACCATCAGGCCCCGGAGCTTTATAAGTCTTTATGCTACCTAAAAGCCCCAACACTTCGTCCCTCGTAATGGTTATTTCCTTTAACGGGTCCTCAAAATCCTTAAAGCCAGCATCAGACATCAGGTCCCTCTCCCGCGTGAATACTGACACAAAGTATTCATTCAGGATCTCCCCCATCCCCTCAGGCTCTAAGCATAGTTCCCCTCCTCTGTCCCTGAGAGGTCCAATCTTCCCTCTAACCATCCTTTTGCTCCTTACATAGGAGTAAAATGCCTTAGGATTTTCCTTAATCCTACCTGCCGAAGCCATTTCGTGGCCCCTTTTTGCCTTTCTGACACCCCTTTTAAGATCCTGTCTACACTCTCTATATTTTTCCAGCGCTGCCTCTGTCCCCAATTGCCTGGATCTAACGTACACCTCCCGCTTCCTCCTGACCAAGTCCTCAACATCCCTAGTAACCCACGGTTCTCTAATCCTACCCTTCCCATCCTTTCTCCTTACCGGCACGTGTCTATCCTGCAAAAATTTTAGTTTTCCCTTGAAAGATTCCCACACGTGCAGCGTCGACCTACCCTCGAACAGCTTATCCCAGTCGGTATCCTTAAGATCCTGCCTAATCTGGCTATATCTAGCCCTCCCCCAGTTTAACACCCTCCCCTTAGGGCAGGATTCATCTTTTTTCATTAATACCCTAAAGCAGACAGAGTTGTGGTCACTATTAGATACATGCTCTCCTACTACAACGTCAACCACCTGCCCTGGCTCATTCCCCAGAACCAGATCCAGCATAGTCCCCTCTCTAGTCGGGCTATCCACATACTGCTCCAAGGACCCTTCTAAAACACAATGTACAAATTCTTCCCCGTCCGCACCTTCCGCTCTGGGCACCTTCCAATCTACCCCAGGGAAATTGAAATCTCCCATTACAACTACCCTATTCTTCCTACACCTATCTAAAATTTCCTTACATATCCCTTCTTCCACGGCCCACGGACTGTTGGGCGGTCTGTAGTACACACCCAACATAGTAACCTCTCCCTTCCTATTCCTCAACTCCACCCATAGCGACTCAATTCCTAACTCAGCCATACCACCTCCTTCTGCACTGCTATGATGTGATCCTTAACTAATAACGCCACTCCCCCTCCTCTCCTCAAACCACCTCTATCATGCCTAAAACACTAAAATCCCGGAATATTCAATTGCCAGTCCTGCCCTTCCTTTAGCCACGTCTCAGTCACCGCCACCACTTCTAACTTCCTCTCGAACATCATTGCCTTCAGTTCATCTGTTTTGCCAGTCACACTCCTCGCATTAAAACACATGCACTGAAGGCCCTCAGGCACTCTCTGATCTTCCCTCCTACCCTCCGGACTTACCCTGTCACCCATCTCTCTTCCACTCCCAGTTCCCTCTATCTCCCCACCCCCCCTCCATATTAGTTTAAACCCTGCCGAAACACTCCCGCTAACCTCCCAGCTAAAATATGGGTGCCCCTCCCAGACAACTGTTCCCCGTCCCTCTTGTATAGATGCCCCTCCCTCCTGAAGACTTCCCAATGGTCTAAGAATCTGAATCCCTCCACCCTACACCAATCCCTCAACCACGCATTCAGTTGGAGCACTTCGTTGTCCCTAACCCTGTCATTCCCAGGCATCGGCAGCAGCCCAGAGAATGCCACCCTGGAGGCCCTACACTTCAGCCGGGCCCCCAACTCCCTAAGCTGCCTACGTATGTCCCCCCTGCACTTTGCTCCTACATCTTTCTCTCCCACGTGGACTATTACATCAGCCTTAGCCTCTCCACCCTTCAAAATTCCCTCTACCCTCTCCGTAACATCCTGGACCCCTGCTCCAGGGAGGCAGACTACCATCCTGGAGTCCCGCTTTTGCCCACAGAACTGCCTGTCGATCCCCTTGACCTTCTCATCCCCCACCACTATCTCACACCCCTCACTCCTACCGTCTTCTGGGGCATTTAGATCCCCCTCCCTTGCACTCTCTACCTCAGCTGTTGCCCTACCCTTGATGTTCTGGGATGCCTCCTCTGGGGTGATCTTAGAGGGCTATTTCCTCTCATAGTCCAAAAAACGTGCGGGTTAGGTTGATTGGCCGTGCTAAAATTGCCCTTAGTGTCCTGAGATGTGTAGGTTTGAGTGATTAGTGGGTAAATGTGTTGGGATATGGGGGTATGGCCAATGATTATGGTCAGTGCAGACTCATTCGACCAGATGGCCTTTTTCTGCACTGTAGAATTTCTATGTAAGATGTGGCTGAGTTAAAATATCAACCATGATTGTATTAAAATGTGGAGGAGGCTTGAAGGATTAAATAACCTATTCATGCTTTTATTTTTTATGCTATTGAGTGCCCATTAAATAGTGGTCAAATGAGAGTTAGCAACATACAAGTACAGAAAATAAGGTAATCATTGAATAGAATGGAATGAAATCTGTAATACTGAAACAGGCCATTCAACGTGACCAGCTTTTCTTATGCTCTATATAACTGTAAATAACTATAGGATTTATAGTTATTTAGAGAGAAACGAATTGATTGGGGATAGTCAGCATGGTTTTGTGAAGGGTAGGTCGTGCCTTACTAACCTTATTGAGTTTTTTGGAAAAGTGACCAAAGAGGTGGATGGGGGTAAGGCAGTTGATGTGGTATATATGGACTTTAGTAAGGCGTTCGATAAGGTGCCCCATGGAAGGCTTCTGCAGAAAATGCAGATGTATGGGATTGAGGGTGATTTAGCTAATTGGATTAGGAATTGGCTAGCTGATAGAAGACAGAGGGTGGTGGTTGATGGAAATTATTCATCGTGGAGTTCGGTTACAAGTGGTGTACCTCAGGGATCTGTTTTGGGGCCCCTGCTGTTTGTAATTTTTATAAATGATCTGGATGAGGGTATTGAAGGATGGATTAGTAAATTTGCGGATGACACCAAAGTCGGAGGAGTGGTAGATAGTGAAGAGGGGTGTTATAGTTTGCAGAGAGACTTGGACAAGTTGCAGAGCTGGGCCGAGAGGTGGCAAATGGAGTTTAATGTGGAAAAGTGTGAGGTAATTCACTTTGGCAGGAATAACAAATGTGTAGAGTATAGGGCTAATGGTAGGACTCTTAATAGTGTTGAAGAACAGAGGGATCTTGGTGTATGTGTGCATAGATCCCTGAAAGTTGGCAATCAAGTCGATAAGGTTGTTAAGAAGGCATACGGAGTCTTAGCTTTTATTGGTAGGGGGATTGAATTTCGGAGCCGCAACGTCATGTTGCAACTGTACAAAACTCTAGTGCGGCCGCACTTGGAGTATTGTGTACAGTTCTGGTACCCGCATTATAAGAAAGATGTGGAGGCATTGGAGAGGGTACAGAGGAGGTTTACCAGGATGTTGCCTGGTATGGAGGGCAGGTCTTATGAAGAGAGGCTGAGGGATTTGAGATTGTTTTCGTTGGAAAGAAGGCGACTAAGAGGAGACCTTATTGAAACATATAAGATGATTAGAGGCTTAGATAGGGTGGACAGTGATAGCCTTTTTCCTAAGATGGAGAAAGCTAGCATGAGGGGACATAGCTTTAAATTAAGGGGTGGTAGTTATAGGATGGATGTCAGAGGTAGGTTCTTTACCCAGAGGGTGGTAAGGGTATGGAATGCCCTGCCTGCTGCAGTTGTAGATGTGCTAAGTTTGGTGGCGTTTAAGAGGTTAGTAGATAAGTTTATGGATGAAAAGGGAATCATCCCTTTAACCCTCTTAGGTTAGAGGGTATTTGCTTTTTCTTATTTGGTCGGCGCAACATCAAAGGCCGAAGGGCCTGTTCTGCGCTGTAATGTTCTATGTAATGTTCTATGTTCTAATCAAGCATCCTCCCATTCTAATCTCACTTGAGCAGCAAAATTCTCCATTCACTTCTCCCTATATGCTTATTTAGCTTTCCCTTAAATCTCTCCTTTTTCACAACCATTCCTGGTGATACCAAATTCCACAAAATCTAAAGTTGACACATTGTTCCAATCTTTAGCCAGAAGTGCCAAGTGGATGATCCAATTATTATCTTGGGCTTCTCCGGAATCATCTCAAATGATTCACTCCACATGATATCAAACAACAGTTAAAGGCATTACATACTCCAAAGGCTATAGATCCTGATCATATTCTGGTAATAATACTGAAGACGTGCACTAGAACTTGCTACGCTGCCAGCCAAGTTGTTCCAGTACAACTATAACACTGGTATCAGCCTGACAATGTGGAAAATTGCTCAAATACATCCTGTCGACCAAAAACTGGACAATTCAACCTAACCAAAATGCCAGGCCATTATATTAATGCCAGGGTGCCGGATGCAATGTACCAGTGGCACTGGCCTGAAGGAGAAGCCTGGGTAGGGGTTCTGAGATGGTAGTGGTGCTGAGTGGGGAGGATGCCTTGAGTGGGGTCTAAGGGGAAGTGGCCTGGGTGGAGAGTTTGATGGGAGGGGGTCAGGTTGGGTCACACTCACACCCATGTGGCGTTGGGGGGGAGGGTTGCAACTGTACAAAACTCTAGTGCGGCCGCACTTGGAGTATTGTGTGCAGTTCTGGTCCCCACATTATAAGAAAGATGTGGAGGCATTGGAGAGGGTACAGAGGAGGTTTACCAGGATGTTGCCTGGTATGGAGGGCAGGTCCTATGAAGAGAGGTTGAAGGATTTGAGGTTGTTTTCGTTAGAAAGGAGGCGGCTAAGAGGGGATCTTATTGAAGCATATAAGATGATTAGAGGTTTAGATAGGGTGGACAGTGATAGCCTTTTTCCTAGGATGGAGAAAGCTAGCACGAGGGGACACAGCTTTAAATTAAGGGGTATGAGTTATAGGACGGATATCAGAGGTAGGTTCTTTACTCAAAGAGTGATTAGGGAGTGGAATGCCCTGCCTGCAGCTGTTGTAGATGCGCCAAGTTTGGTGGCGTTTAAGAGGTTAATTGATAAGTATATGGAAGAGAAGGGAATGGTTTAGTTTGGAGGGGCATTGCTTTTTATTTTGGTCGGCACAACATCGAAGGCCGAAGGGCCTGTTCTGTGCTGTAATGTTCTATGTTCTATGTTCTATGTTCTATAATACTTGTGAGGCAGGGAGGTTGGTCATTCCACCCTGCTTAGTGGGAGAGGTCACTATTTTACTTTTCGGGGAGAGAAGAGACTGTCTCTGAGCTCAGAGATGGGAGTGTCCTTTAAAAAGTTCAATGTCTGAAAGCTGGGCAGGCCAGAACGTTCCCTGGAACGGACTTATCAACATCTTTCAAGCAAGTAAATCTCACCTGATAGACGCTGCCAATGCCAGTGGGAAACAATCCTGTTTTCCCATCAGTGTGGGCACTTAGGCTGAAAATGAGGGAATTTAACTCATACTCTCTGCAACCACTCCCATCAAATCACTTCTTAAAAATTCAATTAAATCACAGCTCAGCCTTCTCTTTCCCAGACAATAAAAGAAACCCAGCCTTTTCATACTTTCCAAAGAACATAAGAGATAAGAGCTAGAATAAACCTTGGGGCCCCTTGAGCTCACTCTTCAGTCATTTTTTAAATTCTTTCATGGGATGTGGGTATTGCTGGTTAAGCCAACATTTGTTACCCTTGAGAAGGTGATGATGAACCATCTTCTTGAACTGCTGTCATCTGCCTGATGCAGGTAGGTATACCCTCATTCCAGACTTTAATCCAACAAGTGAAAGGAGAGCAATATACTTCTCAATTTAGGAAAATCTGTATCTTGAAGAAGGACTTGCAAGACATTTCCATGCTTCTACTGTCCTTTTCTTTCCAAGTGGTTTGGTCACAGACTACAAGAGAATTGGCATCTACTGCAGTGTATCTTGTGTATGAAACCCATTGCAACTGATGTGCTTCATTGGTGGAAGGAATGAATGTTTCAGGTACTAGGTGGGAGTGCTGATCAAGGAGGCTGCTTTATCCGAGATGATGTGAGACCTGAAATTCAGGAATGAAGAATGTCAGTAATGAAGATAGTAGGAGAAGTTGGTATTGTTTTTCACGGAGAAGTGAAGGCTGAGAGAGATTTGATTTTATATTGAAAAACATGAAGAATCTGGGTAGAGTAGATAAGGAGAAACGGTTGCCACTTTTGAAAGGGTCGAGAACAAGAGGGCACAGATTTAAAGTATTTGGCAAAAGAAGCAAATGCCGGGCCAGAGGCACAGTAAATTTTGCGGGAGATCTTCCATGTTATTGCTGAATTTTGTCAGTACCCATAATCTTCCTTTGCCTTCAGGTGATTTCTTGTCTCAAATCCACTTTCCTTAATAGGTTTAATATCACAATTCTGATATCATCTCTGCAAATCTTTTTTGCACTCTGTACGTGCCTCGATACCCTTTCCATAATCTGACAGCCAGTTCTCCAGGTCAATCTAACTAAATGTTAACATATGTCCAACAAAACTTCTCTACTTATAAATTCTCTACTTCTACAAATAAATCTTAATGCTTGATTTGCTTCTTATGAGTTTTTCAGGAAAAAACTTGGAATTTCTAAATCTACATTCTTAGAAAATCCTATAGGACAGATTGACTCCACACCCAGTACTCTGTGCCAGGAATGCAGATTAGTAAAATCTGTCTTTTTATATCTTTTCCCAACCCTTCCCTAGTTTTCCATTCTCTAATCTTTCCCGTGCTTTATCGGTTGCATATTTATATTCTTAACTTGCATTTTACTTTGTTACAAGCTAATGCAAGTGACTGTTCTAGCAGCTTACCTTTCTTAAAACCTTTAAAAACCCTCACTCACCTTCTTATTTCCCATTTATACGTGTCATTGGACCATGACATCTGGTCATTGTCAGTAAGAGATGGCCTACAGGAATTAGGAGAATTTATTGCACACAAAGATGGGCACATGAACAGAATGGGAATGGAGGGGTATAGAAAACTGATTTAAAATAGTGATCATGAGCCTTGGGAGTCCCTGGGAAGTGTGTAAATAGACGATGATATTGATGTACTTGTTTTTATCCTACAGGTGCTTTGGTCCACCTTGTTGTCTAACAAGGGGCATACACGCTCCTCTTTTTCGAGAGTATCCTGGTGCTTCACATCATTAGTGTATGCTTGACCTGGACCATTTGATGGGCAACACGACAGCTCAGTGACTATCGCTGTGCTGTGCAGATAAAGATTTGGGCCTGTGTCTGTGGGAGTTTGCGCATTCTCCCCGTGCTTGTGTGGGTTTTCTCTGGGTGCTCCGGTTTCCTCCCACATCCCACATCCCAAAGATGTGCTCTTAGGCTAATTGGCAAAACAAATTCTCCCTAAATTGTCTCAAATTTGGTTTTTAATCCATAGATCTATAAACATAGACAGGGATCACGGGCAGAGGTGGGAACATCGGGGTGGCGGTGCGGGCTCGTTGGGCCGAAGGGCCTGTTTCCTGTGCTGTTTTGTTCTTTGTTCTTTGTTCTACCTATCTGTCCTTAAAAATTGTGCAGAAACTTCCGATCACTGAGGCTTCATCGAATGACTCCTCACAGGCTCCAGTACAGTTCAGCACCGGTGGACTTAAAGAGGCCAAGCCTCCTTTTTTTTAACAGCGCTTCATAGAATCATAGAACCCTTCAGCCCATCATGTCTGCACCAACCACAATCCCATCCAGGTTCACCCCCATATCCCAACATATTTTACCCACTAATCCCTCTAATCTAAGCATCTCAGGACACTAAGGAGCAATTTTAGCATGGCAAATCAACCTAACCCGCACATCTTTGAACCATGGAAGGAAACCGGAGCACCCGGAAGAAACCGACGCAGACACGAGGAGAATGTGCAAACTCCACACAGACAATGACCCAAGCCGGAAATCGAACCCAGGTCTCCGGAGCTGTGAAGCTGCAGTGCTGACCACTGTGCTACCATGCTGCCATAAAGTTCCAAGATAAGTCAGTTTGATGGATTAACCACACTAAATTGCCTGAGTGGCCCAAGATGTGTACGCTAGATAGATTAACCATGGTAAATGGGAGAGGTTATGGCGATAGGAGGGGGCCAGAGTAAAATACTCTGTCAGAGAGTCAGTGTGGACAGGATGGGCCAAATGGCCTCTTGCTGCACTGTAGGGATTCTATGAAAGCAGATAAGTTTGAAGGGCCCAGTGAACTTGACTGGTGAGGGAGAAGGGAAGGTAAGTGAATTGATTTGGGTGGCTGTAGGAGGTGGGAATAGAGTGGGGGGTTGGCGGAGAGTAGGGGTGTGGGGGAGGTCAGATGTAGAGTGGAGATTTGGAAGTTAATGGATACGGGTAGGGTGAGATCATGGGCATGGTGGAGCAGATGTTGGGTCAGGATAACAGCCACATTTTGGGATTTTTGACTTATTTGGAAACTAAAGTATTTAGAGCAGAAAGTACATTTATTTGTTGTTCTGGAGCAAAAGTTTTTTGAAAATGTTTGTTTCAGAACAACACAGGTTTAAGGTGCTGGGGAGCAGGTACAGAAGAGATGTCAAGGGTAAGTTTTTCACTCAGAGGGTGGTGAGTGAATGGAATCGGCTGCTGTCAGTGGTGGTAGAGGCGAACTCACTGGGGTCTTTTGAGAGACTTCTGGATAAGTACATGGGATTCAATGGGATTGAGAGTTATAGATAGGCCTGGTAGGTATGGATATGATCAGCGCAACTTGTGGGCCAAAGGGCCTATTTGTGCTGTAATGTTCTATGTTCTATGTTCAATGCATTGGGATAGAAGATCATTTAAAATGCTGATTTTTTAAAAGATTTGAAACCGTACAGAACTCATTAGCCTACCTTGGTTATTGTTAAAGACCTCACCCTAGGAGGTCCCGGCACTCAGCAGGGAACAACTGTCTCCATCAGAAATGATGTGGAGATGCCGGTATTGGACTGGGGTGAACACAGTAAGAAGTCTCACAACACCAGGTTAAAATTTAACAGGTTTATTTGCAGCAAATGCCACTAGCTTTTGGTACTGGTTGTTCCTTTGTTAGGGGGGGTGTGATCAGAACTCCCACCCACCTGACAAGGGAACAGCCAGTTCCAAAAGCTAGGGGCGTTTGCTACAAATAAACCTGTTAGACTTTAAACTGATGTTGTGAGACTCCTTACTGTGTCTCCCTCAGGAATCACAGGGAGGAATCTGATGTTGTGAGACTTCTTACCATGTTTACCCCAGTCCAACACCAGCATCCCCACATCATCCCTCAAGAATCACAGGGAGGTTAAAAAAATTTCAGAGATAGGAACAAATGTGATCAGAGTTTTTCAAGCAAGATCTGTAAAAGCAAGCTTTTTCTAGGCTGAGAGAATGCATGGGGATAGTTATGAATAATTTTATTTTAGCCAATTCGGGGTGGCACCGTGGAACAGTGGGAAGAATTGTATCTCACAATGCCATGGACCTAAGTTTGATGCCTGGCTTGGGTCACTGTGCGGAGTTTGCATGTTCTCCTCGTGTCTGTGTGGGTTTCTTCCGGGTGCTCCAGTTTCTTCTCACAGTCCAAAAATATCCAGGTTGGGTTGATTGACCATGCTAAATAGCATTTTGTTGTTAGCGTTAATAGGTAAGATTATGGGGATAGGTGTTGGGTGGGAGTTTGGTCAGCGAAGACTGGATGGGTTAAATGGTCTGCTGTAGAGGTTCAATGATTCAAGTAAGATAACCTACTGACATCAGGAAATCCAACTTTTTTATCAATTTTGTATTATCATATAAAGGCAAGGTGTATGATTTGAACTTGGATACATGGAATGTGCTGTGCAAATTTCCAGGGATGAAGGGCTTAAACTATGAAGAAAGATTGGCCATACTAAGTTGATAGCCATAGGCATATTGAAAATTAAGAGGTGATTTTATTGCAGGAGTGGACTCGATAGGATAGACACTGGGAGAATGTTCGTTACTAGGGAGACTACAACTTGGGGAGACAGTTTAAGAATATGAAATCTGTCTCCTTTTTAAGACTGAAATGAGGAGAATTTTCTCTCTCCAATCTATGGAATTCTCTTCCTGGAAAGCAACGGAGACTGGGTCATTGAATATATTCAAGGCACAGTTGGACTGAGTTTTGACAGACCAGGGATCCAGAATAATACAGGGCAAAAAGGCAATGGAAACCATCAGTCATCATTTTATTGAATGACAGAGTAAGCTCAAAGGATTGAATGGTCCATTCCTGCTCCCATGTTCCTATAAAGGGTAAGGGGCATGACAAACATGGAGAAACAACTTCAGGAGGACTGGGACAGATTGGGAGAAAGGGTGCAATTGAATGAAATGTGTGTGTTAATGCATGTTGGGAGGGGAAATGCAAGTGCAGACTCAATGGAGGGAAAAATCAAGGATATTGGAGGAACAGAGAGCGATTCAAGGGTTTAATTACAAAGATCCATGAAAATATGAGGGAAGGTAAGTGAAGCTAGGAGCATTTAAATTTTATAAATGGGACATCAAGTTGAAGAATCAACAACTCACAAGTCAGAAGTTGGCTACTATCAGGTGAGTACAAATTATTTTAGATGCCTGATTAGCAAGAAGATATTAAAAGAAGATAGAGGATATATCATGGCTTCTCTATCAGTATCAGGATAGTGCCAGCTATGGAATGTTACAGCTCTGAGAAATACTGAGCTATTAGACTATTTCTTTAAGGGTAAAGTAGGAAGAGCTAATTTAATCGAGGTTTTGAAGTTTTACACGGAATTTTGGTTAGTGAACAGTAGAATTCATTATTGGTCATTTAATAGTGCTGGTGCTGAATTATCATGGTAGTAAGTGGTAATTATTATCAAATTAAAATTTTCTTTACATAGTCATTGGAGCGTGCAATGTTTTGAAACAGAATAACTGAGACAGAATACATTGCTCTTTTAAGGGAAAATTTCATAAATATTTACGGAATAAGAACACATGGAGAGCAGTGCAGTGAAATTGGTTCTGATTCTTTCAGGAAAAAGCAGCTTAGATATATGAATTGCATGAGCTCCTTCAATGCTGTAAAGCTCTATGGTGAAACCATATAAGACAATATAGGAGTAGAACTGGGCCATTCTGCCCATCAAGTCTGCCATTCAATCATGACTCAACCCCAACCCCATTTTCCCATCTTTTCCCTGTTATCTTTGATTTTCTTACCAATCAAGAGCTATCTATTTCTGTTTAAAATATACTCAATGGCCTGCCTCCACAGCATTCTGTGGTAATTAATTCTATAGATTCACTACCCTCTGGCTGAAGAAATTCTCCTCATCTTGATTTACTCCAATATTTCTATTGGAGTAAAGTAGGCAGAGTGACTCTAATCAAGGCTTTGAAATTTTATGCAGGATTTTGGTAGTGAAACTGGTACTTTAATAGTGCTGGTGCTGAATTACCATAGGGGGTGAGTGATAATTATTATCAATGTAAATGTTTTTTTACATAGCCATTAGAGCATGCCATGTTTTGATTCAGTTTATTTAAATAAGAAATAAGTAGTGTATAAATGAAAAAACTTTTGCAATAAAATATTAAATGAATGCATCTTTCAGAAATATCCAAGTTCATTATCAAAATACAAGCATCTTATTATACAAGCAATAATGATGGTATTCCTCCAAAACTAATGCGAGAGTCCAGTTGAACTATTTTAGGACGTGTTGATTGTTGGTGGGAGAAGTGGCAAGTGCACAACGGAGAATTTTCTTGCTCTTCCTTGAATAGTGGTATGGCGGCTTGTTTTGGGGGGGGCTGTGGGGTGCACTGATTAGCTCAGTTGGTTCATATGCTTCTTTTGGGAAACCAAATAAACAAAATCAATACATTGAGGGGTAAATTGAAGGGAAGTCTCTTTAAGAAGAACATAGAATATAGAAAAAGTACAGCACCAACAGGCCTTTTGGCTCACAAGTTGCGCTGAGCGTGTCCCTACCAACTAGGCTTACCTATAACCCTCTATCTTACTAAGTTCCATGTAATTATCCAAAAGTCTCTTCCAAGTGAAGTCTGACTAGTGTCTTATACAGCTGCAGCATTATCTCCCGACTCCTAAACTCAATTCCTCGATTAATGAAAACCAGTGCACCAAATGTCTTCTTAACCACGTCCTTTACCTCTGAAGCTGATTTGAGCGTCCCATGAACGCGGACTCCAAGATCCTTCTGATCTTCCACACTGCCAAGAGTCTTACCCTTAATATTACATTCCATCATACTATTTGATCTGCCAAAATGAATCAACACATAGCGCATCAAAGTAAACAGAATCCCAAAAGAAACTTAAAATATCAAACAAAATGTGATTGAAGGGATTGATACAACAGCCAAGTCCCCATGATGTTCACCAAGCACAGAAAACCTTGGTCGTACTGGCGGACACCTGCCCGCTCCCTTTTCTAGCAGTAAACATACCCACAGACAGCTGACTAATGTGGCTTTGTGCATCAGCACAGATTCCATTACTGGTCCAGCTGAGGTAGGCTTGGGACCTACCTCCTTAGCCTGCTCCCAAGAGTGGAAGACAATGGCAAACCACTATTGGCACAAAAGAAACTGCCCAGAAAATGGCTTAGGAATCAGTAAGTCTGTGATTTTCCAGTCACATTGCCTCTGGCTCAGATTGCTAAGTTGGGAAAATTGCATATGGGCCCAAAGATGGGGTTTGTACCAAATGGTTTATGATCTTCCTTGTTTCTTTCCACTAGTGCAAAGTGGATATCACCCAGAATGGATGGGAAGCTGACTGATTTGATTTCAATTTAATTAACAAATTTGACACACGATTGCTCAACTCCCTGGAAAGTTCCCATCTTTCTGCAGCGGGATTTCACACAGATAAAAATCACTACTGGTCCCTTAAAATGTGGACCAGGCACCTTGGAGTGCAAGGGGAGTGAGGAAGTGAGTATTGCTTAGCACCAACCTGCAGGATGCAAAAGTGCAAGTCAACTGCTGCCATGGTGTTGGATGCGATGTGGAGCCTTTAAGGGTGCAGGGATTTGGGCGGGCTCTGGTTAGGTTGTCATCATCGTTGTGTTGGGCCTTTATGAGGTGAGTGTTCTTTTAGCCTGCTAAAAGATCATTGAGGGATTTCATACAGATCAATTCCAAATCCCACTGATGTCACACTGGTCACTCTGCTCTCTGTCTGTTGGACAGGCTGTGTGATTTATTGCAGGCATTCTATCCCAGGCCTCACTAACAGTTACAAACACCAGGCCTGGCAGCGATTGCCTCAATCGAGAGATCTGGGCAGATGTTACAGCTCTTTACGCCGCATCAGTTCTGAAGTGCTTCCTACACTGAGCACATTAAAGTTCAAAGAGTTTTGTTTTCTATCTTCTGTCTGAACTGCATACCAATTCTGAAAGCTAGTTCGCACCATACATCCAGGTGAACACACTCAGAAATTACATTGCACGCGTCCTCCAGTGAACACCTTCTCACAACCCCTGGAGACTAGAGGGTGGGGTGGGTAGCGGGTGGCATATGTTGGAATCGTGCCTAGACAGAAATGGGCCATGAAAAGGAGTACCAGAGGGATTTGAAGAAGATGCTGGGGGTTTGAGTGCTGGAAAGGCCACAAGATGTCAGGGTGTGTATTGATGTGGACATTCCAGATGTGACAGATGGCACTGACGCCAGGATGTGACAGACGAACACTCACTCTTGCAGCTCGAATGAGGTTGTTTATTTTCTTGCGGCGTTGGGCAGCAGTCCTCATTGTCAGGTCGCTGGCACTAACTGCCACAGTCTCCCACCCTATCCCAGGCTGCATTGGTTTCCCTGCTTCTGGGGGCTTCTCTATCCATTTAGGGGTGCAAAATGGCCCACCTCTCCTCCACTGGGTCCAGAAGCCTTCTGAGATCTACCTCCATGAAGCGTGGAGCTGTTCTCTACACTGCCATCCTCCTGCTGTACTGACTCTGAGTGCAGAAGGTGTGTTTAAATGAAGCTCCCCTGTGTGAACAAGGCATAGCCGTGAGCCAGTTCGGGCGAGTTACATGCCTGGGAACTCCAAGACAGTGTGATTCACGTGGGAGTTCTTTCAATTACTAAGTGTAGGGCGACTACAATCTGACTTGAGCTGACATTTTTCTCACCTAAAACGACACTTAGCTATTTTTTGGGAATATTCCACCCTGAGCCTTTGGGTAGAGTACAAGTAGCATCTTGTACGTCCTCCGTAACCAAAAGTACAGGCAGATGGTGTCGTGAGTTAACCTTATCCAAAATATTGGGGCTGTAATCTTACCACCACAGTGTTCGGAGGTTTGGTTGCCGCGAAGTTCTCAAACTTCACTGCAGCAGGAGTGTAATGTAAACGGCTGGTAAGATCACACCCAGCATTTTCAACAATATAACATTCCATCAACTGGGCCCTGAAACAATGGCTTAATTTAATTGATATGATAGAAAAGAAATATTAGGACAAAAAGATACACATTTCAGAATTGTGAATTCTTTGCTTCTGGAAAGGAAAGAGTTTGTTTTTAACTCCACGCTTACCAAGTGAAAAATTGAACAAACTCCCCGTCATTGAACCCTACGCATCTGCGTGAACTTTTGAACTCACTTGATGGATTACTCATCTCTGAACTTTCAGTCGTGCTTGGGTCTTTATTTCTAAAACAAAATCTCTGTTCCCTAAACCTGAGACTGGACAGTCAGTGCTTTGTTCTTTCACAAATTCTTACAAATGAGAAAGTCAACTGGAGTTAATGCCCACTCACACACCTGAAACAAATTAGCTGAGAAAAGCTGGATTTGTGGAACAGCAGCACAATTGTGTGTGTGTGTGTGTGTGTGTGTGTGTGTGTGTGCGGAACTTGAATAATATTGAAGATAAACCCCCTACTTTCACAAGATCAATTTTGTATTACCACTACGCTGAATTGATATAATCTGTTGAAAAGAAGCATTGACAGATTATGTCTGAAGGCCAGATGCATTCACCGGGAAAGGCCAAAACCTCATAAAGTAATTTGTTGTCAGGATAGAAGCATCATTTTAACACTTGACAGTATGTCAAACAACTAAATAAACAGTGCAAAGTAAAATAAGAGCCATCTGTGTCTTGGTCAAAGAGTAGTTTTTACACTGATCTTTTAAATTTTCACACCAGCTTAGAATGCTAGGTTTATCTCAACAATTTGAAGGAAAGCTACCAAGTAAAGTGGTGGAGGCAGGTACTCTGCAGATATTTAAGAAATACTTAGATGGGCACATGAACAGAATGGGAATGGAGGGGTATAGAAAACTGATTTAAAATAGGGATCATGAGCCTTGGGAGGTCCCTGGGAAGTGTGTAAATAGATGATGATATTGATGTACTTGTTTTTATCCTACAGGTGCTTTGGTCCACCTTGTTGTCTAACAAGGGGCATACACGCGATGGGTCGTGAGAGGGCTGCTCTTGGATTGTTATTCGAGAGTATCCTATTGCTTCACATCGTTAGTGTACGCTTGACCTGAACCATTTGATGGGCAACACGACAGCTCAGTGACTATTGCTGTGCTGTGCAGATACATGGATTTGGGCCTGTGTCTGTGGGAGTTTGCGCATTCTCCCGTGCTTGCGTGGGTTTTCTCCGGGTGCTCCGGTTTCCTCCCACATCCCAAAGATGTGCTCTTAGGCTAATTGGCAAAACAAATTCTTCCTAAATTGTCTCAAATTTGGTTTTTAATCCATAGATCTAAAAACATGGACAGGGATCGCATATGGAAGTGGGAACATCGAGGTGGCAGCACGGGCTCGTTGGGCCAAAGGGCCTGTTTCCCATGCTGTTTTGTTCTTTGTTCTTTGTTCTTTGAAACCCTCCCAATTTTGTTTACTTGGGGGGGGTCATTTTCCAGTTTTTGACCCATCATTTATTGACGAGGGCACAGTGACACAAAGGTTAGCACTGCTGCCTCACAGCATTAGACACCCGAGTTTGATTCCCGGTTTGGGTCATTGTCTGGGTGGAGTTTACATGTTCTCCCTATATCTGCGTGGGTTTCCTCTGGGTGCTCTGGTTTCCTCCCACAGTCCAAAAGAGCTGCTGCTTAGGTGTGTTGGCTGCGCTAAATTCTCCCTTGGTGCATCCGAACAGACAGCGGAGTATGAAGTTTAGGGGATTTTCACAATAACATTATTTGTAGTGTTAATGTAACTCTACTTGTGACACTAATAAATAAATTTTACTGTAGCTCTCCATTAACCTTGCACCGATCCTGTCTTCCTGATGTATCAGCCGACCATAGTTGTCGGTGATCAGCTAGTCTAGGTGTACCTCAGAAAACAAAACACGTTTCACAAAATTGCAGAGAATTAATGGCACAGAAAGAGGCCATTCAGCCCAACCAATCCATTCCAGCATTTATGCTCCACTGGTGTGTCCTCCAATCCTTCCTTATCTTATTCTGAGGGGAACTTTTTCTCTCAGGATATGAACCAGGGCCAGGACACCAGACTGGAATATCTCCTGATCAAGAGGCTGCCGTCAGGTCTGCTACATCCAGTTTTAGCGGCAAGTGATTTCCTGAGACTGCAGGCTCCTTCACAGAGTCTATCGCTTTGGAAAGAAAGCAACCTCACAATCAAACATAGGAAATTCACCACTTTCAGAGGGTGAACACAAGTCCCTCCGCAGAAAGACTGGCGACCTAACGTGTGACTGGATGGGAGTGGGTGGGGGGTGGGGGAGGGCGGTGGTGGCGGGGGTGGAGATGATTCTGGGAGGCCTCACTGAATCGTACAGACCTGCCTCTAGTAAACCACTTCCAGACATTTGATGGGCCTGGCCTTTGTGGAAGCATGGGTGCTGTCAGCTACAATCAATGCACAAATGCATAATTAATTATGTAGATTAGCTAGTCTCTGCAGGAGGACTGGTGGCCCCTGCATAAGATACCTTACCTCTGGAAAGAGCTCCTCAAGGTAGGAAAGCCCCCTTCCCTGTTGTGTCTTTCTCTGAAATTCCTACTAGTCCGATCTTGAAACATGATTTCACTCTCTATCATTGTATCTCTATTCTCTTTCCTTACGGAGATTCTCCTTAAATGCATCGATAATTATTCACCTTGACCGAGCCTTGTGGCTGTGAGTTCCACATTCTCACCATTCTCTGTGGAAAACAACTTCCCTATTTGATGCATTGATGACTATCTCACATTGACGGCTTCCAGTTTGCCCTTCCCCATTTGGAAACACTCTCTCTCTATCTCTCTCTCTCTAATCTATCAACACTTTTCAAAATATTTTAAAAATCTGTCAGGTCACCGCACAAAGTTGATCATCCCTAAAACATTAGCCTGGATTTTTACTGGGTCAGGATGACTTGGAACTCTTTTGAGATGAAAGGCACATCCTGATTCTGGAAATCCCAACCCAATTCCTTGAGTTTTTGACTTTCAGGAATGCTATTTTAAGGTCTGATTGTTTTGGGTTGTAAGCTCATACCCTGTGCTCATGACCTGGGTGGCTTCATTGCAGGAATAGGCATCATCTTAGTTCTCTGCCATTTTCGTAGACAGGTGATTCATGACATCTCAGAGTTATTGTGAATCGTAGTCCGCATGAAGGAACCTTTTGAAAGGTAACTTCAAAAGGTCCTCCTCACACCTCCTCTCATGACAAGGTGAGCACCTTCACTCATCTCTCCACCTTCCCCTGCCCCATAGGCAATATATGCCCTCTGTGCCAAGCTCTGTGGTTCCAACCACTTCCCATGGTCCATCATATACCCATGTACTTCCATGCCCACTTACCCACTATACATTCTGCAGAACAAATAAACCCTATAATAAACATAGGATGCATAAGAGTGCTTTTTAAAAAGTTATTTTTTCATTAGAGTCTACTTTCTTTAAAGAAAACTCATTTTGCTAAAATTTAATAAAGGTGTCAATCATCCAGACTCTTTATATTAACAACAGCAGAAACTGTAAGCACTTGAAACCTCATAATCTTGTGTAAATAAACATTGTTCAATTGACTGAAGAGATTAGACATCAGAGCTTTCTATCAAGCAATATCTTCCCCGGGTCTCAGCTGTTTCATTAGACTAATTGATGTCTTGGTTCTCTGCCAAGCTTCATTAAGTAGTCTTGGTTGATCAACTTATGTCAAGAAATTGAAACTACCTGTAACAAAAGAAATCCAGGAGCTATGCACTAAGGAATCAAGATGATACTTGGTCCTACCGTCAATAAAAGTTGACCCCTGAAATTGACAGATGGTGAAATACACACCGATAAAAATAAACAGATGTCCCGTTTGATTGAACACTATTGTATGCTATACTCCTGCAAGACAGACAACTCCCAGTCTCCACTTGATGTTCTGCCAGAGCTTCCTGTCACAGAAGAGACCGAAGAAGAATCTTCATTGCTTGAGCTTGAGAAGGCCGTGCTCAATTAATGAAGGAACCAAGATAACTGTCAATGGCATTTTCAAAAATAACTGGAGCAAATTGATGTCCTTTTTGATAGTTCCAATAACTTCTAGTGCTTGAAATTTATTTCTTTAGTAGTTCTTCATGAAAAGTTTAGTGATCTATTTACCCTATAGTGAGGAAGTTTTGAGGTGAAGTGAGTAATATACCTACCTCTGAGCCAGGAGCTCCAGTTTCGAGTCCCACACCAGGATCAGATGGCCAGTGAAGGTCTCTTCACAATGTAGCTAAACAGTTGAGTGTGTTAACCTGCAAAATCCTTCCAACACACCAATGGCCAATGGTACTTCTGGTCAGCTATGCTTGTTGTCGAGTGGTGCCTCTCAAGCTGTAAGCCCCTGGTGACAGACTAACAATCTATTTCAGGAATTGAAATGGATGAAAGGCTGCCTTAGTATGGAAGAGAATTGGAATGATCCCATACTAAAGATTGAAGACCCCAAACTGAAGATCCTCAACTTCAATTTGCCTTATTGCTGATTAAAATTTCGTTATTATAAAACAATTTGAGACAAGTGTAACATCCCAGGTGTGATACAGGAAGTGTAATCCTGGAAACATAAGATGCTTCTCTGACATCACTCACAAGACGTTTGGAGCAAATATTTATTTTTCACTCTTGATTTTGTTCTGCTGTTTTGACCAATGTTTCTTTCTGTTTGTTGCCTTCTATCAACTGCAGCATTGCATCCATTGGGGCAAAAAAGTTCCAACTAATACAATTCTGTGCTTTAGGAATTATTATAAAGTGATGAACCTGATATTTAATCTTTCTAAAAGTGTAGGAAATTCCCAGCTGACTATTGGAAAAGTTGCCCTTGTAATCTACCTCTCTAACAATTGAATCCAGACTCTAATTTTAAACACTGAACTGTATGTCGAGTTGTTACAGTCATCAGCCAGCATCCTATTTAAGCAATAGGATTTAGATGTCTTAGATAGGCAGATTGTGGCTGTTTTAAAACTTGGAGCTAAATAAAGATTGTATTCAATTCTGATTCTCTATCTCTCTCTCTCTTTATAAGTCTATTCTTATACCTTGGTGTCCTGGGAACTACAATTCTGCTCAGTGAGGCAAAAACCGCTGATGGAAAGTGTTAGTCTCATTTCAAATACAGAAGATTCAATTCTGCAGATAATTGTTATTAATTTCTTGGTTATTTTGTATGTCTCTCACTCATCTTTTTTTTTAATCCCTTCTCACCGTATTTATGGTTTTCTTTTCTTTTAATATGTTGCTACGTCTGGTACTCTCTAAGTTTCTTGCACATTTTCTAGCCTTTTCTCTTTGCACATCTCTCTTTCAGTCCATCACTCATGCTCACATTCACTTTCCATCTCACAGCCTCTCCCTACCATGCTGTCTTTCGACTTTTATCCTGTCATAAAACCTTGAAAACAATCTTCTGATCAAGACTAACCGTAAAATGTTCCTACATCCGTGTTTTATGTCATTTTGAAGTCTTCATTGCTATTATTGCCTGTCTGTCTTTACACTTTAAAACCCTACAGACACTTGCAATGCCAAGCAAATACACTCTGGAAGATTTTACTGACTGAGACAGTAGCAGGCGATGCTGGCCAAGGGATGCAATTTTGAGAAGACAATGAACTTATATCCAAATCTTCCCGGAGAGGCAAAAGCCTCTGATGGAAGCACTTACATGCAGAAAATTAAATTTTATAGGCAAATGCAATCAGTTATTGTTGTCCTTTGTGTCTTTACTATATTACAATCCTTATTCCCAAAACTAATTTTCTCAGTCAGTGAGACTTCAAGGCAGTGGCAAAAAGATTGAAGGATTGCTTACTTTGCCATTTTTTTATTGAAAGCCATTACTGGGTCATATAATTATACAGTACAGAAAGTGGTCATTTGGCCAATAGTGTCTATGTCTGTTTGCTGAATTATCTAATTAATACCACTCCCCTGTTCTTTCCCCATATCTGTTCAGTTTTCCTTCTTTTCAAATATATCTCTAATTCCCTTCTTGAACGTTATTGTTGAATGTGTGTTTCCACCCTTTCAGGCAGCGCACTCCAGGTTATCACAAACAATTGCTAATATTTGTTCAGTGTTTCTCTGAACTTCATGATAAGCAAGGTTCATTTTTACTTATAGATCAGAACTCTAAGTCACTTCTTACTGTTTTGTGAATATAAAATTTGACCCAATGAGTTGCTGGAGAGACAAAAAACTGAGTACAGAAATAGATGTGATTTCCAAATCTTGATGCCTGAGGTGTGGCAGACACAGTGATGCTTGATTCATATCATTTTTCTGTCTATCGACCTTTAAGGAAAGCAGATTAGTATACTTTATAATATTTTGCTTTATTTCTTTGCATCATTAAAATAGTATCAAATCTATTCCAACAGTATTCTGAACAGCATTCAGTGTAAGGTGGGAATGGATTGGAGCCGATCAGGTCCATCAGTCTGATTTGTCGTGCACTTGTATGAAATCTGGCACGACTTGCTCACCGTTTTATGTTTTTATAGATGGGGCATTCATGACTATCACAACTCAATGAGTGGCAGTGAATAATTGTTAACGGCCATCAATTAACAGTGGAGGACAATGGTGCCATTAAATGAGCACTTAACACAAAAAATCCTAATGCTTACAGGTTAGAGTCAAAGAAACACCAATTGTAGTTAACAGAGGATTGAGGATTTGCATTAGTTTTGCTCATCACCCAGGCATAACCGATCTGCAACTCGGATAATAATAAAGATTAAGTGTGCTCTGTTCCATTTGGCTTATGGGCCTTATAACAGATGGCACATTCATTGAACCTTATTAACTGAGATTGAATTCCAGGAGCTTGCTGACAGATGACTGAAGCCTCAATCAAATCACACTCGTGTACACTTCTGACAAACAAATATTTCTTTATAACTGTACATTTTATTTTATTCTGTAGGCTTACTTGGGAACATAGAATAATTTAGTGAAGTACAAAGTGCCACAATGAAGGATGGCACAGGATAATTATACAATAATGAATGAGCTTCATAAAATGAGATTAAAATGTTATTCAAGTCTCATTTATCAGGCTCCCGCTGATATATTTGGACAAATTTTACTGCTACTCATATTTGCTAAAGATTATTGACTCCTCCTCCTCTAGCCTGCTCCTGGTGATAAAGGAATTTGTTAGCTTTAAATAGGAATCCAAAACAAGTGAACATAATCTTAAAATTAAAGGTAGCTCATTCAGTAGTGAATCAAGAAGCAGTTCAGCACAAAAGATGGTGGAAATTTGGGAACATTCTTCCCTAAAAGGCAGTGCATGCTGGGGCAAATGACACTTTCAAGACAGGAATTGACTGATGTGAAGCAAAGTTGAAAATGAAGCTGAGATATGTGTGTACTGATTATCTGATTGAATGTCGGAGTAGGCATGAGGGACTGAATGGTCCACTGCAATTTCTATGTTCTTGTGCTCTAATGTACTGCTAATTGTGGTGAAGTATGCATGCAAATATCCATTGCTCAATAATTCTTGCCTCATGTGAAATTCATCTTGCCTCAGGTGAAATCCTTACAGTGAGCTGCTGCAGTTCTCTTCACTTATGATCATGCACCACAGTAACCCAATCTTGTCGGCACAATAGCCCAATCTTGTCGCCAGCAGACAGGGCTCCAGCAGGGAGCAGGGATAAGATGCAGGAAAACTGCCAGATTTGACCTTCTTCCTCTCCTAGCGTTTCTGGGGCTAATTGTTATGCTCTTGCTCCTTACTCAGCACAGATCTTTGTGGTGTGTATGGCTCAGTTCCACATGGAATATGCATTTACCAACAGGGCTGTGAGGGAACATTAGTCTTCGTGGAAAGCGATGATACTTGAGGTCAAAGCAACTCCTTGAAAAATTTCCGGAAACAACAAAGCCAATTTGTTTTATTTAATTTTAGGGTTGTAGAACATTTCTGAATTGTCTATGTCTTTCCTTGTTGAACTTCATACAAGTGAGAAAGTTAAGGAACAAATCCCAGGCATGAGGACATATATAGTCTCACTTACTTGGAACTCTGGACATTAGCATTTGAAAAATACTTTTTTTGTCCAACTAAGTTAAAGTAAGATACGTATTATGGTAACAAGATCACTTGAGACTTCAGGGGGTAATGATATCTGCCTTTTTGCAAGTTGCCCCACGTCCAGGTAAGCATCCCATGTTCAACTTTAAGAGCTATCTATTGTCAATGATGTAACCAACAAATTTTCATCAGTGGTGGTGAAAGGGGGAGGCGATGACACAGTGCTATAATTGCTAGACTCTTAGTCTAGAAATTCAGCTAATGTTCTGGGAACCTGGGTTCGAATCCCACCACGGTAGATGGTGGAATTTGAATTCAATAAAAGAAATCTGGAATTAAGAATCTACTGATAACCTTGAAATCATTGTTGATTGTCAGAAAAAACTATCTGGTTCACTAACATCCTTTAGGGAAGGAAATTTGCTGTCCTTGGCCACCAATGTGATTCCAGAGCCACAGCAATGTGGTTGACTCTCGACTGTCCTTGGGCAACTAAGGATGACAATAAATGCCAGCCAGTTAGCCAGACCCATATATCACGAATGAAAAAAAGCGTTCGGACCTTGAGGGACAATGACTGCTACAGGCTGAGGATCCTAGGGAAGGGAATTTGTGTTTCCTGCTGACATACACGAGGAAGGCCTGAACCACACATATCCTTTTCCTCAGTCATATTGCTCATTGAAGTTGAAAATGGGAATTTCCTACGAGCAACTGAAGAGGACCATGTAAGACCAGGAGGCTTGAAGAATTGAGCAGGATTTGCACTTAGACGGGTGACAGTTACAAAATATGTGCGCTGAACTGCAGACCCAGGAATACAAGGTAAGAGAATTTCAACTTCAGTTAAATCCTTTCTCAGGTCTAAAACAAAGGAACAACTCACCAAAATCATATCAAAATCTTGCGTGTCTAATCTATACCCAAGATTGGGCAGTCATTATTTTAGATTTAAGTTTATTTATTAATGTCGCAAGTAGGTTTACATTAACACTGCAATGAAATTACTGTGAAAATCGAACCCAGGTCTCTGGCAGCAGGGCTAATCTCTGTGCCACTGAGTTGCCTTAGGCTGAAGAAAAAATGTTGTTATCGTTACACTGCTGGGTGTATCCCAAGACTTGCACTGAAATTACGAACAGATTCAAAAACTGGAGAGTTATAATGGGGAACTACATTTTTCCAATACTGGGTTGAGAGTACCATCCTTTAATGATGTCTCACCTAGCCCTATAGTCTAAGAAAAGCAGGTTATTTGACAAGCAGATCTTTCTTGGCAAAATCTCCTCTCCAAGAATTTTGATGGAAGTAAACTGTGTCATGAACAATGAGAAACATTCCTTGTCTCAGTATGACTATTGGATGTGTTCAGGGGAATGGGGGTTATCTCTCAAAAGCAGGACAAATTGTTTCCTCAATTCATTTGTGCTCTTCCCTATAAGAACTTTTATCAGAGGTATGATGTATGGATAAGGACATGCACTCAGGTAGGATTCATTGACATTATTTTAATGTATTGGTAATTGTTTTTACAACACATTTTAATTAAAATCTGACCTCTGTGATAAGGTAATTTTCTTTCTTTTTATTGTTATTATCCATTTACATGCTATGTTTTAATGAATGAGCAAAGCACTTGAATTAAATTTACAATGTTTGCTTCCAATAAAGTAAATTGGTGATGATAGTAGTCATGAAAACGAGAAGATACAGGTTTAAGATGCTGGGGAGCAGGTACAGAGGAGATGTTGGGGTAAGTTTTTCACTCAGAGGGTGATGAGTGGAATCAGCTGCTGTCGGTGGTGGTAGAGGCAAACTCGCTGGGGTCTTTTAAGAGACTTCAGGATGAATACATGGGATTTAATAGGATTGAGGATTATAGGTAGGCCTGGTAGGTATAGATATGATTGGCGCAACTTGTGGGCCAAAGGACATGTTTGTTCTGTAATGTTCAATGTTCTATGTTCCATGATCTATGAAAATGACAGAGAAAGACAGAGAGAGTGACAGAAGAATTTCTGAAGTGTGTTCAGGAAAATTCTCTTGATCAGCAACTTGTGTAGTGTACATGGATTTCAAAAAGCTACTTAAAAATAAGGAGCCAAAACAAAAGCATATCAGCAAGATTGAAGCCCATGGAATAAAAGGCAATCTAAAGCAAGTATGTGAATTTGGCAGAATGGTAGGAAACAGAATAGTGATGACCATGTTTCTCAGACTGGAGGAAGATATACAGTGGAGTTCTCCAGGGATGGGTACCAGGATTCTCTTGACATATATTAGTGACCTAAACTTTGGTGGACAGTTTCAATATTTGTAAACAGCATAAAACCTGGAAAATTGTGAGAAGGGAAGACTGCATCCCAACATGTATAGGCTGGTGAACTTAGAAAAGCAAAGGTTGAAAGGAGATTTGATTCAGGTATTCAGGATTGTGAAGATCTAGACAGAGTAGATAGAAAGAATCTTTTCCCTTTGATGAAAGGCTTAAGAACACAAAGTCATCAATTTAGGGTGATTGAGAAAAAAAACAATAGCGACATGAGGAAAAACCTCATGCCCGTTGTTAGGATCTGGAATGTATTGCCTGTAGGTGTGACGGAGAAAGATACAACTGTGACTTCTTTTGAAAATTGAGAGAAAACATTTGCAGGGCTACAAGGAAATGGTGGGATAGTGGGAGTAGCGGAATATCTCTTGCACTCTACACTTGCTTTGTTGAGTGCAGCTCCAGCAACACTCAAGAAGTTTGATACCATCCAGGACAAAGCAGCCCATTTGATTGTGATCCCTTTCACAAACAGTTAATTTTTCCATCACCAACAAACAATGGCAACAGGGTGTGCCATCTACAAGATGCCCTGCAGAAACTCGCCAAGGTTCCTTTGGCAGCATCTTCCAAACCCACAACCACTTCCACCTAAAATAACAATTCAGCAGATACCTGGGAACACCACCACTGGAGATTCTCTCCACGTTAGTCACCATCCTGACTTGAAAATATATCATCATTCCTTCTGGGTCAAAATCCTGGAATTCCCTTGCTAACAGCATTGTGGGTATACTTACACCTCAAGAACTGCAGTGGCTCAAGAAGGCAGCTCTCCATCATCTTCTCAAACTAGGAATGGGCAATAAATGTTGGCCTACGTCCTGTAAATGAATTTTTAAAAAAGAAGGAAGCACAGACATAATAGGCTGAAAAGCCTCATTCTGTGCTGGACATATGATTCAAGCCCAAAGTGGGAAAACCTGGTTTGAACGTACTTTGGGCAGCTTTTCCTGATTTAGTGATTTAACCAACTATCTTTAAGGTAAGGAAGAAGAGGAAAATTTTCCACTTTGCACCTACCTGGCTCCCCATAATGCTTTGGCTAATACAGTAACACTACCTGAATGCACTCCAGCCTCTCTTCCCCAGCAGAAAGGAGACGATGGTGTTGGCGGTAGTGGGCTGTGTGGGGGGGGTGGGGCAGCCTTTGGGACTGCTAAGGTGACTGAAGGAGTATTCCATGTCATGGCTGATCAGCTGCCATGTGTGTTTGGAGTAGACCAACTTCATGATTAGTGCTAGAGCCGGATTTACATATTTAGATTGCAGCACAGAACACCTCAAAATGGCCCTCATGAATTTTTTAACAGGATTAAATCCGTGCAGCCAAGCATATAACTATCTCACAGCTAAATACGTATGCTTTGTGCACATTTTACACAGGTAAAATACAAGTGCAATGCACAGTAGTGCCTTCAATAGAGAACATGGGAAAAATTTGCAGAAAAGACCTCAAAGCAAAGTTGCTGATCCTACAAAAAAAGATTGAAACATTAATTTTAAGTGTAGTAATTGCAAAGTGTTGTGGAAACATTTTTGACAAGTGTTATAGATGTTAATTAATCAAGAAAACATAGGGAAAGCAGAGCTAAAATCAGCAGCTCAGTGGGCTGCAGTAATTGATGCTTTCATTGTCATGAATGGAACCCTGGAATCATACAGTGCAGAAGAGGCCTTTCTGCCCATCAAGTCTTACAAATGGGGCAGCACGGTGGCACAGTGATTAGCACTGCTGCCTCACAGCAACAGGCAGCCAAGTTCAATTCCAACCTTTGGTCACTGTCAGTGCAGAGTCTACATGTTCACTGTGTATGCTTGGGTTTCTTCAGGAGCTCTGGTTTCCTCCCATAATCTGAAAAACATGCTGCTCAGTTGCATTGGTCAGGCTAAATTCTTCCACAGTGTACCTTCAGTGAACAGGCGCCAGAGTGTGACAGCTACGGGTTTTTCACAGTGGTTTCATTGCAGTGTTAATTGTGCCACTAATAAATAAATTAAATTAACAAAATAAAGCATCTGACCTCCCAACTAACCCCATTTATTGGCACTTGGTCTATGTTATAACATGCCAAATGCTCATCCAGTTACTTTTTAAAGGACATGAGGCAACCTGCCTTGAACACTCTCCCAGTAGCACATTCCAGACCATCACCACCCTCCGGGTGAAAACATTCACCCTTACATTCTCCCCTAAACTTCCTGCCCCTCACGTTGTACTTGTGTCCCCTCATGATTGATCTTTCAATTAAAGCTCCTTATCCACTCTGTCCATGTTCCCATAATCTTGTGTACCTCAATCACGTTGCCCCTTAGTCTTCTCTTCTTCAAAGAAAACAAAGCTTGTGGATTTTGCAATCAACTAAACTTGTTAGACTTTAGCCTAGTGTCATTAGACTTCTTACAACGAAAACAATCCAAGCCTATCCAACCTCTCTTCATAGTTCCATCCCATACAGCATTGTGGTGCATCTCCTCTACACACCCTCCAGTGCAATCACATCCTTCCAATATTGTGGCAACCAGAACTGCGCACAGTACTTCAGCTATAGCCTCACCAACTCCAACATGACTTCACTGCTTTTTTCACCATGCCTCAGAGATCGAGAACAAACATACCACCTTTGTCCCACCGAACATCCTAGTGTCATGCTGTTTAGTAAATATTTTCTTGTCAAATTATTTCTTCCAAGGTCTGTCACCTCACACTTTTTATGACCAACTTCCATCTGCCATTTAGCTGTCCATGTGAGCATCCTGTCAATATCTTCTTGTACAGTAAAACATCTCACTGCACCAGGTTCAAGTCCAATAGGTTTATTTGGTAGCACTAGCTTTCCGAGTACTGCTCCTTCATCAGGTGGATGCAGTCGCCTAAAGAAGGAGCGAGACTCCAAAAGCTAGTGCTTGGTCCAACCACGTGGTGGGTCATGCAAGGGTTGCTCTTGGATGTTGCTTCGAGAGTTGCCACATTCATTAGTGTACGCTTAAATTGGACCAATTGACGGGCGACACACCAGCTCAGTAACTATCACTGTCTGCTGCGCAGTTATGGGGACGTGAGTCGGATTTCTGGCTTGGATCAATGTCTGTGGGAGTTTGCACATTCTCCCCGTGCTTGCGTAAGTTTTCTCTGGGTACTCCGGTTTCCTCCCACATTCCAAAAATGTACTTTTTAGGCTGATTGGTGTCAATAAATTTTCCCTGAATTGGATCTCCTTTAATCTGGTGCACATATAATTCCCTAGATTTGCACCCCCTTTATTCAGGAATCCACTAGGGGTAGACAAAAGTGTCGATGATTGACAAAAAACTTGAATAAGGCACTCACTGAGTGTTAAAATGGGCTGCATGAGCTTGTGGGGCCGAAGGGCCTGTTTCTTGTACTGTTCTTTGTTCTTTATTCTTTGTTCTTTGTTCTCCTTTTCGTCATGCTCTGAATATCTCTGGGCTTGTAACTCCTTCCTGTCACTCTGGAGGGAATATGCTGGGCTTGTACCCTCTTTATTCCCTTTCTGAAATCACCCCACAGTTCTTCTGCAGATTTCCCCACTAGTAGTTGTTCCCACTCTACCTTGGCCAGATCCTACTTTATTTTATTAAGCTCTGCTCTCCCTCAATCCAAAACATTTTTATTTGCAATATGTCTAATACTTTGTCCATAATAAGCTTAATTTCTGCCATGATCTGACTGTTATCATTAAAACGTTCCCCCACCTTCACTTCAACCACTTGTCCGGCTTCATTCTCCAGAATCAGCTCCAGCACAACTTCTTCCTTTGTTTGATCCTTTACAAATTGACCTAAAAAATTCAGCCATACGCATTTCAAGAAATCCATGCTAATCAAATTTTTGACAGTATGTCTATTCTAGTTAATGTTGGGAAAGTTGAAATCAGCTACTATAATAAGCCTACTGTTACTATTTTTATACACCTCTGCAAATTGGGCATGTATTTGCTCCACAACTTCCTGCTGACTATCTGGCGGTCTATAATAAACATTTAGCAATGTGCCTGCACCTTTTTTTTTATTCCTGACCTCTACTCACAAAGCTACATTCGATGCCTCCTCAAAGGTTTCATCTCTCCTTACTGCAGTAAATGACTCCTTAACTAATAATGCAAAGCCTCCTCCTCTCTTACCATCTTCCTCTACCTCATCTGAAGATTCTACAACCCAAGATATTGAGTTGCCAATACTGCCCCTCCCTCAACCATGTCTCTGAGACGGCTACTTTATCACAATTCCACATGTCAATCATCATCCTTAACTTATCTATTTTACCTGCAATACTTTTGACATTAAAGTAGAGGCCATCCAGCCTTGCCTTACTATCTTGTAGGATAATACAGCTGCATTCCCTCTTACTTGATTGTTTTATGTATGATGCTATGTCCATATTCTACTAACAGCCTGTGTCATCCACCCATTGCCAAATTAGTTTAAACTCCTCCCAATAACACTCGCAAAACATCCTGCTAGGATGTTGGTCCTGCACTTATTCAGATATAGACCGTCCTGCTTGTACGGGTCCCACCTTCCATACACTATTCTCCTATTTCTGTGCTTGCTAGCATGTGGCACTGGGACTGATCCAAAGTTTACAACCCAAGAGATTTTGCATTTTAGTCTACTGCCTAGCTTCTTGAATTCTTGATGCAGGACCTGATCTCTCTTTCTATCAATATCATTGGTGCCAAATTGTACCATGACCTCTCCCCCTTCCGTCTCCCGCTCCTTCTCCCTCCCCTTTTCCCTCCTTCCCCCTCCATTTCCTCCTCTTCCTCCTTCCCCCTTTGCCTCCTCTTCCCACCCCTGTTGCTTCCCTCCCTTTCCTCTCCCCTCCTTTACCCTCCCTGTTTCCCTCCCTTTTCCCCTCCTCTTCTCACTCCCCGTCCCTCTTCCCCTCTCCCTCCTTCCTTTCCCTCCTCCCCTCCTTCCCCCTTTTTCTCCCCTTCCCCTTCTTTTCCCCTGCCCATATCTATCCCTCACTCTTTGTTTAGCAACAACAGAATTGTTGTGTTAACATATAGATATTTTCTTAATTATTGTTGGAGAAATATATTTTGTAAGAAACTTGAAAAGATGAGGCAATTAAACATATCAGTGCAGCTGCTAAAGTAAAATGTTTGGTTAAACGTTTACATGACATCAAAGTTTTGTATTTACAGTATTTTTATTAATATATTCCATTGAACTACAAAATTCTACTAATCATTTATTGAAATAAAACAAATATTTAAACATGAAATTATACAAATGCTTTATTGAAATATACAGAACTGTTAAATATGAGAATTATAAATGAAGTATGCAAGGCAGAATAGTAATGATAAACACATCTAGACTTTTCATGGTCCAAAGCGTGAACTCTCCTTTGATCAATCTCATGCAGATATCCAAATCATGGTTCACGAAGTTCTGACCATATTCTAAATTAAAACATACAAACACTTATAAGCATGCCACACATATTAAAAAGTTACATAACAATACAATGTCGATTTAGGGTGACACAGTGGCACAGAAATTAGCACTGCAGCCTCATAGATCCAAGGACCCGGGTTCAATTCCGGCCTTGAGTCATAGGCTTATATGGAGTTTGCACATCCTCCTTGTGTCTGCGTGGGTTTCCTTCGTGTTGTCCAGTTTCCACCCACAGTCCAAAGGTGTGCATGTTCGGATAATTGGCCATGCTGAGTTGCCCCTTGGTAGCAGGGGGATTAGCAACGTAAAATTAAAGAGTTATGAGGATGGGGTCTGTATGAAATTGTTACTGATGCAGGCTTGACGGGCTAAAAGTAAAGTTTATTTATTAGTCACATTAGGTTTAAATTTACACTGCAATGAAGGTACTGTGAAAATCCTCTAGTCGCCATACTCCAGCGCCTGTTCGGGTACACGTAAGGAGAATTTAGGATGGCCAATTCACCTAACCTGTACATCTTTGAAGTGTGGGAAGAAACCAGAGTACCCAGAGGAAGCCCATGCAGACACAGGGAGAATGTGCAAACTCCACACAGACAATCTCTTGCCTGTGCCGCGGGATAGTTTAGAGAAGAACAGAGAGAGGGAATGTTTGAACTCGTAGCTGCGGGGATGGTGCAGGAGGGAGGGGTTCAGGTTCCTGAACAATTGGGACTCATTCTGGGATAGGTGGAACCTCTACAAGAGAGATGGTCTACACCTGAACCAGAGGGGAACTAATATCTTGGGGGGAAAATTTGCAAAGGCTATGCAGGGGGCTTTAAACTGATTCAGAGGGGGGGTGGGATCCTGAGTAGTTGGGGTGCTAAGAGGGATGAGAATAGGGGAGTCATAGAGGAGAACTGCAAAACACAGCAGCGTACGGGTGGAGTAGGGCATGGTTTGAAATGCGTATACTTTAATGCAAGAAGTATTCGCAATAAGGTGGTGGAACTTGCAGCTTGGACCAGTACCTGGAACTTCGATGTTGTGGCCATTTCAGAGACGTGGGTAGAGCAGGGACAGGAATGGATGTTGCAGGTTCCCGGGTTCAAATGCTTTAGTCGGAGTAGAGAAGGAGGTAGAAGGGGGGGAGGAGTGGCATTATTAGTCAAAGACTGTATCACAGTGACAGAAAAGAAGTTTGATGAGGACTTGTCTTTTGAGGTAGTATGGGCTGAGATTAGAAACAGGAGAGGAGAGGTCACCCTGTTGGGAGTCTTTTATAGACCTCCTAAAAGCTCTAGAGAGGTAAAGGAAAGGATTGCAAAGTCGATCCTGGACAGGAGTGAAAGTAATAGGGTAATTGTTATGGGGGACTTTAACTTTACTAATATTGATTGGAATAGCTATAGCTCTAGTACATTAGAGGGGTCAGTTTTTGTACAAAGTGTGCAGGAAGGTTTTTTTGACTCAGTATGTAGATAGGCCAACTAGAGGTGAGGCTACATTGGATTTGGTGCTGGGCAATGAGCCAGACCAGGTGTTAGGCTTGGAAGTTGGTGAACATTTTGGTGATAGTGACCACAATTCGGTTACGTTCACCTTAGTGATGGATAGGGATTGGCATGAAGCTGGGGGCAAGTAGTTATAGCTGGGGGAATGGTAATTATGAGGCCATAAGGAGAGAATTAGGGTGCATAGGTTGGAGGAGTAAACTACAGGGACTGGGAACATCTGAAATGTGGAGCTTATTCAAGGAGCAGCTACTGCGAGTCCTTGATAAGTATATCCCTGTCAGGCAAGGAGGAAATGGTTGAGTAAGAGAACCATGGTGTACTAAAAAAGTTAATTCGCTGGTTAAAAGGGAAAAAGAGGCTTATGTCAGGATGAGGCTTGAAGGCTCAGTTAGTGCAATGGATAGCTATAGATTAGCCAGGAAGGAGGTAAAAAGTGAATTGAGGAGAGCTAAGAGGGGACATGAGAAGATGTTGGCTGATAGGATTAAGGAGAATCCTAAAGCTTTCTTTCGATATGTTAAGAATAGAATATTGGTTAGGGCAAGATTAGGGCCAGTCATAGACAGCAGTGGGAAGTTGTGCGTGGAGCCTGAAGAGATTGGAGAGGCACTGAACAAATATTTCTCTTCGGTATTCACGCAGGGAGATGGAAATGTAGTTGTGGAGAACACTGGGATACAGGGTTGTAAACTGGAAAGTATTGAAGTAGATAAGGAGGATGTGCTAGATATTCTTGAGGGTTTGAAGTTAGATAAGGCCCCTGGGCCGGACGGGATTTACCCTAGGATTCTCTGGGAGGCGAGAGAGGCGATTGCAGAGCTTCTGGCTCTGATCTTCAGGTCGTCGTTGGTTACGGGTATAGTGCCGGAAGACTGGAGGATAGCGAATGTGGTCCCATTGTTCAAGAAGGGAAAGAGAGACTTTCCGGGGAATTATAGGCCGGTGAGTCTTACTTCTGTTATGGGCAAAGTATTGGAGAGAATTATTAGGGATAGGATTTATAGTTATTTAGAGAGAAATGAATTGATTTGGGATAGTCAGCATGGTTTTGTGAAGGGTAGGTCGTGCCTTACTAACCTTATTGAGTTTTTTGAAAAAGTGACCAAAGAGGTGGATGGGGCTAAGGCGGTTGATGTGGTATATATGGACTTTAGTAAGGCGTTTGATAAGGTGGCCCATGGAAGACTTCTGCAGAAAATGCAGATGTATGGGATAGAGGGTGATTAGCTAATTGGGTTAGGAATTGGCTAGCAGATAGAAGACAGAGGGTGGTGGTTGATGGGAGATATTCATCGTGGAGTTCGGTTACTAGTGGTGTACCTCAGGGATCTGTTGTGGGGCCCCTGCTGTTTGTAATTTTTATAAATGATCTGGATGAGGGTATTGAAGGATGGATTAGTAAAATTGCAGATGACACTAAAGTCGGTGGAGTGGTAGATAGTGAAGAGGGGTGTTATAGTTTGCAGAGAGACTTGGACAAGTTGCAAAGCTGGGCCGAGAGGTGGCAAATGGAGTTTAATGTGGAAAAGTGTGAGGTAATGCACTTTGGCAGGAATAAGAAATGTGTAGAGTATAGGGCTAATGGTAGGATTCTTAATAGTGTTGATGAACAGAGGGATCTTGGTGTATATGTGCATAGATCCATGAAAGTAGGCAGTCAAGTCGATAAGGTTGTTAAGAAGGCATATGGAGTCTTAGCTTTTATTGGTAGGGGATTGAATTTCGGAGCCGCAACGTCATGTTGCAACTGTACAAAACTCTAGTGCGGCCGCACTTGGAGTATTGTGTGCAGTTCTGGTCCCCGCATTATAAGAAAGATGTGGAGGCATTGGATAGGGTACAGAGGAGGTT
The DNA here is from genome assembly GCA_024679065.1 of Sphyrna mokarran. NCBI lineage: Eukaryota > Metazoa > Chordata > Chondrichthyes > Carcharhiniformes > Carcharhinidae > Sphyrna > Sphyrna mokarran. Next base: position 97,748,618 of record JAGIQG010000005.1, read on the forward strand.
TACCAGGATGTTGCCTGGTATGGAAGGCAGGTCTTATGAAGAGAGGCTGAGGGATTTGAGGTTGTTTTCGTTAGAAAGGAGGCGGCTAAGAGGGGACCTAATCGACACATATAAGATGATTAGAGGTTTAGATAGGGTGGACAGTGATAGCCTTTTTCCTAGGATGGAGAAAGCTAGCACGAGGGTACACAGCTTTAAATTAAGGGGTGATAGTTATAGGACGGATATCAGGGGTAGGTTCTTTACCCAGAGGGTGGTTAGGGAGTGGAATGCCCTGCCTGCGGCAGTTGTAGATGTGCCAAGTTTGGTGGCGTTTAAGATGTTAGTTGATAAATTTATGGAAGAGAAGGAAATGGTTTAGTTTGGAGGGTCATTGCTTTTTTTTTTCATAATTGGTCGGCGCAACATCGAAGGCCGAAGGGCCTGTTCTGCGCTGTAATGTTCTATGTTCTAATGATCCAAGCCAGGAATAGAACCTAGGTCGCTGGCACTGTGAGGCAGCAGCGCTAACCGAAATGGCTGCCTTCTGCACTGTAGGGAATTCTATGATAGAATTTTCTGACCGCATTCTCCCCGAAACTGAAAAATCCCATCTGAGGTTAATGGATCTTTCCATGGTCCGCCCCTTTCCTGCTACGATTCCCATGGCTGGTGGAATGGAAAAATTAGCCTCAATGATTCTATGACTCAGAATAGCACTTGCACAAATTTAAAGCATTTACAAACATTTGTTTATTTACGCATTAAATAATATTCATGTTCAATAATTGAAATAAATTTAAAACTTATAGTTTGAGTGAGCCAATAGTATAGTATTAACTACGTAGAAGAAATAATGCAGGAGCACTGTCGGGGGTAATTGTCATGTTACTGCCAGGGTATGGTCTTCTCTCCACTTCACCGGGACAGCACGATGGCACAGTGGTTAGCACTGCTGCCTCACAGCGCCAGGGACCCGGGTTTGATTCCTAGCTTGGATCACTGTCTGTGTGGGGTTTGCACATTTTCCTCCCACAGTCCAAAGATGAGTGGGTTAGGTGAATTGGCCATTCTCAATTGCCCCTTAGTGCCAGGAACACACTTTGTGTGCTTAACTAGGGTAAATGCATGGGGTTATGGAGATAAGACCTAAGTGGGATTGTGGTCAATGCAGACTTGAGGAGTTGAATGGCCTCCTTCTGCAGTGTAGGGATTCTATCTTTTTAAAAAGAAATAGGGGGAAAAAATGAAATACAAAGACCTTGCATGAGAGCAGGGGATTTTGCTTTCAGTGCAAAACTACCTTTAGGAACCTGGAGCTCAATCAGCATTCCCAGGCTTGCCATGTCATTAAGGGAATGTGGTTAGGATTTGTTTGTGACACCTCTAGTGAGATGGCTGCTCTGAGGATCCAAGGCTGCTGCAGCCATCAGGAGTTTCAACAGAGCTGCTCAGGAAACATCAGTGTGCACATTGTTTTCTTTATTTGGCGGACCATACATTTCTGCCGGTGATCGGAAGTTATGGGCCGTTGTGTTGCGGTGGGTGTTGGGGGAAGAGGGTGGATGGAATAAAAGCAACCATTAAAGCTCATGTGGGGAGAAGGCCATTCCCTGGCAGGAACCTGGCAATTCCCCCCGACAGTACCGCTAACATCGCGCAGGAGCTCTGCATCTGGCACTGCTTTGTGGGCCTTCCATTTGAGATGTTCAGGGTTGCGGGGTGGGGGAGAGTGCAATTCCATGGGTCCTCTGAGTGGCAGGGAAGGCGTCCCATGTGGTGGGGAGGAGGTGTTGTGTCCATGTGTGGGTGTGAGTTCCACAGGGTGTTTCTGCCTTTGTTTTTATTTTTCTTGGATCGGGGCACCCTTTAAAATGGTGCTCTGACCTGTTAGGAGCTGGGTTGCTGATGTTGACGGAACTGCCCCTTCCATTTTTGTCCTGAGAGTGTTTAGAAATACAGTGAGAAATACAGTGGCTGCCCTCCCTGAACAACACTGAGTAAAGAAAATCAAAAAACTCTGCCAAATGTTTGGAGTTTATATGACTTTGCAGAAGTTGTAAAAGAACCATACAGACTCAAAACATTATCTGTTTCTCACTCCACAAATGCTGCCAGAAATGCTTAAATTTTCCAGCATTTTTGTTTCAGCCCTTGAGAAGCCTTAAATTTGATATTTTCTATGTTGAATTACATTAATTTCTGAGATAGTGTTCTCATTTTGATGGAATTTCCCATATTTCATGGAATGTTGATGCTTTTCCAATATTTAGGTCTCAACTCTCCTGCCTATTTTCCTGCCTTTTTTTAAATTTCAAAAATATACTTTATTCATTAAAAAACTCTCAAACTATTGCAAAATAACAGATCCAAAAATTACAACCAATGCAAAAAAAAAGAATCATTTTTCCAGTACAATACTATGTTTATTTACGTGACATTACATTCATTACATTTCACTGTGTACTGTTATTTTTCTGGTTTGCACACAATTACGCAAGCCGAAGGTATTCTGCATTTCCCGAGCCCTCATTCTGCCTCGGTTGAAAATCTTTACAGTGTGGCCTTTCCCCATTAGGCCTTTGTGGCAGCTGCCCCAAGCTTGAGCGTGTCTCTCAAGGTAGTCCTGGACCTTTGAATATGCCAGTCTGCAACACTCGGTCAAGGACAATTCTTTCAACTGGAAGATCAGCAAGTTTCAAGTGGACCAAAATGCATCCTTCACCGAGTTGATGACCCTCCAGTTGCAGTTGATATTTGTTTTGGTGTGAATCCCCGGAAACAGCCCATAGAGCACAGAGTCCTGCATTACCGAACTGCTTGGGATGAACCTTGACAAATACCACTGCATTTCACTCCAGACCTTCTTTGCAAAGGCACATTCCACAAGGACCGTCTCATCACCCCCACAGTCATTTCGAGGGTAGTGTGCAGTGATGCTGAGACTCAAGCGTGGATAAAGGATCTGACGATGAGTGCCCTTCTCACCACCAGCCAAGCCAGGTCTTGGTGCTTGTTTGTGAGTTCTGGTGATGAGTCATTACATAGAACATAGAATATAGAACACTACAGCACAAACAGGCCCTTCGGCCCACATGTTGTGCCAATCATATCTATACCAACCAGGCCATAGACCTATCTGTAACTCCCAAACCCATTACATCCCATGTACGCATCCAGAAGTCTCTTAAAAGACCCCAGCGAGTTCGCCTCTACCACCACTGACAGCAACCGATTCCATTCACTCACCACCCTCTGAGTGAAAAACTTACCTCTAACATCTCCTCTGTACTTGCTCCCCAGCACCTTAAACTTGTGTCCTCTCATAGCGACCATTTCATTCCTGGGAAATAGCCTCCGAGAATCCACCCATTCTATTCCTCTCAACATCTTATAAACCTCTATCAGGTCGCCTCTCAACCTTCAGGGAGAAGAGACCTAGCTCTCTCAACCTATCTTCATAAGGCATGCACCCCAATCCAGGCAATATCCTTGTAAATCTCCTCTGCATCTTCTCAATGGCTTCTACATCCTTCCTATAGTGAGGCGACCAGAACTGCACACAGTACTCCAAGTGGGGTCTGACAAGGGTCTTATAAAGTTGCAGCATTACCTCCCGACTCCTAAACTCAATTCCTCTATTAATGAAGGCCAGTACACCAAATGCCTTCTTGACCACATCCTCCACTTGCGGGGGCAGATTTAAGAGTCCTATGGACCCAGACCTCAAGATCCTTCTGCTCCTGAACACTGCCAAGACTCCTACCCTTGATATTATACTGCTTCATCCCATTGGTCCTGCCAAAATGGACCACCACACATTTATCCGCATTGAAGTCCATCTGCCACTTCTCCATCCAGTCTTGCATCCTATCTATGTCTCGCTGCAACTTCAGACATCCCTCCAGACCATACACAACACCACCAACCTTTGTATCGTCGGCGACTATCAACCTTCGTATCGTCGGCGACACTGATAGTCTGCTCAAGGAACTATTCAACAGGATCTGCCACCTTTTCTCTTAAGGCTTGAAAGACATTACGCACTGACCACTGCTTGATCACCATATGGTCAAAAGTATGCTTGCGGAAAAATTTCTCCTGCTTTTTAAAAATTCATTCAGAGTGTGTGGGTGTTGCTGGCTGGGTCAGAATTTATTGCCCATTCCTGAGGGCACTTAAGAGTTAACCACATTGCTGTGGATCTGGAGTCACATTTAGGCCAGACCAGGTAAGGACAATAGATTTTCTTTCCTCAAGGACATTAGTGAACCAGATGGTTTTTTTTTACAACAATCTTTTCATGATGAAAAGTCATCATTTTTATTGTATTCAAATTTTGCCCTCTGCAGTGGTGGGATTTGAATCCAGGTTCCCAAAGCATTATCCTGGATTACTAGTGCAGTGGCTGCCACTTCATTACTGAGGTACAATTTCACAGGTACTGTGTACTGTCCAGTATTTTTCACTAACTGACCATTCTCTACACTAGTGTGATGACAATCTAGTCAGGTTAATCAGCAGATACCAATTCACACACACACACGTCTCCAAGTGGGTGTTCCCTAGATACCAATCAGGAATGGGAATCCAGCTTGATTTTTTTCCCTTTCCTAGTCCAGAGTCAGTGAGGACAATGGTAGGGTCCTTTTTGGCACATTGCAAAGCTCATTTTATTAGGCACAAGCCAGGGATTGAAACTGAGACCTTCTGCTCTTAGCAAATTGTATATGCATTGCTTCAGCCAATGTGGATAGAATCAAGTGGGACTTCAAACTTCAGTTTCAATCAGCAGTGTTTAAAATCAGCCCCACCTTCAGATCAACATGACATCAATGCCAAATGAATGATAAAAACAAGCAGAACTATAAAATAAGAATTTTCCAATCTGAACTGCATTTGGTATTTGATGCCTTGCCCACTAAATGAGTAACACAGGATAAAAGAAGTCCTCATTTGGAAAAAAAATGGCTTAATTAAGGACACCCACAGGAATTCGCGAGTGGCAATTCATGTCTGACACAGTTAATGTAATTCTTTGAAGAAATAATTGAGTATGATGATTTTGTGCATGTGGATTTTTGAAAAGGGACAGATAAGGTAGCACATAAGAGACTCACGGATTAAGTGAAGTCACTGGCATTCGAAGGAACAGAGATAGGAAGTTGGTTAAAGGACAGAGGGTAGTGGTAAATGCAATTTGTTTTGAACTGGAAGAATATTAGCAATGGAGTTTGGCAGGCATCAATGTTTGTAACATTACTGTTCTCAATATATGTATGCGGACTCAGGTCATGCTTTGTAAAAGAAATCACGGTTAATTATGAAGCAAATCATAAATATGAAAAAATAGGCCAGCCAATAAATTAACCAAATATAAGTCCAAAAAATACATAGTTTGGAGAAATGTGAGGTGATGCATTGAGATACACTAAATGGTAATTCTTTTAAAAAAGCAACACAAGAGCAGACAGGCTTAAGAATACAAAATTCCGTAATGGGATTTAGTGCTCACTCTGGTGGGAAAACAGGAGTGTTTCCCTGTGGCATTAGCAGCGTGTGTCAGCTGGGACTCAGTCACCTGGAAGATGCTAATGAATTCACTTTGGGGAACCTGGTGGCCAGCCCCGCTGTTTCAAGATCAGGGTAGCCATTTTTAAATAGCTCCCAGCCTCCCCCAAAAAATGAAGTGGCGTCCGCCACACTGATGATGCCATCATTAAGAAAGCCCACAAATGCCTCTACTTTCTCAAGAGGCTATGGAAATTTATTATGTCCACTACGACTTTCATCAACTTTTACAGATGCACTTTCTCATTGTATCACAGTTTGGTATGGCTCCTGTTCTGCCCAACACTACAAGAAACTACAAAGAGTCATGAATGAAGTCCAGTCCACCACACAAACCTATGAATGGACATATCTCATATTAAGTTGATCTTTCTCAACACCCTAGCTATGACTGCAACACTGCGTTCTGCCCTCTCTTCTATTCATTTCTATGAATGGTATGCTTTGTCTGTATAGCGTGCAAGAAACTATACTGTATAATAATGAATGTGACAATAATAAGTCAAAATCAAATCAGGGAGTTACACCCTCTTCTAACCAAAGAAGGGCATTCCCCCCAACCAACAATAGGTCACACCCCCCTCCCCACAGACCATTCAAGCATGCAGATGGCCTGAGCCTCCCTTCCCCCTGAACCCCTCCTCAGACTCACACTCAGCCCCACTTCTCAGTCTCCCACCTAGGTTCTCCTTCAGGCCAGACTTTTGCAGTGCCAATGGTGCACTGCCCCTTAGTGCCTAGCACTGACTTCTTAGTGTAGCATCTTGCATCTTGAGGAGAGTCAAGGAGAATAGGGTCAAGGAGATAAATCCAGTGACCATTTTTTGCCCCTTTGTCATTGCCAGGCTGCAAAGAATTGAAATTGACAGATTGAAAGAGAATGTTTCAAAGGTTTCAGCTTGCTAGAAAGTCTCAGAAACTTTAAATCAAAACTGTGTGACTGCGCGGGGGCTGAGTGCACAGTTGTGCAAATGGAATTCCCTCCTCCTTTCCCGCACTGCAACCCACCCACGGTGAAAATATTGTCTCCTCTCCGTCAGAGGATTTCAAAAGGGGTCTACTCACACCTGCAGCTTCAAAAGGGAGAAAGGAAAATCATGCCTGCGTGGTGTATTGGAGGGAAGATGCCTCTCATTGCTGAGCGGCTGGTGCTGCTTCCAGGATCCTTGGAATCCAACATGCCAGATCCATGGAGGTAAGGACTTGTAGCAAAGCCTATTCAATGGAGATCCCACTGGGGATGCTGGTAAATAGTGAGAGGGAATTGAATCCAGCTTCAAGCCCACCAGTAAGATGCAAATTAGTCAACTTAAATATTTATCAGGTTCTCACCAACTATGGGCAGGGCAGGAACAACCGCGCCAACTCTGTTTTTCAACCAACAGGCCATCGTGATTCTTGCCCTTCTGTCCAGTGCTTATGCATAAGATTTGACGACCATTGCATAAAACTCTCTACAACATAGGAGAGTTTTATAAGTCAGTCTGTGTTCAATAGCTGCTTTAAGATCATTTGTAAGAGGTTATTACATTGGAAACAGTTCAGGAAAAGTTCACTATCTGGATTGCACGGGTGAAAGCTTTTTTTAATCAAGAAAGGTTGACCAGGTTGATTCAGTCTGTCTGTACTCATTGGAGTTTAGAAGAATGAGAGATGATCTTGTTGAAGCATATAAAACTCTGAAGGGGTTTGATGCAGGTTAGTCCACCTCTGTATCTTTTCCAAAATGTCAGAGAATCAAAACTAGACAGTGGCCTGAAAATTCACACAACATGTGTCAAGTGGACGGTTATGGTGGGAAGTAAACTCTGCACGCTGTGTTGGTAAAAGGTGAACTACAGGCATCCAGGTCTGATGCCTGATTCCTGAAATTGGAATATAAGAACAGTCAAGTCTATAAATATTAAAAAACATACTGACCAAAATATGGAGCTAGAATGCTTCCTTTGGCTTCGTAGCAATCCTGAAAATCATTGCCAATCTCTATTTATCCTGATCACCCTCCCCATCTCAATCGCCTCTGCCCCTAGAAGCCCGAGATCAGCTGTAATGCCTGCTCCTATCAGCTTGAATCTTGTATGTCTCTCTCTTGTGCAGAACATGAGTTGGAATCAATCTGAGTTTGAATTGGTTTTTGGAGCAAGCAAGGTGACAAATTAAGTGTCTGCTTTTCCACCCTGCACATTGCCATTGTAAATCTGGGAAAGGGTTAACATTTTTTCAAAGAAAAGCTCAATCAACCCTCTCCCTCTCGAACACCAAACTGCATATCCCCAGGATGCAGTGTTACAGTAGCCCAGCAGTTGCACCTGTTTTACCAGTGAGTTGCCTGGGGATGAAGAGCAAAGGTTTGCAATTCAGCAGTCCAATTTAACTGAGGCCCATGCCCCAATAAGAATGTGCCTGAGGCCTATCTGTACCCTGCACCTCGACTGGTGCTAACCAACTTTACCTGGTTAAATTCTAAACAGTGTTGCACCAAGGACAAAATGGCACTTCTTATTTTGTAATGAATTATTCTGTAGAAGAAACAAAACTTCAATTCATGAATAAAATCATAAGAAATAGGGAGAGTAGGCCATTTATTCCAATAAGCCTGCTCCACCATTCTAAAAGATCATTGCAGATCTGACTGGCTTTTTTCTGCCAGGCTCCCCACATCCCTTAATTTCCATGTCAAAAATCAGTATAACACAGCTTTGAGTATATTCAATGACACACTATCCATTTCTCTCTGGCATGACAATTCCAAACAGTAACAACCCCATGAGAGAAGAAATTCTTCCTCCTCTTCCACCTTAGACAGGAGACCATTTAATTTTAAACTGTGCTCCCTGCTTCTGTATTCATCCTGTGAACAAACATCCTCTCAGTGTTCTGAAGCATACTCAAAATCTTGCAAGTTCAATCTCTCATTCTTCTAAAGTCCAAAGAATATAAAGTCCAAGCTTCTTGACATTTCCTCATAAGACAACCCTTTCATCACTGGAATCAGCCTTGTGAGTCTTCTGTTACCTGCAGAAAACATAACTTCCTACAAGTTGTTTCATTGCAGTGACTTGAATAAAGGCGTCTTCTGCAGTTTGATGATAGCTTTGGGAGGACTGACTAGTAAAAGTTCCCAGTTTTGAAGAAGTGCGTCTCATGCAATAGTCAGATGTCAGATGCTTCAGACACAGATTCTCTGCCTTGTATTTGAGTTTGATTCATTTTACTGAACAAACCTTACACGTAAGCATTGAATGAAAGGCCTCTTTGTTTTTATATATTTTGTCAACAAAATATGTCTGAGTGTTTCCATGCAGGAGACAAAGCTCTTTATACAGAATTGAGTCATTTAAAATACCTTAATGACCCAGGTAGGCTTAGAAAGTTGAGCCTGCATACTTCACAGATGTGTAGACTCATCAGCAATTAGATCAAAGTTTAATAAATCCATGAATGGACTAGACTGAGCTTATGTGAACAAATGATTTCAACCAGATAGCTGAGAAATGTCTGAGGCTTATATTTACAAATTACATCAGGACAGAGCTTGGGCACATTTTTTAAAATGTTTTATTTTCTCAGAGAGTCGTGGGTCTGAGGAACAGGCTACCTACTACCTGCAGATCAAAAGCATAGTGGTTAGCACTGCTGCCTCACAGGCCCAGGGATCAGGTTCAATTCCAGCCTCGGTAAATTTTTGTACGGAGTTTGCACGTTTTCCCTGTGTCTGCATGGGTTTTTTCCCACGTACTGGTTAGGTGTATTGGCCATGCTGAATTCTCCCTCAGTGTACCTGTAAAGGTGCTGGAGTGTGGCGACTTGGGGATTTTCACAGCAACTTTATTGTGGTGTTAATGTAAGCTACTTATAATACTACAAATAAACTAAATTAAATTTTCCTCCTCTCACCTTGAACCTATATCCTCCTGTAATTGACACTTTCACCCTGGGAAAAAGCCCTTGACTATCCACCCTGCCTCTCATAATTTTGTAGATGTCTATTGGGCTCCTCTCATCCTCCATCTTTCCTGTGAAAAAAATCCTAGTTTATTCAATCTTCAAAAGAAAAATAAAACCATGGTATCTGTACAGTGCAGAATGATACCTTTCCACCCATCAGCCAAAACAACGTTCCATCCAAGCCTATTCTCTCCACCCTATCTCCATGCATTTATCATGGCTAATCCACCTAACCCATCCTTGGACTGTGGGAGAAAACTGGAGCACTTGGAAGAAACCCATGCAGACACAATGAGAGTGTACAAACTCCATACAGTGGGGTGAATTTACCATTCTTCTGCCATGGGAATCACAGTGGATGAGTGGTACCGACAATGAAAAGATTCATTGACCTTGATTTCAGGGTGATCAAAGCCAGAAAGTCCTGCCCGGATGGTCACCCAAGACCGGAATTGAACCCAGGTCCCTGGCACTGTGAGACAGCAGTGCTAACAACTGTGCCAGCCCACCGTGCTGCCATTAAAATAAAATAACCATTTTCCCTATTACTGAGTAATGTTATTGCAAGATGCATTTTAGATCTTTATTACACAGAGATGCTAGTGAGCATTGCATGCGCAACTGCAGTCCTTGCTTTTAGCATCCTGCAGGTTTAACTGAAACAAACAAAATGGTTGTCAATGCAATACGACTGGTAGACTGTCCCTTTCTGCAGGGCTTGGAACAGTTCAATTTCCATAAAGATATTACACTGTTTATTGAAACATTTTGCTGTCCAATATGAAAGGAAATATTTTTCTGGCCATTTGGTATTCATTTCTTCTCATTTTAAACACCAGAGCAGACAATTTTTCTCTCCCTCCCTCCCCACCACATCCCCTCCCCCTTTCAGTGCTGCCTTTGCTCCACTAACATGTTGTTGGAATGATAATAATCTATTTCACTCCTCACACAAGCAAACTGTCAATGACCTGAGCTGACCCAATTGAAATTGATTTTGTTGTTGAACTCTTAGGTGCTGCGAATTAATCTTTGAGCCGCAGAAGATCAGAAAAGCAAGGCACGGAGTACAAAGACTTAGCAACTAAGCAAAAAAAAATTAGCTCAGGCAGAGGTATTTAAGTACAGGAAGATAAATGGCTACAATGGTTTGCTTTGATAGAACATCTGTAGTATAGCAGAGAAGAATGACATGAGGTTTGAGAAAAACCTGTAATTTAATAGCCTAATTTCCTGCCTGGCCCACTAGAAATATCTGTCTGCCACTGACAGCTGACGAAAATGCACAAGGATTTGATTTGCTCCCCAGTGCAAGACAAGTTCAGGCCTATCTGTCCCTCAGGCAGCTCAGCCTTGCACTCCCATAGACAGGCCCAGTGTCTGGTATCCACTAGCTCATTATACATTCGGATATACTCTCCCTCCTCCACCCCCTCCCCCTCCACCTCCCCACTCCCCCCCCCGACCCTGACGCTTTTGATGTCTCGTTCCTTCACTTGTGGTTCATTTGAACCATATAAAATTTAAAACGAGTCACTTGCTGAACAAGAAGCAGCACGGAATCAGGACATGATCCTCTACTTAATCTGCTTTTAAGTTGACGTGATGTAGTGTATCTGTCACACCTACAATACAGACTAATTCCAGATGCGCTTTGTCAACCTGTACTGGCACAGCGATGTAAACGCGCTTTGATTTGATCATTTGAGACCCTGTGCACTTCTCTGCTTTGTTGCTTGCGGCATGCAAATGTTTTCATACCATGATACTAGCACAGATATCACAGAGGCGAACGCCGTCAAATTGTCCCGCGCTCTGCATGTTGGCCTCTTCTCGCACCACAAGAAGGAATGCCTTAAAGGATTCAGTTGCCATTGGAAACAAACGAGCCCACTCTAGGCTGCTGCATTCAAGACATCAAAACGCCAAATAGCCCACAGGGCAGTGGGCAGGGTGCATTAAGGGAATTCCTATTGAAGCTAAAGCAAATTGTGCTGAAAATAATATTTTTCATCATTGGAGAATCGTATGTTTGTCTCGTCTGCAAATAGCAGTCTGCAGGATCCAGTGAGCTCAGTAAAACTAATGTCGAAGTGCGCAGGTTTGATTCCCAGTTCCTGCTGGCTTCACTGACATCAGCTAGGTGACAGAAAGGGCACAATAGTTAGTGCAAGAGATAGGGAAAATCAAACAATATTCCGGCTGGTAATTGCCACCCAGTGCCAGCAATTAGAAAGGGCGTATGCATGCGTTTGTATGTTTGGGCATGCCAGTTACACCTACATTCTGTAAGGACTGGATCAGGTTTCATTGAGATGTTCCTCATGGTCAACCAAAGAATCATGAAATCATAGAACCCCAATGGTGCAATTCAGTCCAACAAGTCTGCACTGACTCTCTGACAGAGAATCTTACCCAGGCCTTCTCTCCCACCTGATCCCCATGACCCTGCATGCCTAATCCACCTCACCTACACATCTTGGAACAATGAGGGGGTTACGGTGGTGGAAACCGGAGCACCTGGAGGAAACCTACGCAGACACGGGGAGAACGTGCAAACTCCTCAGAGACAGTGATCCAAGCCAGGAATCGAACCCAGTTCTCTGGCGCTGTGAGACAGCAGGGCTATCCGCTGTGCCACCATGCTATCCATACTTTAATCCCACATTTTCCATCTGCGGGAAAGACAGTGTGTGCTCAAAATCGTGAGCATGCAATTCGCTCCGGCAAGTTTCCAAGTTCTGATCTTAATGGCCCCTCACCAGTGGAGTGCTGTGAATACACTGCGGGACTGCAGAGAGTTCATAATAACACTAGAGCATGTCATTAGAGAGCACTCTGTCCGGCACAGTCTATGACAGGTTCACTTGGACATGAACATTTCGGATGGGTTTCCCAGCTTTGTAAAAGTAAATATAGCCCCCAGGGGAGACAGGTATGGCCAAGCAGAAGCTGGCTGTTATCTTTGGCATTGACCCTTGGTACAGAGTAGTACTGCCAAGTTAGGTTGGCAGGTGTGTGCCAGCTCAAATTGGTAGGGGGAGGGGGGAGAGTGGAGGAAGAAGGTGGAAAGGGGACAAAAGGATCGATAACGTGGGGGTGGGGGGGGAGATGGAGTGAGGTAGAGAAGTGCCAAATCTGACCAGGTTGTGGAGTGATCCCCTCAGACATCTCCTTTAAAGATAGTCCCCAATCTGATCTCTTGCAGCTGGGCTGTGCCGGTGTGTTGAGGCTCTCTTCTTCTCCCCCACCTCTGACACCCCTGCCTCCCCGACCCCCCCGACCACCCCCCCCCCCCCCCCCCCCCCCCCCCAACCCCCTCCCCCACTCTTGGCCATATAATGGCATGAAACATGCCCCGTTGATTATTTTTTGGCAGTGTCATAAAATGAGGAGAGAAAATCGGAGTATTTCTCTGGAGGTGATGGTGACTTTCTGCTGCAGTTCTCCAGTGGCAGAGGGAATGGACAATGGCTAATGCTTTTGAAATGCACAGGACATATTGACTGTAGCCCCAACTCCCATAAAACACGCCACAGTGAGAGTGATGGGGGTTGGGGGGGGGGGGGGGGGGGGGGGGGAGGCGCTCAGAAAATCCTGTTCAGGATCAACAGTCTCAGTCTCCTAAACTCCAATGGGTATGGGCCCGACTTGCTCAACCTTCCTTCGTAACGCAGCCTCTTCTTCATCCCAGGAATGACTCCAGTGAAGCTGTTCTGAATTATTTCTAAAGCAATTTTTGTGAAGAGACCTACAAGCATAGGCCAAAGGAATTGAAGTGATAGTCACCAAAAACAGCTCACAAGGAGACAGAGTCCCTTACTCCAAGAAATAAAAATAGCAGCAACCCTGGATGTAAATATTTTATTTATATAATCAGTGGACTTTGAACATCTGGCAGCTGCTGTCAAAGATCGACTTTTGAATAATGCTTCAGATGATTTTAGTCAATCCTTTTTGGGTGCTGTCAGTGTTTATGAGATGGTCAGTGTTTATGGCTGTGGTCAGTGTTTATGAGATGGTCAGTGTTTATGAGTGTGGTCAGTGTTTATGAGATGGTCAGTGTTTATGGGTACAGTCAGTGTTTCTGGGTATGGTCAGTGTTTATGGGATGGTCAGTGTTTATGGGTACAGTCAGTGTTTATGGGTATGGTCAGTGTTTATGGGATGGTCAGTGTTTATGGGTACAGTCAGTGCTTATGAGATGGCTAGTGTTTATGGGTGTGGTCACTATTTATGGCTGTGGTCAGTGTTTATGGGTGTGGTCAGTGTTTATGGCTGTGGTCAGTGTTTATGGGTGTGGTCAGTGTTTATGGGTACAGTCAGTGTTTAGGGGCATGGTCAGTGTTTATGGGTTTGGTCAGTGTTTATGGGTGTGGTCAGTGTTTATGAGATGGTCAGTGTTTATGGGTGTGGTCAGTTTTTATGGGATGGTCAGTGCTTATGAGATGGTCAGTGTTTATGGGTGTGATTAGTGTTTAAGGGTATGGTCAGTGTTTATGGGTTTGGTCAGTGTTTATGGGTATGGTCAGTGTTTATGGATATGGTCAGTGTTGATGGGTGTGGTCAGTGTTTATGGGTTTGGTCAGTGTTTATGGGTATGGTCAGTGTTTATGGATATGGTCAGTGTTTATGGGTGTGGTCAGTGTTTATGGGTGTGGTCAGTGTTTATGGGTTTGGTCAGTGTTTATGGGTATGGTCAGTGTTTATGGATATGGTCAGTGTTTATGGGTGTGGTCAGTGTTTATGGGTGTGGTCAGTGTTTATGGGTTTGGTCAGTGTTTATGGGTATGGTCAGTGTTTATGGATATGGTCAGTGTTTATGGGTGTGGTCAGTGTTTATGGGTGTGGTCAGTGTTTATGGGTTTGGTCAGTGTTTATGGGTATGGTCAGTGTTTATGGATATGGTCAGTGTTTATGGGTGTGGTCAGTGTTTATGGGTGTGGTCAGTGTTTATGGGTTTGGTCAGTGTTTATGGGTATGGTCAGTGTTTATGGGAGGGTCAGTGTTTATAGGTATGGTAAGTGTTTATGGATATGGTCAGTGTTATGGGTGTGGTCAGTGTTTATGGATATGGTCGTGTTATGGTATGGTCAGTGTTTATGGGTATGGTCAGTGTTTATGGGTGTGGTCAGTGTTGATGGGTGGGTCAGTGTTTATGGGTGTAGTCAGTGTTTATGGATATGGTCAGTGTTTATGGGTATGGTCAGTGTTTATGGATATGGTCAGTGTTGATGGGTGGGTCAGTGTTGATGGGTGGGTCAGTGTTGATGGGTGGGTCAGTGTTTATGGGTGTGGTCAGTGTTTATGGGTGCGGTCAGTGTTTGTGGGTGGGTCAGTGTTTATGGGTGTGGTCAGTGTTTATGGGAAAGTCAGTGTTTATGGATATGGTTAGTGTTTATGGGTGTGGTCAGTGTTTATGGGTATGGTCAGTGTTTATGGGTGTGGTCAGTGTTTGTCGGTGGGTCAGTGTTTATGAGTGTGGTCAGTGTTTATGGGAGGGTCAGTGTTTATGGGAGAGTCAATGTTTGTGGGTGTGGTCAGTGTTTATGGGTATGGTCAGTGTTTATGGGTATGGTCAGTGTTTATGGGAGGGTCAGTGATTATGGCTGTGGTCAGTGTTTATAGGAGGGTCAGTGTTTATGGATATGGTCAGTATTTATGGATATGGTCAGTGTTTATGGGTGTGGTCAGCATTTATGGATATGGTCAGTGTTTATAGGAGGGTCAGTGTTTATGGGTGTTGTCAGTGTTTATGGATATGTTCAGTGTTTATGGGTATGGTCAGTGTTTATAGGAGGGTCAGTGTTTATGGATGTTGTCAGTGTTTATGGGTGTGGTCAGTGTTTATGGATACAGTCAGTGTTTATGGGTGTGGTCACTGTTTACGGGAGGATCAGTATTTATGGAAATAGTCAGTGTTTATGGCTGTGGTCATTGTTTATGAGTGTTGTCAGTGTTTATAGAATGGTCAGTGTTTATAGGAGGGTCAGTGTTTGTGGTGGGTCAGTGTTTGTGGGTGGGTCAGTGTTTATAGGAGGGTCAGTGTTTGTGGGTGGGTCAGTGTTTATGGATATGGTCAGTGTGAGATTGTCCGGCCTCGGGGCTAGCAAAGCAAGAAAATCCCGCTGTAGATGCTGCTGAACCATAACCCAAAGTGGAATGCATATATCTGGGCATAGGTTAGTAAGCTTGCAGGATGACAAAGTGGTGTCCTGTTTAATTCTGCAGCTTAAAATTTATATTAATAAATAAATCCATATCATGACACCCGTGGCTTTGTCACTTAGATATTCCTATGTGTTTCGAGATGAGTTTTTATTGTTTGTCATTGTTCAACCAGATCGAGGCAGTGAGGGAGGGATTCATCGCAGGAGTGCTGAGAGTAAAAGATTTATTGTTGTTTTTCATCTTTCTTTTTTGTGGAGTTTTTTTTAGACTGTGCAGGTGCCTGAAGTCAACCAGTAGTGTGCGTGAGGTTTAAAAATCAGGCCGTACTACCCAGTGGGCAGTGTCATTAGCAGCAGCAGAGTGAGAAGATAGCAGAGTGAAGGCTGAAGGGCTTTGGTTCAACGGGCTTAGGCAGAAATGGGCAAAGCAGGATAGGTTTAGTTCCTAGTTTTTCCTGTGTTACTTGAAGAAAGGGGCAAATTATGAATGTGAGGCCAGTTTGTTGGTCTCAGTGTCGGATGTGGAAAGTCCTGGATTATCTTAGCCTCCCGGACATTCATATCTGTGCCAGGTGCATCGAGCTGCTGCTCCCAAGGGACTGCGTTAGGGAACTGAAGCTGCAGTTCGATGACTTTGTCTAGTCAGGGAGAGTGAGGAGGTGATAGAGAGGAGTAACAGGCAGGTGGTCACACCGGGGCCACGGGAGGCAGACAAGTAGGTCACAGTTAGGAAGGGGAAGGGGAAAGGTCAGGTACTAGAGATTATCCCAGTGGCTGTGCCTCTTAATAAGTACTCCTGTTTGAGTACTGCTGGGGGGGGGCAGCCTACCTGGGGGAAACAACAGTGGCCGTGCCTCTGGCACAGAGTCCGGTTCTGTAGCTCAGAAGGGTAGGGAAAAGAGGAGGAAGGCAGTAGTGATAGGAACTCTATAGTGAGGGGGTTGGACACAGGATTCTTTGGACCCAATCAAGAAACTTGATTAGTAGTTTGCCTTCCTTGTGCCAGGGTCCAGTATGTTTTTGATTGCGTCCAAGATATCTTGAAGTGGGCGGGAGAAGAGCCAGAGGTTATGGTACATATTGGTATCAATGACATAGGTAGGAAAAGGGAAGAAGTCTTGAAAGGAGAATATAGGGAATTAGGAAGGGAGTTGAGAAGAAGAACCGCAAAGGTAGTAATCTCGGCATTGCTGCTTGTGCCACGCGACAGTCAGAGTAGGAATGGAATGAGGCGGAGGATAAATGCATGGCTGAGGGATTGGAGCAAGGGGCAGGATTCAGATTTCTGGATCATTGGGACCTCTTTTGGGGCAGGTGTGACCTGTACTAAAAAGGACTGGTTGCACTTGAATCCCAGGGGAACCAATATCCTGGCGGGGAGATTTGCTAAGGCTACTGGGGAGAGTTTAAACTAGAAAGGTTGGGAGGTGGGAATCAAATTGAAATGGCTGGGAGAGAGAAGGTTAGATCTCAAGTAGAGAAAGCTTATCAACAGTGTGAGAGGGAGGATCAGCAGATGATAGAGAAGGGAAACATCCAGACCAAAAGTTTGAGATGTGTCTATTTTAACGTAAGGAGTGTTGTGAACAAAGTGGATGAGCTTATAGCATGGATCACTACTTAGAAATATGATTTGGTGGTCATTACAGAGACTTGGATGACTCAGGGACAGGACTGGTTATTTGAAGTGTTGGGTTTCAAGTGTTTCAGAAGGGACACGTAGGGGGACAAAAGAGGTGGGGGGGTGGCACTGTTGATCAGGGACAGTGTCACGGCTGCAGAAAAGATGGATACCATGGAGGGATTGTCTACTGGGGGTGGAGGCTGGGAAGAGCAAGGGGTCAATAACTTTACTGGGTGTTTTCTATAGGCTGCCCAATAGTGATAGGGATGTTCAGGATCAAGTAGAGAAACAGATCCTAGAAAGATGCAATAATTACAGAGTTGTCGTGATAGAGATTTTAATTTCCCAAATATTGATTGGAATCTCCCTAGGGTAAGGAGTTTAGTTGGGGAGGAGTTGGTTAGGTATGTTCAGGTGGGTTTCCTGACACAGTCTGTGGATAAGCCTACAAGAGGAGAGGCTGTACTTGATTTGGTATTGGGGAATAAACCTGGTCAAGTGTCAGATCTGTCAGTAGGAGAGCATTTTGGACATGGTGATTATAATTCTATCTCCTTTACAATAGCGTTGGAGAGACATAGGATCAGACAAGTTAGAGAAGTGTTTAATTCAAGTAAGGAGAATTATGAGGCTATGAGGCAGGAAATTGGATGCTTAAATTAGAAAGGTTTTCTCAGGGAAATGTACAAAAGAAATGTGGCAAATTTTCAGGGAATATTTGACTGGAGTTCTGCATAGCAACATCCCACTGAGACAGGGAAGTTATGGTAGGTTACAGGAACCTGGTGTACAAAGGCTGTAATAAATCTAGTCACGAAGAAAAGAAAAGCTTACAAAAGGTTCAGAGAGCTTGGTAATGTTAGAGATCTAGAAGAGTATGTGGCTATTCAGAAGGATCTTAAGAAGGAAATTAGGAGAGCCAGAAGAAGTCATGAGAAGGCCTTGGCAGACAGGATTAAGGAAACCCCAAGGCATTCTATAAGTATGTGAAGAGCAAGAGGATAAGATGTGAAAGAATAGGACTTATCAAGTGTGACTGTGGGAAAGTTTGGATTGAACCAGCAGAAATAGCAGAGGTACTTAATGAATATTTTACTTTTGTATTCACTATGGAAAAGGATCTTGGTGGTTGTACTGTAGGCTTGTAGTGGACTGAAAAGCTTGAGCATGTAGATATTAAGAGAGAGGATGTGATGGAACTTTTGAAAAGTGTCAAGTTAGATAAGTCACCGGGACCAGATGGGAGGTACCCCAGGCTACTGTGGGAGATGAAGGAGGAGATTGCTGAGCCTCTGGCAATGATCTTTGCATCACCTATGGAGATGGGAGTGGTGCCAGAGGATTGGAGGAATGCAGATGTTGCTCCTTTACTCAAGAAAGGGAGTACAGATAGCCCTGGAAATTATAGACCAGCGAATCTAATCTCAGTGGTTGGTAAGTTGATGGACAAGATCCTGAAAGGCAGGATTTATGAACATTTGGAAAAGTATAATATGATTAAGAATAGTTAGCATGGTTTTGTCAAAGGCAGATCATGCCTTATGAGTCTGATTGAATGTTTTGACGATGTGTCCAAACACATTGATGAAGGAAGATCAGTAGATGTAGTATGAATGGACTTCAGCAAGGTGTTTGATAAGGTGCCCCATGCAAGGCTTATTGAGAAAGTGAGGGGGCATGGGATCCAAGGGGACATTGCTTTATGGATCCAGAACTGGCTTGCTCACAGAAGGCAAAGAATGATTATAGATGGGTCATATTCTGCATGGAGGTTGGTCACCAGTGGAGTGCTCCAGGGATCTGTTTTGGAACCCTTACTCTTTGTGATTTTTATAAATGACCTGGATGAGGAAGTAGAGGGATAGGTTGGTAAGTTTGCGGATGACACAAAAGTTGTTGTGTTGTGGATAGTGTGGAGGAATGTCAAAAGTTGCAGCAAGACATTAATAGGATGCAAGACTGGGTAGGGAAGTGGCAGATGGAATTCAACCCAGTTAAGTGTGAAGTGGTTCATTTTGGCAGGTCAGATAGGATGGCAGAATGTAATATTAATGGTAGGACTCTTGACAGTGTGGAAGATCAGAAGGATCTTGGGGTCCGAGTTCATAGGACTCTCAAAGCAGCTGCGCAGGTTGGTTAGGAAGGCGTACGGTATACTGGCCTTCATCAATCAAGGAATTGAGTTTAGGAGTCAAGAGATAATGTTGCAGCTATATAGGACACTGGTCAGACCCCACTTGGCGTACTGTGCTCAGCTCTGGTCGCCTCATTACAGGGAGGATGTGGAAACCATAAAAAGAGTGCAGAGAAAATTTACAAGGATGTTGCCTGGATTGGGAGGCATGCCTGATGAGAATAGATTGAGGGAGCTCAGCCTTTTCTTCTTGAAGAGATGAAGGATGAAAGGTGACCTGATAGAGATGTATAAGATGACGAGAGGTATTGATTGAGTGGATAGTCAGAGGCTTTTCCCCAGGGTTGAAATGGTTGTCACAAGAGGACACAGGTTTAATGTGCTGGGGATTAGGTACAGAAGAGATGTCAGGGCTAAGTTTTTCACTCAGAGAGAGGTGGGTGCATGGAATGGGCTGCCAGCAATGGTGGTGGAGGCAGATCGATAGGGTCTTTTAATGAGACTTTTAGATAAGTAATGGAATTTAGTAAGATAGAGGGTTATAAGTAAGCCTAGTAATCTCTAAGGTAGGGACATGTTCAGCACAATCTTGTGGGCTGAAAGGCCTGTATTGTGCTATAGTTTTTCTGTGTTTCTATGAATGAGCAGAAAGGCATAAGATCTGAAAGCAGCCTAACTGTTCCAAATATACGTCTTTTTTTTTAATAATTACAGTGCATTGTTCCCATTTACTTCCAGACACACAGAGAGGAAATGTGTTTCCTTGATGCCTCGGCAACCTCATCTTTTTGCACATCTGCTTGACTAATGAGTTCATTTGTTTGATGAAATGGGGGAGTGCATACCTGAGCAAGCCAATGGAAACCCAGCCAGATTTAAGCCAATTGTCTTTACTCGGGCCTGGCACGGCATCAATAAAAACACAAGACTTTTATCGACAAGCCGAGGATCCACTGAAGCACAAAGACAAGCACGGTAAAAGTGTCACTTAGATTTCCTTTGCACAGTAGGATTTGTGCTGATTAAAGCTGCGGTCACATTTTGACTGTGTTGCATTACAAATCCTGTCACATATCATTTCGCTCAGTGTGAAAGCAGGGCATCATTCACCACTGGTGTTGCTTTCACTTACAGCTGTCATCTTTAGCTCTCTGCTACCAGACAGTGTGAAGGAGCCTGCGGATGTTTCAAAGTGGTAGAGCACAGCTGAAGCAGGAACTATTTCGAAGCCATTCAAAAGCTAAGAAAAGAATGAGGCAATGGGGATGCTTTTGGGTAGCAGGGTGAGGAAAACCGAATCATCAGCATTTTGCGAACAAATAAATGCGGGGAAATCTCATAGATTTATAAAATTCTAACAGGATTAGACAGGATTGATGCAGGGAGGATGTTCCCGATGCTGATCCCAGGGTTGCAGTCTGAGGATTCAGGGTAGACTATTTAGGATGGAGATGAGAAGACATTTCTTCACCCAAAGAATGGCGAGCCTATGGAACTCATTACCACAGGAAGTAGTTGATGCCAAAACATTAAATGTATTCAAGAGGTGGCTAGATATAGCACTTGGGGGCAAATGGGATCAAAGGTTATGGGGAGAAAGCAGGATTAGGCTATTAGAACAAAAAACAAAGAACAAAGGACAACACAGTACGGGAAACAGGCCCTTCGGCCCAATGAGCCTGCACCACCATTTTTACAGTGTGAGTTCCCTCTTCTACCCATGGCCCTTGTCTATGCTGTAGACTGTATGCTGTAGGTTGTAAACTGGGCAGGATTGAGGTTCATAAGGAGGAGGTGTTAGCGAATCTTGAGGGTATGAAAATTGATAAGTCCCCTGGGCCAGATGGGATTACCCCAGGATTCTCTGGGAGGCTAGAGAGGAGATTGCAGAGCCTTTGGCTTTGATCTTCATGTCGTCGTTAGCTACAGGTATGGTGCCGGAAGACTGGAGGATGGCAAATGTTGTCCCTTTGTTCAAAAAGGGGAGTAAGGACCATCCTGGAAATTATAGACCGGTGAGCCTGACTTCTGTTGTGGGCAAGGTCTTGGAAAGAATTATAAGGGATGGGATTTATAAGCATCTAGAGAGAAATAAATTGATTAGGGATAGTCAGCACGGTTTTGTGAAGGGTAGGTCGTGCCTCACAAACCCTTATTGAGTTTTTTGAGGAGGTGACCAAAGAGGTAGATAAGGGTAAGGCAGTTGATGTAGTGTATATGGATTTTAGCAAAGCGTTTGATAAGGTTCCCCAAGGTAGGCTACTGCAGAAAGTGCAGATGCATGGGATTGAAGGTGATTTAGCAGTTTGGATTAGGAATTGGCTAGCTGATAGAAGACAGAGGGTGGTGGTTGATGGGAAATATTCAACCTGGAGTGCAGTTACAAGTGGTGTACCTCAAGGATCTGTTTTAGGGACACTGCTGTTTGTCATTTTTATAAATGACCTAGATGAGGGTGTAGAGGGTTGGATTAGTAAATTTGCTGACGATACCAAAGTGGGGGGAGTTGTAGACAGCGAGGATCGATGTTACAGTTTGCAGAGGGACATAGATAGATTGCAGAGCTGGGCCGTGAGGTGGCAAATGGAATTCAATACGGATAAGTGTGAGGTGATTCACTTTGGTAGGAATAACAGGCATATGAAATATAGGGCTAATGGAAGGACCCTTAATAGTGTTGTCGAGCAGAGGGATCTTGGAGTACAAGTACATAGCTCTTTGAAAGTTGGCACCCAGGTTAAAGTTGTTAAGAAGGCGTACGGTGTGCTAGCTTTTATTGATAGACGGATTGAATTTAGGAGCCGTGAGGTTATGTTACAACTGTACAAAACTCTGGTGTGGCCGCACTTGGAGTATTGCGTACAGTTCTGGTCGCCGCATTATAAGAAAGATGTGGAAGCATTAAAAAGGGTGCAGAGGAGGTTTACCAGGATGTTGCTGGTATGGTGGGAAGGCCTTATGAGGAAAGGCTGAGGGACCTGAGGTTATTTTCATTAGAGAGAAGAAGGTTACGCGGTGACCTAATTGAGGCGTATAAGATGATCAAGGGATTGGATAGGGTGGATAGTGAGAGCCTTTTTTCTCGGATGGTGATGACCAACACGAGGGGACATAACTTTAAATTAAGAGGTGGTAGTTATAGGAGGATGTCAGAGGCAGGTTCTTTACACAGAGGGTGGTGAGGGCGTGGAATGCCCTGCCTGCAGCAGTTGTGGACTCGCCTACTTTGGGGGCATTCAAATGTTCGGCGGATAGGCATATGGATGATATTGGAATAGTTTAGGTTAGAGGGTCCACTGGCCGGCGCAACATCGAGGGCCGAAGGGCCTGTACTGCGCTGTAATGTTCTATGTTCTATGTTCTATGCTTATGGAAATCCACATTGGAATCCAGATTGAGGGGAGACAATTTAGGGGCAATTTATTGAGTTGGACAGTCAGCCATGATCATGGTAAATGGTGGAACAGGCACAAAGGACCAAATAACCTCCTCCTACTTCTATCTTTTATGTTCCTATCAGTAGGAGTTTTGTTAAAATGGCGCAAGTGAAAGCCACCTGAAAATGAACTTTGCTTGTGTGAAAAGAAGAAAAGATTAAGAGCCAGAAGTAAACATTACAGGTGAGACAGATATTGAAATCAAGTAGGCCAAGTGAACAGTTGGAGTTAGAGGCGGGGGAAAGAAAAATCCACATTGCTTTTGTGGCACTCGTATAAAGATAGAGAAGAAGGTGGAAGCGGCAGTGTTAAAGGGCTGAATCAACCTGGCTCACTGGAGAAGGGGTTGGAAGCAGCTGGTATGGGTAAATAGGGTGGACGAGCTGCCAGAAGCCCCCCCCCCCCACCACCCCTGAATCATCTACAGGGATTTTCTCTGGGACAGATGGGAACAAGATTGGCTGCCCTCTTCATGGAAACGCAGCCTATTTAGGCAGTTGCTGACAACATGGGTGTGCTCGGGACCTCCATTTGGGGTTAATGCTGGGTTCTGACACCCATCAGAAAATCCAGCCAAAAGTTCTCGTACTGCCAGAGAGATGTGAAACGTAAAGCACCACAAGAAAATATCCATGTTTGGGGAGGAAAGGAAACAAAAGGGGCAAAAAGATTTCAACAGATTAAAGATCACAACCAAATATAGAGAATAAGAAATACTAATTCTTACATTCATAGAATTATAGAATCCCTACAGTGCAGATGGAGGCCTATTGGACTATCAAACCTGCACCAACAATAATCCCACCCAGGCTCTATCCCTGTAATCCCACACATTTGCCCTGCGCTGAGGGTTAATTTAACTAAGGGTCAATTTAACTAAGGGTCAATTTAATTTAACTTGAGTGAGCGGGTAAGTGGTATTGAATCCATGAAAAGATCAGTCAAATATCTTATTGAATGGCGGAGGAGGCTCGAGGGGTCAGATAGCCTATTCCTGCTCCTAGTTCTTATGTTCTTAATAGTAGTCTCATCACGAA
The DNA here is from genome assembly GCA_024679065.1 of Sphyrna mokarran. Taxonomy (NCBI): domain Eukaryota; kingdom Metazoa; phylum Chordata; class Chondrichthyes; order Carcharhiniformes; family Carcharhinidae; genus Sphyrna; species Sphyrna mokarran. The sequence continues at coordinate 97,772,518 of JAGIQG010000005.1, forward strand.
GTGTGACTTTAGGCTAAGGCCATCTTCAATTCGGTTCATGTGAGTCAGTCACCACTAATCTGCACATCTTTGCACTGAAAGAGAAAACCAGAACACCTGAGAAAACCCACGCAGACAGAGGGAGAATGTGCAAACTCCACACAGATAGTCATCCAAGACCAGAATCAAACCCAGATCCTTGGTGCTGTGAGGCAGCAGTGTTAACCACTGTACCGCTGTGTAATTTTCTATTGTTTAAATTATATTTTTTGTCAACTCTTACCTTTCCTTCTCCTATTTTCTGAAACACTAACACAAATGGGCACTGTTTGTGCTCTCCAACTCATGTCCAAGTTCATGTCCAAGTAGCCAATGAGGTACAGGCAGGCTGCTCAATTCTGTTTCTTCAGTCCTGGTTTAACCAGACATCTGTTCATCCTGGGAGATAGTGGACTGTGCCCAGGCTGTGCATCACTTATATACTGAATTCAGAAGTGACAATCCTTTCCACAGCTGGAACAGAAGAATAGTATTAGCCCAAAGGGAATATGGGCCAAATGCAGGCAACTGGGATTACCTTAGGGGTTTAAAAAGTGGCATGGACAAGGCCGAAGAGCCTTTTTCCATGCAGTAAACCTCAATGACTCTACAAATGCTTCACTTGTTGCGTTTGAGAATGAATTCCTGATTCTACATTCTGAAATGATCTTTGCATAAGTATTTCAATGAAAAACAAAAACTCACGTTTTGTTAATGTCAGCTGTGCCAACAATCAACTTTCATCATTGCAAGACAGCATCTCCTTTCTCAAGACTAAAGTCAGCAATTCCTCTCTCGAGTGTTGAAAATGGTAATCTGTCCCATCACAGTTTAAACACTTGGCACAAAAACAGAAAATGCTGAAGAATCTCAATAGATCTGGCAGCATCAATGGGGAGTGAAGAGAACCAATGTTTTCAGTCTGGATGCCCCTTCATCAGATCCCAGGTTCTAGCATCTGCAGTATTTTGCTATTATCTTAATTTTAAACATTTGGCACTTGCTTTGATCTTTTATCACAACTTTTGGCTCAAGTGTATTTTATTGTTTTAATTGTACCTGTAGTATTATAAGCGACTATTAAGGTGTTATTGCCCAAAGCAGTGATACTTTGTACCCGAGAGGAATTCCCCAAGAGCTCCTCAATGGAATATGAGCACAGGAGGAGCAGCAGGAAAAGAAAAAAGGCCTGCATTTATGTAGCACCTTTCCCAACCTCAGGATATCCCAAAGCCAACGAAATTATTTCTTGAACTGTCACCCTTGTTGGAAATGCAGCAAGTTAGTTTGTACACAGAAAGCTGCCATAAACAGCAAAATAATCATAATCCATTTGAAAGATATTGAATGAGGAATATTGGGAATGTCAGGGAGAGCTGCCCTTCTCTTCTACAGAGAGTATCATGGTGCCAGTGGGAACAGTGAGGATGATGGAATGTTTCTGATTTATGCCCAAGCTCACTCTCATTCTAGTATCAAGAGCAAGCTGCTGATGGCTTTGAGGGAGGTGATGACCTAGTGGTACTATCGCTGGACTATTAATTCAGAAACTCAACTAACATTCTGGAGACCCGGGTTTGAATCTTGCCATAGCAGATAGTGGAATTCTAATTTAGCAAAAAATATCTGAAATGAAGAATCTATTGATGACCATGAAACTATTGTCGATTGTTGAAAAAACCCATCTGGTTCACTAATGCCCTTCAGGGAAGGAAATCTGCTGTCCTTATCTGGTCTGGCCTACGTGTGACCCCAGACTCAGCAATGTGTTTGACTCTCAACTGTCTCCTGAAATGGCCCAGCAAGCCACTCAATTGTATTAAGAAGGCAGCTCACCACCACTTTCTCAAGGGCAACTCGGGATGGGCAATAAATGCTGGCAGCCAGCGATGCCCATGAACCATAAATGAGAAGAAAGGTGTGAGCATGGACATCCTGCTTCTCTTTTGCTCAAAACTTCACTTTCTGATCTGCTATTTTAAGACACCCAGAAATTCCTGCGTGCCCCTTCACAGCAACCCAAGCAGAAAGAGAAGGAACGAAAGTACTGTATCGACAAAGAGGCCCTATCATGTGTTTTGATACTTGCAGCCATCAAATCAGATGCAGGCATGTACATTGGCGGCTAGGACAGAGTTAGGATGAGCGTGCAGTGAATCACCAGGCGTGAACGGGCAGCATCCAGGCTAGGGGCGAGGGATGGTTCATTTGTCAGTTCACCATACAACACAGGAGCTGATGTGCTCTGTTGCAGTCTCTAGCAGATGAGAGCTTGATGCAGCAGCATAAGGAGTAGTGCTGATGGAGATACACGCTGCGGTGTATTGGCTGGCTGGTCAAACAGCCTCTTGTTAAGGGACATGAAGGAGTTCAGCTCCAAGATGTTCTCTCCACAGCCTCTGTTCCTTCACCTTGACATAGTGCTGAGCCAGAGTGCAGATTCGCTCCCCATTTCTGTTCTCTGGATGGGCAATCTACTGCTCTGCATTCCATGTGGGAATAGAGCAACTTTCGCTGCCAAGTTCAGGAGCTCACCATTCAGGTACGTCACAATAACAGAACTTATTCAAAATCACCTTATTTACAGATTGGCTACCTGAATCTTTAAATAGCCCTGGCGCACTGCCCATCATGTACTCATCGGGCTATCTTTAGAGAGATGTGCATGAGATGCATGAGCTAGGCCAATATCACGTCAACAAATAGGGCTGTATGATTTGGAGACAGCACCTCATCATTATCTTCCAGCACAGAGCGGGGATACCTGCATGGGGACCCTTTCAGGAAGGAGAACCTTGTGAGCCACCCTAGAAGCAACCGGCAGCAAGACGTATACCTCCAGGAGGGCATAAAGCTCCCACTGGCCAGACAGAGGTGGAATTCCTGGATTCCCAATCCATCTTTCATTCTCCTCACGGGTATAACTTGGTCATGTGTTGTCTTTGCAACGAAGGATATTGAAGCAAAGTTTGTTATTGTAGAAAATAATCTTCAAAGTTCAATTCAGATTAGCTAAGTGGTCTCCCTGATCTTTATGCTCACAGGAAAATTGGAAGCAGAGCCGTTTAGATTTTATCAGACCGCACAGCCGCTTGATGGTGCAGAGTTATATATTACATATGGTAATGATAGGTTGGAGATTAAAATCACTTCATTTCTGGAGTAAGGCTTGAAGCAGTGACCTCTGCACTTAGCAGCAAGAGTAATGGAATTGAGCCAAGCTGACCCTGATTGCATCACTTTCAGATCCAGCAATGTAAGCTGAGTGTTATATGTTGGAGATTATCAAAATAAAACAGAGGCAACAAATATCATTAAAAATGATTTCTAGGGGTGACATCTGATGTAGGCAAGAATGTCTTAGCAGATGTGTATGTTTCCTTTTCATCATATGCCATTCATATGGCACTGCTGAAGTAAACAAGGGTTAAAAATTCAAAAAATAATCAAACCATTCATTTAAATCCTGTACACAATATAAACATTTCAGTTTGAAACAAAAAAATCCTCCAAGGTTCAGAAAAATACTCCAGCAGCACATCTGATTTAACATTGTCCCATTCTTTCTATCAAGTACAATCTCATCTAGCTCAACTGGTGATATATATCATGCAAGGCTGATTGCTAATATCCTTGATACAATCTGCATGTTTTTTGTATGTTTTTCTACACATTATTTTTGTGATTTTCTTTTGTTGCTTTCTCTAGTCGTACACATCCCTCTTCTTACCACATTTTTTTTAACAGATTCATCCCCCTGTGCTTAATACTGGTTCTAATCATCCTCTTTGAGCATTGTTATTTACAATTATCCCCTTTCCCTTCGTTGTTAAACTGGGGCAGGACTGGGGCACAATGTTTAGCACTGTTGCCTCACAGCACCAGGAACCTGAGTTCATTTCCCCCCTCATATTCCTGCCTGTGAGGAGTCAGCATGTTCTCCTCTTGTGTGCATGGGTTTCCTCCAGCTGCTCTAGTTCCCTCCAACAGTCCAAAGATATGCAGGTTGGATGGGTTGGCCAAGATAAATGGCACGGGATTACAGGGATAGTGCAGTGGCGGGGTGGAGGTGGAATTGATAAGATACTGTTTTGAAGAGTTGGTGTAGATTCAATGGGCTGAATGGCCTCCAACTGCACGGTAGAGATTCTATGGTTCTATGGTATATTATGTAAACTGCCTTTGATAAACAATAATAGAGCCTTGAACGGATTAGCGATCTTTTCCTGGAAATCAATAAAACCAATTTCTTCTTTCCTGCTTCCATTTTCTTTCATCAATTGGTGCATCTGTCTATAGGGTTCCAATGAAATAATTTCATATTGAACTTTTAAATGTTAATTCCCACCATTATGCTGGAAAAGTTGGAAAGCTGAAGAGAGTGAATTGAATTTATTGATCACTTTCATGACCACAGAGTCTTCCAAATGCTTTGGATAAAACAAATAACTTTTGAAGGGTGGCCACAGTTGTAATGTAAAAAAGATGGCAATAAAAGCAAATTATTATGGATGCTTGAATCTAAAACCAAAAGAGAAAATGCTGGAAAATCTCAATGGATCTGGCAGTATTTGTAAAGAGAGAAAAGAGCTGATGTTTCAAGTCCAGATGACCCTTTTTCAATGCTTTGAGATTTTCCAGCACTTTCTCTCTTCAGTAGTCAACTGGCTCTCAGCAAGGTCCCACAAACAGCAATGCAATAATGATTAGATAGCCTATTTTTGAAATATTAGTTTGGAGCAAATAGTACCCAGGACACCAGGTATCGCTCTCTTGCTCTTCCTGGATGACACTATGAATTCTTTTATGTTTGCCTGAGAAGGCAGACTGGGCCTTGAATTAACATATCATCAAAGAGATAATACATCTGGGAATGCTACACTCCATCAGTACAGCACCAGAGTACTGGCTATGATCCTGTGCTCCAGTCTATGACTTGACCTCATGACCTTCTAACTCTGAACTGGGAGTGCTACCACAGAGCAATGGGAAAACAGCCAGTAGACATTTTTATCTTTCAATCTGCTGCATTTAATTCATGCATTAAATGCAGCAGTCAATATGCTGCAAAGGAGCAAGGAAACTATGGTACCATAAACATAATGTTTTAAAAATAGCCAGTGCAATTAACCCTTGACACATTAAACAGCTGAAGACATTTTTGGGGAGTTTCCCACTCATAAATTTAAAGTTTATTTGTTCATGTCGCAAAAAGGCTTCCATTAACAGTGCAATGAAGTTACTGTGAAAATCTCCGAGTCGCCACTCTCCAGCACCTGTTTGGATGCACTGAGCAAGATTTTAGCATGGCTAATGCACCTAAACAGCATGTCTTTCGGATCATGGGAGGGAACTGGAGCACCCAGAGGAAGCCCATGCAGACGTGGGGAGAATGTGCAAACACTGCGCAGACAGTGATCCAAGTGGGGAATCAAACTCAAGTCCCATGAGGCAGCAGTGCTAATCACTGTGCCACCATGCCATCCATAAAAGTATGTGGTACAAAATCAAGATTTATTTTTACCCTCATAACTGGATTCAAAATATAGTGTGAAATGTTTGTTATAATGACCATATTGTCTTGGGATAATTGAGTATCATGGATATGCCTCTTTCAACACACATGTAGTTATTGAGCAAGCTCATGGGAAGGACAGAGTTTGAATATTATTTCTGTCCTTCCCAGGATTCAGTGATGGGAGTCCTTTATTCAGTTGTTAATGGTGTAAGATGTACATGGCATGTGTTACTAGTTTTATAACATCCTGGAAGACCACCGGAGAATTTCCATACTCTGTTAAATTTTTAATAACTTCAAAAAAAAATATTTTTCCACTTCTGACATTTTACAGGTTTTAAAAGTATTTGCCACTATCCAGCATCACCTAAGGGACAGAACAACTATTATGTTATATCCACACTGCAGTCTATGATCTTAATGAAAATTCACAAACTTGCAGAAATCAAACTCTAAGTGGCTTTTAAGGATGTTGGAGAGTCAATTTGTTGAAAGTGATCTTCTGACAGGCTATTGTTGTTTATAAAAAAATCCCAATTTATTACGATGCGAAGAAGTCTTCTGTGTCATGAATTGTGCCCTGGCCACAGTGACTGTGTGGTCACTCCAATCACTGGCATTTCTCTGCCACTGAGAAAAGAGATTTAATTGGCAAACAGTGCAGCTCAAACAGTAGGCGTGGCATGGTGGCACAGTGGTTAGCACTGTGACCTCATTGCGCCCCGGGATTCGGGTTCAATTTCAGCCTCGATGCCTGTCTATGTGAAGTTTGCATATTCTCCCCATATCTGTGTGGTTTTCCTTTGGGTGCTCCAGTTTCCTCTTGCAGTCCAAAGATATGCTGTTTAAGGAGATTGGCAGTGCAAAATTGCTCCTTAGTTTGAGGGGATTAGCAGTGTAAATATGTGGGGCTACGGAAATAAGATTGTTGTTGGTACAGGCTCAATAGCCTTCCTTCTGCACTGTAGAGACTTTATGATCCAGTCCTGCTGGAGCTGAATCCTGACAAACGCAAATGAGAGAGAAGAAGTTCCGAGCCTTATCTTGCGAGCTGTGAAGTCTGGTCTCTCTGGAGCAATCAAGGCTGGATTTTCAGATACTTGGGCATGGTGGCCCTGTTATCTCAAATGTGTTGTAGCCTGCAGGATCTTGAAAACACACCAGCTATCACTTTTATGTGAGGCTGTGAGAATTCCAGGTGGGCCTGCAGCTGTTTAGCCCCTCAACACAAAAGACACGGATCTACAGTGTCCCACAAATATCCAGGGCATTCATGGGCAGGCATTCCATCCTATAGCTGTCATCAGGCTCTGAAAGCTAGAGGCAGAATCATTCCTGAGTGCCTTGTGGTTATTTGATAAGTCGTAGGAACTTCCCTTTCTTGCTTCATAAAGGCACCAGCATCTACAGCACACAATAGTGCAACCATTGGACCGTCCCTTTCAAACAGTGCACCTGTCGTGCGAGACCCTTGAAGATTTTGTTTTAAGAGCCAGCATTTTTTTTAATGCGTGTGTTGCCAAAAGAAACCACCCTCGTGTGGTGTAGAGTTTGTATTCTCCATTTACACGGGAGGCTCATCTCCATGTTGGTTATACTCAACGTTTGTCAAAATGCTTATTATTTTTCAGTAGAAAAAAATGCACCTGTAAAGAATACAGGTATATTGGAGTGAGCCACAGGGTTTAATTTAAACAGGAGATGCATGATGGCACAGTGATTAGCACTGATGCTTCATGGCACCAGGAACCCTGGTTTAATTCTGGCCTCATGTCACTGTCTGTGTGGAGTTTGCATGTTCTCCACATGTCTGCATAGGTTTTCTCCAGGTGCTTCAGTTTCCTCCTGCAGTCCAAAGGTATGCAGATAAGGCGCATTGGCCAGGCTAAAATTGACCCTAGTGTCAGGGGTATTAGCAGCATAAATCATAGAATCATAGAATCCCTACAGTGCAGAAAGAGGCCATTCAGCACATCGAGTTCACACCAACACCAACCCCAGATCCCTGTTTAGTTACCCTATAATCTCTCTCACCTATCACATCCTAGGGGACTAAGGGTTAATTTAGCAAGACCAATCAACTTAATCCACACATTTTTGGACTGGGGAAGGAAACCAGAGCACCCTGAAGAAATCCATGCAGACACAGAGAGAATGTACAAACTCCACACAGACAGTGACCCAAGCCTGGAATCAAATTGGGTCCCTGGTGCCGTGAGGCAGTAACACTAACCACTGTGCCACCATGCCACATAATGTGAAGTTTTGGGAATAGCGCCTTGGTGGGATTGTGGTTGGTGCAGACTTGATGGGCCAAATGGCCTCCTTCTGTACTGTAGGTATTCTATACTGGTAATATCATAAAACTCACAAAAAATGATGTTCAACCAGTTCTGAAAACCATTTGCAGCCCGAGATTAAGAGGCACCCTTTAATGGTTCCAGGTACAAGTCATAAAAATCATCTGAAAAATCTTGAAGATTTCCATCTGAAGTTCATCATTTGAAATAGAGAGTGACGTTAACACTGAACTCCAACTATAGCTATTGGCCAATTGTAATGTTTGTTGGCAAAGCCTTACGATCAGTGTGGTTGTTTACGCTCAGTGTTTCAGCAGTCAGTTTACTTCAGACAGGGATTAAATTGGTTAACTGCCAAAACTGCCAATAGGGATGGGGGGAAACAGAGAGCGATCATGGCTGCATGCTCTTCAAATTCATCAAGATGCATTCAGCATGTCAAATTGCTGCTATCTCCTTTCTTAAATGGTTATTGCATGCAACCAGTGCTACCTGCACTTTTCATTGGCTGCACAGTGCAGCAGGGGCTTGGTGTGGCTCGTGCTACTTGAAGGCAAGCCTGTAGCTTTTAAAAGAGAGTGACTGCTTCTTTGACAACTGATGGGATTTCTTGGGAAAATAAATCTGGACAATAATACTTTGAGGAAAATTAAACTTCTTCCTGCACAACATCCATGTTTTTAGAACAACATTCCATGTATTGGCCTCTGTTGGTCACTGCCCCCTTGAGTTTTTGTTTAGAGAGCCTGTTGTCACTCTACAAATACACAATGCCTGTGCTTTTCTCCATATTTTGCACCAAGGTCTCTAGTGATTGGATTTTACGATCCACCGCTAGCGTATTTGAAGGTGAGAGGACTCAATAAATAAAGCCACCTGTCTCCCATATTAATTTGGGTGGAGAAAACATCAGGCCACCCTCTTGCCCTTCGGCCTCTTGGAATCATAAGTGGCCAATTATTGATCATTTAAGAACCTCATTCTGCCTCTGCTGCTCTTTTATATGCAGCAGGGGAAGACAAGGGAAGGCAGGTAACCGCCATGTTTGTTGGGTGCCACAGGGTCTGGGATGTATTATTGGCTCTTTTAAATCACATTTTGGTTTGATGTTTCAAGCTGCCTCCCCCCTTAAAGGGGCTGCCTCTTTCACTTTGTCCCTCAGTATATTTGATTTCATTTATTTGATTTGCTAAAATGATTTGCAAAGCAGGTAGCCTGGCAGCTTTCACTGAGTGTGCTACTGTTGGGAAGGAAGGCAGAGTACCTCCTTCAGAATAAGATCAAAAAACCCACACCATATTCCCGCTTTAACAACCCCCACCACTCTCATCCCCAGCCATACAAACCTGATCCCACTCATCCCCTTCACTGGGATCTGCTAATTCGGCTCATCCAGAATCCAAGGGCTGAATTTTACATTCGGGTTTTGAGGCTGGTGGTGTGCTACATGGGAGGGGGTGGCGGTGGTGGTGGGGGGCAGGGTGGATAGGGTGAAATTGCAAGAATGGGATTTCTTCCAGGGTCCTCCTTGTCCCAGTGCAGATGTAATTTTCGGGGGGAGTGGGCGGGGTCTCAGATGGGACACTGGCCAGAAGGTATGAAAGTTTAATATGACTATGTCACAAAGCTGCTGTTTGGAGCATTCCCAAGTACAAAGCAAAATGATTGTGGTTGTTGGAGGTCATGATCCCAGGACCTGGATGTAAGAGTTCCTTAGTGCCATGTACTCGGCCCAAACATCTTCTGCTGCTTCACCCAATAACTTTTCCCCCATCTTAAGTTCAGAGGTGGGGATGTTAGCTAATGATAACATGGTGTTCAGTATCATTCATAACTCCTCAGGTAATGAAGCAGGCCATGTCCATATGCAGGAAGAACTGGACAACATTAGGCTGATAACTTTCAAGTAACATTCATCTCATACAATTACCAGTCAATGGCCATCTCCAATAAGAAATAACCTAATCAGATCACCTTGATTTTCATTAAATTACCATCACTAAAATCCCAACCATCAGCGTTGGCCAGAATCTTAAATTAACCAGTATATAAACACTATAGCTACAAGAGCAAGTCAGAGGCTGGAAATTCTGCTGTAAGTAACTGGCACATTTGTAATCCCTGCCATGATTTTTTGCTCTATCACCTCTGTTGCTAAACTCTTCCAAACTTTACTGTCCTCTTATGAAAAGGATATTTCCTCAAGATTTTCTAATCTAAATCATATCCACCAGTGATCATGTCCTGCAACCAGTGGAGAACTTGCTTTGCACCAGATTATCTTTTCAAATGAATAACTTAAAGGCATCATCAAGTTCCTTCAGCAGCTTTCTCCTCAGAGAGTAAAGTCCCAGGGTAAGAAATATTTTCTCATAACTCAGAAATGGCAAATGGAGTTTGTTTAATGGGGACAAATGCGAGATAATGCATTTTGGAGGACCTAATTTTGGAGTGAATTCTCCTGTAAATAGCAAAACCCTTAGGAACAATTACATACAGAGGGATCTGGTTCACAGTTCCCTAAAAATGGCAACAGAGATGGCCAAGGTGATTAAGAAGATATATAACATGCTTGCTTTCATCAGCTGGGGCACTGAGAGTTGGGAAATCATGTTGCAGTTATATAAAACTTTGGTTAGGTTGCATTTGGAGTACTGCACATAGCTTTGGTCACTACATTATTAAAAAGACATGGAAGCTTTGGAGAGAGTGCAAAGAAAGTTCACCAGGATGTTGCCTGCTCTCAAGGGTGTTGACTATGAGAAGAGATTGAATAAATTAGGATTGTTCACATTGTAAAGGGGACAGCTGACAGAGGTCTATAAAATTATGAGAGACATTGACAGGGTTACTAGTCAGAGGCTTTTTCCTAGAGTGGAAATGTCAATTACAAGGGGACACAGATTCAAGGTGAGAGGTGGAAAGTTAAACGGAGATGTACGGAGGAAGATTTTTCCCACAGAGAATGGTGGATACCAGGAACATGCTGCTGAGGAGGTGGTGGAAGCAGGCACATTAGTGACATTTAAGAGGCATCTGGATGGGTACATGATAGAGAGGGAATAGAGGAATACGGACCGAGTAAGGATAGAAGGTTTTTTTTTTGTTTCGTTGGGGTATCATGATCAGCCCGGGATTGGAGGGCCAAAGGACCTGTTCCTGTGCTGTACTTTCTTTTGTTCTTTAATTTGTTCTAACTCAGCTCTTTAAATTCTAAAATCAGTATTTGTAACACCTTGCTGGGATTCTGGTAATATTTCAACATATTTCCTTAAATATAGAGATTATAATTAAATACATTTCTCTAGTCATGAACTTAGCTGTAGACCCTGAGATTGTGTTTACTTTCTTCACATTATTACTGACCTACTTCCAGAAAGCGCTGGTTTATTGCTTCAAACAGATATCCTCTCATTACTATATCTTATACCTAACTCCATTTTGAATTTCATCCCCATTTCTCTTTCTGTTGATCTCATTTGTCCATGTTTCTTTTGTATTATCACACATTATTTAGCATTGTACGCAACTTGATGCCATTTTCAAATTTAATCATTCCATCTTCTAAGACATTTGTTTAGGAATTATAAGCAACTATAGTCTAAACATCTGTGCTGGTGTGGCTCCATTGGTAACCTTCCTCACGCCTCCCCACGAGTTTTACTGGAGATATTTTAACTATACATTATTCCAGCCTAATATTTCACCTTCCATTCCGAGGGTTCACACCTTATGAATCAGGCTTCCAGAATTGTCAAACTGTCTTCCAGAAGTCAATCACAAGATAACACATACAGCCCGCCCATATCCAATAAGCCGACGATCTCTTCAAATTCAACAGACACAGTCTTGAACTCAAATTATCTCTCTCCGCTCATGCCACATACATCAAGGTGATCTCATTTTCTGTTCTCTCATCAATGTCTAATACATTTTTCTCTTAATTGAGGTAAGGCTCATAAATGCATAATGTGAGGCTTCAAGGGTTATATTTGCACTGAGTGATTGCCTTGTGTTTGATTTATGAATCCTTTTTACCATTGATGCTGTCTGTGCTTGATGTCGACTTCAAGAAAAGTAAACAAAGTTGTAGAAAGAGTTAGAAGCCAGCACAGTAGGTGTTCTAAAGCTGTACAAATTAAGTCTGTTTCACACGTAGAATTCAGTGTAGATCGGAGATATGAAACACATAATATTTATCGATTTCAAAGAATCTTTCAAAGGTGTAAGTAGGAAAACTGATCTTTCCCTCAAATCAACATTGATGACCCAGGAAGTGAGCACTCAGGCACTAATATTGGTGGACAATATGAATCATAGAATCCCTACAATGCGGAAGGTGGCCATTAGGCCCATCAAGTCTGCAATGACTTTCCGATGGGGTATCATAGCGAACCCCTATCTCTGTAACCTCAAATAACCTCATTAAAGCATCTTTAGATGGAAATTGTTTGAGCTTAAAACCTTGTTTACTTTGAGTCCCAGAACCTTCTACTCTGTCTTCTCTCTTATTGTTAAAAAATCAATTTTAATTCTTCCCTGTGACAGTCACCAGGACTGAGTGGAAATAAAAACTGGGTGAGATGTGAAGTAGGCAGCTGAATCCCGATCCTCTATTTTACACAACCTACTAAATCTGGACTTAACCCTCTCTTTTTATAGTAGGTAAATTCGCATATATTTCAGAAGGAATAATTTAAATTCGCAAGCTTCATCTTGGGGGTTAGAATTGCTAATCAGTAATGCCATTTTATGTTTTAAGATATCAGGTTTCCTCAACAGTACCCCATGGAAGATTACTGCAATTGTAGGCCACAGCAATCTTTTGACATACAACAGAAAATGAAGATTGGGACACATCAATAAATTTCCATTGCTTGCAGAGAAGGAATCAACTTTCTAAAGTGTGGTCAGTAATATTACCAGCTAATTCACGGGGTTAGTCAGAAACTCATTGTCCTGCCTCACAGGTATCCACATGGCTAACTCAGTCAAAATAATTTCACCAAGCTAGCAATGATGACCCAGAAATTGAACACCCAGACACTAAAATTGGTGGACAATATGAATCATAGAATCCCTACAGTGCAGAAGGAGGCCATTCAACCCATCAAGTCTGCAATGACTCTCTGACGGAGTATCTTAGTCAAGCCCTGTAACCTCACATATTTGCCCCACTCTTCCCCCTAATCTGCACATCTTGGGGCATTAAGCGGCGATTTACAAAATCACCTAATTTGAACATCTTCAGAATGTGAGAAGAAACCAGAGCACCCAGAGGAAACCCACGCAGACATGGGGAAAGTGTGCAGCCACTACAGAGTTAGTGACCCAAGGCTGAAATTGAATTTGGGTCTCTGGCTCTGTGAGTGCTAACCACCGTGCCACCCAAAAAGACTGAGGCAGAGAAGGGGGCCACCTTTAGTGAATCACAAAGAACAAAGAACAAAACAGCATTGGAAACAGGCCCTTCGGCCCAACAAGCCCATACCGCCACCTCGATATTCCCACTTCTACACGTGATCTCTGTCCATGTTTATAGATCTGTGGATTAAAAACCAAATTTGAGACAATTTAGGGAGAATTTGTTTTGCCAGTTAGCCTAAGAGCACATCTTTGGGATGTGGGAGGAAACCAGAGCTCCCGGACAAAACGCACGCAAGCACGGGGAGAACGCGCAAACTCCCACAAACACAGGCCCAAATCCATGTATCTGCACAGCACAGCGATAGTCACTGCGTTGCCATGTTGCCCATCAGATGGTCCAGGTCAAGCATACACTAACGATGTGAAGCACTAGGATACTCTCGAAAAAGATCCAAGAGCAGTCCTCTCACGACCCATCGTGTGTATGCCCCTCGTTAGACAACAAGATGGGCCAAAGCACCTGTAGGATAAAAACAAGTACATCAATATCATCATCTATTTACACACTTCCCAGGGACTCCAAGGCTCATGATCCCTATTTTAAATCAGTTTTCTATACCCCTCCATTCCCATTCTGTTCATGTGCCCATCTAAGTATTTCTTAAATAACTCCAGAGTACCTGCCTCCACCACTTTAATTGGCAGTGCATTCCATACCCCCACCACCCTCTGTGTGAAAAAACTCCCTCTAGCATCCAAATTATACCTTATCCCCCTCACCCTAAGCCCGTGAACCCTCGTGCTATTTGAGTCCATCCTAGGAAAAAGCTTAACCCTGTTTACTCTATCTATCCCCTTCAAAATCTTGTACACCTCTATCAGATCTCCTCCAAGTCTACGTCTTTCTAAGGAAAACAGTCTCAATTTGCCTAATCTCTCCTCGTAACTCAGACCTTCCATACCAGGCAGCATCCTGGTAAACCTCCTCTGCACTCTCTCCAGAGTCTCCACGTCCTTCCGGTAGTAAGGCTATGAGAACTGGGCACAGTATTCCAAATGAGGTCTAACCAGCAATTTTTATTTTGTTTGAAAGAAAATGTAGAATTGAAATGATATGTCCACATATATTTGTTCACTCCCCAGAAGAGAAAAAAAACGTTTTGGACTAATGTTCTTATTTCTCTGTTTAACTGTCTTTTTTTCCATCTGGGTTTTTTCTTCTTTCCTTATGAATGCAATGATTTCACAAGGGTATATTTGCCATTGGCCTGAAGTCTATTAGAGCTGAGCCCGATCCTATTCTCACTTGACAAACATATATATATATATATATATAGTATATGTATGTTTCCCAGCTGAGGCCACTGTGTGATGGTATAATGATCAAAACCAGAAACCGTGGCTATTCTTTGCTCCTAATTCAGACCCGTCACTACTTGGCTGAAAAATGCTACTGACAGACAATCCAACCGAGGATCTGCTGGTCAAGTTGCCTCATTACCACATCACAAGCCGTGTTCCCTGCTTAATGAGCTATAGGAAAAGCCCGTCATTAAATTCTGTATAATGTTAACATACTTAATTTATGAAATTGAACTGTGATGTTGTTCTTTAGTTGGAGCAAAAGCTACGTTATGATCTAATGTTATGATTGTGATCCACTGATGGGGAATTTTGCCTGCCACCATTTCATGTATCAGGAAGATGTGGGTGAACTAATCCCAATTTTTTATTTGTTATTTTTAATGATCCCCAATCAAAAGCACACATATGTAATATTGATTTTTTTTGCTTCTCCACCAATTGCTACTGGTGTCATTTTTAAGGCCGTATATTTCTCTTTTTTTTAATTTGTTCATGGGACATGGGTGTCGTTGGCTGGGCCAGCATTTATTGCCCATATCTAGCTGCGCTTGGAGGATCATTAGAGTCAACTACATTAGCCCTCACAAGTAGCTCTGGAGTCACATGTAGGCCAGAGGATTTTATTCCCTAAAAGACATTAATGAACCAGGTGGGTTTTTCAATCAGCAGTGGTTTCATGGTCATCAGTAAATTCATAAATCCAGACTTTTTAAATTGAATTCAAGTTCCACCATTGGTTGTTCTTGGATCTGGACCCTGCTTCCCAGAACATTAGCTGGGTCTCTGGATGAATAGTCTAGCGATAATACCACCAGGCCATCGCCTCCACAGTCATAGAGGAAACATTAGTTAAACCCAGCCAAGGTAAGTGTGGCAACATTGCTTAAAGTACCCATTTCATATCAATACCCTCATTTGTACAATAAAACACTTAATTGATTTGATTTGATTTATTATTGTCACATGTATTAACAGTGAAAAGTATTGTTTCCTGCGCGCTATACAGACAAAGCATACCGTTTATAGAGAAAGAAATGAAAGAATGCAGAATGTAGTGTTACAGTCATAGCTAGGGGTGTAGAGAAAGATCAATTGAATGCAAGGTCCGTTCAAAAGTCTGACAGCAAGAACAGAAGCTGTTCTTGAGTTGGTTGGTACGTGACCTAAGACTTTTGTATCTTTTTACTGACAGAAGAACGTGAAAGACAGAATGTCCAGGGTATGTGGGGTCCTTAATTATACTGGCTGGAATATAGTAAGCCATGCTACTCCAAATGTTTTGTCCTAACATATTTGCTTAATTAGTTGTTGACAAGTCTGAGAATAACAACTAGGCCAGTTATTTACTCACAGTATAAAATGTGTAAACCTGGCAGACTGCCCAGTGTACCTGTGCTTTATCACCCAAAACAATGTTGCTTCTGGCACTGAATCCATCCAATGTACACAGAGAGAATCCCGGCCTGAGTGTTTTGGCAGTCTTTAATTAACAAAGATAATGGCTTAGTTTACAATAAAGATAAACACAGTTAAGGCAAAAGTTCATTCTGACATTACTCTTATTTACTTCAAGGCAGTTTTTATTCTTTGTGAGAGCTGTCGAAAGACATACATTCAAATCCAGAGATTAGATTACTGTCTATGGCAACAGTTCACAAAGGAACCTAAGCATTCAACACAAGCACCACCAAAATGGTACTGACCCAACAAGTAAGCAGCTATGCATTCCATCTATGGAAGCCAGACAAATGGTGTTGATGACTACCACATGACAATTCTGATGAATTGATAAATATAGTGTGCGTGATGGGGCTCAAAAAACAATCTGGTAAGTCTGGTTCATGCTTTTCAGGAGGCTGAAGAGGGTATGTCGAACTCATTTACTCGACAGTTTATTTTTAGTAACTCCAGATTCCCATGGTGTCTCTTGACTATACTGTATTCAACTAAGTATTTGAAAGCTTTAAACATTAAGTCTGATTATGAGAAAGTTCTGTTGCCAGAATTTAGTCAGAGGGGGTCAACAGTGAAGTCTCGGCTATAAGTCGTACAGAGCAGGAATGTCTCAGAAATGTGCTAACTATGTTGGTCTCAGCAATGAAATAGTTCAGTCACAGTGCTCTGGAATAGACAATGGCATGCTGGCCAAACTGCCTCTTTCTAATCATAATTCAATGTATTCCACCTCCACCCCCACACACCCCAGCCTCCTGCCACAATCCACCCTCCCCCCCCCCCCCCCACCCCCGCCTTACCCTTATCACTGTCTCATCCTTAGAACCCTTGGTTCCCTTACTGATTAAAAATCTATCTATCTCAGCCTTGAACATACTTAACGACCTAGCCTTTACAGCTCTATGCAGTAAAGAATTCTTTAGATTCACTATGATCTGAGAGAAGAAATTCCTCCTTATCTCTGTTTTAAAGAGGTACCCCTTACTCTGGTCCTAGACTCTCCCACAAGAGGGAACAATTTTTCAGCATCTGTCCTGTCAAGCCCCTTGAGAATCCTATATGTCTCAATAAGATGCCTCTCAATCTTCCAAACTCCAATGTACAGGCCCAACCCACTCAATCTTGCCTCATAAGAAAATTCCTCCATACTTGGGATCAACCTAACGAATCTTCTCTGGATTGCCTCCAATACCAGTATATCCTTATGTTAGGGAACCAAAATTGTTCAAAGTATTCCAGGTGCAGTCTAACAAGTATTTGTATATTTTGAGCAGGAATTCCCAATTTTCATACTCTATTCCCTTTGAAATAAAGGCCAACATTTGATTTGCTTTCCCAATTACCTGCTGAACTCTCATGCCAGCTTTTTGTGATTTACACATGAAGACACCCAAATCACTCTGTGCTGAAGCTTTCTGCAGTTTTTCTTCATTTAAATAAGATTCAGTTCTATTCTTCCTATCAAAATGCATAACTTCACATTTTCCTACATTACTGCCAAGATTTTGCCCATTCACTTAACTTGTTGATATCACCCTGTAGATTTTCACCCTGCCATTCTCACCACTTGCCTTCTCACCTATTTTTGTGTCATCTGCAAACTTGGCACGAGTACATTCATTTTCTTCGTCCAATCGCTAATATATATTGTAAATATTTGTGGTCTCTGCACTAATCTCTGTGGTACTCCACTAATTACAGTTTGTCATCCTGAAAATGCTCCTCTCATTCCAACTTTCTGCCTCCCATTAGTTACAATAAGAAGTTTCATAACACCAGGTTAAAGTCCAACAGGTTTATTTGGTAGCAAATTTGCTACCAAATAAACCTGTTGGACTTTAATCTGGTGTTGTGAGACTTCTTACTGTGTTTAACCCACTTCATTGCTGGCATCTTCACATTGTGACTCCCATTAGTTATCCAGTCCTCAATATTCATACATAGCAAAGCTCACACATGAACCATGGTTCCATACAATTGTCATTTCACAAATAAGTAACACCTTCAATAATTGACAGTAGGGAAAAACAAAGTTTAAAAAGTATTGGTGGAATACTTGACTGTGGGTTTTTCCTGTGTTAAGGAACGTGTGTAACAACTGGCAAAATTTTAACTATAGAATACTTTTGCTTTTAGGGCCAACTGTTGTTACTAAATGAAAACCATTGTGAGCTGTTTTTCTCATCAATGAATTGTATCTTCTTTCTTTCCACATGTCACTTAGATGAAGTAGCTCACATTCCAAATCACCTGCAATAGATAATCAAATAAAGGAATGTTTTCCTTCTAAATCACTCAGGGGCAACCATTCCCCAGACAGAGGCTGACTGATAAGAGAAGGAAAAGGAGGCGTGATTTCCTCAGAGGTATGGTATATTGCTTCAGGATGTCTTCCTTGAGTCAATGCACAACATTCAGATAAGCGACTGATAGCTTCTCTGAACAAAGGACACTGAGTTTGCCTGGAATTCCCGCAGCAAAAGCCAAGTATTGATCAAGTTGTACCGCTTCCAACTCCTTGACCTGTGAATACCAATGGCAAATATATCACGCAGGTGTTTGTCCTGTCTGTTTACAACTTCTAGTTAATGCTCGTCATTGCATTATCAATTTCTCAAAAAAAGCCACAGGAAACAGACTTGGCCATTAACTAGGATCCTTCAAACCTGTAAAATAACAATTTCAGACCACTTTCAGATTGTGAAACCAAAAGAAACACTTTTACTCAATATAACTTATTATCACTTACTGCTGAATTCCATGGACACAATTTCCAGCCCCCTGCACTGATCAATTAGCACATCAAGCCAGGAAGACAACGCTCAAGGCTTTTGTGCCAATCTTGTGTCCACTGGGTATTCTGGCACTGCCTTCCAGACACCATAACAGTGCTGAGGTAATGCCAAGAAGATGGAGCCAAGGTGGGAGTGGGTCTATGACTGGAGGGGAAAGCAATGAGGAAGCTCTTGGGCGGTAGGGGAAAGGGGCAACTCTGCAGGGGGGGGAGGCAATGGAGGAGCTTGCGAGGAGAAGGCAAGGGGAGAGATCTGTAAAAGGGGGACTGGGACCCAACAGGGATCGGCAACACAGCGCACGCAGGGGGTGTGATTGACAACAGAGAGAGCATGCGGGGAGGGTTGATCGGCAAAGGGAGGTACTACAGAGATGGTCATGAAAGGGGACTCATTGGGAGGGCCCTGATGCCCCAATGCCACTGACCTGTATTGCCATTAAGGGTTGTGGTTACATTGCTGCTGATAATGTGATTGAGTTGGGAGGGGGTGGGGAACCGTCTCTCTGGTCAGGTGGAGGGTTGGTTTGCAGGAGATCTCCCAGTGCACTAGGAGATGGGGGATGGGGGTGGGGGTGCATCTGCGCAATGTCACTCTGGGGCAGGCTACAATCTGCCTCTACCAGTGCATAACTCTCAACTGCCAGAAACATTTGTTAAGTGTGAGAACATTGCACGGAGTGAAACTTAGAACCTTTTTTGGGAAGATTCTCCCATAGAGTCATAGAGGTCTATAACATGAAAAATGTTCTTCCACTCATCAAATCTGCACTAGTCAAAAACAAGATGTAACTATTCTAATCCCATTTTCCAATTCTAAAATATTGCAGGAGTACTAATAGTATAGTTATATAGCCAGACTTAGCCAGGCATACCGAGATAAGTAGCTAATAACTGACTTTGATGGAAATATCCATGTAAGTCTGCAAGATTCTAGACCAAAGAATTGCATTATCTCTGGCATGAAAGTTAATTGTTCCTCAGAGGACAACAATGCAGCAGATCATACAAGAGGCAACAACCAAGCTCAACGCTCTGTAGATAACGCGCAAGATTGTAGATCACAATGAAGCTACCAAAATAAGAGTACTTAGCTGTGCCATTCTGCTGTTGAATATCCAGTTTGAAGCATTATCTATTAATCAATCCCAAATTTACATATGTTAATCCCACATTCACATTTTAACAGCCAGGCAGCAGAGCTGGTAGTTATTATGCCGACACATACTATAGTGGAGTTTGAGCTCATAGTTCAGGCCGAGCTACAATCTAGCACTGAAGAAATATTGCATGATCAGATGAGACATTTAGTTGTACATATTTGAGAAAGTGCAGTAGATTCTCCCAGTGTCCAGGCTAATATTTATTGCTGTATCACCATCATTCAAGTGGATAATCTAGATACGAATCTTATTGCTGTTTGTGGCCTTGCTGCACACAAATTGACTGCCACAATTTCAATACATTATGACAATGGCTGCAATCCAAAACACACTTTAAGGCCTGTAAAGCACTTTGCATCTGCTGAGGCTGTGAAAGATATCAAGTCAAATATATACAAGTCAATTTCTTCCCCTTCAGAGCATCTCATTGGAAAGGAAACTTGGGAGGTATCAAAGATAAAGTCATTGAGCATGTGTAAGATAGAGATTGGTAGACACCTCAATATTAAAGATATCAAGGAATATGAGGATCGATCTGGAAATGATGGTGAGGTAGAAGATCAGCCAGAGTTTACCTGAATGGTGGAGTAGGCTTGAGGAAGCTACGCTGGCTTCTATTTCCAATATGATCCAATCTGCAGCATTGAGCTGGTGCTGAGCAGCAAAATATAAAATCGACTTCAATAACTGCAAGTGCAAACTCTGTGTGGACTTACATCAAACAGTTAACCTTTCTGTTTTGGTAGGCCTTTAAGAGCAACCCACTAATAAATCTAGTGCACCTTAAAAAGATGTATCACTAGCCAATGTTTACAAGCACCTTTTTAGCTAAATAAAGTGCAGAGGATTCATTTACTGAGTTGTAAGAGGTAACACTAGACATAGAACGATGTAATGAGGAATTAACAATAGAGTTGATCAGATCAGGGATACGCAGCATGGCTTCGTTAAGGGGAGGTCGTGCCTTACAAATCTAGTGGAATTTTTTGAAGAGGTGACAAAAACGGTTGGTGAAGGACAAGCCGTTGATGTCGTCTACATGGATTTCAGTAAGGCGTTTGACAAGGTTCCTCATGGTAGGCTGATAGAAAAGGTGAAGGCGCATGGGATACAGGGCCAGGTATGTAGATGGGTTGAGAACTGGCTTGGGAGGAGGAGACAGTGGGTAGTAGTGGAAGGCTCTTTTTCCAACTGGAGGTGTGTCACTAGTGGTGTGCCACAGGGCTCAGTACTAGGACCCCTTCTATTTGTGGTTTATATAAATGACTTGGAAGAGGGGGTAGGTGGTGTGATCAGCAAATTTGCTGATGATACTAAGATGCTTGGATTGGCAAGAACTGAGGAACGGTGCCAGGCAATACAACAGGACATAGATAGGTTGGTAGACTGGGCAGATAGATGGCAAATGGAATTTAATCTGGATAAATGTGAGGTGATGCATTTTGGCTGGAAAAATGTAGCGGGGAGTTATAGGATAAAAGGTAAAACTATACGGAGTATAGAGATGCAGAGAGACCTGGGGGTGCAGGTTCACAAGTCTCTAAAGGTGTCAGTACAGGTGGAGAATGTGATAAAGAAAGCGTATGGTATGTTAGCCTTCATAGGAGGGGTATAGAATACAAGAGTAGGAGTCTAATGTTGTAAGTGTATAGAACGTTGGTTATGCCTCACTTGGAGTACTGCGTCCAGTTCTGGTCGCCGTACTACCGGAAGGATGTGGAGGCCCTGGAGAGAGTGCAGAGGAGATTTACCAGGATGCTGCCTGGTATGGAAAGGCTGTTTTATGAGGAAAGATTGAACGCACTGGGGTTATTTTCCCTTGAAAGATGTCGGCTGAGAGGGGATCTATTAGAGGTATATAAGATTATGAGGGGTATAGATAGAGTAAATGGTGGTAAGCTTTTTCCACCATTAGAAAAGGATAGAACGAGGGGTCACGGCCTTAGGGTGAGGGGGCTATGTATAAGACAAATATTAGAGGGCATTTTTTCACACAAAGGGTAGTGGGGGTGTGGAATGCACTACCGAGTAAGGTGGTGGGAGCAGGCACGCTAGGGTTGTTTAAGGGTCAGCCACATGAGTGGTCTGCAGATAGAGGGATATAGTAGGACTCTTTAAATATCCTATTTGTTTCCACAGGATGTTCGGTCCACCTTGTTGACCAACAAGGGCATGCATGCGGCAGGTCGTGCAAGAGCTGCTCTTGGATGTTACTTCAGGAGTGGCCTAGTGCTTCACGTCGTTAGTGTATGCTTAAACTGGACCATCTGATGGGCACCATGACAGCTCAGAGACTATCGCTGTTGCTGTGCAGACACATGGATTTGGGCCTGTGTCTGCGGGAGTTTGCGTGTTCTCCCCGTGGTTGCGTGGGTTTTTCTCCGGGTGCTCCGGTTTCCTCCCACATCCCAAAAATGTGCTCTTTGGCTGATTGGGTAACAAATTGGTCCCTATATGTCATTAAGACGTTAGGACGGCGGCGTGGGCTCGTTGGGCCTGTTTCCGGTGCTGTGTTGTTCTTTGCTCTTTGTTCTTTGTTAGTTAGGAAAGAGTAAAAGGAGCCTCAATGTATTCTTGGACATTGATTTAAGGTAATATTAGAAAGATTAAAGGGGAGATGAGGAAATACATTTTCACTCAGAGATTTTTGGGTGTCTGGAACTCACTGCCTGAAAGGTTATTGAGGTAGAAACCATCAGCTCTTTTCAAAGGTGTCTGGATATGCACATCAAGTGCCGTAACTCGCAGGACAATGATCCAAATGCCAGGAAGTGGAATTTGGCTAGGTAGCTCATTTTTTTGGCTGATGCAGACACGACGGGCCACTTTCTATTCTGTAAACTTTCCATGATTTAATGAATTCACACGGGCGTCACGAGTCAGTGTAAAAATGAATTTGAAATACAGGCCATATTGGGCAGGACATCACTCACCTGTTTAATAAAAGGGCAGGCTACACTTGAGGTGACACCGCATGCGACCCCTACATTGGCTGTGATGTAGAAAAGTTGAAGGGGAAGGTCACCTTGCCTGACACTGGCCATGTCAGCTTGTGGGGGTGGCAGGAAGCAGGCTTTAGGTGTTCTTACTGACCTGGAGCCAATGAAGTACTCTTATCATCATTGCCAACTTTGTACA
This sequence comes from Sphyrna mokarran, assembly GCA_024679065.1. NCBI lineage: Eukaryota > Metazoa > Chordata > Chondrichthyes > Carcharhiniformes > Carcharhinidae > Sphyrna > Sphyrna mokarran. Next base: position 97,795,633 of record JAGIQG010000005.1, read on the forward strand.
CCATAGTTTAAATGACTACTTGTTCCTAATGCATGCTGATCTTCTTTCTTTTTTGACCACTTTAACTAAGAAGCATTTGTTTTGGACGTTTGGAAAGCAGTCTTGTTACTATTGCTAACTAGATTTACCTACTATTATATTTTGAAAGTTAGGTGCTACTCTCAGCTTCCACGAATGTTTGTATTGTAAATATCTTTTTACATATCTCCCTTTTCGTAAAGCTCTCCTGTTTTGCTGAAGCCTCGTAAATATTTCCATTACATTCCAGTCCTTTTGTAAATAGCTGCTCTGGTCGAAAAAGAAACTCAAAATAAATTTTAAGATATGCATGCTGTACTCAAAAATAACTACAAAGCAAAACAAAGATTTTCAAAAAATAAGTTTCAGTCCAAATTGCAGACAGAAAAAGATAGGACAAATCCAAATGTGCAGAGAGCCACATAGGGACAAATTTTACCTACTTGCCTCAGGAATCGGAGCGGAGCATGGAAAGATCCGTTGACCTCAGACAGGATTTTCTGGTTTTGGGGTGTGAGTCCAGAAAATTCCACCCATTGCACTTCATTTCATTACATTTGAAAATATTGTAGTGTTGAAATAAAGAGTTTGAGCAATTAATCCACAAATTGAGCAGAATTACCCTGTTCCTGGTTCTAGTGGTTCAGTACTTATTTCAGGCCATGGACTCTCATTATTGCCTCATCTCGGAGTTTATTTATTGCTGGTCAATATTATTCTGGTAACCTGGACTCACAGTTTTCACGTGGTATTTCTTTATATTCCTGATGTACACTTCATAATTTCTTGCTTAGATGCAGTCATCTGCTAATTCTGTTTGCTTTCAAAATCCTAAAAATTCTTGCTTGACTATTGAGCCCTGACCCTTCTGTTTACTATTCACTGTTTCCCACCACTCTGTAAAATGCTTTGATACCTCTTACTGAACACCACAGAAATGTCAACTGTTGTTGTTTGAACTAATAAATATTTTTATCGCTTTTCTAACAAGATCTCGTCGTAAGGCTCGGTACAACAGGAAACTCTTCAGTCAAAGGACTGCCATATAAAACCCAATGACCTTTTAGTTTTATCAGCAATAACCATCTCTTACTTACAAAACCATCCCCCTCAATCTTCAGTGTTGTGCAGAGAAATGGTCACCAGGAAACTTTTGTACCTCAACCCATATTTTTTGTACCTCAACCCATATTTTTTATTTATTTTTTTTAGAGCAACACAGCACGGGAAACAGGCCCTTCGGCCCAACGAGCTCGCGCCGCCGTCATAACTATATAGTAGCAATTCCATTATCCTATTATAAATTTAGGTTATTCCTAATATGGAAAACTCTCACTATAGGGACAATTTGTTTCCCAATCAGCCTAAGAGCGAATTTTTGGGTTGTGGGAGGAAACCGGAGCGCCCGGAGAAAACCCAAGCAACCACGGGGAGAACGCGCAAACTCCCGCAGACACCAGCCCAATTCCAAGTGTCTGCACAGCCACATCGATAGTCACTGAGCTGTCATGGTGCCCTTCAGATGGTCCACATAAAGCACTCATTTTAGACATGAAGTACCAGGCAACCCATGAATCAACATCCAAGAGCTGTCCTCGCACCACCTGCCGAATGCATGCTCCTTGTTGGTCAAGTATGGACCGAATTACCTGTGGAAAAAAGCCGTAGTTAAACAGTCCTACTATATCCCTCTATCTGCATACCGCTCATGTGGCTGTCCAAGAGACCCTTAAACAGCCCTAGCGTGCCTGCTCCCACCACCTTACTCGGCAGTGCATTCCACACCCCCACTACCCTTTGTGTGAAAAACTGCCCTCTAATATTCGTCTTATACATAGCCCCCCTCACCCTAAGGCCATGACCCCTCGTCCTATCCATTTCTGAAGGTGGAAAAAGTTTACCTCCATTTACTCTATCTATACCCCTTATAATCTTATACACCTCTATGAGATCCCCTCTAAGCCGACGTCTTTCAAGGGAAAACAACCCCAGTCTATTTAATCGTTCCTCATAAGACAGTCCTTCCATACCAGGCAGCATCCTGGTAAACCTCCTCTGCACTCTCTCCAAGGACTCCACATCCTTCCGATAGTACGGCGACCAGAACTGGACGCAGTATTCCAAGTGAGGCCTAACCAACGTTCTATACAACTGCAACATCAAACTCCTACTCTTGTATTCTATACCCTTTTCTATGAAAGCTAACATACTATACGCCTTCTTTATCACCTTCTCCACCTGTGAGGACACCTTCAGAGACTTGTGAACCTGCACCCCCAAGTCTCTCTGCGTCTCTATGCTCCGTATAGTTTTACCTTTTATCCTATAACTCTCTTCTACATTTTTCCGGCCAAAATGCATCACCTCGCATTTATCCGGATTAAATTCCATTTGCCATCTATCTGCCCAGTCTACCAACCTATCTATGTCCTGTTGTATTGCCTGGCACTGCTCCTCTGTACCCGCCAATCCAAGCATCTTAGTGTCATCAGCAAATTTGCTGATCTCACCACCTACCCCAACTTCCAAGTCGTTTATGTAGACCACAAATAGAAGAGGACCTAGTACTGAGCCTTGTGGCACTCCACTAGTGACAGGCTTCCAGCTGGAAAAAGAGCCTTCCACTACTACCCTCGTAGTAGGGTATATTCACATTTATATGTGAATATAAAGCCATAGAAAAGATTGGTGGCTTCTCCTCAGATCACTGAGCTTAGAGTCATGAAAGTTGAAGGATAATAACAGTAATGACAAATCACTTATAGCTAGTTATCACTGGCAACATTAACTGACTAAAAGAAAACGTTTACTCATTCATAAATTACATTGCGCACAAGGAGACCAGAACTGTCCCATTTCACAAATAGTAGAAAAAATACTTTATTGTTAATAATAATTATACAAGTTCAACCAAATCATGACTTTTCTAAATATAGAAATGTAGCTTGATTCATGATCCATGATTCGCTTTGTCAGAACATTTCTGTTACCTTTTCAACTGACTTGTTGCTTAACTGGTGAGTCCACAAGATTGGTTCATTTAAGTCAAGATGTTGTGAGATTTTTAAAACCCCATTTATCTCGACAAGGGTATCAGTCATCAATATTGATGGTCAGAGTGACTAACCATTCAGTCGATACCATTCATTAGCAGTTAGCAGGAAGTGATACCGTCCTACCAAGATTTGGTTTCGTGTTACCTTGCAGCCTAATAACAATTAACTTTCAGAGCTTCCTGTCACTCATTATCAGCTCATCAGTTTGCATCTCCCTCCCTCTCTGCATCCACCCCCCCACTTCATAAACTTCACCCTGAAAACCTGCTCACTGCTTTGTTTCCTGTTTTGTCGCAAGGCAATCAGTTCAACAACACAGACCTCTAGGGAAATAAAACCTTGGCAGAGACAAGTGTAAACAAAACGTCAGCCTATTTTTAGACACTAGGCCAGTCAAATCAGCCAGTGTGAGTCAGACCAAAACTGCTGATTCCATTTAGCTTGCTCACTCGAAACAGTTGAAGTCATAATTCAAGCGTTTCATTATCACCTCCCTCACCTACAAACACCCCCCACCATTTCCCCTCCTTTCCCCCTATGCACCATGGAGTTCCAGTGAAACTGTGAAGTCAAGTGAATTCAGGCAACTTGTGTCAAATCACAGTTCCACAAAGATCTTCAATGAGACTGTGGGGAATGATGTAACACAGAAGAGTTGTTTCTGAACTCATTCCTTGAAGTGGCGATGAAGGATTGGGGAGGTAGATGATTGGGGGCGGTGGAGCATTGGGGTCGTTGGAGGATTGGGGGGGAGTGGAGGAAACAGGGAGGAGGGTGGAGATGGAAGGGGGAGAGGTAGGGGAAAGGTGGGCAGCAGGGAAGTTGGATTCTTCATTGTTCGGAATATCTTTGATTCAGCTTGGAGTCTATTCTTGGGTGAATGCAAAGAAACAAGGAGAGGACACTAACCCTTTGAAGGCAGTACAAACAACTCTCTTTGCACCTAACACCAAACTCAATCAGGAATGTAATCAAAATCATGATTGGCTTTTAAATGCATTTAATTTACGTTTTGCTGAAAATACCTATCGTATTAAATCTCTCTTTCTGGCAGACTCTCACAGTGAGGAGGATACTTCCTATGGAGTCCTTCAGGGCTGGAATGTGGTGTCTTGTAACATGTAATACAGCAGAATTACCATGGCTCTGGCTGACCAGGAAACTCTCCCACATTTACCGCCTGCCACAGGTATACAAGAAGGAAGGCAACCTTCCATGGTCATCAGATCCTGGGGTGAAATCTTCCGTTCCTGGCAGGTGTCTCACGCTGAAAGAGCGATGAAAGCCCTGCCGCACCTTTTGCCTCAGTAAGAATTTAGCAACACCAATTTTAAATCCAACCGATTTATTTGATAGTAAAATTGCGAGCTTTCGACACCCTGTGTCTTTGTCAGGCAAATGCAGTGTTCTGGCCTTTTGCCTATCAGGCAGTTAGAGGGACAGGGCGAGTCTTCACCCAGACTGAGAGCCCAGGGATAAGACATTGCACCAGCCAAGAATTGACAGCGAGTCACAGCCTGGCACTTGGCATGACACAGAGGAGGCACTGGCTGCTGCTGGAACGACATCCCCAAAGGCCCAGAATCACAAACCGACCCAAGAAAAAGCCAAGCACTGCTGGGGGAGGACGGCTGGTAGGGTGGTGACTCGTACACTGGGGGCTATTGGGATCAATAGCAAGGACAGGGGAATGATCATTAACTAGCCACTTAACGGACTCAAGTGGAGGTAGATGGGAAGGTTGACAATACACATTTCAGCCCAGATTCTACCTCTAGTGGAAGTGGAAAGGCGTTGGGTATTGGTAAACACAAAAGGTGTCCCATTTTGGCTGTGAATTGGAATGTCACCCATTCAGCAACTGTTAAGCAGCTGTGTCTGGACACTCTCACAAACTGACACCCAGAGCCGGCGCCAGGGGTGACTTTTCTTTCTTCTAAAATGGACTGATTCACAATGAGGCAGCTTTTTCATTGCCCAGGTTGGTTAACCTTTCAGTGCTCTGGTTGACTATTCCTTCAGATCTGTCAGTCAGGGTCTTCATGGAGAAGGTCAATAGGGAGAATGAAGGTCAGCAGGGGAGAGACTGATTGATCAGAGGTACTGGGTGTATTTTATAGGAGGTTAGTGACCCAAGTGACTTCTTACAAATGTCCACTCAGAAGCTGGGAGGGGAAGGAACTCTGGGTGACAATAAAAGATTGACCGCAGTGTCTGCCATCTGTGAGCTGCACTTGAAGAGCCAGCTGGGTGGCATCAACCAGTGAAGCACCAATTCAGGGCTGAGAGAGGTAGTGGGCAAATTCAATTAAGCCACAGTACATTCAACTAAACTTCTCATTGAAAAATTACACGCTTTCCTGCTTGTGACTCTGGGCGCAAAGAAAATTTCCCACACTTGTTTAAATTCCAGTTTCTGACTGAAAATGTCAATTGTTAGAACCCAAATGAAAATAAATGATGCTTTTAAATGGAGATTGACCTTAATTATTGTGCAGTGTACAATAGTGTCAGAGCTGAATAGAGGATTCTGGGATCTGCTGACAATCGAGCACCTGCTATATTTATTTTTGAGAAAATGAGGCTAAAGAATAATTGAAACAAATATTAATGATTTATAAACGCTCTCTTCAATAATTAGGTATCTTATTGAGTTGCCAAAGTTGGTTGGACATCATGTGACTTCCTACCTTCAATTGCTCCTCCCCAGATTCCTGCCTGATCGCCGGATTCCCCGCTGCCTGCACCACCACCAACCACTCCCACCCCCCCCCGATCCACTCCCTACTCTCCCAGGCCAGCAATGATCACCCTCCTCATTTCCAATCCCACCTTTCTCAATGCAGAGTGCACAACAGGTCATCCTCACCACTACTGATTGCCTGGTGACTGGTGGGCAGTGCCAGGGTGTCAGGCTGGCACTGTCCAAGGGGGCACTCCCTCCTGCCCCTGACCTCCCACGAGTGGCCTCAATGGTCTCTGCCCCACCACCACTTGTCTTCATTGATGGGGGCCAGCTTTAATCTCCACTGGTGGTAACCTCTCCTGGCATGGGGGGAAACATCAGTGAGCCTGGCCGATATTGTCCCGGCTTCACTAATGATATGGAAGTGGTGATTTCCATATTGTGATCAGCACCTCACAGGTTTCCAACACAAAGTTGATGACTTTCTAAATAGGGGCCTGGGAAAATCACAATCAGCTGGACTCCGGTTGCGACTCTCACTACAGGCCCCCTGCTAACATTTCCCAACCCACAGTGCTACTTGATCGGCACAACACAGTGGGAAAATCATGCCTCTAACATCCCAGGCAATTGCTTTACCAGCATTGCTTGTGGGCCAGAAGCAGCTGGAGCTGCTGCCTTTTAGCGTAGGCTTTTCCTCCAGAAACCAACTGGTCTCTTAATCTGTCCTGCTGCTCAGCAGGAAACAACTTTAAAACAATTCTTTTGAGGATCTGTCATTAAATTTGTCAGGACCTCCCCTTCCCTATATTCCCTGCCATTCCTTCACAACTTCCTGTAATTATTGAGGTCAAAGATTCTAACTGACAGCATGTTCGATCCTCCCCTGGGATTATGTTCCCATAAACTCCACTCTAAGATGCAGACTGTTTTTCCAGCACAGCACAGGATCCAGCTGATTTCCTGCTCTGCTAGAATCAGCAGTGCAATGTCTTTTTAGCTCACCTGACGAAGGGGCAAACCCTGAAAGCTAGTGGCATTTACCACCAAATAAACCTGTTGGATTTTAATCTGGTGCTGTGAAACTTCTTACTGTACACTCAACTCCACAGCAGCACTTAACTGAGTGCTGAACCCAGATTTGGTTCAGCCTCAAGCCAGCCCAAATGAGCAGAAACAGCACCAAATTTGCTTACACTGTGGGCGTACCAGTAGAATTTCTAGGCCTGCGATCCCTTTGAATAAAATTAATAGAAGCCAGTTTTTTGTTCTTCTGGGTCTAAACAGTTTGATAAAGCAGAAATCACCACAAGAACGTGTTTAGCTTATTAGTTATAATGATGAAAGTTGGTTTCCATTTCTATGGATGACAATTTCATGATATAATTTTCAAAGCTGGACAAGGATCTACAACATTAAGTCTTTGTGAATGATATATATATCCTGATATGAAGCTACAATTTGTTATGGATGCTACATTTGCTGACAACCTAAACAATGTCCATTGCAATGAACATATATATTCATTGGATTTATAAATATTCAGTGTTTCACAGCACAGAATATTAATTCAGGGCCATTTCTGAATGGGTCATGAAATTATACCCTAATTTATTAGTGTACACTTTGACCTCGCCAGCAGCTGGGATTCTCCACTCCTGCTGCTATGAATGGAGATTTGGTAGAGTGCCAAATTCTCCATTCTTGCTGGCAGTGGTGGCAGGGCATACAAAATCAGAGAATTCTAGCCCACAGCTTAACATCTTTATGTGAAATTGCTTCCTCCACTGTTTTAATAGAAAAATTAACTTATTTAAAATGAATGAGTTAATAGGCTATTTGACTTAATAAATGTTTTATTATTATAAGGAAATCCTTGTGCACCATCTGTGAAAATTACATGCTTAGCAAATGCATTTATCAAGGTCTTATAGAATAGGAAAGTGGGCTCTCTATATGCAACCATGGACTGAGGCAAATAAAGTCCAACATTACTTGTAAAATGACACATGGGAAATTCTCCAGACTGCATATTTTGTATTAAAATCACAACTAAATGTAACAAAGAAGTGCTTTGTCTAATAGACTTGTGGGGATTACAGGAGCAGATCGTTGATCATGGGGGAACTATTAACAAGAGAGGGAAGGTCTAAGGGACGTCTACCTGGAAATGAGGTGCTTCAGGGTTAAGGTGGAGTTTTACTCAGTGCATACTTTGTAACTCTGCAATGAACAGACATCTAACCTAGGAGAGTGTTTAATTGCTAGAGATTATTAATGGAACTTGATGATTGGCTGCTGTTCCTTTGTTCCTGCTAATGAATTAGAATTCTCCGCAAGTGGGGTTGTAAGCAAGAAATAAAAAGGGGTGTTGATTCCAATTCTTTTCAATAAAACTGCAAGTGTAGACCCCAGCAAAGTTTTATGTTTGTTTCCATCCCTGCGTTGAATGAACTGAATGCAGTGGAGCTAGTACTAGATCCACTGGTTGTAGTCTTTGTGGGCATGATCCTGACATCTTTGATTAGGAAAATGTATCTGAGTAGGTGTCGGATAAAAACAGCAAAGTGTTTGAACGTGATGTTCTGCAAGTTTAAATAGCTTCACCCCACTTAAATCACAATTATACTTCATAGCACTTCAGTTTGTTTTCCAGGAACTGATGCCTAGGATCTGGCTCCCAGCATTTATATTCTCATATTTGTCTCTCCTATCTTGATGGAGGATTTTGTGGAACTAGTTTTTATCCCAATGTGTCTATTCTTGGGATAGAGAAGCTTATTAAGTCCCACTATCAGGATCAGTACAACACTGGCTTCCTGGAATTTAATGTAAAACAATGTTTCTATGAACTGACCTCACTGTCTATGCTTGCTTATGGAGACTTGACTGAGGTACAGAAAGCTCACAGTACACAGGCCCATAAAAATCTATCCTAGTCAGAGATCAATCCCCTCTTCAAAGGGGAAAAGATTGTATTGCAACATGAAGTTAGTCCCTTCAGGGTGTGAAGGCAAACAGGTAAGAGAAGTATTTATAAAAGTTTATTTAATAATCACAAGTATGCCTACATTAACCCTGCAATGAAGTTACTGTAAAAATCTCCTGGTCCCCTCACTCTGGCACCTGTTCAGGTATACTGAGGGAGAATTTATCATGGCCAATGCACCTAGCCAGCACTGTGGGAGGAAATCAGAACACCCAGAGGAAACTCACGCAGACACAGACAGAATGTGCAAATTCCATACAAGCAGTCATCCGAGCCAGGAATTGAACCTGGGTCCCTGGTGCTGTGAGGTAGCAGTGCTAACCATTGTGCCACCTTTTTATAATATCGTTCATGATCTTAGGACATTCAAAAGTGCATCAAAGCTGGTGAGGATTTGGAAGTTGCAACGTAAGGTAAGATAAGAGTAAATGTTTATACAGAAAAGACCCATAAACAGCAATGAGATAAATGACTACATCAACTGTCTTGAAGAAATACCTCGTAGAAATTTTCAAAAAAAAATCTCAGTAAATGTTCATTTCACTCTTTTCCTGCTAAAGCTTTGAAATGTACATTTATTCAAGTGAGAGGTTTGTTCAAACGTTAGGTTAAATTCTATAATCTGGGAGTAACTTTTAAACTTGAAGATGATCCCTTGAAGGATCTTGGGGCTAGAATTATATGGACACAATAAGTAAACAGCACAGAATTAGATTACAGTCCCAGACAGCTGAAGCAATGAGTCAATCATTTCAGCCATTTAAAGCCTCATGTTTGAGTCTGTCTGTACATGTTCTATAGCTGATATTATTTCACGGGACAGCTATTTGGAATGCAAACTACTCAAGAAATAAACAGGCTGCCTCTCACTCAGCTCTGCCCTATTTTATTAACAGAACTATTGTAATCAAATACATTTCAAGTAAATGCAAGCTTTGAAAAAAAAATTGAATGTGGAATATTCCCATGTTTAAAAGAATTTTAATGCCAGAATTTTTTTTGAAAGTCTGCGGATATGAATAGTGACAAGGCTGGGAAAGCAGCAGAAATCCACATTTTGTGTTAATGTTGTGGTTTATTAATAACACAATCCATCTTATTAGTTAAAAAAAATCAGGCATTGGCTTTGACTGCTATATGATCTTATTTTGCTCATCAGCCTTCGCATCATCCAAGTGTAAACCTACAACAACAACAATAATGTACATTCATATAGCATCTTTAATGTAGTAAACCCTTCTTGGCAATTCACAGGAGAATACTCAGGCAACAATTGATGCTCAGTCAAAGAAGGATATTATTAGAAGGGGGGAGGGGTGGCTAAAAGCTTCTTCAACATTCTAGGGTTAGGGGATGAGAGAGAGGTTGACAACAGAAAGACTTATATTTATCCAGCCTTTTTTTTATGACTACTAGATGCCTCAAAGCACTTTACAGCTAATGAATAGTAGTGACTGCTGTAATATAAGAAACTTGGCAGCCAATATGCACATTGTAAGATCTGACAAATGTAATAATGATCAGACCATCTGATTCTGTGATGTTGATACATATTGGCTAGGATGCCATTGGGGGAGGGGGAGGTGGCGCTGGATAATTATTCTGTCTTCTTCAAAATAGTGCCATGGGATCTTTCACACCCACTCCAGTAAGCAGATCAGTACCTTCGTTTGTGGAGATGGGAGTTGGAGTGTCACTGGACTCAATCCAGAGGCCCAGGCTAATGCTCTGGGAACATAGGTTCAAATCCCAACATAGCAGCTGGTAGAATTTAAACACAATTAATACATCTGGAATGTAAAGCTCGACCCAGTAATGGTGACCATGAAAGTATCATTGATTGTCTTAAATATTCATCTGGTTCACTAATGTGGACAATGCTGATCCTTGAAAATTAAGTATCAATGTTGAAACTGGGCCACAAATATCTATGTAAGAGTCTGGCAACACCAATTTTAAATTCAACCAATTTATTTGATAGTAAATCTGCGAGCTTTCAGCGTTTGTGCCTTCGTCAGGCGAATGAGGTGTTCTGGTCTCCAAAAGCACACATATCAGCACAGATAGTTTACAGATTGCTGATTAGAATGCGAATGCTTACACCTAACCTGCTATTCAAGTCTTAAAGTGGCTAACAATGTGAGTGGAAGGAATATTGAGCACAGGTTAGAGAGATGTGTATTGTATCCAGTCAGCACAGTAAGTGAGGTTTTTTGCTAACCCAGCAAGTCATGAGGGTTACAGATAGTGTGACATGAAGCCAAGATCCCTGTTAAGACCATCCTCATGTGTGTGGAACTTGGCTATCAGTCTCTGCTCAGCGACTCTGCGCTGTCGTATGTCGTGAAGGCCCCCTTGAAGATCATTTACCCGAAGGTTGGAGGCCGAATGCCCGTGACTGCTGAAGTGTTTGCCCACAGGAAGGGAACTGTTTTGCCTGGTGATTGTTGAGCGATGTTCTTTCATCCACTGTCGTAGTGTATGCGTGGTCTCCTCAATGTACCATGCTTCGGGACATCCTTTCTTGCAACGTATTAGGTAGACAACGTTGGCCGAGTTGCAAGAGTATGTACCGTGTACCTGGTGAATGGTATTCTCACGTTTGATAATGTCATCCATGTCGATGATCCGGCATGTCTTGCAGAGGTTGCTGTGGCAGGATTGTGTGGTATTGTGGTCACTGTTCTCCTGAAGGTTGGATAGTTTGCTGCGAACAATGATCTGTTTGAGGTTGCGCGGTTGTCTGAAGGCAAGAAGTGGGGGGGGTGGGGGTGGCCCTAGCGAGATGTTTATCATCATCAATGATATGTTGAAGACTCCAGAGAAGATGTCGTAGCTTCTCCGCTCTGGGGAAGTACTGGACAACAAAGGGTACTCTATCCACTGTGTCCCCTGTTCGTCTTCTGAGGAGGTCAGTGCGGTTTATCACTTTGGCACGTCGGAACTGTGGATCGATGAGTCGAGTGCCATATCCTGTTCTCACGAGGGCATCTTTCAGCGTCTGGAGGTGTCTGTCATGATCCTCCTCATCTGAGCAAATTCTGTGTATACAGAGGGCTTGTCCATAGGGAATGGCCTCTTTAACGTGTCTAGGGTGGAAGCTGGAGAAGTGGAGCATTGTGAGGTTGTCTGTCGGCTTGCGGTACAGTGAGGTGCTGAGATGACCGTCCTTGATGGAGATGCGTGTGTCCAAGAATGCAACTGATTCTGGAGAATAGTCCATGGTAAGTCTGATGGTGGGATGGAACTTGTTGATATCATCATACAGTTGTTTCAATGATCGTTCACCATGAGTCCAAAGGAAAAAAATGTAATCAATGTACCTAGTATATAGCTTTGGTTGAAGATCCCGTGCAGTGAAGAAGTCTTGTTCGAACCTGTGCATGAAGGTGTTGGCATATTGAGGTGCGAATTTGGTCCCCATGGCAGTTCCGTGTGTCTGGATGAAAAGCTGATTGTTGAAGGTGAAGACATTGTGGTCCAAGATGAAGCAGATGAGTTGTAAAATTGCATCTGGAAACTGGCAGTTGTTGGCATTGATTACTGAGGAAGTTGCAGCAATACCATTGTCATGCATTTTGCAAAAAACCTCACTTACCGTGCTGTCTGGAGACAATACACATCTCTCTAACCTATGCTCAATATTCCTTCCACCCACATTGTTAGCCACTTTAAGACTTGAATAGCAGGTTAGGTGTAAGGATTCGCATTCTAATCAGCAATCTATAAACTGTCTGTGCTGATATGTGTGCTTTTGGAGACCAGAACACCTCATTTGTCTGACAAAGGCACAAACGCCGAAAGCTAGCAGATTTACTATCAAATAAATCAGTTGGATTTAAAATTGGTGTTGCCAGACTCTTACTGACTTTACCCCAGTCCAACGCCGGCATCTCTACATCATGACCACAAATATCTAGGCAGCACAATCATACACATGCTCCTATAAGCGAACATTTCAATCTCCACCAGTTTATCCCGCCCTGGGTCAAGGTCGGTAGCTGGAGCATAAAGGCTGCCTGACCAATTAGACAGCCCGCCAACAGTGAAAGCAGAGGGGCACACATAAAATTGAATTCAAAAAGCCTTTTAATGAGCTAAATTGCTTTTTGATTATCGGTGGGCATGCTACCAATTCTCGCATGCACCCACCGACCAGTATATTGTGTGAGTGTACGATAATATCTGGACACGTGCCTGACTTCTTCTTCCATAACTTTGTACACTTCTGGGTCAGAAGTGAGCCCACCTGAGCAATATAAAAATCAGATCTATGTCGCTGTGGGACTAAGGGTGCAGGAACAATGGGCTGAATGGCCTCTTTCAGCATTGTACATATTCTATGGTCCTAAGGATCAGTTTTCTGAACACATGCTGGTCAGGGTATCTCTCCTACCAAGAGCGTAAATCAGAGATTTTGATGAAAATTTACAGAAAATGTGCCCAAGCTGTCCCAAGATACGTAGGTGATGTTTCTCATATGAAGTGAATGATTGGAAAATTGTCCCTTTAGTGCCCAAAAAAAATCTCCCAGTTATGGTCAACAAATTCTCTTCATCAAAACTATTCCAATAAAATAAATGCTCTTGAAATGATGAAATCTCATCACAATATTAACTAGATGACAATACAGTCATTCATGCTTTACACTCGCTGCATTACCACGAGGGAGAAAGTATGATGATTACTGGAGGAAGTGAGCTGTCATCGGATATATGAGTAATTTGCTGACTCAGTGCCGTTCTATATTTGATTTTGGCTTAGTTGTTTAAAACAATCATTGGCTTAATTATATGCTTTCCTGCCAGGTATCAACCTGTGGAGATGCACTGGATTGGAGTAAACAAAGTAAGAAGTTTCACAATACCACGTAGTGGCTTCAGCTACCAAATAAACCTGTTGGACTTTAACCTGGTGCTGTGAGACTTCTTACAGGTATCAACCTGCCACTGACAGGATTTAATGGAGAGAGAAGCCCATGACAATCTACCAACTGCCAGATGCGTGTGTTGGTGCCAGGCAGGACTGCTTCCCTCAATTGGCTTCTGGAACGGTTGGAGGACTTCCCTCAGGTACAACCTTCCTGAGTTCCCCTCCCTTCATGGCTTCTCAAACCTCAGGCCCCCTTGCCAACTGCCAAACACTTACAAAGTTGTCACCCGCCATAGCTTACCTTCTCAAGCCCCAAGTACAGTAATGGCAATGGCTACCACTCCTTAAAGTGCTGCTGGTACTGGAGAATGCCTACTTCTGATAGGCTAGCAGCTCAATAAGGCGGGGCTTGCTTCTCCTGAGCAGCAGAAGCTCCGGTTCCAATCTATTAGTGGCCAGTTGGCTTTTAAATGGCTAGGGGTCTAATATTCATCTCCAGGGTGGACTTCTCCTCAACTTTACCATTGAGCTTGTGGTGGAGTGCCTGGGGGCCACAACTCTGTGTAAAGTTGAGTCCATTATTTTTATATCCTTTCCAAAAGGGGAAGCTATCCATATAGGGGATCTCTCATGGCTCCTTCTTTATCCAGAATTCTGAATAACAACTTGTGTTTATATAATTTTGATTGAAAACACTGAAGGTGCTGAGAGTATGGTTTGATAGGAGCCAGGGTATGCACTTAGAACTGGAAAGAGTTGATAGCCAATGTCAAATAGAAACTCAGCCTGTGGAAGTGACACTCTCTGTCCATTGCTGGTAAGAACCTGCAGCTGTGAGATGCTCTTGGTATTGCTGTATGTAATGCATGACTTGCCATATCCCACTCCAATACTATTGCAGTTATCCAAATCGAAAGATTGAAAATGGAGCCTGTGTGCAAATATATATGTACAAATGTCTGAATAAAAATAGAGAAAACATTCCCCAAGTTACCCTTATGCTGGCAACTATCTGTGCTTGGCTGCATCAAGTTGAGTGGAAATCCTCAGTATGCAAGTACCAAGTGTCACTATGTGTTCAGGTTTTATATGTGCACACATATAGTTGCAAAGAATGGGTCTAACTATGTTACTGAGGAGCTTTCCAGTGAACTGGACCATGTCATACCACTTGTCCATTGTGTAAAAGTTTGTGCAGAAAAACATCTTTAATCACAAGCCTGTCAGACAGTGGTGTCCTCTAGGCCCTATGGGATAAGGAGATGACAGATCCTGTCAGATGGTTCCATGAGCAGGCACTCAAAGATATTTGACAAAATGTATCATTGCCTGGACTTTCAATCAAGCATCAAGATATATTGACTAGCGGTGGGAATGCCTGATCCTTCCTGTCTATCTGTAGTCTCAGTGCCACCAGATGCTGCTGTCATGGCCCACTTTGGTGGGGATAAAAGTCTGCAAACTCCTTTTGTGAATGTCTGGAAAGAGATAGTTCTTCACACAATTCATCCCCAGAGGGCTAGTTAGCAACGGATTCTCTGTACTGTGGGCTGTTTCCAGGAATTGACATGAGCAACAAACATTGATTGCTACTGGAGGACCTTTAACATTAAGAAATTTCTTTGGTCCTCTAAAATCTGTTGGTCTTCCAATGTAAATATCTATTCTTGACCCATCGTTATAGATTGGCACTTTTCGAAGTCCAGGATTATGTGCTGAGGATCATGCTAAAGCTTGGGGCAGCCAGTGCAAAGACTCAATGGTGAAAGAGCACAGTCTATGCCCTCTTTTCCATATCACATGAAGAAGCTGGAACCTGTGTAAGACCTCTCAAGCTGTATATATCAGAGAATGTTTGAAAGGAACTATCAATTTTAAAGCAGACCTGTCACAGTAAGGCACTTCAGAATCTCTTATACTGTAATGAAATAAATTGAACTTTACATAATGTCACATTTGAATTGTTACAATATTTTTGAATAACGTATGCATTTGGAAAGAAATTCCGACTGAGGTTAGCACAAAGTAACAGCAGAATCCAGGCAGCTTCCTTTGATATCTGGCTCCATATCAAACAGTGGCTTACTTACCCAATGAGTCATCATTGAAAGCCACTCACCTGGGATCTCACTTAGCTTACAGTTGTGCATCTGAGGGCAAATGTGATATCATGGGGTTTCCAATGATTCTATATGGTTGGTTGCATCAGCACAAGCAGATGAGATAAGGTAAGAGAGAGAAGTAAGCAAGCAAGCAAGACCAAGTGCAAAATGAGTGGAGCTCTGTCTAGAGCAACGTCAAGTGCCAATTGCCTGTAAAGAAATTGAGAGATGAGTGATTCCTAGAGTTAGCCAAGAACACAACATGGGCAAATCAGCAGCAATAATGATTGAACCAAGGATGGTTTCAAGAGGAATTAGCTTTTTACTAGAGAGAGAGATGTGTAATACAGCAGAGTTTTTGGAGTGTAGAGATTCACTTTTTGTTTCATAATGGCCAAGGTACAAGCTGATACTTCATATACTTTGTTTAAAACAAAGGAGTTCAGGTAGTTGGGAGCAGATGTATTTTTCTTCAGCCATAGCAGTTAATGACTTGGCTGTCTAAGGAGACATCATTATACCAGTAAGTGACTTGAACGTGAGGCAATAGTAGAAATACTACCCTTATTTCCAGTGAAATTGCCAGGTCCCATAAGTGTTTATAAATTGTGTTTATTGATTTCTTCTGCATCCACTGACAGTCCTAAGCACTTCTTGGCTGGGTATAAGATTGGTCAGGCTTCAGAACAGCATGCTAAGCTCATTGTCTGCCATTCTCAAGGTTTCAATTGAATGTCACCTTCTAATTACATAAATTGTTTCTCCCTCTGATTGATTTATCTCAAGCGAGAAACTTTTTCCTGAAGTCATTTTTTTAAAGTAAAAAAAGACAAGTAAAAATTAGCATGTTGCACACAATTCCAGTATAAATTTAGTGAGCTATCCTACTGTTTCATGGAATGAGCGATTGGAGAGGAAATAATGGGAAACAAAGGTTTAGCGTCACAAACCAGAATGAGAAACATTTCTCTTTGCTTAACTTAATGTAAACACAAATTAAATTACACACTGATTATATCCAAACAGAGACATACTTTCTGCTTTAGCTTTATTATCATCCTTACTGCTAAAGCACTTCTGGATGAAAGCACATATATATCCAGCTGGAAGCATTCTTTCATATGCTGACTAAACGACTCTAATCTATGTATCGTCATTAAATCTGGTTTTACATTTCTGAAGTGGTTTAACAGCCACTGAAGCAGTCTTTATAAAACTTGACATTGGAGACAGGAGTAAGAGCCCTTGTTTGCATGCTGTGCTCTCTCACCAGCCCATCTGAAACCGGCCTTTGCGTTAACATATGATTTCTGGGTTTCCCAACCATTGAACGTTGGCGGGTGTGATGCCAACCCACATGACGTAATTTAAACTCCACTATTAAAAGGTACATTCTAAACATGTAATTAGAAGCAGTTGAAGTGGGAAGAAGAAAGAAGGGACTGCTGTTGATGAAGGCTCCTGGTCAAGCAGCATTCTGATTTTTAAATTCTCATCCTTGTTTGTAAATCCCTCCATAGCTTTGAGCCTCCCTATGTTGGTAAGCTCTTCCAGCCCTACATCCCCGTGAGATCTCAGTGCTCCTCTAATTCTCAAGTCTTCATCATCATGATTTTAATCGCTCCATCACTGATGGCTGTGCCTTCAGAAAACTCTTCTTACGCCCTCCGCCTCACAACTTTACTTTCCTGCTTAAAGACACTCTTTAAAACTACCTCTTTGTCTAAGTGTTTCTGACCTAATATTTCTTGCTGTGACATGGTGTCATTTTATGTTTTATAATGCTTCTATGAAGTACCGTGGGCCATTTTATGATGTTAAAAGTGCTGTAAAATTTTCATTTTGTTATTGTAGAAGATCAAAATCTGAGCCCTGCTTCAATGTTGCCTCCAAGGATGTGCTGCTGGGGACTGAGGATTAGGGGCAGACATTATATTGCCACATTCCTGGATACAATGTATGTTCAATGATCTAAACAACACAGGAAGAGTTGGGAACAATGGCACGTGCATCTACATCCTGATTTGTTCATCACTTTGACCCTTTCATTCCACTTTCTCAAGCCTACTGCCAAACATCATGCCTCACACCAACGTACCTTACAAGTAAACCCATCCCTCTCTGTTTACACATTTTCTCATATGCCCAGTGGATAAAAATGTCAACCACTGACACTTTTATCTTTATGCAATGTGCCTCATTGTCATTCTCAATGAGTGTGCCTCATCCATTTAATATCTGTCTTATTCTTACTCATGGATCTCTTCCCACTCTCCTCACGGGAGAAGAGAGCACAGAACAAAAGGGAGAGATGGAGGGTTACCTCCAGTCATCTTGCAATTAACAGTTGCAGAAAGAGAAACTCTTTAGAGATCCTTGGTGTGCCTAGTTGTTGCAGGCAGAATTAAATATCAGACAGCCACGTGGGTCAGGAACATTTAGCCCCTCCTGCCCAGCAGGATATTATCGTCTCGCCAAAGAAAATGGCAATTTAATTGGCCTGCCACGTCTGGTAGTTGGAGGCACATTACGACAGGGCTGTAAAATTCTGACCATAGTACACAGCACTCATTCGTGTTGACTTGAAATCAACAGCAGTTGAACTATGATCATGTATATGATCATAGCTTCAAAGATTCTTACCTTCATGACATTTAGTATAATGTTAGCAAGTGTGAGGTTATCCATTTTGGTAAGAGTAATGGTAGGAAGGATTATTATTTAAATGGAGAAAAGCTGCAGCATGCGACGGTGCAGAGGGACCTGGGGGTCCTTGTGCACGAATCACAAAAACACAGTCTGCAGGTGCAGCAGGTGATTAAGAAGGCGAATGCAATGTTGGTCTTTATAGGTAGGGGGATAGAATATATAAGTAGGGAGGTTCTGTTGCAGCTGTATAGGGTACTGGTGAGGCCGCAGCAAGAGTACTATGTGCAGTTTTGGTCGCTGCATTCGAGGAGGGATATATTGGCCTTGGAAGGGGTGCAGAGAAGGTTTACTAGACTGATACTGGAGATGAGAGCGTTGGATTATGAGGAGAGACTGAATAGACTAAGTTTGTACTCATTGGAGTTTAGAAGGCTGAGAGCGGATCTTATGGAGACGTATAAGATAATGAAGGGGGGTGGATAGGATAGAGGTTGAGGGACTCTTCCCGCTGAGCAAAGATAGCAGGACAAGAGGGCACAGCCTCAAGATTAGAGGGGGGCGGTTCAGATCGGAGTTGCAGAGGGGTTTCTACATGCAAAGGGTGGTGAATCTTTGGAATTCTCTGCCTGATGAGGTGATAGAGGTTTCCTTACTGAATATGTTCAAGTCAAGAGTGGATAGGTTTTTAATTGACAAGGAAATTAAAGGTTATGGGAAGAAAGCGGGAAAGTGGTACTGAACCACTGCAGAACAGCCATGATCTTATTGAATGGCGGGGCAAGCTCGAGAGGCTGGATGGCCTACTCCTGCTCCTACTTCTTATGTTCTTATGTTCTTATTTATTCATGTATTTTATTTCCAAAAGACCTTCATGTATCCAACAGGAAGTGGTCCAGATCACTGATGGCAACGAAGGCAACTCCTCAGAAAAGGTCATTTATTGAAGTGATGCATTATCTCAGACATTGGTCCACCACAGAAGTTAAACTGATTAACTTGCTGTTGTTAGGTTTATCTTTACACCCTTTTGTGAACAAATGTGTAACACTTGCAACTCTTTCATCTTCTGACACTCGTTCAGTAAGAATTGGAAGATTATAACAAATGTCTCTGCAATTTCCACCCTGACTTCTCTCACAACATCTGATGTATCCCATCCAGTCCTGGTGACTTATTAAATTTAAGAGCAGCCAACTGTTACTACTATCACCTCTTCAGCAATTTTTAGCCCTTCCACTATCCCAATTCTCTGATATTTCATGATGACTTTGGCAGCACCTTCTTCCTTGGCAAAGACAGATGCAAAGATTTCTCTTATTACCTCAATTACATCCTCTCTTTCCATACGTAGCCCTTTATTGTCCCTGTCCCTTCTCTAACTACCTGCCACTATTTATATATCTACAGTAGATTATTGAATTCCCTTTTATGCCAGCTACCAGTCTTTCCTCACATCTTCCCTTTGTCTACCTATTTCTCTTTTCACTGCCCCTTTCAAATTTGTATATTCGGTCTGGTCCTTGGACTCATTCACAACCCGATATCTGTAACATGGCCCCTTTTTTTCTGCTTCATCTTGATCTTTATCTCTTTCATCATCCAGGGACTCTGTTTTGTTTGTTGTACCATTCTCTCCTTGTAGGAATGCATTTTGACTGAAACCAAGTCATCTCCTCTATAAAGGAATTCATCATATCTTACGCTTTTGCTTACGAATCTTTGACTCCAATTTACTTGGGCTAAATCTGTTTTTATCCCCATGAAATTACACATTATAATTAAGAAAGCTCACCAACACCTCTACTTTCTCAGAAGTTTAAGGAAATTTGGCATGTCAGCTACAACTCTCACCAACTTTTACAGATACACATAGGAAGCTTCTCTCTGATTATATTACAGCTTTTTATGGTTCCTGATCTACCCAAGACTGCAAGAATCTATAAAAAGTCATAAATGTAGCACAGCCCATCACACAAAAAAGCCTCTTATCCACGGACTCTGTTCACACTTCCCACTGCTTCAGCAAAGCAGCCAGCATAATTAAAGACTCCACACATCCTGGATATTTTCTCTTCCACCTTCTTCCTTCGGAAGAAAGTACAAAAGTCTTAGGGCTTTTATCAACTGACTCAAGAACAACTTCTTCTCTGTTACTGTCAGACTTTTGAATGGGCTTACCTTGCATTAAGTTGATCTTTCTCTACGCTCTAGCTATGATGTAACACAACATTCTGCACTCTCATTTCCTTTTTTATGAAGGGTATATCTTGTCTGTACAGTGCACAAGAAACCATATTGTATGATAATACATGTGATAATAATAAATCAAATCAATAAATCAATTATTTTTACTGGCAGTTTCTCTTTGTCTTTTTCTATTGCTAACTAAAATCCTATGATGCTATGATCACTGTTCTCTAAATGTTCCCCTGCTGACACTTGTTAGACTTGACCCATTTCATTTTACGCAATGCCACCTTCCTTATTGAGCTTCCTTACTGAGGTCTGAAGGAAAGTTCATGAAGGGAGTGTACTTTGCATTTGCACTTTAAAAGATAAAATCAAGAAATGAGGATAATTAAATCTGTCTTCTAATGATAGATCAAATAAGGGAAGAGCAAAGGGAAAAACTACATTCAAAGGGATGAATAAACCAGTAGGGGGTGGGGAGGGGCAACTCTCCCATCCTGCTGTGCTGCTTTTTTTAGTGCAGTGGGCCAGGAGACCTGAGCAGCAGCCAAATCATAGAATCCACTCTGGACGTTTGGGCCTCGGTGCTACTCCTCGCACTGGATCAGGCACTGAGCTGCCTAATCTATGCAGCCTGTCATTTAAATTTATTTTCTATATCATTAGTGAGCCCGGGACTGAAAGCTTTGGGCCCACTAGTTTTTCTTCCCCCACCCCTCACTGCCCTACCTACTCAGGGAGTGGTTTACTTCAATGGGGTTTACAATAGTTGACCACATACGGGGAACTGATGGGCCAACCCCATTGAAGTAAATGGTGGGCAACTGAAGCCCCCAGAGGACTGGGCACATGAGGGGTAACCACTTGGTAATGACACCCTGACAGTGTGAGCCTAGCATCCTGGCACTGCCCAAGGGGCAATTGCCAATGCCAGAGAGCACTGTCCATCTGGCATAAGGCAGTATTAAGGAAATGGGACCCAATGATATGGGGCCTGAGGGGATAGGAGCTGATGGGGCAAGACCTCTGGGAGGGTGATCAATGGGGGTGAAGGGGTCTTGCTGCAGCATTGCAGTTAGGATCGGTGTGTGGGGGAGGGAGAGCAGCAATCCAGGCTGGCCATCTGGTTGGGGAATAGCTTGCTGTGGGGGTCAGGAGTGCAGAGGGAGGTATTGGCACTGTTGGGAGGGGTGAGATTTAAGACTGCCAGTGGGGCTGATTTGGGGGTGGGGGGGTGGGGGGGGGCAGAGAGGGCAGTCACACATCCCTCAATGAGTGGGGTCGCGGGACTGGCCAGCATTCAAGCTACCCAGCATTTGAGAGACTGGTAAACAGGAGCTACTGTGCATGCACCAATCTCAATGCCGACAGTGGCCTGCTCAGCTTTATGCTACCAGCCTCCCCAGCAGGAACAGGTCTCACCCACCACATTTCAATGGGATTTATGCTAGTGTTTTCTGCAGTGCACAGAGGGTGGGAGATCCTTTTTTAAACTCCTGCTGAAAAAAAAGCAGGATTTACTCCAGATTTCATACAAATTCAACACATAGATTTTTTATTTGGGAGGGAGAACTATTTTAGACATCAGCCAACAGCAGAAAGTTGGTTAGCTCCTAGAAAGAAATGTCTCTGAAGAAAGCTATTCTTATAAAGCAAGTTGGTTTTACCTCAGAGCAACTGATATAACTGCATGGTATGGTAACCATTCCTGGATTTTGTTAACAGATTTTAAGATTTATAAGTTGTCGTGGAGCCACTTGGAGAGATTTAGCTTGAGAGTAACTAAGTTAAGATTGTTTGGAATTATTTAAAATTAGTGATACCACGTATAGCCATTGTCTTAGATAAGCATACTTCTAGTTTACATTATGGTTTATTTTATTTCCCAGTAACATTTTTAAAAATTTTATATCATCACAAATTGTCTGGATCACTGTTCTCTGGATTTCAAACTTTCATCACATTGTACTAAGTTGCAAACTACAATTCAGATATTCCAAGTTTCAAGTTGTTTCAAGTTTTTTTTCTCAGGTTTAAAACAACTCAGTATTTACCATCAACCATGTCCTTAACAATTGTTTTTGCATTTGTCTGCAATTTTGC
The DNA here is from genome assembly GCA_024679065.1 of Sphyrna mokarran. NCBI lineage: Eukaryota > Metazoa > Chordata > Chondrichthyes > Carcharhiniformes > Carcharhinidae > Sphyrna > Sphyrna mokarran. The sequence goes on from JAGIQG010000005.1 coordinate 97,818,298, forward strand.
CACACGTCTGCTCCTCTGCTTCTTTCTCATGTAGAATACATTCAGAAATGCAATCAATTGTTTCTGAATTTTAACAAAACACATGCCGTTTTTGATCCCCTTAGGGCATTCTCTCTTTCCAGAGCTTTATTTCTTATATCTGTTCATGGAACATAGGCATCGCTAGCTGACCATTTATTGCTCTAGTTGCCCTTGAGAAGGTGGCAGTGAGCCACCTCCTTAAATCACTGCTGTCCATTTTCAGTGGGTTGACCACAATGCCGTTAGGCAGGGAATTCTAGGATTTTGACCTCGTGACTGCAAAGGAACGGTGATATATTTCCATGTCAGGATGGTGAGTGACTTGGAGGGGAACTTGCAGATGGTGATTTCCAGTGTAACTGCTGCCCTTGTCCATCTAGATGGAAGCGGTCATGGGTTGGGAAGGTGCTGTCTAGGATCTTTTGTGAATTGCTGTAGTGCATCTGAGTGTTGGTGGCAGAGGGATTGAATGTTTGTAGTTGTGGTGCCAATCAAGCAGGTTGCTTTGTCCTGAATAGTATCAAGCTTCTTGATTGTTTTGGAGCCACATATGGGGAGTATTCCATCACACTTTTGTGCCTTGTAGATAGTAATTAAGCTTTGGGGAGTCAGGAGGTGAATTACCCGCCATTGTTTTCCTAACCTCTGATCTGCTCCTGTAGCCACTATGTTTATGTGGCGAGCCCAGTTGAGTTTCTGGTCAATGGTAACCGCAAGAACATTGATCGTGAAGATTTCAGTAATGGTCACACTATTGAATGTCAAGGTGCAGTGATTAGAGTGTCTCTTATTGGTGATAGTCATCATCTGGCATTTGTGTGACACAAATGTTACTTGCCACTTGTCAGCTCAAGCCTGAATATTGTCCAGATCTTGTTGCATTTGAATATAGACTGCTTCAGTATCTGATGATTCATGAATGGTGCTAAACATTGTGTAATCATCAACGAACATCCTCAATTCTGACCTTATGATGGAGGGAAGTAGCTAAAGATTGTTGGGCCTGAGGTACTCCTGCAGAGATGTCGTGGAGCTGAGATGATTGACCCTCCACAAACACATCTTTCTTCCTATGTACCAGGTACGACTCCAACCCCCCGATACCCATTGATTCCAGTTTCATTAAGAAGCCTTGATGCCGTACTCAGTCAAATGCAGCCTTAATATCAAGGGCTGTCACTCTCACCTCACTTCTATGATACCTCTCTTGATCTGATATATCAGGGCTCCAAAGTGGTGACCAGATTTGCAAAATGTGCAAAGTACTTCTCCACAGAAGTACAGTGAACAAACAGTAAGAAAGAAGCTGTGAGCTGTGAACTAGTATGTTTTCCTACTATAGCTTCAACTGTCTCAGTGGCTGCTAGTCTTCTTTGCCTTGCTTTCATTAGTAAGTTCCACGGCACCCAGGAAAGCCTAAGTTAAATGACAAAAATCCATTTTTATAATACTCTGATTAAATGAATAATAGCCATTGGAATTAACAACCTGTCTCTCCCAAGAGGTGTAGGGGCAGTGGGTGATGGGAGTTCTGTTGTTACACCTGCACAGTCAATGTAGTGCTGGAATGAAATGTAGACACTGATAGTTTGGAACTGACTTCTGGCTCATTTACATTCTTTGTGGATTTTGTTACCCCCATCCACACCCAAATCCATGTTCTCACCAATATTAAACTTCTCCCCTTTGTCTTGTATGTGTACTTAAATTATTTATCACTGGATTGTTTTATTATTCCAAAAGCAATGAGTGTTTGGTGAAAGGGATCAAGAAGAAGAATAGTTTTTAATAAATTGTAAAACACACCAGTTTACACTCCATTCTCCTTTGTATTTTGTGTTTAACCAGAGAACACCTTTCTCTTATCAGCAATTCTTTCTGTTAATCTCTTACTAGCAATTCTTTCTGTTAACTTATCATTGTACTTTTTAGATATGATCTGATCAGTTGACATGCACCATCCATAAAACAAACTAATAGAATTTCTTTCCCTCAAAAATATCATCAATAAAGTTCTCAAAGCATGGAATGAAAGCTGTCCAATGGGAATTAATTTTATTGATTTCTAGACAAAGCAGCATTCAAACAATGAAACTAGGCTGCAACTAAATGGATTCTTCTCCTTGTTCAACTCAGGAGGCAGAACAATATAGGAAAAGGATGAAGCAGCATTTGGCTGGATGTCACTCAGATGTAACCACAATGACTTATCATTAATACTTTTATATTTGGGGCAATGAATAAATACCTGTCCAAAGGATGTGAGCATTTTGCAAGGAAAGTGACTGTGCAATGTTGCCCAGTTCCAGTTTGCATGAACCATAGAATCATAGAAAAGTTACAGCACAGAATGAAGCCATTCAGCCCATCTTGTCCATGTCAGTCCAGTGACACCTAGGTGCCCTTTCTAATCTCACCTTCCTGCACCTGACCTATAGCCCTGTAGCTTACAACACTTAAGATGCAGATTCAGGTACTTTTTAAAAGAGTTTAGGATCTCTGCTCCTCCACCAATGAGGGCAGCAAATTGCCCACTACCCTCGACATAAAAAAGTTCTTCCTCATATCCCCTCTACACCTTCTGTCAGTTATCTTGAATCTATATTCCCTGGTTCTAGAATTCTCCACTAAGAGAAACAATTTTATCCTGAGTCTGACAGCTCTTAAGTTAATGTGAAATGAAATTAAATGGATGATGATATTTTTTCTTTGTCTATGCCATGCATTTTGTAGATTTATAGCATAATTCTTCTACCGGCAGTCTTGTCACAGAAAATCAACAAATGGCCACCCAAGAAACCAGGTCAATGCTGATCGGCCATCCGTGTGCTTTTGGTTGACCACTCCCTCTCCCACTCCTGGCTCTGTGAAGGATGGGACATGAGACATGGGAAAAGTCACAGGGACATCCAGTGTGGGCAATGGAGAAGCCATACTTGTGCAGCAATACTGTTTTGAATCATCTGATAGTTCAGAAGAAGCGTTTAATTGTTGACTGCATCTGTGAGTCCTAAATGCTGATGCAGACAAAAAAATCAAGTTATATATATTCCATTATCCAGGGCAGACATCTCTCATTTTGATATGCCCAAGATCAACAATACGTACAATAAGCCCCAGAAAATAATTCCAACATTTCAAAGTAGAACCACAATACACGCTTTCCAGCCTCTCTTTCTAGCCATGTACCTTTGCACCAAGATTACTGAATGTTTACCTATGAGTCAGGATAGGGGTGAATTATCGGGTGTGTGTAAACCAGGGTATGAGTGGATGGGTGAGTGTGTGCAGGCGAGCGGACACACACGGGGATGAGGAGAGTATCAAGTGATGAGATTTTAACACGGATCAATTTGGGAAATGGGGAATAAAAATAACTGATTTCAGAATGTGATCACAACCCAGCTCCAACAAACACACTTTCTGCTTTAAGGAAGATGCATACAGATGCAGCACAAAACTCACTCAGTAAAAGCAGGGATTTCACTACTGCAGGAATCTGAGTATTTATTGATGGAATTAATATTTTTTAATTAGGTCATTTTTGGTTTGTGGTTTGGATTCCATTTCAAATACTATCTGGATCTCTCTTCGGTTAACTTGTGACCTGCTCTGATTGGGAAGGTTTCCTACTATCCCCCGGTCAAACTTCAGTTCAATTGTTCAAAAACCCCTTTTATTTTCCTACAGGGCGGGTTTCTGCAGCTGTTCATGCCAGTGAGATTCTCCCATCCTGCTGCAATGAATGGAGATTTGGTTGAGTGCCAAATTCTCCCTCCTCCTGGACTGTGGTGGCGGGCTGTGAACAGAGAATTCCAGCATATACAATACAGTTAGTACATCTTTCCCTTGAACAGATTATTTCATCTTCTCAATCTCCTTCACAGATCACTGTTGCATCATGATACACATGATCTTATTACCCATTATTCTACAATTTTCTTTTCTTTTCAATTCTACAATTATCTTTTGACTTAGGATCCAAGTTTCTGGGGAGACTGACCCGGGAAAAGGAGATGACAGTGAGTAGAAGTTCAACTAAATATTTTAACTTGTTGTTGTCCCATCTGAGTAAAACTTCACAGCTGCTGGCTAAGTTCCCTCTGTTAAATATGCCTCTGTGGCGATATGCTTTAGTGGGATCGGCACATGCATGAGGGAGAGGTCCACAGGAATAGGCTTTGCAGATGGAAGGGGGAGAAAGGGGCTCATTGCTTATTTTTGAGAGATGAACATAAAGAGGAAGACCATATGTGTGAAGACGGGACCCTTTTCCAAACCAGCCACTTAAGTTGCTGCCTGGAATGCCAGGAATATTCTAATATTGCAAAGGTTCATGGAGTGTGAGAAATAACAAATGAAATCTCAATTCTGCTCCCATTATCAGGACCAGCAACCCTTAAAAAAATTCCTATTTTGCATTAAACAGTCCTTCAACCACCCAGTGAGTCCAAACACGGATTGACATTCATCATGCGAGAATTGAAAGGCCAAGTTAACCTTTGTGTTACAAGAATGGGAAAAAAGACTGTAAGAGTTCTACCAACCATTCCATTTTATTGGCATTCTATTGAAAAAGGAAATTTAACAAGATAGCATTCTGTCAAACACATATATGTGTAACACTTGGTGAATTTTAATTCCTTCAATTTATGCTTCTTGCCACTCCTACACGATGCAACCGCTGTGGTTTCTGCAGAGTTGGAGGCAGGCTGCTCTGATCTCTGTCATGACTGTTGAGATATTTTAAGCACGTGCCCTCTGGGTTTTGGAACCCAAGTGCTTTGCAGAGGATTGCTTCACCTGTAGCTGTGTAGAGTCAGATATGTTCTCTGGGAAAGAAGGCTGCATGGCAGGATGAGGGGGTGGAGGTGGGTGGAGGGAGAAAGTGAAGAAAGTTTCAAATGATGAGATGTGAGAGCACTTTGAATAGAATTACTGCTTCTATATTCTTTTCCCTCATCTCTCCCCAGTGCCAAACGTGCATGAAGGCCTGAAAGAATAAAGAAAAAGGGTATCATATAGCCATGACAAAGTCACAACCTTGATGATCTCCATACAATGAATTCATCATATGTGCGTTAGAGATATTAGTAATGTTATTATCAATTATCCTTTTCTCTCAATCTCCAGCTGGGAGGGATGCAAAACTTATCTTCAGGGCATCCTTCTCTATATCTGTGAGCCAGCAAACTTCCAATATCCTCATGCCCTTTTATGGATTTTGAGGCTGGTTAACAACTTGCTTTGAACTGCATAGAAACTCTGCCTATGGATCTTGGCTTCATGTCACACTATCTGTAACCCCCATGACTTGCCTGGGTTAGCAAAAAACCTCACTTACTGTGCCGTCTGGAGAAAATACACATTTCTCTAACCAATGCTCAGTGTTCCCTTCACACACATTGTTAGCCACTTTAACACTTGAATAGCAGGTTAGATGTAAGGATTCGCATTCTAATCAGCAATCTGTGATTGTCTGTGCTGATGTGTGTTATTGCAGACCAGAACACTGCATTTGCCTGACGAAGACAAAAGTCGAAAGCTCGCAGATTTACTATCAAATAAATAGGTTGGATTTAAAATTGGTGTTGCTAGATTCTTACTATGGTCAACAAGTCAGAGCCTCCCAGTTCAGAGACAGGAGTTCTATCAATGGAGTCACTCAGTCTCTGCAATGGTGAGGTGATGAAGTGTTTCAAAGGTGAAGCCTTTGAACAAAAATGTTGTGTGGGTGTGAGGAATCACATGGAAGAAAATAATTAGCAAGACAAGGTAAAAGAGGGATGGAGTGCTTTAACAACATGACGTTGTTGAATCAACAGAAGTAAACATGGTGGCACAGTGGTCAGCACTGCTGCCTCACAGTGCCAGAGACCCGGTTTGATTCCCAGCTTGGGTCACTGTCTGTGTGGAGTTTGCGCATTCTCCCTGTTTCTGCATGGGTTTCCTTCAGATGCTCCAGTATCCTCCCACACTCCACTGTGCTGGTTAGATGCATTGGCCACGCTAAATTCTCCCTCAGTGTATCCCAACATGCGCTGGAGTGCGGTGATTATGGGATTTTCACAAAGCTTCATTGCAGTGTTAATGTAAGCCTACTTCTGACAGTGGTAAATAAACTTAATATTCCCTGACTGGGTTAGGTCACTAGAGTGTTTGCTACATCGTATCCAACACCCGGTCACTATTGCGCATCTTCCTCAGTCACCTACATCTATATCTTCTTGGTGAAAGCTACAATTTTCTGCCTCCCATTGCTGAAATATGTTCCTCCTGCTCCTGACTGAACCTTGTAGTAATTGTAATGAGGAATCATTAAATCTGGATGCTTGTTTTACCAGATATGCACAATCCATTCTAAACACCACCAATTTCTCTTTGTGCAAGTTCCCTTGAAATACAACATAGATTATGAAGGTGTGCTTCACAGCCTCTACACATCTTGGAGGTGTTAAACCCAGAAGTCAAAATTCATTGCTACCATTGAATTGTGTTTTCAGATTCCAAGTCTTTGACTTTGACTTTACACAATTCTGAATCCCTCCACCGAATTCACTTTCAGATTAATATCAAGACAAAATTCCTGTATCACATTAAGAATCCTAACACAAATTCTTTTCAGAATCGCAGAGTCCACTATGAATGCAGAGCTTGATTTCAAACAAGTTCCCAAGGATTGGTAATTATTATTCTGAATGGCAAAGTTATAGCGGGTGGAACTTTGGATGGAATATTTTGCAATATTCTACCACCATGCTTGTATTTTAATGAACGAGCCCACTCATTGGTTGGAAGTAAAGATGGAGAACTTGGCACTCAGCCAAATCTCTATTCACTGCAACAAGACCAGAAAATAATACTGATGTAAATGGCCAGAATTCTGACCAGCATGTAGCTGAAGCTGTGTATCAACAAATGGAACTTGGTCTGTCCCTGTTGGACATGAATTGATCAATTGGTTGGCAGACAGGAAACAAAGAGTAGGAATAAATCCTAAGTGGCAGGCAGTGACTAGTGGAATGCTGCAAGTATCAGGGTTGGGACCACAATTATTCACTATACATATAAATGATTTAACTGAGGGAACCAAATTTAATACCTCCATATTTGCAGATGACACAAAGCTGGCTGGGAGAAGGAGGATGCAGAGAGTCTTCAGCGTGATTTGGGCAAGTTGAGTGAGTGGGCATATGAATGGCAGTTGAAATATAATATGTATGAATGTGAGGTTATTCACTTTGGTAGCAAAAGTGGAAAGACAGATTATTATTGGAATGGCCATAAATTAGGAGAGGGGATGATGCAATGAGATCTGGGTGTCCCCATATACCAGTCACTGAAGATAAGAATGCAAGTGCAGCAGGCTGTGAAAAAGGGAAGTGGTATGTTGGTCTTCATAGCAAGAGGATTCAAGTACAGGAGGAGGGATATCTTGTTGCATTTATCCAGGGCCTTGGTGAGCCCACACCTGGAAATTGTGTGCAGTTTTGCTCTCCTTATGTAAGGAAAGACATTCTTGTTCTGGAGAGAATATGAAGAAAGTTTACCAGACTGATTGCTGGGATGACAGGACTAACGTATGAGGAGAGATTGAATCAGTTAGGATTGTATTCATTGGAATTCAGATGAAAAATGTGGGATCTCGTAGAAATGAATAAAATAAAGGACTAGACAGGATAGGTGAAAGAAGGATGTTCCCAATTTTGGGGGTGTCCAGAACCAGAGGTCATAGTCTGAGGATAAAGGGTCTAGGACAGAGGTGAGGAATTTGTTTTTCATCCAGAGAATGGTCAGTCTATGATATTCACCACCACTGAAAGTAGTTGAGGCTGAAGTATTGAATATTTTTAAGAAACAGACATAGCACTTGGGGCGAAGAGAGTCAAAAGATATGAGGGAAAAGCAAGATTGGGCTAATGGGTTGGATGATCAATCATGATCATAATGAATGGTGAAACAGGCTTGAAGGAGAGAATGGTGTCCTCCTGCTCCTATTTTCTATGTTTCTATATTGTAATAATCAATAAACCTATATACTGAAACTTTACCATACAGTTGTCAATTTTATTTTAGCAATAGTTCTCCCTGCAGGGCTTCCCCCATTTACTGGACCCTAAAATTTCAATACTATTCTATTTCCCTGCATTCTGATTTTGTTTTGTATACCAGAGATTTTTTTCCTGAATCTACCAACTCCCAGAATGTATCAATGTCATGGACCACATCTTACTGAGCAGTCATACCGTTTAGAATGCAGATTAAGCCTGTCACATTCCATCCTGTCTAATTCAGTATGAAATGGGGCTAATTAATAGGAAGTCAAGAAATGTCCTTCCCTGACTATAGGAGGTCAGCTAAGTATGATAATTTTACTGAGGTTTTGGTCTTTTAATTTAAAACTATATTTAAATGAAAAAGAAATTGCTCACTCTAAGTGCAGATCTGAAGAAGATGCCTTTTGGCAGTGTCCATCTAATAAAGAATGAAATAAAAAATAGAAGAGGAGTATACAAATTGAGAGATTTCACCAATTTGCTGGCCATGAGGTAGAAGCACATATTGTTAAATGGCTATCACAATGTAAAGTTGTGTTGCATTAAATCCATTGACTTGATTGTAACATTTTACAAGACCCTGATACATAATCTTATGTATTGATATCTGGGACACATGCCAAATTGTCCTACTTTATTTTACTTGTCTATAAATGTGGTTTATCAGGCCATGAATATCTCTTACAGCATATTGGTGAGTGGCTGTACATTACAGCAGATTTGAGCATCAGTTAGTTGAATTAACTGCAAGTCATCTGCTATGCGTTCCACACCAACATTCGTATCCATCAGAATGAATGCCTATAAGCAGATTAATATCACTCAATCCTCTTGCCTGATGCAAGGTTTCCAATGTTTTTATGGCTGTTACTTTCTGATGAAGAGTTTGTTGTTTCACTTCGGGCCAACCACGCTTGCTTGTCTTTTAAAAGTCATAATCACTTCTTTTAAAGTGGAAGGCGGGATGGAATATATAGCCCCACGTCCTGCTTTAGTCTGTCTTGCTTCCAATTAATTTTTCTTCAGCCAGCCACTGATGTAGTAGTAGGTTACTGTTCTTCTATTCCACTGCCAGTGTCCCCTTTACCAGTCAATAGCTTTTTCCAATTCCCATTGAAATTTGCTTTCCCTTCTGTGTTCAGCGCCTCTCTGTTTTATATGGTTCAGATTGGGAACAGAACTCAGTGGAAGTTGCAGCTGCATCTGGTCTTGCTCAGTGGGACTGAGTTGTCCTCAGACTTTTGACTGCTTAGTTTATCTACCTTACTGCTAGCAAAAAACATGTTTGGAACATATGCAGCACATCTCTGTTAGCAAACAGTTTAAGATTAATGTCAGGGCTGCTTCTTTCAATCTCACTTTCACCTTTGATCCCTAGTCGATGTTAAATTAATTGGTTCAACCAAAGCAGCAGCAAACCCCTGGGCTACAAGGGAGAAGCAAATAAGCTAGGCTTCCAATGACCCCTGCTGAAAGATGAACTAGGCTAAAGAGCCATGACTCTTCCAACACTCCCACCAGAGTTATAGCAGAAGCATGGTAGAAAGCCAACATGTTAGCCCAAGACGGATATGAACCAGCCCCTGGCCTTTCCTAGCCGCAATTGTGGGGCCCTGGAAAGTCAAATTAGTCTAAAACAAGGCTAAAAGTGACAGTAAGAGGAAACAAGAGGACAGCGTATCAATTGAGGAAAACCAGGATGTAGGACTGTACTAAGTCAGGTTAGTAAATGGCTTAAAGGAGAATTGTAAGTGGTGGTACTCTTGTGTGCCTGCTGTTATTGTCTTTCTAGATGGCAGAGGTTTTGGGTTCGGAAGATGCCATCGAAAGATCTCTTCTGCGCTGTGGGGATTTGGAAGGGTGGGGCTGGAGCTGGAGCTGGGGTTGAGAACTCCTGCCTTACTGCTAGCTTCCTGGAGTGCTAAAGGCCAGACTGCCCACACAGGTGGAGCATACTGACCTCCAGCCGGAGGGACCCCAAACGCTTAAAGAAAAGCAGGTCCATTTTTGAAAATATATATCATGACTTTTTCTCTTTTGTAAGAAGCCAATGGGGCCTGCATGGTTAGAAGACATGCACTAAATTTCCTGCCTGTACTGGGACAAGCAGATGTTAGAGTTGCAACCACTGGGGCATTTATGGTTACTTATTCTGGTGACAATGAGATAGTCTCCCTTTGAACGCATGAGCTCCAGTGGCGTCAGCACTGGCAGGCATTGATTGGTATTGTTCAGGTTTTCAGTACCACGTTCAGCACACATTCATGCCAGTTCGATTATGTATTGGGGAAGGAGAGGAAGGCAATGAGTTTCTCTAGTACATCAGACAAAATATGTTGGGACAGTATTACCCAATAAAACATATGCAAATTAATGTTCATAGGTACAGATGGTGGATTAGATAGTTCTTAATATGCAGATTAATATGCAGAATGGACTTTGACACTAAATATCAAAATGAAGCATGAGTGTAACACAGACCTTAATACTGAATCTAAAGTCAGGCAGCTGCATGTGCATTGACATTTTTATAATGATTTTCCAAAAGCCTTCACTTATGAATCAAATTGACCACTTATTGCCTAAAATGCTTTGCAACTATAGTGGTGACTCGACAATGCAGACTCAGGGAGCACAATAGTAATAAACAGCCAGTTCTGGCCCATGCATTCAGTTTCTTCAATGCAGTTTCTGGAGGCAGAACTCGTCACTGGGAGAATTGGAGCTAACAAACAATATTTTCAATTTGTACATTAGAGACCATTTTCAATCTATATACTGGAGGTCACTTTCAATCTATACAGTACAAGTCACTTTCTATCTTTACAACAGAGGTTATTTCTTAAGTGCATACTAGCAGTAACTAAACCTATCCATTTCCAGAAATTGGAATTCAATCACTTTGGATTTTCCATCCATTATTTCAATCATGGAGAATCCCATTAAATATGCCTGTGATTTTAAATGTGCACCAGAAATAGAATAGAATAGAATCCATACAGTCCAGAAGAAAGTCATTTGGCCCAGTGAACCTGCTTCAAAACAATTTCATCCATGTGTTGACTCTGATACTAAGGGGCAATTTCGCAAGGCCAATCCACCTAACCTGCACATCTTTAGATTGTGGAAGGAAACCAGAGCCCAGAAGGAAACCCAAGCAGACACAGGGAGAAGGTGCAGATTCCATACAGACAGCGACCCGAGGTCTGAATTGAACCCATGTCCCCAGCATTGCGAGGTAGCAGTGCAAACCACTGTGCCACTGAGCTGTCCAACCATTGTGTCACTATGCCATCCAACTACTGTGCACCATGCCACCTGAACTGGGTAAACATCCTCATTGGAAAATCACCCCTTTCTTGCTACTTTCTTGCAGGTAACTAAATTGTTCCTGCTGCTTACTTCAATTAAGGACTTAATTTTGCACCGTCTAAAACGTCGATAACAGTTACAGCTCAAACGACACATATTTATCAAACTACTGGTAGCTTGAAAATGCAACACAAACCTGTGCAATAGACAGCTTGTCTTTACCATTACAAAAAAATCGCAACCCTACGGAACAGGAACAACTTCTATTTTTTCACTCACTGAATTGGGATTATTTTTCAATGAAAATCAGACAGGCAAAATTCTGACTAAGTAGGGCAGAAATCCATCTTAGGCTGTATGTGATCAGCTGGCTAGTTATACATCCCACCTCATATTCGGTTCTATCGCAGTCTAAATATTGAAGAGGATGTATTACGGATGGAAAATATTTTACGCTATCACAAAGATGAATTTATATTTCACAAGGCTGCCTTTATATCTCACTCCCTCCATTTTCCATGAAAGGTAAGTGAGATAGAATTGTGATTTTTAATTTGTTCTTATGCACAGAAATTTTTGGAGTATTAGCAACTATTTTCCTATCAGAAATAAATTGAGTGAAAATGTGAACGCTGACTCAGATTTGTGTTTTCATACGAGTTTCATTTCCAGACCATGTTTGTATACATTTTTTTTAAGACAGAAATTTTGGAACTGGAAATAAGGTGAAGCACATATTAACAAATCATTTGAGAAAGGGGTCTTTAGCTAACAGAGACAGACAATAGAAAAACAAAAGAAATATTTAAAAAGTCAAATTTTTCATGATTTCAAATCCAACAGTGTTGACCCCCAGAAATCCTGCATGATAGAAAGAGCTAGTGATTGATGGGAAGGGACAACTGGAATGAAAATATATTTAAGTGATGTTTCTAAATTAGTGTAACAACGACATTTAAAAAGCACTTGATCCAACAACCCCCTGATCTGTCAGTACTTGTCTGGCAAATGTAATACCAGCCTTGAACATCTCTGGTATTCATAATGGAATGTCCCCACTGTGTAAAGATAGACCATCCCATTATATCAATTAATGATGTAATTCAGTAAAGGTTTGTATGTATTGCATGTGCATTTCAAAGATGTGCAATTTGCTCTACTGGAGAGGATAGAATGTAATGATGTGGAGATGTTAGCGTTGGACTGGGTAAACACAGTAAGAAGTCTCACAACACCAGCTTAAAGTCCAACAGGTTTATTTGGCAGTAAACATCACCAGCTTTCAGGGTTTGCCTCTTCATCAGGTGAGTGGTCACTCATCTGACAAAGGGCAAACCCCGAAAGCTAGTGGTGTTTACTATCAAATAAACCTGTTGGACCCCAGCTTGGTGTTGTGAGACTTCTTACTGAGAATAGAATATAACAAAGGAGGCCAGGTTTTCAAAGGAGGGTTCAGAACACAATGCCTGGATCAATTTTGAGTCCTGAACTTATGCCTCAATTACATCGCTCTTGCAAAATGATTATTAAATGGAAATGCCTAATTGGGCAGGAGATAAGTTAAGTACCCAAGCAATGTCATCACGGTTTCTTCAGGAACAATGGAACTGCCTGTCTGAAGCAAAGGCAGATCATTGCCATGTTGGGGGCTTGCTGCTGCTTTGCCAAAGGGAGCAAGCAGCTCATCAGATGGTCAGGAGGGTAAAGGATAGTTAATGAGGACAAATGGGCCAATCGAAGAAAATTCACTTGTTTGGCACTGGATTATTCTTGGGTCCGATGACCTGTACTGTCACAAGAAGAATTCTCCTTTGGCTCAGTGGTGAACATGACAGTTGTGCATTAGTGCACATTGGATTGGTCAGGTTCACCGAAATCAAACTGAAAGAATGCTCTCCCAAATTCCCAGGCCTCTTAACAAGCTATCACGCTTCTTTCTATTCTATCATCATCAACTTTGCCGGTATCCCTCCTATACATCACTTTATAAAACATCTTTTAGATTCCACATAGATCAACCTCATTACTCTTATCAGTCCTTCGTATTACCTCACCAAAAACTCAATCAAGTTATATAAACATGATTTGTCCTGAATTAATCCACACTGAATTTCCTTAATAAGTCTTCGCTTGCCTAATGGACTGTTAATTTGTCATAGTAAGACGTCTCACAGCACCAGGTTAATTTGTTCCCAAATGATCATTTCTTAGCGTAATGGGGTCAGTGGAGATTTCAAGAGCTGGTCAGCTCTGCCCATTTACGAGTCACCCCAGGTCTGGATCAGTGCCATGAGCTTTGGCCAATGGTGCAGAACTAGCAAATTTACAGAGATGATGGTGGGAAAGTCAGAAGCTGGCAGTAGTGATGGCGTGATTGACATTGGAGAATTCTGGCCAGTGTCTCCACCGTTTTTTTTAACTCTAACCCAAGATATTTTGTCCGTGATCATGCCAGAGTATCCTTTCTCTCCAACACCATTGTATTCACTTTAATCGGTACTGCCACTCCTCTAGGTATCCATTATCATCACAACATCAAATTCACAATTTTCTATAATTGCCTAGAATTTATTGACTACATTTACCATGTTTCTTCTGTTTACATGTATGCATAGTAAACTCAAATCAGATCTTACTGCATTTCATCTTAGTCTCATGTAATACATTACTATTTCTTACTCAAGTGCTATTTGCCTCTCCCAATCCTTTGTGCACTTTGTTTTTCCATTTGAGTGCTATCACTTAATTTTCCTTTCCCTGCCATATCAGTATAAACCCTTTCACACAGCACTAGCAAATCAATTAATCCTGGCCCTGCACAGGTGTAATTCATTCGGCCTGTACAGGTCCTACCTTCCTCAGAGCCAATGGCATGTCCCAGGAAATCTAAAGCCCTTCCTCCTTCATCTTGATTCATCTGCTCTATCCTCCTAATTGTAGACTCAGCAGTGCATGGCACTAGGAGGAACCTGAAGATTATAGTTTGAGGTCCTGCTTCTTAGAGCTTTCTTTCTAGTTCTTTAAAATTTATCTGTAGGACCTCATAACTCTTTCTAGGTATATTGTACGTACTGGACCACAATCTCTAGCTGTTTGCCCTGCTCTCTCAGAGGGTTCTGCAGCTGCTCAGGGACCTGGACCATGGCCCTAGAAATTCAATGTACTGTCCTGGAATCATATCTGTGACTATAGAAACATTTACCTGTTCCCCTAACTAACAAATCTTCTATTACTGTTGCTTTCCCAATTTTCTTCCTGTGCCCTGTACAGCAGGTCACCCATGCTCCTGTGGATTTGGCTCCTACCGCACTCCACAGAGGAACTGTCACTCACACGAGTAAAAGGTTAAGTTATCAAAGTCCCAGATGACCATAGGCTGCTCTCCCCTTTGAGGGGGAGAACTGACTGATAGTGATTTAACCTGAGGATCACTACAACTCAAGCAAGGGGCAAGGTTGAGGAAGAAGGGTCATAATAGATAACCTCAGACAGAACAGAAATTGAACCTGCGCTGTTGGTGTCTCTCTGTATCATGAACCAGCCATCCAGCCAACTGAGCTAACGAACCTCAGTTCAGTTGGCTGGACAGCTGGTTAGTGATGCAGAGTGACGCTAACAATGCCATTTCAATTCCCGTACCAGCTGAAGTTATTCATGGAGGTCCTGCCTTCTCATCCTTGCCTGAGTTGTGGTGATCCTTAGTTTAAATCACCACCAGTCAGCTCTCTTCCTCCAAAGGTTGTCTGGGACTACGGAGACTTTACTCACACTGGTACTCAAGAACGGTATATAATTTGGGTGAGATGTATTAAGGTATTCCTTGCTTGTCTGTCCATCCCCCATTACCTCTCTGCCTGGACCTCTTTAAGCTGCAGAGTGAGCACTATTCACAGAACTGTCAACTGTGAAGATATGGTGCAGTGATACCCGCTTCTGCTAAAACTCCAAAATTGCTTGAAGTTCAGCAGCTAATGATTCTTCCTCCACATGGGAGGCATCCAGGAATTCCTACTTCTCTCAAGATATCCAAGCCACAAGATTAAAGTAGAATCATAGAAATATTACAGAAGGAGGCAATTCGGCCCATTAAAGCTGCACTGATAACAAACTCACCCAGGCTTTATCCCTGTAACCCCACATATTTACCCTGCTAATCCCCCTTTCACTAAGGGGCAATTTAGCACGGCCAATCAACCTAACCCGCACATCTTTGGACTGGGGGAGAAAACCGGAACTCCCAGAGGAAATTCACACAGACGCAGAGAAAATGTGCAAACTCCCACACAGACAGTGACCTGAGGCCAGAATTGAACCCAGGTCCCTGATACTGTGAGGCAACATTGCTAACCACTATGCCACCGTGCATTCCACCCTGACATGGGTAGCACAGTGCCGTGTACCTAGCACGATCCTAATTATTAAATAAAGAGCTAAATAAAAATAAATAAACGCCCACCAGGCAATCGCAGATCAGCTCCTTCTCTTGTAATGATATCATTTGTTTTAAAGGAAAATTAAAATGTTGTATTTGTTATTGATGTTCTCAGTTTTAAATTTACTGAAAATTTGCAAAACCTTTAAACCTATTAGCCCTCTTTTATTTAATTTTAACATTACCTTCCTAGATCTGATTAATTAATTAAACACTAATTGTAATTACGTGATAAATTATCAAATATGCTTTATATAAAATATGATAAGTTATGGTTTACATCCAATTGGCTCACTATTAATTTTTGTGCTAAGTAATTGAACTATTTTGCATTAAAGGTAAATTAAATTATATTAAATTAAAATAACTTCAATGCTTACCTGATTCTTTAAAAATGGACACCTGAATATAAGTATTTGATCAACATTTGTGTCTAAATAATAAACGGAAACAGTAGAGGAAGTCATCTACTGATGAGCGATTGTAAATATACTGTATAAAAAAGTAGACAGCATTGGAATACCTTTAACTTCGTATGATGTTTGAAATGATACATAAAAATTGTATATCTGATGTGCTTGGTGAAATTTTACAAGATGTAAATTTAGATTCACTCACCATGATTCTACTGCTCTGTCCACCACAGAATCAAAGCAGACAAGGTGCAGATAACAGAAATGCCCATTGACCTCTGGTGGGAATTTCCAGTCTTGCTCGAGCGAGGCTGTAAATCTCCTTATGTTGAGCTATCAATATGATTATTTTCCTCGTGTTCAGTGCTAATCCCAACTTCACCCTCTCTGATCACTCTGTTTTTCTCTCTGGTCTGTCTCATCCTAGCTGACTGCTGTTCTCTGTCCTCTGATTCATTCTCTCTGACTATCCTTCTCCATGCTTTCTCTCACACTCTCTGACTATCTCTCTCCATGCTTTCTCTCGCCCTCTCTGACCACTCCTCTCTGTTCCCAGTCTTACCCTCTCTGACCATTCACCTGCATTTTCAATTCACGTTCATAATCTGGGCTGAAATTCCCAGGACAGTGTCAAGGGAGCACTGTATTATCAGAGGTGCCATCTTTTTGAATGAAACAGTAAACTGAGACTACACCTGTTCTCTCTGGTACTGTAAATGTAAAATATCTCATGGTGCTATTCAAGGTGTAGCAGAGTAGTTCCAGTCAGTGTTCATTAAAAACATCATTAAATCATCACATCATGTTACCATTTTTGGGGCCTTTCTGTGCATAAATTAGCTGCTGCATTTCCACGTTATTAGCAGTGTCTACATTTCAAAGGTAGATCATTGCTTATGAAATGCCTTGGGACATCATATTAAAACAACAAAACATTGTACCTTTCTCCTGTTTCCAATTTTACCCTCTCCTCTTGGCTGCCCTGCCTGTTAGCAGAGACTGTTGCAGGGTAATGGCTCCCCAATTTTCAGTCATTTCCCGTGTCCATCCCATGCACCATGTGTGGACATAGAGAAAAGTGTTTGCATTGTCCAGAGCAGCTCAGCTGGATCAGTGAGCCAGCAAACAGTATTGGTGCCATGTCTTTGTGAATAAGCAGTGTGAGTGCCCCCATCTATCCAACTGCTCAGAGACTTGCATGGGCAACAGAAAGGAAACAGAACAGGCTTTGCAGGTTGGGGTATATCAGGCTGAAGCAGACCCTGTTAGGATTTAGCCGCTACATAATAAATGTTACCTCAATTCAGGAGGCTAGCTTATTCACAAAGGCAGTCATGTGCTTTTCCTGCCATTCAATCATACCTAGGAGGAGAACTTAAAGAAGGAGGGAACATGAATTGATACAACTTCTTTCATACCTCAGGATGTCCCAAAACACTATAACTAACGTTCCACAAACAGAAATGCTCAGCTGTTGGTGACACTAATTGAACAATAAATGTTGGATACCAGGAAGAATTCCCTTGCTGTTTGAAATAGTGTCATGGGATATTTTGCATTTGTCTGATAGGACTGATGGGATCTTGGTTTTTCGAGTATCTTTCACTGTTGTGATGTAGAGTAATGATTTTGTATACTGTGTGGTCACAAACTGCAATGTGGCAACTGACATTGCAATGTGGCAAATGACCAGTTAATCTGCTTTTAGTGATGGATAAATATTGGGACAGAATTCCCCTTGGAGATTTTGTGCCTTGGAGACTTTTTACATCCAGCTGAGAGGGAAGTGTGTCTTCTGAAAGACGCTACCTCCAACAGTGTAGTAAGTACTCGCTCGCTGGATGCAAATGTCAGCCAAGGTGATGTGCTCAACTCCCTGCAGTGGGAATTGAATGCAAACACTGACTGACGGTGAGAGTGCTAAACTGAGCCACCATCGACACTGTGTTAGGTTGAAGGATTTGCATTTTGCACACTAAAATTATGGAAAAACTGGTGATACAAATACAAACAACACAGCACTCACGCAATTCCTCTGTACCTGCTCATCAGACTCCATTCCAAACAGAAAATCATAGCTACAAACTCTATCCCGGAGGTCAGAATATTAATATTACTATCAGAATTTAGTGCCACTCCACAATGTCATTTATCAACTGAGTTATGCTTTCACTTTCCCTGTTTTCCATTTACTTTCTCTTTTCCCTGTATTTCTCTTCTTGATTGGCTGTGAAATAGACGTTTTTCAGTCATTTGACCTGTTGGAACTGTAAGAATTTGTAACACAGAGGGCGTATTGTTGTTTCTCTTCCCACACCTAATGATGCACATGGCAGGCTTCTTTGAGTTTAAAGTTTATTTATTTGCGTTACAAGTAAGGTTACATTAATAATGTAATGAAGCTACTGTGAAAATCCTCAAGTTGCTGCCCTCAGGCACCTGTTCGGGTACACTGAGGGAGAATTTAGCACGGGTAGTGCCCCTAACCGGCACATCTTTCAGAGGAAATCAAAGCACCCAGAGAAAACCGATGCAAACATGGAGAAAGCACATAAATTTCATTCAGACATGACCCAAGCTGGGAATTGAACTTGGATTCCTAATGCTGTGAGGCAGCAGTGCTAACAACTGTGCTGTGCCGTCTCAATGATGTGGGGCATACTAAGGAGATCAGCAGTGACCAGACACTGCCAGAATGTGGTTCCCCTACCTGACAAGGACAGAGCAGAACTGTTTTAATTTGAGCTTCTCTTTTTTCTCTAGCTGATCTATGCCCCTCATTATTTTATAGACCTCTATAAGATCATCCCTCAGCCTTCTATGCACTAGGAAAAAAAGTCTTAGTCTATCCAGCCTCTCTTTATATTTCAAATCATCAAGTCCCGGAAACATCCTAGTAAATCTTTTCTGCACCCTTTCTAGTTTAGCAATATTCTTTCCACAATAGGGTGACCAAAATTGTGCACAGTATTCCAAGTGTGGCCTCACCAATGTCTTGTGCAACTTCAACACAAAGTCTCAATTCCTATATTCAATCCAAGAATGAAGAAAAGGAAATAAATAATTTGCATTTATATAGCAACTTTATTATAGAAAAATCCTCAACTGCTTTAGAGAAGAGAAAAGAAGTTGGTGTTGAAATTTTACAAGAGAAAGGATTCAGAACAATGGCTGACAAGTTGATCACAATGAATCACAGCAATTATCAACAAGTTAAGGATTAATTCCAGCTGGATTGTTTATTTAAACAGTCAATTGTTCCTCATCCCAAATTCACCAGATCAACTCCATCTGTCAAGATGGAGATTTGAGTGTAAAGTGATTCCTGAGAGAATGGCAAAACTATCTTTGCACATGCTATACGTCATTTATGTTAATATTTCAATTATGCTCTAGCAGAGGGAATTTTTATAGATCAGGTGCAGCTAAAAATAAAAGGATGAGAAGATGGTGATATGCATTTTGACCCAAATTGCTCTCCTTACTTGCCAATTTCACTGAATCACAGCATCGCAGCTTCGTGACAGTACAGTAGAAGCCCATTTAGCGCATTGTGTTCATCTAGTGAAATCCTTTGCCTTCTACCCTTTGCTTTTTAACCCTGTATATTCTTCCTCTACTGGCCATAGACATTGGAAAATTTATCTTACTGTTTTCATTTTCCCCAAAAGCTTCTCTTTTACTGTAGGCTTATTTTCTCTGCAGTCTTCATTACATAACATGTTCCTCATTACATAATATGTGATACCATATGTAAGCTCTTTAATTGTGTTTCTGTACATTCAGTTACACTAATGACATTGCTTGTCATCACTCAGTGTCTTAAGTTTAAAGCACATAGAGGCTCTCCTATACAAGTAAAATAAATGCTTGAGGAGTTCTATGTACCATTTTATTATCTTGTTCTTAGATTACACACTCAAAATGGATATTTTAGCTCGCTTAAAACTGCTGCCATATCCTACCTTGTATCTGGTTCTATTCACTCATTACTTCTATGCTTACTGACTTACATGATGTCTGATCCAGTAATGTCTAGAAGTTATAATTCCCATCCTTATTGTCAAACTTTCTCCATGGCCTTGACACATCTACATCTGGAGTCTCTTCCAGCCTTACAACGCTCTAAGATCTCCCTGCACCACCTCTTCTGGCCTCTCGGGTATCACTGATTATCAATACTCCAGCATTGGTGACATGGCTTTAACTGACTAAACCCTCCATTCTGGAATTCCATCCATGATGTTCTTAATCTCTCATTCCTCCTTTAAGAAGTTTTTTAAAACTTTGTCTTTGACAAAAGTTTTGGCCACGTGTCCTAAATCCTCTTTCCATGGTTCTGTTTGGTAATGATTAGTTAGCTTAATTAAATTCCACACTCTCTCTAGCTGACACGTAGCTCTCTGGTGAGTTCATACTATTCTGTATCAAAATGCACACAAAACAGCAAAGGCGTCTGAGTGGAACAGGTGTGCATTGCAAGATAATAAACAGCTAACATAAGATATAATCTACCCATGAATATATCAACAACTTGTACTTATAAAAGCTTTTATATTAAATTCCTCACACCCCATACCCATAACAACAGTACTAAACCCACCCAACCCCGCAAGTAATTTTTTAAAAATTAACAAATTACATTAGAAAGACTCAGCAGATGACTTTTACTGTAGACTTATTTTCTCTGCAGTCCTTTTATAATGTCAAAAGTGCCATGTGAATCCGAGCTGTGGTTGTAGAAAGGTCAACATTTGCTCCATGAGTAATCTTGCCTTCAGTTTTCTTATTGAGTCATCTGTCCTTCTCGTTTGAACATGAGATACTGTCAAAAATCTCTGATGTGACAATAGAATGCAAAGTTACGCAGCTCATACCAATAGTGTGAAAAGTTTGGTCTGTAGCACTCTTGGAGCGGACCATCACATTCCCGGGAAGCATATCAGAACTTGGGAGTGCTGGAGATGAACATATAAGATGATATAGGAAGCATATAGGATGATCAGAGGGTTAGATAGGGTAGACAGTGAGAGTCTTTTTCCTTAGATGGAGATGGCTAACACAAGGGGACATAGCTTTAAATTAAGGGGTGGTAGTTATAGGACAGATTTTAGAGGTGGGTTCTTTACTCAGAGGGTAGTAAGGGTGTGAAATGCCCTGCCTGCAGCAGTTGTGGACTCGCCAAGTTTAAGGGCATTCAAATGGTCAGTGGATAGGCATATGGATAGCATTGGAATAGTCTAGGTTAGAGGGTCATTAGATTTGTTCCACTGGTTGGCGCAACATCCACCCACTCTTATGCAGTATCTGATCATAGAATCATAGAATCCTTATAGTACAGAAGGAGGTCATTTGGTCCATCAAGTCTGTAGCAACTCTCTGACAGAATGCCCTCTTCCCTGCCCTATCCCAGTATATCACTCGACATTTACCATGACTGATCCATCTGACCTACATCTTTAAACACTAAAGGGCAATACAGCATGGCCAATGCGCCTAACCTGTGCACCTTTGGACTTTGGAAGGAAATCAGAGTGCCCAGAGAAAAACCAAGAAGGCAGACCTTGGGAGAATGTTCAAACTCAACACAGTTACCCAAGCCCAGAATTGAACCCCGGATCCTGGCACTGTGAGACGGCAGCAAACAATTCATCATTTCTCGCTCTGTTCAGCTCTGAAGTAGTTATATTGACTTGAAGCATGAATGTTATTTCTCTCTCCAAAGATGCTGCAAGATCTGCTGAGCTCATCCAGCAATATTTGTCAATTTACAAAATTACTTGTTCTGGAGGATTCTAGCACTACTGTTATGGGGATGTGATGGGAGGTGCTTTATATAAAGGCTTGTATAAATACAAGTTATTGCTATGTTCATGAGTGGATTATATCTCATGTTAGCTGTTTATTATCTTGCAATGTGTACCTGTTTCCACCCAGACACCTTTGCTGTTTTGTGTGCATTTTGACACAGAGTAGTATGAACTCATCAGAGAAGTGCATGTCAGCTAGAAAGAGTTGGGAAATTAGTTAAGATGTGGCAGTGTTACATGATCCAAACAGGGTGTGCCAATCAGACATTTTCCAGAAAGTGAGGTCATATGTTTTCTGGGTTGGTTATACATATGACAGCACATTTATTTTTATTTTGTAATTGAGTTCAGTTAGATTTCCATTGGCTTTGAGGGCTTCCTCCTCAATCCAAGTAAACCAATCTACTGAATTTAGTTTTATCAGTGAGGACACACTCGGCGAGGAGTAACTGAGTCCAGTAACAAATTTCAAAGGGTGTTGGATTGCACAAATGATCCCTGGCATAATTTCTGAGCTAGCAATCATTCTTAGACCTTGAGGCTGTGGAGCTACTTTCAGGCCAAAACTATAGAAGAACTGTTATATTTTTAAATCCTTGTGGTCTCGTGGCAGCTCTCTTATAAACGCTTCGGAATGTCATAAAGGAAGATCAGTGCACCATTTTTTCTGTATTATAAGCTTTCCAATTTGCTCCCATTAACTTTCCTCCGCAGAGTGGTGGCTCATGGCAATAATAACAATGACTTGCAAGTTATCCATTTCCCTCAGCGCTTCACAAAGGTATAATGAGGCAGAAATGGGAAATGAGCTAAAGAAGGCACTACCACAGACAGGGTGAAATATTTTTCAATGACGTGGATGTTAAAAAAGAAGAGAGGCAAATAAGGAGGTTAACAAAGTAAAGTCCAACATGTAAGACCAGAGATAGAGGAACAAAGGGGAGATGTGAGGTTCAAGCATTTGGGGAGAGCTAGGGATAGGTGAGGCCATGAAACATGCAAATCAGATATTTGAAAAAGTTGAGAGAATGTCAATCAGTCAAAGTAGAAATAATTAGCAAAAGAGTGAAGTTTTGGTTAAGGTGAAGTTTATGGAGCGTGGGGCATGTCCAGGAGGGTTTGGAATAGTTGAGTTTGAAGTGAGAAGGCCCAGATGAGAACATCAGCAGTAAATAGGCCACAGCAGGTAGTATTATAGTGGTGGAAGTAGGCACCGCTTATAATAGAAAGCGTAGGGTGGTGGTAGCACATATCAGAATTTGATAGAATGATGAAGTTGCATATAGTGGTACAATGAGTGACATGGTAGCACAGTGAGAAGCATGGTGACATAATTGTTAGCACTGCTCCCTCAGCACCAGGGTTGCACGTGCAATTCTGCCCTCAGGTCATTGTCTGTGTGGAGTTTACATATTCTCCCCATGTCTGTATGGATTTCCTCTGGGTGCTCCGGTTTCCTCCTACAGTCCAAAGATGTGCAAGTTTAGTTGATTGGCCATGCTAAATTTCTCCTTGTGGAAGTGGGATTAGCAGGGTAAATTGTGAGGTTATGGGAATAGGTCTGGGTGCGATTGTAGTCAGTGCCAATTTGATGGGCTGAATGGCCTCCTTCTGCATTGTAGGGATTCTACAATTCTAAATATGTGGGTATTCGGTGATAGGGCTTGGATGCTCTTTTGGAGAGTTGGTGCAGACCTGATGGGCCAAGCAACCTCCTTTTATATTACAATTCTGTGAATTGATCCAAGGAATTTCTTTGATAGGGTCAAAGACAATGGATGGAATTTAGTGATCTCTCCACCAGCCCCCAGTGTGGTGGGTTTGAAGGTGGGGGGTGAGCGAAGAGGTGGTGGTTGGAGCCATATAGATTGGTGGGAATGTAGTAATTGTGCTGCTTTCCCATTACTTCACTTTGATTTAGGGGTCTCGGAAGAACATAAGAAACATGAGTGTGAAGGGATCACATGGTTCATTCAGCCTACTCTGCCATTCAATATGACCATGGCTAACCTTGGATTGCAACTCCATTTTTCCATCCACTCCGGTATCCCTTAATTCCCTGAGGGACCAAAATTCCTGTTTATCCCAACCCTAAATATATTCAATGGTGAAGCATCCACAATCCTCCGCAGTAGAACTTTTGCTGTATTGTCTCACGTACAAGTGTAAGCTTTCTGAAACCACAACTGCACATATACACCAAATGAAGTCTGACCAAAACCCTGTGTAACTGAGCAATATTTCTTTATTATTTTGACTCCAGTTCCCTCGCAATAAAGGCTAGCAACCGAATAGTCTTCCTAATTCTTACCTGTGCTAAATTTATATATTCCTTGTATCAGCGCACCCAGGTCTCTTTGAACATCAGCACTTACAAGTCTCTCACACTTCAAAAAATGTGCTGCTTTCTTATCTTTACAATCAAATGAATAACTTTGCATTGTCCTATATTATACTCAATTTGCCATCTTGTCTCTCACTTACCTAATCTGGATGTATCTCTTTGTATATGTTCTGTGTCCTCTGCAACCTTTCACTGATCTTTGTATCTTCAGCAAACTTAAAAATATTACTCTCTGCCTCTTCATCATTAATATAAAATATAAATAGTTGAAGCCCTAGCACTGATCTTTGTGGCATTCCACTCTTCACTGCCTGTTAACTCAAAAAGGCCCAATTTATGCCTATTCTCTACATTCTATCTGTTAACCAATCTTCTATCCATGCTAATATATTACACCCAAGTTCATGAGCTAATTTTTCCCAATATCTTTTTTTGTAGCACCTGATTCAATGCCTTTTGGAAATCTAGATATATTGGCCAGAATTTTACTACCCCGCCCACCACAGGAATCGGAGCGGATGAGGGGCAGAACATGGAAAGTCCATTGACCTTAGGAGGGATTTTATGGTTTCGGGATGAGCGAGGCTGTGAAATTCTGTCTATTATATCTCTGGGTTCCCTTTCATCTACCCTGCTAAATTACATCTTCAAAAAATTCCAAAATAACAGGATTCCCATTTATTAAAACTGCTTTGACATGTTTTAATCACACTATGCTTTTCAAAGGTGTTGTGAAGAATTCCTTAATAATAGATTGCAGAATTTACCCAACAATTGATGTTAGGCTAACAGGCCTGCAGTTCACTGCTTTCTTTCTTCCTCCTTTGTTGAAAAAAGTGTAACATTTGCCAACTTGAAATCCATTGAGACTATTTTTAAATCAAAGGAATGTCAAAAAAAATCATAGCTGGCATATCCAGTATTCTCTACAGATATCACTTCTATAACCCGAGGATGAAGGCCATAAGATCCTGGGGATATGTCAGATTTTAATCCCTTATGTTTCTTCAAAACTTTATTTTATTGATATTAATTTTCTTAATTTTCTCACTCTTTTTAAGCCTTTAGGTTATCATCACAAAGTAAATCTTCAATGATGCCACTACTTCCTCATTCCTTGATAACTCCTCCAGCTCCTGCTTCTAAGAAATCAACATTTGCTTTATCTATTCTCTTCCTCTTTACATGTTTCGAAAAGCTCGTTATATGTATATGTATATATATTTCTGATTAGTTCTATTTTTTTCTCTCCATATCAACATTTTGGTGTTTTTAAAACATTCTCAACCTCAGACTTGCTCCTTTTTTTGCAACTTGTACATGTCTTTTTCTAATTTAATGCTATATTTAACTTCCTGAGTGAGCTGCAGATGGGTCTTTGTTGAACATTTTGAATTAGTTCTTTAAATTCTTCCCACTTTTTATTTGGGATTTCCCAGCCTATCCTCTGTCCCCTGACTGCCACCATTAAATTCCACTCAGTGCCTTTGGCCTTTCTAGTGTTTAACCGCTGGCGTATGTTCCATGGGACAGGAAATATTGTCTGCACCTCAAATCATATATCCCTTTTTGATTTTCCCTCCAGGGACTTTGTAACATCTGCTGACTCCCCTAACCAACAAGTCTGTTTCTATTTGGCACAACATTGAGAGACCAGGTCAGCACTTCCAATGGCCCATGAAAGCAAGAAAGTGTAGATCTCGTGGGTGGGCACTTGATACGTTAGTAGACAAGGTTCTTTCTGTGGAGTCCAGAGAAGGATCCCTACAACCTTCAGCATCCCAAAAGTAAAATAAAGCTTATTTTCTGAGCTCTTCTTGTGAGTTACAAGCTGAAGCCATAGAGAATGTGCACACTTGAGCTCGAAAATGGCAATATGATTTCATACAGCTCCAATCTACACTTTTAAACAAGTTTTCACCTAATTGAAACATGTCCACCAGTCTGCCACTGAGGAGATAGCATTGGTGGGAATGCATAGAAAGACGTATCTCATAATTCTCAGGGCTCGATGGATGACCTGAAAATCCCTCACCTTTATGGATGAGCTTAGAGATGATAAGGGGACAGATATTATGCTGCTGCTATATAAAACTCTGGTTCGATCATATTTAGAGTACCATGACCAGTTCTGGTACCACAACAAAGTTAGCAACTCATTAAGGGGAACAGATTGGGTTAAAGCATTTCTGTTAGTATAGGAGTAAAGGATTAAAGTGCGTTATCTAAGAATTAGAGCCATATCTTTCCAGCAGTAAAAGTAGGAAACACTTTTTCACATAACAGAGATAGAAGTTTGAAATTGTCTTCCACAAATGGCATTTGCTGCTGCTCGGTCAAATTTTACATTTCAAATGGAGATGGTAGATTTTTGTTAACAATGGAAAGAGGCAAATGAAGGTAGATAAAGTTAGGTTGCAAATTACGCATGACTTCAGAGACTGGTGAAACTTGGCATGAGAGGCTAAATGACTCACTCTTGTTCTGATGTGTTCCTGGAATTCTATTTCTGCAAGGCATTCGAAACAAAAGCTGGCAAACCAAATAAAGCTGCAGAGAGGAAAATGGAATGGTAACCAATCTGGCCTGCTGAAGCTGAACTTCACCCTGTCTGTGGTATAGCATCACCAGCAAGTCTGGTTTCCATTCAGCATCCAAACAGACAAAGTGAACAAAGAACAAAGTGAGAGCGGACTGAGCCACAGTAAGAATCCTGGTCATTCTTTCTCCTTCAGGGATGTTGAGGCTAATCATAGCATAACAAGTGAATTCAATGGAAGACTTACTCAGCCTCCATACCCTACACAACAGGTGGTCTATTTTTCAATAAATCTGTTGGGAACATGAAAACGTGCCAAGTTAATGATCCTTTTTTTGTTTTAAGGATTAACGACCAAGATGGTCATGCATCATCTCCAGCATTTTACAGTAAAAAAGCCACACCCAGTGGTGAGATAATGAGAAGAATAGTAACAAACTACAAGAGGATACTGACGAATTGCTGAAATGGGCAGTTACATGGCAGATGAAATTTAATGCAGAGGAGTGTAAAGTGATCCATTTAAGAAGGAAACATATGAGGTGATATTCCGATTGGAATGGGAGTCCATGTGAGATCTGGTGTGGTTGTAGATGTTGTAAATGGAGGTTGGGTAGATCAGTGAGATGATGCTCTCATGGCAGCTGGTGTAGAAGAGACTGGGGATTCAGGATTTTGGGAGAAGCTTGTGATAAAGTTGAGGGTGATTCCTTTTTCCGGGACTAAGAGATGAAAATAAAAGTTTATAGATGGACAAGATACTGTGGATGATACAGAGAAGAGAAGGAAATGATCAGAAGTTACCTGAGAATACATAACATACATCTAAAGATCTAACTATAAGTTCTTCAACATGCTCGCTGTTCCATTTATGCAGCAAGTCCTTCTCAAGATTATTCTGATTTTCAAATTACTTACACATGTATCAGTCACTCTTTTAATAGATTAGTATTTCAGCTACATCACGATTTTACTTTCCTATGCCCTCTGTAAATACATTTGCTGTCATTATGTTTCTCTAATTGTGATTATTTCTATTCAAATGCCAATGCGCACACACATTACTCATCTTCGCTACTATATTAACACAGCATATAACCCCTGTGCACTTCCAAAACCTTTCCAGCCTCCTGAAAGGAAAACAGTAAAATGTGCGCAATTGCTCTTGTCCTGCACTTCCTAATTTTCAAACTTAGCAAAAGCAACAAGCAATCATGAAATAATACTTTAACCCTGACAGTTGCTAAAGTAACTTGTGCAAACTGTAATGTTTGCCTTATTACATGTTCCCAGTTTTAGTTCCACGCAAGTTATTTGAAGTTGAGGCATGCAAGCTAGTTAATATACCATCCTCTCAATACATCCCCGTTCTGCAGATAAAAATTCACCTGAGCTTTGAGATTATAGGCTTGACAATTCAGGCCTTGACCACAGATACTTACCTTCAATCATTTCCCTGCCTCCCTCTAGACACTGATGTAAGCAAAATGAAACCAAACCCTTGTGAAAGCTAATCCTAAACAGACACCCACAATAAAAGGAAATAGTACAAAGAGCAAAGAAGAAAACAGCACGGGAAACAGGCCCTTCGGCCCAACGAGCCCACGCCGCCACCCCGATGTCCCCATCTCTACCTGCGATCCCTGTCCATGTTTATAGATCTATGGATTAAAAACCAAACTTGAGACAATTTAGGGGGAATTTGTTTTGCCAATTAGCCTAAGGCACATCTTTGGGATGTGGGAGGAAACTGGAGCTCCCGGAGAAAACCCACGCAAGCACGGGGAGAGTGCGCAAACTCCGACAGACACAACCCAAATCCATGTATCTGCACAGCACAGCGATAGTCACTGAGCTGTCGTGTTGCCCATCAGATGGTCCAGGTCAAGCATACACTAACAAACGTGGAGCAGTAGGATACTCTCGAAAAAGATCCAAGAGCAGCCCTCTCACGACCCATCGCGTGTATGCCCCTTGTTAGACAACAAGGTGGACCAAAGCACCTGTAGGATAAAAACAACTACATCAATATCATCATCTATTTACACACTTCCCAGGGACTCCCAAGGCTCATGATTCCTATTTTAAATCAGTTTTCTATACCCCTCCATTCCCATTCTGTTCATGTGCCCATCTAAGTATTTCTTAAATAACTCCAGAGTACCTGCCTCCACCACTTTACTTGGCAGCGCATTCCATACCCCCACCACTCTCTGTGTGAAAAAACTCCCTCTAGCATCCAAATTATACCTTACCCCCCTCACCCTAAGCCCGTGACCCCTCGTGCTATTTGAGTCCGTCCTAGGAAAAAGCTTAACCCTGTTTACTCTATCTATACACCTCATAATCTTGTACACCTCTATTAGATCTCCTCTAAGTCTATGTCTTTCTAAGGAAAACAGTCCCAATTTGCCTAATCTCTCCTCATAACTCAGACCTTCCATACCAGGCAGCATCCTGGTAAACCTCCTCTGCACTTTCTCCAGAGTCTCCACGTCCTTCCGGTAGTAAGGCGACCAGAACTGGGCACAGTATTCCAAATGAGGTCTAACCAGCGTTTTATACAACTGCAAGGTTGTATAGATTGGATCCAAATCATTTTTACTGGGAGGTTTGGTTTAGAGAGTATACATTTCAGATTTATGATTTATTTCCATCCAAGTATAAGATATACAATTTTGGCCAATTGTTTTCAGTCGCCCTCACCCCCTCCCTGCACCCCTCCCCCTTCTTCTTTGGCCTGGTGTTCCTTTTTGTCCAGTTGCACTTCTGTGAAACACCTCAGGACTTTGTTTCCACATCAAACGTGCAATGTGAATGTTTGTTATTCTTTGTGTGTTGGGTTATTTTAACTTTTCCATAACTGGATAGGATTCCAAATACTTGCAAACAAAAATGAAAAGCTTTGCAAGCCATTGTGTAGATAGGCTGAAGTATCCCAACTCTCCTGTTAAGCAGTGGTATGGATGGAAAGATGTTTCATTGTCAGCGATTTATGTAGTCACACACAGTAGTCACTGAAAAAATTATAAACAGGATTTCTTAGGGAAAATAATATCGATGGGGAAAATCGAAATCTTGCTGTATCTCTATGTGTATAGGAAAGTATGCTTGGATACCTGCATGTAATCGGTGCATGTGAGACAGACAGAAAGAATGAATAAAAAAGAGGCAGATGGAAATTCAGTTCCTGTTACTTTCTTCCTGTTAAAGTGAATGGGCAGGGATATATGTGCATGCGTGCGTGCATATGTGCAGATGTATCTGTGGATGTGTTTGCAAGTGCAGCTGTGTGCTGTGTCTGAGTGTGCATCTGTTATTTCTCTATGTATGAGTGTGTCTGTGCATACATGTGTATGTGTGTGAATCTGTGTTTCTACTGTGATTGTATGTGGCTGCATGTGCGTTTCTGTCTGTGTGCATTTGTACATGTGTTTGCAAGTACGTCTGCACATGTTTCTGTGCTTTGAAAAGTTAGACAGTAATGGTGGAATCTGTTACCTTATTAAAATATTAGCTGCTCGTTGAAAGATAAATCATTCTGACCTCACTCTGCCAATGATGCTGCTTGTAGTGGAACTGTTGGTCTCTGGTTGGCTGACAGCTCCCTAAGATGGAGGAGCAGAATCCTGCCTCAAGCCAATAAATGGTCAATTGGCCTTTTCAATGGCTGCAGGAGATATTGTTGTGGGATAATGCTACCCCTCCTCTTAATAAACCTTCTGGCCTGTTATACATTCCACTACTTACTGCTCTCAAACCATGGTGGTGCTATAGTCCCTTATCATTATACGCTCCCTGATCTAAGTGCCTACTGTAATATGTGGCAATTTCTCTTCCTTGGAGCTTCTCACCTTATTCTACCTTCATGCCTCTGTAATACCAATCCAACAATGCTCTAAATTTCTCACTGAAATATTTTCTCTGCTTTCCAGCCTTTATTCTGAGTGAGTTTTCATGTATGGTGATTTAAACCTCCATCTTAATTGTTTCCTGCTCCGCTAAGCTTACTCCTCTGTCTTCCTCCCTAAATCTCTCCCTCCATCTAAACTCCCCTAGCAACCATCTCCTTGTTCCTTGGCCTTGTCAGTTCATGTGGCTTTGTTATCCCAGCTGCTACTTTGGCTGACGAGGCAATCTCTGACCATTGCCTTTTATTGTCCCCTGTCTACATTCCCCTTCTCTTCTCCCTGGAACTGTCCTCCCAAGAAAATCTCCATCAACTCACTTGCCATTGCATTTTCAAATATCCAACCACCCATTCATCCTTGTCTCAGCTTGTCTGCTGTTGAAACCTTCATGCATTCTTTTATTATGTCTAGATTTGACCATTCCAAAATTGTCCCATCTGCCATCCTGTGTAAACTAGTGATCATCTAAAACTCTGCTGTGCTTATTTTAACTCACACCAAATCTCATTTAACAATCACCTCAGTGCTTACTAGCCTTCATTCTGTCCCCTTCGGATGATACCCCATTTTAAAATCTTTATCCTTTTTCTCTTCATGCCTCAACCTTCCTTTCTCTGTAACTTTGCCCAACATCACACATCCTGAACATCTCTGCACTCTTCCAAATCTGGCTTCCTGCCAAAAAGGACTTGAAGCAAGAGGTTTGATATTAATGGCTCTGTCATTGGCATCAGTGTTCTGAAGAGCCTTCAGCTCTGCCATTCTCAACTTACACCTGCCTCCCAACTTTGCTCTCCTCTTTTTAGATGGTCCTGAAAACTCACCTATTTGATCAAATGTTTGGCCATCTTTCCTGTTTTCTCTATTTATGATCAAAATAAAAAATAATGCAGAAAATATTCTCTGCTGTATCAAAGTCACCCTTACGAAACAGCCTGGGAGTTTTGCTGTATGAAATAAATTTGTTTTTGAAAGCTTTGCTCCTGAAACACACTTTGAAGTTGGACTACACTCAGTTATATTTATACTCAGGCAGCCCAGTTACCAGTGATTACTGTGGAGGATCACTCGATTCCACTCAAGGTGAGTTTTTAGGACTATCTTGCCCTCTCATTAAACCTTTGTTATATGATTTCAGCATATCCCAACAATGGGCATGTAAATAGCATATAGACAATGATTTTGTGCTGTTGGCAACTACCTACATCAAACCCTCTCTTTTTCTCAATCTTCCTTTTCTTAAAATCAATTGAGAATGAAATCTTATGTAAAAGTTTCAAAATGATTAACTCTTCATTTTGACTGCAGTTGCACAAAATTACATTATCAGAACGAGTATAAATATGTGAAAGATTTATTTTGACTTCAGACCACAGCAAATTTGTGCTTTTCCATGGCAGCAGGTGAATCAGTACAATTTATGTTCAGATGGTTTAAAAACCTAATGTGAACTGCTGCCACTCTGGTCAATAGAAAAGCATTACACATTTGCACTGGCTACTATATGGGAGAAATGCCCTGTTTGTATTTTTTAAACTGGACACAAATCATTTCCTTGACAAAATTGTTATCTTGCTGTTTATCCCACTAGCAATACATGTCGGAAATTGTTGCCCGGCTGTTCCTCATCAGAGAGTTTACCAAGTCAATGATTACATTAAAGTTACAAATGGACTCTATCGGATGGGTATACACAGAATGATATGATTTCAAATGCTCGTGGGGGTGAATTTCCACTGGAATTTAAATGGAGCTTAATTCATTTTTTGGGGGATGGGGTTGCTCTGTGCTCTTCAACTGAAGATAGGCTAGGTGAACAAGAGGCTGCTCAAGATAACTCACCTCTCTCACATGGGAGAGAAGCAGAATGTAGTCCTTTGAAGCTGTGAGTGGTCACAATTCACCTTGTGACCCTCCAAGTCAACTGATGTGTCAATGCAAACAGATTTTAACTTTGCAGATTGGATTGGCATTTTTGACAGTTTCCTCGAGCAGTAGATGTTGGCTGTGGCTTATCCCCTCACCAGAATTTTACTGGCATGCCTGCCTGAGTCAGAAGATTGTGGATTCAAGTCCCAGTCCAATGATTTGAGTGCATGTAAAGTTGAGACTGTAAACATAAGAACGTAAGAAATAGGAGCAGGAGTAGGCCATCTAGCCCTTCAAGCCTGCCCCGTCATTGAATAAGATCACGGCTGATCTGAAGTGGATCAGTTCCATTTTCCCACTTTCTCCCCATAACCCTTAATTCCCTTGTCTGTCAAAAATCAGAAATATATTCAATGAGGTAGCCTCCACTGCTTCAATGGGCAGAGAATTCCAGAGATTCAATACCCTTTGAGTGAAGTTCCTCCTCAACTTCGATCTAAACTGCCCCCCCCCTTTATTTTGAGGCTGTACCCTCTATTTCTGGTTTCCTTTCTAAGTGGGAAGACTCTCTCTACCTCTATCGTATCTAGCCCCTTCATTATCTTACAAGTCTCTATAAGACCCCCCCTCAGCCTTCTAAACTCTAACGAGTACAGACCCAGTCTACTCAAACTCTCTTCATAAGCTAACCCCCTCATCTCTGGTATCAGCCTGGTAAACCTTCTCTATACTCCCTCCAAGACCAATATATCCTTTTGCAAATACGGGGACCAAAACTGCACACAGCACTCTAGCTGCGGCCTCACCAATGTCTTGTACAGTTGCAGCAAGACTACCCTGCTTTTATATTCTATCCCCCTTGCGATAAAGGCCAACATTCCATTCACCTTCTTGATCACCTGCTGCACCTGTAGACTAGGTTTTTGCAATTCGTACACAAGGATCCCCAGGTCCTCTGCACAGTAGCATGCTGCAGCTTTTCGCCATTTAAATAATAATCCCTCCTACTGTTATTTCTACCAAAGTGGATAATCTCACATTTGTCAATGTTATACTCCATTTACCAGGTCCTCGCCCATTCACTCAGCCAATCCAAATCTCTCTGCAGACTTTCCATGCCTTCCACGCAATTTGCTTTTCCACTCCTTTGTGTCATCAGCAAATTTTGTTACCCTTCACTCAGCCCCCTCCTCCAGATCATCTATGTAAATGGTAAACAGTCAAGACCCCAGCACTGATTCCTGCAGCACTTCACTAGTCACTGACTGCCAACTAGAATAGCACCCATTGATTCCAACTCTCTGCTTCTTGTTAGATAACCAATCCTCAATCCACGCTAACACCTTACCCCCAACTCCGTGTACCCTAACCTTCTGCAGCAACCTTTTGTGAGGCACCTTATCAAGCACCTTCTGGAAATCTAAAAACACCACATCCACTGGTTCCCCTCTATCTACTGCACTAGTCACATCCTCATCAAAATCCAATAAATTCATCAAACATGACTTCACCTTCACGAATGCGTGCTGCGTCTGCCTGATCAAACCATTCTTTTCTAGGTGTCTTGCTATTTCTTCTTTGATGATGGATTCGAGCATTTTTCCAACTACTATAATTCCCTGCCTTTTGTCTGCTACCTTTTTTTAACAATGGCATAACATTAGCCATTTTCCAATCTTCTGGCACTTCCCCAGAGTCCAGCGAATTTTGATAAGTAATAACTAAGGCATCTGCTTTCACCTCTTCCATTTCTTTCAGAACTCTGGGATGCATTCATCGGGTCCCAGGGACTTGTCTACCTTCAGTCCTGTTAGTCTATCACACACTATCTCACTAGTGACAGCAATGGCATTAAGGACCTCATCTCCTACCATCTTTCTATCTTTAATATTCGGCAAGCGATTTGTGTGGTCCTCCGTAAAGACCAATACAAAAAACTTATTTAAAGCCTCAGCCATTTCCTCGTTACCCACCGCTAACTCCCCCCTCTCGTCCTCCAAGGATCCAACATTCACTCTAGCCTGTGGCATAGGACTAAGCAATTACTGCCCTATTGGAGGCTCAGCTTTTCATGAGACTTTTTAATTGAGATTCGGCCTACCCTCTCAAGTGGACAAAGGACGAGGAACTTAAGAAGGAAATTTGGAGAGCCAGAAGAGGTCATGAGGAGGTCTTGGCAGATAAGATTAAGGAAAACCCCAATCACAAGTATGTGAAGAGCAAAAGGATGAGATGTGAAGGAATAGGACCTATCAAATGTAACAGTAGGAAGGTTTGTATTGAATCGGTAGAAATAGCAGCAGTGCTCAATCAATATTTTACTTCGGTATTCAGTATTCACGGTGAAAAAGGATCTTGGTGTTGTAGTGCAGGCTTGCAACGGACTGAAAAGCTTGAGTGTGTTCACATTAAGAAAGAGGATGTGTTGGAGCTTTTGAAAAGCATAAAGTTAGATAAGTCGCTGGGACCGATGGGATGTACCCCAGGTTACTGTGAGAGGCAAGGGAAGAGACTGCAAAGCCTCTGGCGATGATCTTTGCGTCATCAATGGAGACGGGAGAGATTACGAAGGAGTGGAGGATTGCAGATGTGATTCCTTTATTCAAGAAAGGGAGTAGAGATAGCCCAGGAAATTATAGGCCAGTGAGTTTAACCACAGTGGTTGATAAGTTGATGGAGAAGACCATAAGATGATGAGAGATATTGATCGAGTAGATTGTCAGAGGCTTTTTCCTAGGGCTGAAATGGCTGCCACAAGAGGACACAGGTTTAGGGTGCTGGGGAGTAGGGTCAGAAAAGATGTCAGGGGTCAGTTTTTCATTCAGAGGGTGGTGGTGATGGAGGCAGATTCGATAGGGTCTTTTAAGAGACTTCTGGATGAATAAATGGACTTACTAAGATTGAGGGTTGTCGGTAAGCCTAGTAGGTAGAGATATATTCTGTGCAACTTGTGGGCCAAAGGGTCTGTTTGTACTGTAGTTTTTCTATGTTTGAATAATGTATGCTGGTATCTAAGGCAATAGATTTTTCCATGTGTTTTGGCTAATATTTATCTCCCCACAATAGTTAGAAATAAATTAATTATTCATTTCTTGAGGAATCTTGCTGTGTTCAGATTGCTACACTTTTCTCCAATAGCGACTGAACGTCGCAGCACTTAACTGGATATGAAATATTTTGGGATGATCTTGTGATTCTGAAAGTTAAATGTGGATTTGTTCTTTAGACTGGAAGTGGATATAAGTGTCTGATTCCTGCAACCCCCCTCATACTTATACATGAGATCTAAAGAATTCAATAATAGTGTGCATCGTGAATCCCTAGAAACTTATATTTCTCTGCTGAACAACCAAACTATTTAAAATTAAAATATCAAATTTCAATTCTGTGTATCCAAATTTGTGGCCTCCAAATCCAAACATTCATTCAAAAGTTCATCTCTGCAAAATAGGATTTAAATCTGTTTCATAGGAAGTTCCTACGAGTAATACTGCAGGAGAGGCTTTTTTTGACAAAACACAATTGAACTGTTGCTCAGATGTAATCCTGTAGAGTGGCGGGATGGGCAAATTTGTAACTTTCATTCTGCAGACAGTCTCCAGTCACTTTACAGAAATGCCCAACCCAAGATAATCTACATATTTGATAATCTTAGAAAAACCACTTAAATCTGTAAGACAGCAGATTTTCAAAGTGATTGAATTAATGATAACGTGATTCCATTATTGATCTGAATCCATTGCTAAAGAGCATTAAATAGGAAACAGGTAAATGCAATAAAAAGAAAACCTATTATTACTTACTCACTGATCAAAGTTCAGGAGAGTGAACTGTGCAGGGATTTTATCCACGTGCATACGATCCTTTTCTTTTTATATTCCTGTGCTAACTTATAAATATGCACCTTTATTTATTCCATCCTTGACGGAGGGTGGAGGTGGAGAAAATGGAAATAATCTTCTTCCCCTTCTACATCAGCCCTTTCTCAGTCTGAAAGTTAATTACTGTTTGTCGTCCCTACAATGTTAATTACATTAGTCGGCACTTCTACTGCCATTTACAATTCAAAATCATTATCTCAACACTTTCTTTTGTATAGCTGGCCCTATAACTATGGTAATGTGGTTGACTCTTAACTACGTTCTGAAATGGCCCTTAAGCTCAGGAATAGGCACCTCATGTAAGAAGAAAGAAGAAACTGGTTCAGCTATAGTGATTCTGAAATAATTCAAAAGTACTTTGGGGCTTCGTGATGTCTAGAAAGACATGATATTGTTGTGCTCAACAAAGACACGTCATATTTATAATTTTAAATATAACTAAAATTATATTTTTAATAATTCTTCAGCTATTCACTTTAAGGGAATTCTCCACTCCCATAGCAGTGCACCTCCACCTGTGGGTTTCCCATTGACGGTGGCGGGTCCAGAGTATCCCACCACTACCAAACAATACTCATCTCCTGCTGACTGGAAATGCGCAGCTCGGAGGCCAGAGAATTTCACCCATGGATTCTGAGCTCATATAAAAATGTCTGGAATTGTACATTATTTAAAATGGACATGGGAGAACTATTAAGATGCCTGTCAAAGAACAAAGGTGACCTTTGCAACTTCAGCACAGGCTATCTGAAGCTTCCAGAAAATTCATAATTGTATCATCCTGGGTGGGGCTTTCTCCTAGGATGGATAAACCAAGATGCATACTATCTGTGGAATTCATGCTTGCAATTGTTTGGGGATTTGCCCAAAGCACGAGTCCAGACTCCATGCCTCTGAGTTGGAATCCGAACAATGAGAACTGGATGGAAACCAATTCATCCTCGGGAAGTGTAGACAATTCATCCATTACCTCAGCTGTAGAGCAATGGCTTTCAGTGAAACCAGTTTGGTGGACAATGCCAGTCTGATTCAAACTGGCTAGAAATAACTTTTTATCTGAAGACACAGAAAGACATTGGCAATCTGAAGAAAACATCAAAAGAGACAACAGCTGCACTAAAAATCTGTGTCACCTTTGTCTTCAAGAACCTGCAGGCTACACATCTTAAAAGAGACACCAACTTGACTTTAAAGTCCATTGGTAAACAAATTCAACCTTGTGATAAAAAGGCCACAGTGACCTGCTGCATATTATCTCTTTCAGACAATCCTGTGGCTATCTGGATATCTGCATTCAGCTATATGAATCCATCTGAACTACAATTCATAATGGAAAAATACTCTTCTTTTATTGGATCCATTGTAACTGTTCTTCTACTACCAAAACAATATGTGAACTTCGAACGACTCTTTTGGTTTACAACTTGTAAAAGAATACCACTCTGTTTAACTGTACTTTTCTTATCTGTGAAGGAGTGATTAACATAACAGATAAGTTTTTGGGTTGAATGTATGAATAAATATTCTTCTTTATTTAGTCTCATAAAAGCTTGCTGCTGTTATTTTTCTGAATTGACCACACACTCCAGGGGCTAAGAAATTCCATGCATCTCACTTATTAAAAACACACTGAATACAAACAGTAAGGAAAGGGAATTGAAGGTTTCAGTTTACCTCTCCTCCCTGGCTGTAACAATATAAATATAAAGATTTTTTAAAAATAAATGATATTGAATTGAATAAGATGATGATATGGACAACTGTAGCAACTGATTATTTCACATCGTTGTTAAATCATCAATGTGAGTAAAAATAATACAAAAATGTGATAATTAAGAACACTTTGTGTCCAGTTGTGTATTGTAACAATATAGAACAAAGAACAAAACAGCACGGGGAACAGGCCCTTTGGCCCAACGAGCCCACGCCACCACCCCGATGTTCCCACCTCTACCCGCGATCCCTGTCCATGTTTATAGATCTATGGATTAAAAACCAAATTTGAGACAATTTAGGGAGAATTTGTTTTGCCAATTAGCCTAAGAGCACATCTTTGGGATGTGGGAGGAAACCGGAGCACCCGGAGAAAACCCACGCAAGCACGGGGAGAATGCGCAAACTCCCACAGACACAGGCCCAAATCCATGTATCTGCACAGCACAGCGATAGTCACTGAGCTGTCGTGTTGATGGTCCAGGTCAAGCATACACTAACAACGTGAAGCAGTAGGATACTCTCGAAAAAGATCCAAGAGCAGTCCTCTCATGACCCATCGTGTGTATGCCCCTCGTTAGACAACAAGGTGGACCAAAGCACCTGTAGGATAAAAACAAGTACATCAATATCATCATCTATTTACACACTTCCCAGGGACTCCCAAGGCTCATGATCCCTATTTTAAATCAGTTTTCTATACCCCTCCATTCCCATTCTGTTCATGTGCCCATCTAAGTATTTCTTAAATAACTCCAGAGTGCCTGCCTCCACCACTTTACTTGGCAGCGCATTCCATACCCCCACCACCCTCTGTGTGAAAAAACTCCCTCTAGCATCCAAATTATACCTTACCCCCCTCACCCTAAGCCCGTGACCCCTCGTGCTATTTGAGTCCATCCTAGGAAAAAGCTTAACCCTGTTTACTCTATCTATACCCCTCATAATCTTGTACACCTCTATTAGATCTCCTCTAAGTCTACGTCTTTCTAAGGAAAACAGTCCCAATTTGCCTAATCTCTCCTCGTAACTCAGACCTTCCATACCAGGCAGCATCCTGGTAAACCTCCTCTGCACTCTCTCCAGAGTCTCCACGTCCTTCCGGTAGTAAGGCGACCAGAACTGGACGCAGTATTCCAAATGAGGTCTAACCAGCATTTTATACAACTGCAACATTAAAGGCCAGCTCTTGTACTCTATACCCCTTCCTATAAAGGCTAACATACTATATGCTTTCTTCACAACCTTCTTCACTTGCTCTGCCACCTTCAGAGACTTGTTCACCTGCATCCCCAGGTCCCTCTGCGTTTCTATACTCTTAATAGGTCTACCCTTTATCATATACCTCCCCACTACATTCTTTCTCCTGAAATGCATCACCTCACATTTATCAGGATTGAATTCCATCTGCCATCTATCTGCCCAAGCTACCAGCCTATCTATGTCCTGCTGCATCGCCTGACAATGCTCCTCACTATCCGCAAATCCAGTCATCTTTGTATCGTCTGCAAACTTGCTGATCACTCCACTTACTACCTCTTCCAAGTCA
The DNA here is from genome assembly GCA_024679065.1 of Sphyrna mokarran. Lineage (NCBI taxonomy): Eukaryota > Metazoa > Chordata > Chondrichthyes > Carcharhiniformes > Carcharhinidae > Sphyrna > Sphyrna mokarran. The sequence goes on from JAGIQG010000005.1 coordinate 97,858,149, forward strand.
TTTATATATATTACAAATAGAAGAGGTCTCAGTACCGAGCCCTGCGGCACACCACTAGTGACCGACGTCCAGCTAGAGAAACACCCTTCCACTATTACTCTCTGTCTCCTATTACCAAACCAGTTACTTATCCATCTAGCTACCTGTCCTTGTATCCCATTTGCCTTGACCTTCTCGACTAACCTCCCATGAGGGACTTTGTCAAACGCTAGCTTCACTGTTTTGTCACTGGTTCTGCAACTTTACTTTAAAGCTCATTGTTAGCCCCTATTTGTCTTATTCCATTCGAACAAATGAATATCCATGTTTACATGCTCATCATCATGGGCTGTTCTATGTGTGCAACAAGTTTAACCAAAACCGATATCTTGCATCTTCCTTGGCCTACTGCCATGCTACAATGAAGCCCAAAGTAAACTGGAGGAAGAATACCTAATCTTCCGATTAGGCACATTGGGGCCTTCTGGACTCAACATGAGTTCAATATGGAGTTAGACTATGAACTTTCCCTCCATGTTGAATCCTTTTTGTTTCTGTGGTTTGCCCCAATGCAAACACCCCCGCCTTACCTTCCCCATGGGTTATCTGCCACTTGTCTTAATTTTGCTTCTCTGAGCACTGACCCTGTTCTCCTGTTTAACATATTCTGATATCGTACTTTATGCCACTATTGGCATTTCTTCAGTCCTTAATGCCGCCATTAACAATCCCTTTATCTTGTGTCCATGATACCTTTGCCAATTTCTCCTTAGCTCCAACCTATCTCTGACCTTCTATTCTGCCCCATCTCCTCCATCTCCATGCCTCCCTCTTCCACAGCTGTGATATCAATTATATTTCTATCCCTCTTCAGTTCTGTAGAAGAGTCCTACAGGCTCAAAACTTTAATTCTATTCTTTCTCCACAGATGCCGCTAGGCCTGCTGAGTTTATCCAGCATTTTCCATTTAACCTGTACCTTTGTGCCTGGTTATGGTTCTCAAGTTGACTACCTTGTCTGTTTCATGCCACTTATGTCCAGTTGTAAATTGGAAGCATGTATTGCTCGCTTGTCACTAACTGAATGATGAACGAGACCTTAATTCTGGTGAGCTGGCCTTTTAATGAGTCTGCATGATGTACAAATGCATACATATGTTCTTCCCAACACTTGCTGTTAGAAAAGTCAACATGCCTTCAAACTTCCCTAGCTTAATTGCGAAGGTTCATTCCGTTATGGAGAAGCTGTTTTTTGGCCTCCCATTCCATTAAGTTCCTCAATACATCTTGCTCTCTGCTCCTGGGAGGCTCAAGATTCTGGTTTTGTGTCTGTTGAGGGAATACATTTTAGCCAAGGCACTGTGGTGAGCTCTTATACTCTTTTTAATTATGATTGTTTATTGTCGATTTTTCCATTTTCCCCACCCCATAGGTGCAGATCTGTGCCAGGGGTTCAGTTTCTAACATTCATTTTATTGTTTGCCATGTGGTTAAAGCAGCTATCATTTTATGGGAGAATGAACAGGTGATGTATATCGCAAGGAGGACCACAGTGAGGAGAAGGCTAGCACTTGTGAGATGGGGGATCTTCTTCAAGGTGAGGAGCAGTGTTCAAGAAGCCTTTGAATGACCATTATAGGAGATAAGTACTGTGGTCTAGTGGTGTGGACACTGTCAGCTCACTGACATGTCATCGAATGATAATGGATTGCACTACAATCTTCTTTACATCCAATGTTGCACACAACTACTTTCTGAAAATTTCAGTCACTTGATCTCAGTACCGTGTTACTAATACATTACTAATTCACTTTCAAGATTTCCTTCGACTGAGCTCATTTCGAATGTGACCTCATCCTTTCTGTGAGATAACAGTGTTGAGCTCATCATGTCGTAATATTGTCTGGAATTTAGAACTTAAAATCTGAGAACATTCTGTGTTTTAACCCTTCTCCACACAGGTTTTAATGGTTGCTTTGAATCCTAAGAGAACAAAAGGTGAAAAAATAATCCATTGATTAATAAATGGCTCCAGCAGAATCCTGTGAATTTGGACAACTAAAAGATGATCTCATTAAAAATAGGATGTCTTCGGCATAGGACATCTGACAAGCGAGAGCAAGTCTACCAAAAGAGCAGAAAATGTTTTCTCAAGGAAGTGACAGACAAGTGCAGAAGTGTAAAGGCTGCTAATCATTAGCTAGAGCACCTGTATGCCAGAACAGACCAGGAGTTACATTATGCTGATAGAGAACAATCATGGCCAAATAACAAGATGCAAATTATGCAGAGTCCATCACGCAAAGTTAAAGAATATTTGTCTAGCAGTGGAAAAGCAGTGTTTTAACTGCAAGACGCTAAATCATTTGGCACACAAGTGTATGGCTAGAAAGAAACAAAACAGCTTCGAAAGATACACAATGGAAAGCTATCAGCCAAAGAGTTTGACAATCTCCAGGCATTCTCAACTTCCAGGGGTGGGGGTTAACAATGACCAGAAACTGAACTGGACTAGCCAAATAAATTCAGTGGGCGCAATGTTCCAAAACAATATATTTCCCGCTGGGTCAGTGGGCTCAATCCTGATCACAATCCTCCCCATTTAGTCATTTTTTTGGATAGAAGTGTGATTTGCACTATGGATGAGAGGGGTGGAGCCTAAAGGTGTCAAGGCCTAAGTATCTGTTCTTCAAAAATCTGGGCACTGTTTTTAAAGGGTACACAATCTCAAAATGAGGCTAAAGATGCCCCCCTCCACCAGTATCCTGCAACAATCCCACTTCTCCCTAAACACCAGAATCGCTGCCACCCCCCCCCCTTGCATTATGGGGTAATCAAAGGACCTCATCCTCAGAGCTGCCCTTTTAGACCCCAACCACTTCAGGCCACACTCTTCAGGGTCTGCATGTTGATAGGTCCAGGGCACTGCCCAGCCAAGTCACTGATGACCTCCAATGACTTCTGCTGCCCCCCTCACCACCCCCCCCCCCCCCCCCCTATCCACCTACACACACCATGGCACAATCATCATATTTGCCCTCCATAGTGATTCCCGCTGGCACAACTTTGCACTGGTAGGTGGATGAATTCCAGGTACCAGGCGAATCGGACTTATGCCAGAGAAGGTTTAAAAATGTTAATCCTTGCCCAGTACAAATCACATTATGGCCCCTCTCCTGAGACTCTCCAGCCAGAACGGGTTTTCCTGCCGAGGCTGGAAGAATTGCCCCCTGTGGCTGCAAAGCAGGTCAGTGGCTAGGAATCCTGCAGTGGGTAACTCACCCCCTCCCTCCCCTACATTTGCCTAACATCTACAGGACACAAAGTATGATGGAATATTCTCCACTTACCTGGATGAATGCAGTTTCAACAACACTCAAAAATGCAATGCCATCAGGATAAAGCAGCCTGCTTGACTGGCACCCCTCCCACAAACATTCACTCTCTACACCAGTGATAAACAGTAGCAGCAGTATTTAACATCTACAAGATGCACCACAGGAATTTATCAAAACTCCTTCAGCAGCACCTGTCAAACCCACAGCCAAAAGCATCTAGAAAGGTAGGGGAAGCAGACACAAAGGGACAGCACCATCTGGACATTCCCCTCCAAGAGGAACTTCACTCACCATCCTGACTTGGAAATAAGTCACAGTTCCTTCACTGTTGCTGGGTCAAAATCCTGGAACTCCTCCCTAACAGCACTATGGGTGTACCTACAGCAAATGACTGCAGCAGTTCAAGACGGCAGTTCCTTATCAAATGCAGTTAGGGATGGGCAATAAATGCTGACCTACCAAATAACACCCACATCCTATACACAATAAAAGAATACTGCAGATTGGTTCTGTCAACTCGATTGGTGTTAAATGATTTTGACTCACCAACATTAAGGGCATTCAAATGGTCATTGGATAGGCATATGGATAATATTGGAATAGTTTAGGTTGGAGGATCATTAGATTGGTTGCATTGGTCAGTGCAACATCAAGGGCCAAAGGGCCTGTACTGCTCTATAATATTCTATGTTCTATGTTCTGTGACTGTTAGAACAATGACTGCAGAAGGAGAGAGCCAGGTGAAGTTTTGGATACAGTAAGAAGTCTCACAACACCAGGTTAAAGTCCAACAGGTTTTTTTGGTAGCAAACGCCACCAGTATAGGACTAGTATTTGGCTTTTGGTACCAAATAAACCTGTTGGACTTTAGCCAGGTGCTGTAAGACTTCTTACTATGCTTACCCCAGTCCAATGCCGGCATCTCCACATCAAGTTTTGGATAGACACTGGTGCATCATGCAATATCATGAACTTCTCAGATCTGTCCAAATTGGCTCAAAATGGCAATCCAGAATTTAACCCTAAGCAGTAAAGTTGAAGTTACGTGGCGGTGCAATCACATATTAAGATAATAAATTATTCTGCATGCATAATGTAAGCAAGAATGAAGATCTAGACTTCCAGATTAGAGAAAATTACCAATTATTTCAACCAGAACAAGTCTACAGATTCTGGAGGAGTAATGTCTTTATACCGTTTAGACGTCCACCTGGTGAATATCATCTACAAACAGACAAGAGTGTAACCAATTCAGTGTCTGTCAGGTAGAGTTCCAGCTGCTCTCAACTCCAGCCTAAAAATTAAGATCAAGAAGCTAGAAAAAGCGGGAATAATCAAGAAAGTGACAACTTCTACATACAGGACTAATAGTACTATAGCTATGAAACAACCTGGAAAGCTGACACTATGCTTAAATCCAATAATCTAAATGAAGTATTGAAAGGATATAATTACCCTATACCAAACATTAAAGGAGTGTTGCCCTTAGCTTGCCAGCTACCTGATGTGAAAGATAGTCACTGGAAAGTGAAGCTTGATGACAGCAGCCATTCCTAACTATGTTCAGGACACTGTTCTAGTGATACAGTTGGTTGTGTCTGCTATTTGGCTATTCCATAGTTCCAGAAGAATATCAATGCAGACATGTGAGTGACCTTCCCAGAGTTGAAGTTACAGTGGTTAATCTGCTTGTCTATGCATATGGAGACACAATAGAAGAGGTCATCACTGACTGTAATCAGAACATAGTGTGATTGCTAGAGAGAGCTCACCAGATGAAATTAAAGCTGAACAAAAAAAAACTGCAACTGAAAATGCCTTAAGTATATAGGACATTACTGATAGCAAAAGATCTTTTTCCCAGATCATGATAAGATGAGAGCTGTATCAACAATGCAACAGCCAAAAGATGCAAAAGCAGTGCAATCATTTGGCATCAGTGTGAATGAGGGGACAGTAGTCAGGTGAATTGTCAATGGCAATATGCACACATACCATTAAAAGACATGTATAATTTAATGATGTATATGCAATACATGTGCAGAGACCACCTAAAATAACAAACAGCTTATTAAAGCACAAGAACAGTAGTGACATGATAGGTAACTTGGGTAACTCATTGTCACACATGACAGTGCATGCAAATTTACCTTTTGTATAAAAAGGAGAGTGTTTAAGTTTTGAAATGCAGTGTGGAAAATTGGTTCTAACTGGCTGCAGTCAGGTGAGCTCTGCCATGAGTCGCAAGACTGAGGACAGCTATCTTGCATTCAGTTCATTAAAGATATTGCACAAGAAACACTGTACTCTTAGAACTTGTCACATTTGAGCTCACAACACAGAAATGGAAGCACAAATACATACAATTAGTGACACAAGTAGTTATCTATGATGCTAACAGCCTGATTCTAAGACCCCCTGAAATGTTTTTGGAATCTGGTTAAATAAATTGACTAGATAGATGAAATACGGTTTAGTTTCCTGCACTGGCTATAGTATTTCATGGACACCTCATTGGATCATCCCATTGTTTAATGAGCATGGTGCCCTCAGGTTATACATCCAATAGTCTCTCTCCAACAGCAAGAGATGTCATGGTTATTCATCGATTATAGCAAATTACCAAGATAATCTTTCATCCAATAGCAGAATGTGAATAATCATTCCAATATATAGGATATGTGTGCATTCATATCTATTTGGAAAAGATGTTCTACTACTTGTCTGTCTAAAAGAAAAAATAATAAAAAATTGCTATTTAAATTCCTGACCTATATCGTTATCGTTATTTGTTATATACACAGCTCCACTTTTTCTTCCTTATAAACTGTGACAGCTTGCTGAAATCAACTGGCCTCTCTCAAAGGACTTTGTTCACAGCACTGCTGTCCATCTGCTCCTTTCTTTACTTTTGACCTGTTGCCAACATTTATCCTAAATTCCTAACTGCCAGACTCATTCAAAAAAAAGGTAACAGGTGGTCATATTCTAATGTGAACCAATCATATTAAACCTGTATGGATTTGAAAATCGTATAATAGACTATCTTTCAGGCCTGTTGCCAGGGAGACTACAAAAACAATTTTACAGAAAACACAACACAAATTAAGTCTGAAAGTTCTGGTGTCACGTACATTGCAGCTACTTCACAATAGTTACAATAATGCATTGCAAAAAGTTCTGAGTATAAATGTTTTCAATGATAACTCAAAATTGGTAGGGCCAAAGCTTGCATCTACAATTCTTTACAGTGTGTTCCTAATTCTATTTGTGTCTTATCCTTCTGATAAAGGGGAGAGTCTGTCCCCAGCCTCCTGGTGTTCACATGTAACTTTTAAGTGACATATTACAGAGCAGCTTGAGCACAGGCTTCTGAACAAAACCACTTGCCATGCTTTCAGCCAAGGAGTGGCGTGCGAGCTACAGAGACTCAAGAAATTAAAATTTGTAAACAATGAAGGAAAACTCACAAGTGATTTGAACAATAAAATGTAACATGAAGGGTTAACAAACTGGATATGCTAATATGCGACATTAGGTGCCCACGTGCTAGGTACTGAAGGCAGCAGACAGATAGCCCTGAGGGGAATTGTGCATTCACTGTAATCCATAGATGCATGCTATAATTAGTGTAAATAAACTGGTTTTAAAGTAAATATTCTGGTAGACCTACTGCTCTTCCCTGTTAGAATTGTAACTTGGCATATTCTACAATGTTAAGCACACGGGTGATGGTGGCAGTGGTGTGGGGAGGAGGGGCAGGTGGTGGGAGATGATGGGGGAAGCTTACATGTGACCCAGGGTTGTGGAGGAAAGAATTGCAAAGATTCCTGGTACTGATCATTATCCAGTGACCTTTCTTGGAAATGTATTTACATGGACATTAGATGAGGGCAGGATTTTGTGTTTAATTGTGATGCCCTGTACACCTGTCAGCATGAATAAATGTCATTTGAGTGAGATATCAAAAAATGGAAAGATAACCCAGTCAGGAGTTATTACCTTCAGAGGAAAGTAAGAGAGACAAAAATAAGCCAGAATTTACTGTAGCCAATCAACAAATGGTATCTGCCATTCATTGGGCTTGCCTGTGCTTGTTTAATTTCCAGGACCTTTTGCACAGAAAGTTGTTGGATGTGTGAAATTGAAGTGGTACAGTGCCCTTTACAAAAAATCTGAGACCTGTGTATCTCATCAAAGGCTGTGACAGGAACAAGTTAGACACACTGTGAGTCAGAATAGTGAATTCAAATCAGATTCAGAATGTAACATAAAGACAAGGTTCAAAAGATTGGATTCAAGAAAGAGGAAAAAGGATAGAAAGAGAAAGCAAAACAAAATGCAACTGTATTAAAAAGAAAATCTACAACAGTAATTCAAAGTTGAAGGGTGGCACAATGGCGAAGTGGTCAGCAATGCTGCCTCACGGTGCCAGGAACTCAGGTTCAATTCCGGGTTCAATTCTGGCCTTGTGCCTGTGTGGAGTATGCATGTTCTCCCTGTGTCTGCATGGGTTTCCCCTGTGTGCTCCAGCTTTTTCTCACACTCCAAAAATGTGTGGGTTAGGTTGATTGGTAATGCTAAATTGCCCCTTAGCGTCATGGGATTAAAACAGTAAATAAGTAGGTTTTACAGGGATAGAGCCTGGGTGAGATTGTGGTTGAGGTTGAATGGCCTCCTTCTGCACTATAGCGATTCTACAATCCTATGACTGAGACTTCACACTTAGATTGAGGTGGATATGACTTAACATTCTGTAGTGACTTTAGTCCCTTTCTAGGAGGTCAGTACAGGATTCCATGTCATTCAGTGCATTGAATGGTGAGGCAGATAATGAGTTGCTCTTTCACAAAGCTAGCAGTGGAGAGCTTCATCTAAAACAGTTGCTGAAGGGTATTATGTGCGTGGATATCTTATGTATTTTTACTGTTAAATTACCTTCATAGAACAGAATTCTAGATTAAATTTGTCTGGATGAATTCATTCCAGTTCTCTTCAAGAGTAATTCAGCTAGTCTCTTTCTCCTGTCCTTTCCCCAGAACTCTTGCCATGTAACAACCTTTTGCCAATCAGATCAACTTCCTTTGGTTCCTGACCCCTCCAGCATTGGGATCAGTTTCTCCCTAGCTTCTCAGTTTAGACCCCTCATGATTTTGAACAGACCTCTTTAAGCCACTTGTCTTTTGCATTTGTGAGCCACTGGCTTTGAGATCCAGCTTGTGCCTCTGGCAGAGCTTTGGAGAGGATTCAGACACATTCAAGTTGAGAGCGGTGGTCACTTCAGCAGACGGCAGCAGATCTTTGTTCCAGCAGGCTGCTAAATGTCTGCTGTGACCTGATGTGACATCCTGAGCTTCCTGGGACACCAGTGTTCGGACATATCAAGGGAAATTTGTGTGCTGATACTTGCAAGCTGCATGCTGCTCCTGTTTCCCTCCCTCGTGGGAAGCTACCAGATTCATGACTACCAGGTTGTGGCTATTCCTTCTGTTGCTGTTGGCATTGCTGATCACCTTTGTTCTCATCTGAGATCCAACATAAAGCAACATAAGCATCCTGATCAGGCCTCCAAACTCCAGATCAGACCCAACAAAGTATTGAAGAAATGACATTTTTACTGTTCTTTTTTTTTGACACCTGCCTGTAATTTTGCTGCACATTTGCTTCTCTATACCTCTCCCAATATTTGGTGGCCACAACTTAGAGTAACTAAGTAGTGTAAGGATACCTCTATTAATTTTTAATCAAATAGATTCATTTTTTTTAGCCCTTTGGGACATGGTCTCTCTCCAGCACTGTAATGTTCTCTTGTGTACCCTTCTCTTATGATCGCGTACATTAGGAATCCGAAGTGGAGATCAGTCCAATGAAGTTACTGCTCAGCACAATCATTATGAATAACAAACCCTTTCCCACAAATAGGAGTGCTGAGACTTTATTGATACAGTTCATAGAAACATACAACAGTTTTCATTACAGAGAGAAGTATATTTATCACCATGCCACTGCAAGAGCACCAGACTGGTTCTTATTTCCATCTTTGAATCTCAGCATTATCCTTGCAGTCTATTTCGGAGTACATCATTTAAACCAAAGGTCAAAGTTCTATTGCACATAAAGTTGAATGCAATGTCAAACAGCATCAAAGGGCAGTGAAGGACTATGATTACCCTTTAAGGAAAAATAATCTGTTCCTATATTGTTGCCAATGATTTTTAAATGGCAAGCTCAAGGGCAATCATGCTGAATTACAAATGCAGCTACAATGTGGTGTTAACCCTGACATTTTAAAAGAACAAAAAAATTCCCCTGGTGTTGCATTCTTTGTATTACACGTGCTGATCTTTGATTGACAGGGCAGACAGATCCCCTGATGCCAGGTTCTGCCCATTCTGCTCCTTCCCCACCCATAAAGAGATGAAGAATGGTGTCACATTGATTCTCTTCCTTTAATTAGTGCCTCAGCCTGACAGCTCAATGACAAGTCCGAGGTCTATACTGTCAGGCTTTCTGGCCTGTCTTCAAACCATTGAACGCTCTTCAAATCCTTTCCTACGTATTGAGACACTGGAAAAGACCATACCACAGGAGCAAATGCAAGTATTGATCGCAGAATCAATAATAAAGAGAACTGAAAGGTGGAGTGAAAATTGGGTGAAGGGACAGTGGGATAATGGGCTGTAACTTCCGTGTTTCAGGCCCTTGTATTTGGAAGATACCACAAAGATGTGCTGGGGTACTCTTGCCCCCTCAGAGGCCCCCAGGTAAGAATTCATTGGAGTTGTCCTGCATCCTTCAAAAATGCGATATAAATCACAACCTTTGGTAGCTCATCCTATCTCACATCAATAATTACCCAAAAATTTAGAAGAATTAAAATCACTTCTAGCTTCTGGTTAACTATTGTACAGCCACACTGAGTCACCACAGAACTCTGTCAACACATCCAAACCCCAGGTGACCCACTCAACTCCCTGACTACCACCCTCACAGGACTCTACACCCACTAACCCTCCCCTCACACTAGACTCACCCCAACCTCCAATGACTACACTCCATGGTACAATGCCCCACAGGGCTCTCCCATCCCCAATCCATTCTTCCACACTGGACACATCTACCTCCCCTCCCCCCACCGACTAACTCCACCCACCTGCCATGGGACAATTCCTTATGTGACTCCCTCCATCCTCAAGAGATACAGCCCCATCTGGAAAGTTCCCAAACAACAGGACTCCCTTTGCCTACCATTGGTCTCTCATGCCTGTGGGGACTCTCGTCTCTGACACTGCCGCCTGGCTTAACTCTCACCCTCACATCCCCTCACTCACAGGACTGACACAATTTGGCCCAATACCAACCCCTCAAGGTTTGACCCAGCACAACACTCCAGAGCGACTCAACTCAGCACCCTCCCAAAATCCTGACCCAACCTATCACCTTCCCTGAGGTGATTCTACCATACCTGAGCCCCACCACAAAGACAAGCCTGACCTGACCTGACCTGACACAAATTTCCCCCTCCGGGCCTGACTGTACACCTCACTCCCAGACCCAATTGGACACAACACACACTTCAAGGTCAGCCTGGATTTGACATCTTGCACCAAGGTCTGACCTGACTTGAAACCTACCCCAAGGCCCTAGTGTGCCTGAGCGCTACCTCCAAGCCCAGCATGACCAGCCACAAATTCTGCCCCAGATTTGACTCTGCACATCTCACTCCTAGGCCTGACTGGACTTCAAGACCGACCTGGACTTGACACTTCCCACCAAGGCCTGACCAGACTTGACACCCAAACCCTGCTCTGCAAGGCCTGACTCCCCCACTCCCCAAAGCCCTCCACCCTCAATCGGACCCACATATCTTATATACTCACATTCCTCCTGGCTTGTTCAAGAATCTTTAAGCCTGGTTTACTACAGCTAGTGCCATATAAAAGGAGGGCACACCTTCCTTACCTATGACTCTACAGCCCTCAACACTGGATTCTGAAATGTGCTGCGTTGCATAGATTTCACCCAGCCTGAGTTGGAAGCCAAGAGAAGAATCAATCTGAATTTCAAGATGAGCTCCCAATCAGGCTGGCTCTCTGACTCAGTTACCACTCCATCGGAAGTTATGACCACTATGATATCTCTTCCTCATGTTTGGCAGCAAGTCTTAAACTTAAAATTCAGCTTTTAGAAAATATTGTTACCCTCAGGCTTCATTCAAAAAGCTTTTAGGATGTCATTGTCAAATGTAGTCAGCGAAACCATAGAAGCCGCAGATTGGAAACAGGGTTTATCTAATTGGAAAACGTTTGGATCTCCTCGAACTGAATTGATGTCTTTCAAAAATAACTGGCTGAAATCCAAACAAATCACAACTTTCTAAGTGAAACAATCCACGGGGATGTGCAGTAACAAACTTGGCACCGTCCACACATTCTAACCCTCAGCCCATTCTTCACCAACATGTTTATTACATAAAGGTGTGGATACAACGGTCCATAACTTCTGGGCTCCCCAGATTTGAATGTTGGAGAATACCTCAACGTTCCCAGGTAAATATTTGTAAGGCCATGCTCAGAAGCACTAACTTTCCCCGGGCAACTGCGTTGCACTGTGAACCTTCTGAATAAGTGATTTAACCCCTAACCTCAGATTGGTCTGCTAGAGTTACGTTAATAGTTAGAAAAAATTAGAAGTAAACCCTCTTCTGCACTTCTATCTTAAACACCCAGATCAATCAATACATGGAACGCACACGCAGCTGACAACCGCACCCTGAACCCTCTGCCCCCCTTCCCCCCCCTCCCCTGTCTGGGGAAAACACACAACCCAACTAACCACTTTTTGACCCCACCATGAGATTCCTCACCACCCACCTGTGAACTTCTCCCACCTGCACGGGACTGCCGCACACAACCCATGAGGCTGATTCTCATCTCTTGACCTGGCTGGAAACCTCCCTTCCCCACTCCCCATTCTCCCACATCCCTTAGTTAATGCCCTCTCTTGATCTGGCTCAAACCATCCCTGCTCCATCCCTAGCCTTATGCCCAGTGTCCGATTTCCGAACCTTCCCAACCAAATGTCTACCCCTTTGGCCACCCAGTGGCAGATCTTCCTCCACCCCTGACCCGATCCCCCAACTCCACCTAACCTGATCCCCAGATTCTCAACTTCTGACAACTCTCATCTATCACCAGTGCCTTAACCCATGCACTTCCAATGTCCAAAAACCTCACCTCTTATTGTCTGACCCCACTTACCATATGATACCTCCCATCCACTAAACACAATGTCTGAGAAAACCCCCACCCCACCTTGTTCTTGGTCAGTATGGGTCTTCACAAGAATTACCCAGAAGTTAGAAGAGGCTTTAAACCTTTCGGAACAGAGCAAAGTTCGTGATTTAAATTTTTTTTTTGATAGTCCTCAGCAAAGGGCATTTGCCCGGGGAACCTCCTACTTCTGGCAATTGTTGGGCAAACTCTTATCTGTGAATTCCTAAGAGGGGTTCATAAGAACATAAAAACAAAAGAAATAAGAGGATGAGTAGGCCATCTAGACCTTCGAGTCTGCCCCATCATTCAGCAAGATCATGGCTGATCTGAAGTGGATCAGTTCCACTTTCCCATTTTCTCCCCATTACCCTTAATTCCCTTGTCTATCAGAAACCTATCTAGCCATGACTTAAATATATTCAGTGAAGTAGCCCCGACCACTTGAATGGGCACAGAATTCCAGAGACTCACCACCCTTTGAGTGAAGAAATTCCTCCTCAACTCTGATCTCAACTCCGTCCCCCAGTGCCTCACCCCAAATCCCACGCTGGAGAGTTCGGAAGCTACATCTCAATGTTTTGCACCTTAAAAGATGTTTCATCATCATGCCAAGGTCAACTTCGCACAAACTCAACACTTTGGCCTCAGTGCAAGGAAAGCCGATAAGATAAAGTTTATGTCAGAGCACAAAATCAAAACACTGCAAATGCTAGAAATCTGAAATAGGAAAAGTAAAAATTCTGCAAAACAAAAGAGAAAATGCTGGAAAATCTCAAAAGGTCTGGCAGCATCTGTAGGGAGAGCCAAAAGAGCTGACGCGTCAAGTCCAGGTGACTCTTTGTCAAAGCTGGTTTCAGATTCCAGCATCTGCTTTTATTAAATATTCTGGAATCAAACTGTGGAAGAAGAAACAGAGTTAACATTCTAGTTTGATGGCTTTTCTTCAGAGCTGAGAACTTTCAGATGAAATCCAGAAATGCTATCAGACCTGCTGAATATTTTCAGCACTTTCTGATACGTATTTGAATTGTGGCACTTGCTTCATATTATTATCCTTCAGGTCGTGCATGATGATTGTTTATAGGGGCATGCTTGCGTATGCATTTGGCCCAGTGAAACATATCATAGCATGTACTTGCACGCGTACACACACACACACACACACACCCCTATAAACAATAATTATGAGGATAGAAACTAAGGCAAAAGATGGCATTCGTGCTGAGGTACACTACGTAGAAAACACTTGACTGACATCAAAGGAAATTATAGTCAAACAAAAGGATAACCAGTATTGCAAGGCAGGTGCTACAGAATACATAATATTCCAGAAGCAGTCTGTCTGCAAAATTAAAAACCTATGCACGGAACATACTGTATACCTCTTAATTTATTTTTAAATTAAATTCAAAAGGTTGTTCATGTTTTTCAGGCAAAACAATTTTGTCAAGTAATTTTTACACATCTTTAGCTCGCACCTCATTCTCATTATTGTAAAATGCTAGTAGTAATCTGATACTTGTTAATTTATACATTACAGTGAGGTTAGCTTGAATGTCACATTGCTACCTTATCTTAGAAATAGCCTAAATTGTCTTCCACTTATTTGCCCATTGATTATATTATATATCAATAGCCTATCTGTAATTATACACTTTCTGAAGCAGGCCATCAGTGGAAACCAAAGGGAGCCCTACCATGGCTTCAACAACAGCCGCATATGGGGGGATGGGGGAATCACAGAAAGAGTTCCCATTTACAACTGCTGTCTAAAGACTCCTGAGAACAAATCTGAGTTTTCACTGACAACTTAGAATCTCATTTGCTCTGAACTTAAGCTAGCAAATCAGGCTTTGAGACTGGATCCCAGTCTTCCAATGCACACTGGGTTGCATATTACAGAGGCAAAAATGTGGACCCACAGGAGATGGAGCTGGTGCCCAGCGAAAGCCCTGTCACAGGCCTTGAAGCTGTGTTGAAAGGTCCACTGCTGCATCTTGCAACTTTTGTCCCACTTCCTTATTGGGAGCCTGTTGAAACAGGCCTCACGCTGTGTTTGCTCAATTCCTAAACAGTGATGATCATTTTTACTTAACCGGTGTTTTGCTTATTAATTTGGTTTTATCTGAATTTGTTGACACATCAATGTTTGTTGCTGATTTGGATGTGATTATTCGCAACATTTTTAATGCAATCATTTATTTTCACAACCATCTTGCTTGCGCCACAAATACAACATCCAGAAGAGCCAAGTTTTTTTAAATCTTCCGTGGGATGTGGGCATCGCTGGCTAGACCAGCATTTGCTGTCCATCCCAAGTTGCCCTTGAGGAGGTGATGGTGGGCCAACTTCTTGATACACTCCAGTTGATGTGGTGTAGGTACATCCAGAGTGCTGTTAGGGAGGAAGAGAAACTTGCAAGTGGCGGTGTTCCCCACGCATCTGCTATCCTTGTCCTTTGAGGTGATAGAGATCCTGGGTTCAAAATGTGCTGTCAAAGGAGTCTTGGTGGGATGACTAATTTCTTTGAGAATTAACCCACCAGCCCTAGAGAAGAGCAGTTATCCACAGTGCAAAAAAGGGCAGGTGCAAGTGTCCCTGATGCATAATCTAATTTTCCTTCCTTTGTCTCATAGCATATTATGGGGCATCCATTTATCTAAGGAGAAGACGGAATGCACTGGTGTGAAAGCCACTTCTGGATTGAACATTGTCTCTTGTGGTTGGGGAGGCCAATTCTAGAGTGAGCTTTTCCTCAGCTGGACCAGATGACCAGCGCTGGCTGAGGTTGACCTTTCTTACGACTTCATACAGGGAAGGCTGGCACAGGGCAAGAAAAAGTGAGCCTAGTCTGGGGGAGGGAATGGCAGAGATTCTCATCATCACCGAATCTGAGGTTGCAGCTGAGCTTGCCGGAGTGGATAGGGATTGCTGCTATGGGGAAGAGGTGCTTGGCCACTCTCAACAACCCAGTATAGGTCTCATCTCCAACACTTCATGAAATCCCCACAGTCACAGTGAGTCAAACGCATTCTGAAATAGCTTCAGCTCATCTATTCAAACTACCATTTATTTCTTTCTGGCATGAAAAGAGCACAACCAGCCACGCAGCCAAACAGCACTCCAAGTTTCACAGGAGGATGTGGGTGCTCACAAAGAGCTGTCACAGAGCTCACCCACACTTTCTACTAGCGCAGAGACACGCACCTCAAAAGGCTTGAGATTAGTCTCGGGTCACTTTCTGGGGAATACCTCACTGACACTTCAGAGGGAGAAACTGCCCAAATCTCTGGCCTGCTAAATCTCTTGAAGCCTGCGAAAGTAAGGTTTATTTATTATTGTCATAAGTAGGCTTACATTCACACTGCAACAAAGTTACTGTGAAAATCCCAGTCACACTCGAGTGTATAATAGCTCCATGGAGGTGAAAGTCCCATCATCAAGTTACTTTATTTATATTGTGCATCTATACACAGCCAGTTCTGCTGTTGTTCCCTGCTGAATGCAGCTGGAAGTCTGACACACCTGCTTTAAATCAGGAGAATGAGACTCCCTGATTTAATCATCAATTAGGACTCATCAGATATCTCTTTTTAATTGGATGTGTCTGACATACTGGAGCTTGACTTCTCTATGTCATTCTACAAATGGTCTCAGAAATTTAGTCTAGCAGGGGGAGTGTAGCTAAATCATATACCCTAGACCAGCAGAATGGTCCTCTTCTAGGGGACCATCCTCTGCGACTGAGCGCTGAGCTTCGGGAGGGACGCACATGGAGCTGTGAGAGAAGGTGGGCACCTGCTTCGCAGGCCAGGTCAGCTGAATCAAGCCTGGTGATTGATGGGCTGACAGATTTCACGTCCAGATTGCCCTCATACCCACAACTTATCAGGTAGTTCGTAGTCTCACAAGCCAACCTCATTAGCCTGGTTGAAGTCATTGTAAGTGCTTATTTGGGTCCACTGAGGGAGGATTTAGCATGGACAATGCATCTAATCTGGGTCTTTATTAAAATGACAGATGGAGGTGCAAAGGATGGCAGCAGTATGTTGGGCAGAGGCTTGAGAGGCTCTCAGCAAACCAAAGTGAACATTGGAGGAGTTCATTCACCTTCTGTCTGATGTTGTGGCTCCAACATGTGAATATCTTGAGATCACCTTAGGAAAATTGATGAGCACTATTGCGATCTTGGCCCATCAGGTTTTGCCAGATTTGCGCTCAATCCCACACTCCATGGTGGGCACTCCAATCCCACACACTCTGGTGGGCACCATCAGAATGTAGACAACATAAGACCAGGCACTTGACTTCTCTCTAGGTGCTCTATCTTCTGCAGGAGTCATGCCAAAGGCCCCTGGCACCTATTGGGAGGATAAGCATCAACAGGGTAACAGAGTATGCCATTGAGGATACTCCTTCCCCTGACCCTTATCAGGCCCTCCAGGACTCAGGCCATCAGAGGACATCTGCCAAGGTCATCATAAGCATCAGGCTGCTTCCACCTCTGCAACAAGGTGTAATGGGTAGGATTTGGAATAACTAGACAGACAGATAAATCATTATTATATATGCTACTGAGGCAGTAACTAAACCTGTTGGACTTTAACCTGGTGTTGTGAGACTTCTTACTGCATTAAGCTGCACAGACATACATGCACACACACCCATACATGCACATACACTCATACACACACAAACACACATGCACACACAGATACACACATATACATACCACAGACACTTCTCAGCATTGATATCTTGAAGAAGTTAAGAATGGCTACATGGCCTAATTTTTTTCCCGTCCCTAGTTGAGAGACACTGACAAATAGTCTGAGATCAGTTAACTCAGTGTAAAGCCTGCCTGGTGGTTAAGTACCACTCTGGATATGTACTTACCCTTTCCAGTTTTAGGAAGCTATAGACTCACTCCAGTGACATTAAAAAATGTCACCAGAAGCAGTTAGAAAAATATAAAATTGGTTTATTACAATAATTAGATGGATTATCCAGACAAGGAAGGCACTATGACTCATCCCTGATCAAAGTCAAATTTGCCTTTCTCAACGAGTCATCTTGGCTTTAATGATCCTAGGCTAGAAGGGGAATAAAAGCAGCTAATGTTCCTATTGTCTGAGAGTGCAAGCTGTAAAGCATGTGTGCGAGACACAGAGAGTGTATGCATGACGAGTGGGAACAGGATCAATGTGACGCTCACCATGTTCAGATAGCCCGCTGACACTTGCTGTCAGTTCACACCTTAAACAGCCTGTTTGTTAATAATGGCACACGTGAAACTGCTGCTCCAGTAGTGCTTTCAGCAAAAGGATGGAGTTATAAAAAATAGTGAGGAAACTGGAGCAGCATCCTCCTTAATAACTTACTTTGTAATTAAATAAAAGCAACTCGGCAGGACAATCACATTAAATCTCTAGCTATAAGACCTTGCCATGAATTTCAGGCTGTTATCAATCACTTTTGGATGTAGTTCAGGGGAATTGAGGAGAACCCCAGTGAAAGATCAGGGGTTGGTTCTTCTCTTCTCCTGGGATAGCACAGTGTACAGTGGTTGGCACTGCTGCCTCACAGCACCAGACACCTGGGTGCAATTCCCAGTTTGGATCACTTGTTGAGTTTGCATATTCTCCCTATGTCTGTGTGGATTTCCCCCGGATGTTCAAGTTTCCTCCCATAATCCAAAGATGTGTGGGTTAGGTGGTTTGGCCATGCTGAATTGTTCCTTAGTGTCAGGGGAAACAAAACTAGGGTAAATGCATGGGGTTATGGGGATAGGACCTCTATGGGATTGTGGCCAGTGCAGGCTTGATGGGCCAACGGCCTCCTTCTGCACTTTTGCGTTCTATGATCCTAAGATATAATCTGAGTGGAGGATGGGTCCAAGTCTTGCAAAAATTGCAGAAGAAAATCTCCTCCCCTCTACCTCTCCCATTAAGATACTCAGTAAAACTTTCTTCCCTGACCATCTTTTCTGCTAATATTGAAAGGTGTCAAATTTTGTTTGATATCACAAATTTTGTGAAGCACCTTGGGATGATATAGTTGCTAGGTAAATGTAAATAATTTACATTTACAGCTTGGGTCACTGACTGTGCAGAGCCTGCATATTCTCCCCATGTCTGCATGGGCTTCCTCCAGATTCTCCGGTTTTCTCCCACAGTCCGAAAGACGTGCTGGTTAGGTGTATTGGCCATGCTAAATTCCCCCTCAGGGTACCCAAACAGGTGCTGGAGTGAGGCGACTGGGAAATCTTCACAGTAACTTAATTGCAGTGTTAATGTAAGCCTACTTAAAATTAAAAAAAACATTTTAAATTTTCACTGATTTCTGATAGTGACAGAGATTTTCATTCAATCATAAAATTGAAGTTTCTGTTCCTGGATATCATCCATTCTATGTTTTTCAATCATTTCTTTTCTGAAAAATCACTCCACTTGAAGTGACAACATCTCAGTAATATGGAACATTATAATGTTGACTGAATTTCTTTGAAATAAGGAAATAATTTTATTGATGAGTGTACGTTCAGGGAGAAGGAGGGAGAGAGATACATGATGATGAACTGTATATGATTTAAGGAGCTTGTATTTCTGTACAGAAGTGTAACTCCAATCCATCAAGCTACGATATTACAGAACACGCCTGAAAAAACAAATGTAATCATCGTAACTGCTTATTGAAGTTATAATCTCCACTGGGCAAGTCCAAACAGCCATGAGGAAACAGGCTTCCCTGCCGACACCCACTGACCTGAGCTGCTCTAGAAGGGTGTATGGAGCAAGCTTTCAATGGTGTTATCAGCACCTCTTCAAACTGCTCTGTCTGGGGTGCTTATTACTCACCCACATGAAACATTTCTTAAGATGGGAGTTGACATTCTTTCCATGAATGTAAATGATGGTCTTGGATGACAGCCTCTTGCCCTCAATCTGGGCCTGAAGATAGATGATAAAAGTGATGATAAATTGATGTGCAACATCTGAAGAGCTGCTTCTTGCCTTCTCATACTTGCATAGCACCACCCAGTGGCACTTCTTAAACCGTCCCAAGTTGCGGTACAAGGGATGTTCTGCTTCAAAACACTTGCCCTGTACACATCGTGGCAAAGTTTAAAGTTTATTTATCAGTGTCATAAGCAGACTTACATTAGCACTGCAATGAAGCTACCGTGAAAACGCCCTAGTCGCTACAGTCCGGCACCAGTTCAGGGACACAGCGGAAGAATTTTTGCATGGGCAAAATGTCTAACCAGCATGACTTTCAGACTGTAGGAGAAAACTGGAGCACCCGGAGGAAACCCAGGTAGACACAGGGAGAATGTGCAGAGTCTGCACAGACAGTGACCCAAGCCGGGAATCGAACACAGGCCCCTAGTGCTGTGAGGCAACATTGCCAACCACTATTCACTGTGCTGCCCATAAATGATTGAGTTACCTAATAAGCTGAATGGGTAGGGTTGAATAAATGCTCAATGAGCTATGTTCCAGTAATGTATGGGTGAAATCTTAATAGTCGCCCTCTGTTGTAAATGGAATTCAGCCACTATCTGATCAATAGCACAATGGCAAATGCAATTGAAACTTACTTTAAGGCCAAAGACGAGAAACTGCACAAAGTATGCAGCGGAGTCGTGCCATGGTTTACGTTCTGATGTTTGATTTGCGAGTGATGAGAATTCATTGAAAACCTAAGTGGCCTGATGCTAAAAATCATAGAAACTAAAGTGCAGAAGGAGGCCATTCGGCCCATTGAGTCTGCCCTCACAACAATCCCACCTAGGCCCTATCCCCATAATCCCACATATTTTATCGAGAATCATGGAACTCTACAGTGTAGAAAGAGGCCCTTTGGCCCATCGAGTTTGTACTGAATACAATTCCACCTGGGCCCTACCCCCATATCCCTACATATTATACCCACTAATCCCTCTAACCCAAGCATCCCTGGATACTAAGGGGCAATTTCTTAGCATGGTCAATCAGCCTAACCTGCACATCTTTGGACTGTGGGAGGAAACCAGAGTACCCAGAGGAAACCCACGCAAACATAAGGAGAATGTGCAAACTCCACACAGACAGTAACCCGAACCGGGAATTGAATCCAGGACTCTGGAGCTGTGAAGCAGCAGTGCTAACCACTGTGCTACCATGATGCCCACATATTTACCCACTAATCCCTCTAACCTATATATCTTGGAACACTAAGGGCAATTTAGCATGGCTAATCACTCAACCCACACATCTTTTGACTGTGGGAGGAAATCAGGGCACCTGGAGGAAACCCACACAGACACGAGGAAGATGTGCAACTCCACACAGGCAGTGACCCAAGGTGAGAATGGAACCCAGGTTCCTGGAGCTGTGAGGTAGCAGTGCTAACCACTATGCCACCGTGCAAACCTCAGTTTTGCTGGGCATAGAGGTAAAAGGGAATCTTGGAATTCTACTTGGTGTCTGGAGTATATTTTTGAAATATTAGAATAGACAAATCAAAATGTGGCTCTTTCACTAACAAACTAGACAAATGCAAGCTGTGCAATATCATCACATCATTACAGGAATTGCTTCTGACAATTGGAGGAAAGAGTACTGACAACATCTCAATACAAAACAAAATAAAATAGGCAAAATAAAATAGTTAACCTCTCTCATTGCTGGTGTCCTTTATCTGATTTTCAGTAGCATGTTATGCTGTTGATTAATCTAAGACCAAGAAGCTAAACAATGTTTCCCAATTGATCAGTATTGTCCTTCACAGATCTCCCACTAGCTGATGGTTTGCTGGGTGAGTGTATGATTACTGGAATCAGACGGACGAAGGTGCAAAGCGAGGACCATATCCCCTGATCTCAGCAGTGTGAAACGTGGGCGGTTCGTCCTAGATCTCAATGTTATGATCCTGCTGAGCTGACCACCCCAAAATGGACATGAAGTGGTAACTGGCCAGCAGGTGGGGGTGTGATTCCAGGACATGGGGTGAGGTGGGGCTGGAGGCCTCTGTCCAGGACTCTAGCTATGATTGGCATCCCTCCTCCTGGCACTGCAATGAACTTTTATAGATAAAATTGCCTGTTATGTCTCCACTGTCCTCAATCCCTCTTCCTGCTATCTCCGTCAGATGGGAATGTCCCAAAAGTTGTGATCTGCGTCGCTGTCAGATTCTTATTTGGCTATTCAGTGGGAGATTTCTGCCTCTTCAGAACAGCAGGTAAAAATAGATGACAGCAGGAACACGTAATGCTGCAAACCCACTACTTCAAACAGTGGCACTGGTGGAGGAGCTCAGTGTTGGAGAAAATGAAGATGACCACGCCGTTTTGCATTCACAGCTGTGTGACCACTCTCTGTCAGCATTGCAACGCGTCCAACTCCCACCACCCCACCACTGGAAGTCAAAATCAAACTTTAAGAAGAAAGCTGCCTTGAGAGGAGGACATTTTAGTCCCAAGAACCTCTTGTAGGACATAAGTGGTTAACATCCTCTGATCATCTTGTTCCTCAACTGGCATCAAATGAAAGCACGAGAAAAACATGTAGGCATCAGAACTGTGTAAAGAGTAGGTTGACTGGGTGAAGTCTGGAATTTGCAAAAATAAAATGTGCACTGACAAAACAATTTGATAAATCTTCATTAATGTGGTGATGGTTGGCACTGTCACGTAGGTCAGAGAGGGTTGCTGTGTTGTTAAATGGTAAGGCAATATGTTATGAAGTGGAGAGGCAATGGCCCAGTGGTATTATTACTGGATGATTAATCCAGAAGCTCAACAAATGTTCTGGGGATCTGGCTTCAAATCCTGCCATGGCAGCTGGTGGTACTTGAATTCAATAAAAAATATCTTGAATTATGAATCTACTGATAGAACAAAGAACAAAGAACAAAGAGCAACACAGCACGGGAAACAGGCCCTTCGGCTCAACGAGCCCACACCACCGTCCCAACATCCTAATGACATATCCTTGTCTTTAGGCTTTGCCTATTGTTGAAGATTCCCATATAGGGACCAATATAGGGACAATTTGTTACCCAATCAGCCTAAGAGCACATTTTTGGGATGTGGGAGGAAACCGGAGCACCCGGAGGAAACCCACGCAACCACGGGGAGAACGCGCAAACTCCCGCAGACACAGGCCCAAATCCATGTGTCAACACAGCAACAGCGATAGTCTCTGAGCTGTCATGTTGCCCATCAGATGGTCCAGTTTAAGCATACACTGACGACGTGAAGCACTAGGCAACTCCTGAAGCAACCTCCAAGAACAGCTCTCGCACGACATGCCGCATGCATGCCCCTTGTTGGTCAACAAGGTGGACCGAATTGCCTGCGGAAACAAATAAGACTTAATTAAACATGCTAAAAAAAAACTAAGACATTCCCGAGACGAAACTAAAAGATAGTCTACTACTATTTGGTCCTCCCGATATTCAAACAGTCCTGCTATATCCCTCTATCTGCAGACTGCTCATATGGCTGTCCAAGAGACCCTTAAACAACCCTAGCGTGCCTGCTCCCACCACCTTACTCGGCAGTGCATTCCACACCCCCACTACCCTTTGTGTGAAAAACTGGCCTCTAATATTCGTCTTATACATAGCCCCCCTCACCCTGAGCCCCCCTCACCCTGAGCCCGTGACCCCTTGTTCTATCCATTTCTAATGGTGGAAAAAGCTTACCACCATTTACTCTATCTATACCCCTCATATGGATGATCATGAATCCATTGTCAATTTTCAGAAAAACCCATCTAGTTCATTAATGTCCTTTGGGGAAATCTACCTTCCTTACCTGGTTTGGCCCAAATGCGACTCCACATCCACAGCAATGTGGGAAACTTTCAATTGCCCTCCAAGGGCAACTAGGGATGGGTGATAAATGCGAGCCAGCGACGCCTATGTCTCACGAAGAAATAAAATATGATTTTAAGATGTATCCCTTTATTTGCAACTGTGGAGCAGAGCGCTAGAAGGAGATAAAACTGTTGTGTCAAAGATAGGCTTTGCTCAATGAAGGAGAAGGCTTCGTCAATGAGTTGTGCTGTTATGCCTCTTAAAGTAACTGCTGCCTGGGCTTCCATAGTGGCACAGTATGATGTCTCTGCCAATCCATGATAATGGCATGTAGTATACCCAGAGGACTGCCACATATATTTGTGAGAAGCTTTAACTGTAGGTGAGGAAATGGGGTGGAGTAGCTCTGCAACCTGCTGCTGGTCTGACCTTCGAAGAGTTGCAGTCAGAACCCAGTACAGGCTTTTGAATGAAAAAAAATCACTTTGAAATAATCATATTCCTGTCATCAGAAATCATTAAAAGAGGACCAGTAGACTTTCTGCTGTCATGAATTCTCTCCTCCAGTATCATCAGCAGCTACTTGAATTGTAACTTGCTTTGAGTGGAATAGTGGGATAAAAACCGAGACAGCACAGTGGTTAGCAGTGCTGCCTCACAGCTCCAGGGATCCACATTCAATTCCAGTCTTGGGTGACTGTGCGGAGTTTGCACATTCTTTCTGTGTCTGTGTGGCTTTCCTCCGGGTGTTCCGATTTCCTCCCACCTGCCAAATATGTGCAGGTTAGGCTAATTGGCCATGCTAAATTTCCCCCCGGCGATTAGCAGGTTAAATATCTGCAGTTATGGGGATAGGAACTGGGCGGGATTATTGGCGATGCAGCCTCGATGGACCGAACAGCCTCCTCCTGCACTACAGTGATTCTATGATAAATGCAGGAAACAGTAGCCTACGATGACACTGATTGGCAGGCAGCACAGGTAAGCGAAGCCTGTGATAAATCACAGACAGATGATAAAATGGTTCCACAATTTTAAAGGAACATGAAGGAATTTTTGTTGAGATGCACGAGCAGCTTTCAGGTGAGATGTTTCACTTGAAAAATATAATTAAAAAGCTGCTAACGAAGATAGTGACAGATTATAATATACATGACCGTGAGAGTCTTGGGCTGGAATCTTTTGGTTCTGCAGGAAGAAAGGAAGCAGGTGAGGGGGGTTGGGGTGGGGTGGGGGGGGGGGGGGGTTTGGTGTGGGGGAGGGGTGTATTGTGGGGGTGGCGGGGAGGGGGGTGTGGTGTGGGGGGATGTTGGTGAGGTGGTGCTGTTTGTGGCAGAGCAAGGACCGGTACCTAATGCCTTCTCACCTCTGCCAGATTGAAATTCTAGATGAAAAGGTTGACGGTCAACCATCCTGTCCCAGGTCTACTTGAGCCCCTTGAGTGACCAATTATCAACTACTTAATGGTCTCTTCCTGCCTGATTGCAATCTTCTCAGCCCCAGGCAGGCCTGTCAGCATGCAGCCAGTGCAGCCGGTCAGACAATGCAGGCTGCAACTCAATTGGGGGGGGGGGGCGGAAGGAGAGCCCCCCGTCCCTCGATCTGCATTAATCTATGCATGATCGAGATTGAGGGCACGGACATGGGAGCAGAGAGGTGACTGCTGACAGATGTCCTCTCTCCTTCCTGCCAATCACTCTGCTCCCTTATCCTTTGAGCTCCGTCCTCCATCTCCCTCAGAGCAGGATTTCTCCTTTTCCTGGGCCGCTCTGTGATTCTGGAGTTCCAGGGGAGTTAGAACATAGAACATAGAACATTACAGCGCAGAACAGGCCCTTCGGCCTTCGATGTTGCGCCGACCAATTATGAAAAAAGCAATGACCCTCCAAACTAAACCATTCCCTTTTCTTCCATAAACTTATCAACTAACCTCTTAAACGCCACCAAACTTGGCGCATCTACAACTGCCGCAGGCAGGGCATTCCACGCCTTAACCACCCTCTGGGTAAAGAACATACCTCTGATATCCGTCCTATAACTATCACCCCTTAATTTAAAGCTGTGTCCCCTCGTGCTAGCTTTCTCCATCCTAGGAAAAAGGCTATCACTGTCCACCCTATCTAAACCTCTAATCATCTTATATGTTTCGATAAGGTCCCCTCTTAGCCGCCTCCTTTCTAACGAAAACAACCTCAAATCCCTCAGCCTCTCCTCATAAGACCTGCCCTCCATACCAGGCAACATCCTGGTAAACCTCCTCTGTACCCTCTCCAATGCCTCCACATCTTTCTTATAATGGGGGGACCAGAACTGTACACAATACTCCAAGTGCGGCCGCACTAGAGTTTTGTACAGTTGCAACATGACGTTGCGGCTCCGAAATTCAATCCCCCTACCATAAAAGCTAAGACTCCGTATGCCTTCTTAACAACCTTATCGACTTGACTGCCTACTTTCAGGGATCTATGCACAAATACACCAAGATCCCTCTGTTCATCAACACTATTAAGAATCCTACCATTAGCCCTATACTCTACACATTTATTATTCCTGCCAAAGTGCATTACCTCACACTTTTCCACATTAAACTCCATTTGCCACCTCTCAGCCCAGCTCTGCAACTTGTCCAAGTCTCTCTGCAAACTATAACACCCCTCTTCACTATCTACCACTCCACCGACTTTAGTGTCATCTGCAAATTTACTAATCCATCCTTCAATACCTTCATCCAGATCATTTATAAAAATTACAAACAGCAGGGCCCCAAAACAGACCCCTGAGGTACACCACTTGTCACCGAACTCCAAGATGAATATCTCCCATCAACCACCACCCTCTGTCTTCTATCTGCTAGCCAATTCCTAATCCAATTAGCTAAAACACCCTCTATCCTATAGATCTGCATTTTCTGCAGAAGCCTTCCATGGGACATCTTATCGAACGCCTTAAAAAGTCCATATATACCACATCAACTGCCTTACCCCCATCCACCTCTTTGGTCACTTTTTCAAAAAACTCAATAGGGTTAGTAAGGCACAACCTACCCTGCACAGTACCCTTCACAGCTGCTAGTTGTTCTAGCAGCAGCCATAGCCTCCTCTGTGGCACTGCTGAGTTCAAGAGCTAGCAGCCTCTCATTGACCAGCAGCTCTTGGCAGCAGGATGGCATATCACAAAGCCCTCAGTTGGAAGGAAGGCCCTCCCCGCTTTCCCCCCAACTGCCTGATGTCTAAGAGTTAACACGGGTGTCTCACCACATTTTCAGGCAACACACAAGATACCTGCTGAAATTGGGTGATTCCAGGCCAAGGTATCAATTTAAACCACATACAAGCGTCACAAAGTTACTATTCAAATATTACCTAAATGGGGAAGAAATGCCACATGATTGTCCAAGCATATATTTTCCATTCTTATCCATAATGCAATAATAATTCAAATTTAGTTTAAAATATTTCAGTGCAGAGTTCTACCAGAGACAATAATAACAGATTCCATTTCGTTACCAACTCAAAACTTTTTCAATTCACAGAAGCACCACATTTATCAAAGAAACCTAGATTTGATCATAAGAAATTGTGGAATAGAAAATGGAGAGTTGGCAAATCAGGCCCACTAGTTGAGATAAATAATGCATAGACTGCCTTTTTCCATCCTCATGCCAGCACAAACTAATAGTTCTTTTTTTTTAAAGTTTAATTACTTTTGATTTATAGACAAACACAACAGACCGTTTACATTCAGCAGGATGCTGTGCACAGTAATGAGACAGATGGAAGCCTTTCTGGTTGGTGCAATGAACATTGGGCAGGGTACTATCATTCTTCAAATAACATCAGAGCATCTTTCACACTTACTTGAGTCGCCTGCACATTCACATCTCGTTCAAAGGACAGCACCTCTAACATTACAGCATTATGTAACTGCAACCTAAATTATGTGCTCAAGCCTCTGACCCCAGAGTGCCATAAACTAACCTATGTCAAATCCACAACTCCATTTCTTGAGAGAACTGAAAAATGGCAGGTTAGCTTTTAACAAGATTAAAAATGGTGAACCTTTCCCCTCAATCCTCCAGAAGTGATGAAGCATGAACTCTAGGGTACCAATCTATCATCACATAGTACATAAATAAACTAGGACTCGATACAGAAGGAAGCTGAATTTCCACAGGAGTTCTCCTGATCGTCCTCTCTTTGAGAGCACAATTGCATTGTTCACACTGTTTTTCCAGGGGTTTCCAATTCACTACACTAATTGTGGGCAAAGTGGGAGAACATCTGCTGACATTAGCTCCAACATGTTCTGTAAACTATCTGCAACATATACAGCTTTCAATTACTTTTGGAAGCAATAGAATCATTTGTTGAACAAACTTTTAAGCATTATTAATGGAAGCTTATTGCAAGTATCCACTTCTCCACACTTCTTATTGTTGCCAAGTCTCCTTGGATGTATTTCAATTTCATTACATGTTCTTCTCCTCCAACAGCTCTGCCTAGCCAAAAAAACACTGATTTTCACTCTCATTTCAAAACTTTAAGATGTAAAACTTTTTATAGAAAAAGCAGTTTTTTTTAAATATCCCTCTGAATTTTCTCCAGCGTTGTTTGCAATAATGTCCTGAAAATTACTCTTTTATTCCTGGAAACTAGGCAACTCTCACTCTGCAAATCGGGATGAGGGACAAAAAAAAATTCTGATCATTTGATTTTTGCTCTCTGTATTCATTTTATTTTGTGCTAATGTGCAATTAAATAAGTTTTTCACACTACGTTGTCCAATGTGAAATGTAACCCCCAAACAGCCTTAATTCTATTCTAAACTTAATATTTTTAGTCTCATAGTCATCCTTGGCAATCTTGCTTTTTAATTCTTTCAATTTATTTGTTAATATCTCAGGTAGAATCTTTCATCCAAACTCTAAGTGTCTGCTCAATATTCACAAATAAGGAATGCATCTCAATTCTGGTTCGACAAAACAAATAGGGAATGGGAGAAGAACAGATAAAAGTCATTAGTCAAATATGCTAATTGGTAGCAAAAAGTAGGCGGTTTATATTTTTTGATTCATGCCTGTTAATGGTTATTTCCCTCTCCTATCGCAGAGACAATTTTTGCTCTCAGTTCGAATGAAGTATCATAGTTTGGTCCATTAATCTGTGTTTTGTTACTTTCCAGGTGCTGAAGGGCCTGCACTTTTTCTTTTACATTTGCAATTTTCCTTTCAATTCATTAAACGTTCTATCAATAGCAAGATGTCTAAAATTGCATGTGATACTCCAAATGTAATCTTATAAATGAAAAGTAATTCTTGCAGCATGGATTTTCAATTCTACTTGTATGCCTTTGTCCGCACACAAGCACAGGACTTGTGCAGTCCTGCATTAACTGAATGCTTTCATTGACTGGTTAATAATTACACAAAATCGTTCTCCTTTTCACCTTTGCCAATGGAAGCCAGACTGCTCTGGGTGTGCCAAGCTTTACTTATTCTTCCACATTAAAATCCACCGACTAGTCCTGAGCTCACCCACTTAACTTACTCAGAGATTCTGTGGTAAGTTGTCAATCTTTACGCTACATCAACAGACCACATTGTTTGGTGTCATTAGCAAACATAATTTGAATTCTATGCTGTCTATTGTATTTATAAGTGCTGTGGTGGAGGAGGCTTCCTGAAGGAGGGGGCATTTTCCTTAGCTTACCATTTGTAACAAAAGTTTAAAACAATTCCCCATTCTTGCTTTTATAATTGTGTTACAATAAAAAACAGAGAAAATTTTTATTGCCGGAAGTACCTATCTTTCAAATTATACAGACTGGAAACGTTAAGTCTGTTTCTCTCTCTACAGATGCTTTCAGACCTGCTGAATTTATTCAGCATTGTCTTTTTTGAGTTCAGATTTCCAGCATCCACAGTATTTTGCTTTAATATGAGGATCCTTTCCCCATCATTTACAAATGTCAAAAGCATCCAAGTCTTCGGCATAGATTACGGCAGAACTCTGAAGTTACTGTACTGTAGTTACTACCCAGCAGAGCCTGATTCATTTATCACCCCTTTTCTGTTTCCTTAAGTCGTCAGTTTTTCAGTCAATTTCTCATCTATTTCAAAATGCATTTATATTCCTCTGAGGCCTCAAATAAAAATTCTGTCAATTCGGTTTTGCCATATTTGTTTCATAGTCAATCCTGTTAATATACAATTTTCCTGTTACTGGAAAATTGTAGGATGGGATTTGGGGCAAGTGTTGCAATTTCCCAATATATGTCCTAAAGTGGAGGATCTCTCCTTTGGTTAATTCTTCATAGCGTACCTGCAGTTTCATTAAATATATCATCATAGTTCCAGCAATGACATATAAAGGAATAAATGGTGCAAATGGGCAACATCTGTACTGAGAACAGAGAATGCCAACACATCAAAAACATGATCAGAACCCATCAACTTCTAACATCAGTGTTTTTATTTTGCTGAAGGAATGCTGCCAAGCTGTTATCATTCAATGGCTCATTTTTTTGTGTCACATTTTCTCTTTTTTCCTAAAAGGTGTTGTTTCCAATGGGTTGGGGCCTTGGCCACACACTCAAGAAGCTATTTCTTTACACACAAGACCTGACAGCAGGTTATTTAACCATGAAGTGAGCCATAACCATTCAGTTCATGCACGGATCACTGCACAGGAATTGGATTGACTTTATCTTGCTCTTCAAATCCAGCAGATTCCCATTCCTGATTACTATTTCCTATTGCTTGTTGCCAAGTCTGCAAATGTGCTCAGGTGAGGACCTGACTATAGGCTTTATTGTGACAAACATGTAGTGAATTAACCCACTGACATATAATGCAGGAATTCTTGGTCCTTCCCACTATTGGGATGTTCCAGTTTGCCAAAGGCAGCACCTCCCTGCCCCTCCATCTCCCACCCTACCCCATCACCTCCCCCAGCTTCCCCAGTGGTGGGACGAGTGAGCTATGATGAAGATATCGTAGATATTGAAGAGATCGGAGGATCCTGCTGGAGGCCAATGGCAAGTCGCTTCCACCACCAGTAAACATATCATGGGGGAATTGGGGGGGGGGGGTGTGTGTGTGTGCAAGGTAGTGGGGTAGAGGGTGCTGGAAAATCCAGCCCTTACTGTTTATCCACATTAACTGACATACAGGGGCTGGTCACCATCTGAATGGAAAGCTCAGAGTGTTCTAGGAGTAGAGATTTTCATGAATCGAATGCTAAGTCGGGAATTTGGTGCAAGTGGAATCTCAAGCTGTAATTAGATTTTGACTTAAAACTTTCAAACTGCAAAAGAAACTGCAAACCAGTTAAGATACCCAGTATAGCAGCAACTGCCTGACTGTGACAGTTAATTGAAAGTCATTACTGCAGCAGGAAGTTGATTTGGCAGCTGTAACTTTGGTGTGAGTCATAAGCTGTCTATATAAGTAGATAATATTTGTTACCACATAAAGATGAACTAATGGAACAAATAGAGACAAATGGTTCAGATCTAATCAACGTTATATAAAGACATGGAGCTAGATTTTCAATTGCTGAGCAGAGTAAAATTTAAAATTGTGTCCTCAGAGGGTAACATGGGATCCAAATATCTCTGAAATAAAGGATCCCCTCACCACTGATTCCAACAGGCCTCTACCAAATATTATGGCCTAATGAGCATTGATTGGCATAAGGCAGGTTTTCCACCCCGTCCCATCTTGGAGAGTTGCTGATCAATCTGATCTTCAGTCCCTCGAGGTACAGCACTGCACTGGCCGGAAGCAGTACTGCCGAGAGCTGCATGGCACTAAGTCCTGGGAACTGGAGGACAAGGAAGTGGCAGGAGTCCCAGGACAGGGAGGGTAAGAAACACCTGAGGAGTTGAAATGGGAGGGTGGGGGGCGGGCACAATCATGGCCTTGGGGGATTAGCAGAGAGAGAAGGAAGGAGGTCTAGAAGTCACTGAGCCTTAAATGGAGGGTGCCCCCAATCAGAAGGGGGCTTACTATGGGGATGTGCCCTTCCTTCTAGCTAAGTTCAATTATGTATTTTCATCCCCATACTATCAATCTCCCAACACCTAAAAATGAAGGCTGGGTGGAAAAATGTCTGTAAATGACCATTCCAGGGTCTTAATTGGGGTAGGGACAAACTTCACTCCTATTGAAGCCTTGCCTGCCTCAGTTTAAACTCACTACTAGGTTGGGTCAAGCGGGAAACTGGAGGGAGTCCATTCCACTTAATTTCATTCCCATACCCCCAAACAACTGCAGAGACTGCTGGAGAGACGGGGGGGGGGGGGGGGGGGGGGGGGGGGGGGGGGGGGGGAGGTGGATTGTAAAAGTTTGGCCTTCATTTCACAAAATGAAAATCATATTGACAAATTTATTAGAAATTCATGAAGATATAAGTAAAGGCTACATAAAGGTGACCAGAGGTGTAGAATACTTGGATTTTGAAGAGATATTCAGTAAGGTCACACTATGAGGCTAATATGCAACCTAAGGGCTCATGGAGTTGGGCAGATATATTAGCTTGGATAAAAGATTGGTTAAAGGACAGGAAGCAAAGAGTCAGGATAGTGGAGCTTTTGCAAGTTGGCAGCTTTTGACTCATGCAATAATACAAAGGATCAGCATTCACTTGGATCTCAGCTATTTACAATACATAGAAATGAAGTACGTAAAGGCCCAAAACTAGGTGAGAACGTAAGTTATGAGGAGGACACAAAGAGACTGCAAAGAGATAACCGGTTTAAAGAGTGGCAACAAGGTGGCAAATGAGTTATAATGTAAGGAAGTGTGAGATTATTCATTCTAATAGAATAAAAATGCAGAGTATTTTTTTAAAAGGCATGAAACTTACAAATACTGATGTTCAGAGAGACTTAGTTGCACATATGCAAGGAAAATATAAAGTTAGCAAAAGTCAAGAAGGTTAATGGCAGGTTGGTCTTTTTTGTAAGGGGATTAGAGCAGAAGAATAAGAAAGTCTTGAGGCAATTGTGCAGGGCTTTGGTGAAATCATGCCTGTAGTACTGTATGCTGTTTTAGTCTCTATATTTAAGGAAAGGTTTACTTGCGTTGGAGACAGTATAGCGAGAGTTCATAGAGGGTTTTCCTATGAAGAATGTCTGAGTAAATTTGGCATATATCCACTGAAGTTCAGAAAAATGAAAGATGATCTAATTAAAACATTCAAGTTTCTGAAGGTACGTGTCAGGGCAGACATAGGAGTCCACATGGGTGGGGAATCAAGAACATTAGAGCACAGTCTCAGGATAATGGATTAATCATTTAAAGGGAAATTTCTCAACTAAACGGTTATAAATCTTTGGAATCTTCTACCCCAGGGGGTTGTGCATGTACCATCATTGAATACGTTTAAGGATGAGATAGGCAGATTTTTTTGCCTCTCAAGGGATATTTGCCTCTCATGGGATAGACCTCATTTGGAATACTGCGTCCAGTTCTGGTCGCCTTACTACTGGAAGGACGTGGAGACTCTGGAGAGAGTGCAGAGGAGGTTTACCAGGATGCTGCCTAGTATGGAAGGTCTGAGTTACGAGGAGAGATTAGGCAAATTGGGACTGTTTTCCTTAGAAAGACGTAGACTTAGAGGAGATCTGATAGAGGTGTACAAGATTTTGAAGGGGATAGATAGAGTAAACAGGGTTAAGCTTTTTCCTAGGATGGACTCAATTGGCACAAAGGGTCACGGGCTTAGGGTGAGGAGGGTAAGGTATAATTTGGATGCTAGGGGGAGTTTTTTCACACAGAGGGTGGTGGGGGTATGGAATGCGCTGCCAAGTAAAGTGGTGGAGGCAGATACTCTGGAGTTATTTAAGAAATACTTAGATGCCCACATGAACAGAATGGGAATGGAGGGGTATAGAAAACTGATTTAAAATAGGGATTGTGAGCCTTGGGAGTCCCTGGGAAGTGTGTAAATAGATGATGATATTGATGTACTGGTTTTTATCCTACAGGTGCTTTTGGTCCACCTTGTTGTCTAACGAGGTGCATACACGCGATGGGTCATGAGAGGGCTGCTCTTGGATCTTTTTCGAGAGTATCCTAGTGCTTCACGTTGTTAGTGTATGCTTGACCTGGACCATCTGATGGGCAACATGACAGCTCAGTGACTATCGCTGTGCTGTGCAGATACATGGATTTGGGCCTGTGTCTGTGGGAGTTTGCGCATTCTCCCCATGCTTGTGTGGGTTTTCTCCGAGAGCTCCGGTTTCCTCCCACATCCCAAAGATGTGCTCTTAGGCTAATTGGCAAAACAAATTCTCCCTAAATTGTCTCAAATTTGGTTTTTAATCCATAGATCTATAAACATGGACAGGGATCGCGGGTAGAGGTGTGAACATCGGGGTGGCGGCGTAGGCTCATTGGGCCAAAGGGCCTGTTTCCCGTGTTGTTTTGTTCTTTGTTCTTTGATATGGGGAACAAGTGAGAAAGTGAAGTTGAGAAAGTGAATGAGAACATGCTCGAGGGACCATATAGCTTAAATTGCCTCCTATTGCTTATATATGAGGACCTTCAAGAGAAGCCAAAAGGACATCTTCTCTATTATAGATATTAGAGAAGTAACTCTTACTTCTTTAAACATGTTAATATTGCGCCTGCATGTACCATTCAATCCTCAACTAAATTCTGGTATCCACAGAGTTGCATATTTGTTTGTGCATTCACTTGAAGACTTTGAAGTGTATATTCCCAACTGCTCCAAGAATCTTTCTAAAGGTGGAAAATAGTTTGACGGCATGACCCCTGACTCACTGAATTAACACATATTCTGGCTGAATACTCATATCATGGCAAGATCACATTTATACACATAATTCATAATACCTGATGAGAATTGTGGCAGGACGCAGAGGTGGAAGAGAAATAAATATCAGAAAGCGGCATTGTGAATATACCATGGATTTATAAAGAACTGCTAAAAGTAATTAATAGGGAAGTTATTCAGGTGATTATCATTGGATTCAATCATGGGGTTTGAATTGCTTTAGTTGCCATGAGAAATCATAAAATGGTTCTTTTTGAATGTAACTATAATGTCACAATACATATTGACTGAACTAATTTTTCTTCCAATGTGCATTCTTTTATACTTCAGAACTCCTTAATCAATTTTCCACAAAAAAGAATTTGGAAAAAAAATGCTGTTCTTGAAATGAAGTGTAAGCTCACACATTGAGAAAGGTGGTTAATATGCTAAATGTTGTTTTCCCCAGAGAGTAAGCAGTAAGCAATTTGTTAGCTTCCCTAGGGAATTGGGAACAACTCACACCCGTTGTGTGGAAAGACTTTGTTTCCTGTTTGTAAGAGAGACATTCAGACAAAAGAAGGCAAGGGCAGCAACATTTGGTTAATGGCCAATTTAGGCTCAAGTAATGCTTCTGTTGCAGATTGCCACACATGCCTTTTTGAGTAGATTGCTAGCTTGGATACTGGAAATACGTGTCAAAATATGTAACATTTAAAGTTTACTTACTGGTGTCAGAAGTAGCTTACATCACCGCAATTAAGTTGCTTTGAAAATTCCCTGGTAATCACACTCCAGTACCTGTTTGGGTACACTGAGGGAGAATTTAACATGGCCAATGCCCCGAAGCAGCATGTCCTTTGGACTGTGGGAGGAAACTGGGGCATCCAAAAGAAACCCATACAGCCACAGAGAGAATGTGCAGACTCCACACAATAGGTGAATCAAACCAGGTCCTTGGTACTGTGAGATAGCAGTGCAAACCACTGTATCATGTAGAAGAGGCAAATTGTAACAGTAGACAGTGCATAACTCAGGTTTAACTCTTGCAACATCATTTTCAACCCTAATGCTTCAACTAACACCTTCTATTATCATTGCACACAAGATGATGTATTCAGCATCAGGAAAGGCCCCACCCAACCCCCCCACACCCCAACACTACAGGGTCACTTCAATTCAGGCCACAGGTTCACATGACAGGAAGAATGAACCGAGATGACATAAAGGAAGACAGGTTGTTTATAGATGGAGGAGGTGAGGAGGACTTCAGCGAACAACAGAGACATTGGGGCTAACTTAAGGTTTCCAGTGATGTGCTAGTATACAGAGCAACATGTTCAATGAAATAATATGCTTTTGATGTAAAAATCATGCAAAACATGAGCATTTTATGGCAATATCTTTATCATGATAGCAATATTTCACAAAATATCCCACTTGACATATATTGCGCTATCTCCTTAAAGCAACTTGACATCCCGATCAGAAATATTCATCTCGTATTCAACATAATGAGTGGGATTTTACAGCCTCGCTTGTCTTGAAACAATAAAATCCTGCCCGAAATCAACAAACATTTCCGTATTCCGCCCTTCACCCATTCCAATTCCCGTGATGGGCACAGCAGTAAAATTCCAGTCAGTACGTTTCAGAACCAATCAAAATTGGTTCTTTGCTCTTGAAAGTTGCTGAGCTCAGTTGTACTCGATCCCAAATTAACTTTCAAATTTGTAACTATCACCAAGTCAAACCCATAAAAAGAAGGATGAAGCACAAAATACCTCACAATAAGCATTTTGGTAGCATGATTTTAGTCACGTATCAGGGAATTGAATGGACCAATTAGAATGAGGTGGATTAAGATAATGCAGTCAGTTGTTCATTCTTGAATAGATTTGTGCCTTCATGTTCGTCAATGCAGTTATAGCCTATACCATGATCTTGGTAGAAACTGTTATGTGTAGACTTTTTTAAATTCAAAAACCCAGATCTTCACTAAAAGAATGGAACCACGAGTTTCACTGTTTAAACCAAAGAATTTTACTATACAGAAATCAAAGAACATGAAATTTAACATCATAAATTGTCAGTTAAGTTAAAGATATTTAAAGTAAAATGAACAGTTACTTATTCTCTAAACCAAACTTCTTGCCTCAAGTTTACTTCTGTACCTATTTGACATACACTGCCTACACATCAGAAATTGGAAGATTAACTATTCAGTCAGAGCACTGTTTCAAAAGTTCATATCTGAGATATCTCAGGCCTTCTGCTTATTTCTGGCAAGGTTGTCTCTTCAACACTCCCGCAGTTGTACACTCATAGTTCAACACAGGCATCGCTAGTGTCTTAAACTTGACATATATTGCGCAATCTCCTTAAAGCAACTTGACATCCTGATCAGAAATATTGGATCAGAGCTGTCCAGGTTCTATGGTCCTTTAATCCTGAAGTATTGCATCTAGAAATTGCCTGAGCTGTATGTTAAGGCTACAGTGTGCACTATTGTAGTCCTTGCAAATAGACTTGGCATTGAGATGACTTCAATAACATAAACCTACTTTGTTTGCCAACTTGTTTTTTTCTAAAAATGCCCAAGAAAGTTAGGCTGGTACATTCATGATGAATGTGTTTTTAATGGTCTCATAAATGATCATTGTAACTGAACATTCTCAGTGGCAAGATAATTTAGTTTTATTTGCATGGACTCTCAGAAGAAAATTAGTGTTAAGAGATATTTTTGTTTTAAAATTAAGTTTTTCCTGAGTTCGTTCACTCTATTTAAATCAAGTATTTCTCAATTTAGTTTGCTTCCTGCATATCATTTACAACTAAGTTATATTTCATTCTTCATACATCCTGGTTTGGACTTAGGTTTCACTGAGGATACTTCAATCTAACTGAAAGAAAAATACAATTATTTTTATTTATAATGCACTTCTAACAACAGCCAGATAGATCAAAGCACTTTACAGTCAATGAAGTACTTCTGAAGTCTACTGATCATCATAATGTAGGAAATATGACAGCCACTATCCATATAGCAATCTCCCACAAGCAGCAGTATGATAATGACCAGACAAGCATTTTCTTAAGGTGTCATTTGAAGAATAATATCAATGAGGACACCAAGCATAACTCAACTCTGCTTTTCTTCAAAAATGGATGGGGGGAAGAGTCTTCTACATTCACGCCAAAACAGGCAGATGGGATTTCAGATTAACATAGGCATTTCCAATAATATAGCACTGTCTGAATACTGGAGCGTCAATATACATTTTTGTGTTCAAACAATGGATTGGAACTTGAAGCCAGACCTTATGATTCAGAGATAAGACTGCCATGATCTGAATCCCAATTGACACACAGTTGGTTGGCAAGCTTCACTGGCCAGAATTTTAATGTCCCACTTGCCACAGAATTTGGTGTGGGCAAGGGACGGACCATGGAAAGGTCCGCTGACCTCGGCGGTATTTTGCAGATTCGGGATGAGTGAAGCCTTAAAATCCCACCCAATATTTATTGTCTATGCTACGGTCTAGAGATACCAATTTGGATCAAACACAAGATTAGATCATGCTGATGCCTTCAAGGCAATAGAAAATTTTAGTGAGTTGCTGTCAGCGCTGTCAATAGTGAGTGCTGCTTTTTCACTGCTGACAGCAAAGCCCAGAACACTGTAAAAACATTTCAATCACAAATATTTTGTGATTTTATACATCTCAGAAAGAAAATAATGTTCATGGTTCCAAGACATATATATTTAAGAACACTGACAAGGTTACAGAGTCATTTTGAATAAAATGTGTGCATGTTAGAGAGTAATATATAATCTCAAAATTATTGAGCAAGTTTGCCGAGTTTTTTGGGAAGATATGAATCATTTAAAATTGCATTTTTGAAATAGCAAGCCCACCTAGTAAGGATGGATAAATGCCAATAGAATCTTTGCTTTGTTGGTCAATTTCAAAGCTTGATTTCAAATAATAATCAATGTTTAGATGACAAAAGGTTTATAATTTCTTCAGATGTAGTTAATTACAGGTAGTTTGAAGCAAAATTATAGGTTAAAATTTTGACAAAATTGATTGTTTTACATGCTTAACCAGTGTGGTAATATTTAATTTTCTCTTTCCTCAAATTCTGTTTAAATTGCTGTTTGATAGCAACTCATGTTAAAGCTGAGAATGCTGGACAAACCTGTAATTGACGATTTTACAACTTTTGCTGTTCCATAACAAGTAGTGAAGGAGTGTGTACGCTTATTCAGTTTTACACCAAGATCCTCTAATTGTATTTCCTTTTATAATTTTTTTTTAGATTCTTTCTCAGAAAGGATATCCTGACTAATTGGAAGTTAGACACAGAAATTGTTTCCAAATTGGAAGGCTTCTCGTTCAATTTTGTGAAATGTTGGAGGGAATGATATAATAAATGGACCTATGTAGATTATTTAATCTGGGTTGGAGGATGGCATTCATTTTTTTTGAACTATTACTCATAGAATCATAGAATCGCTACAGTGTAGAAGGAGGCCATTCAGCCCTTCGAATCTGCATTGACCACAGTCCCACTCAAGCCCTATTCCCATAACCCCATCCATTTACCCCAGCTAGTATTCCTGACCCTAATTCAGCATGGTCAATCCACCTAAGCTGCATATTTTTGGACTGTGGAAGGAATTCGGATCACCCAGCGGAAACCCACACAGACATGGGGAGAAGACGCAAACTCCACACAAACTGTGACCCAAGCTGGGAATTGAACCCAGATCCCTGGCACTGTGAGGCAACAGTACTAACCACCAGGCCACCATGCCGCCTTACAGTGGCACTCTGTAAGAATTAGAATCCATGTATGCTTCAATTAAGCATGTTGGCATTTTAGTTTTGCAATTTTAAATGTAATTTTTGAGCATAACTACAATTTTAGTTACAATTTTGAAAATGGAACAACAGTGTATCCACATAGTGGTAATCTAGCATCATTCAAGGAACATTAGCCCGGCTGAACTGTCCTGGTCCAGATCTAAATAAGTCTCTTTTGAGGAAATAGTTTCTGCTCACATCAAAGAATAACGGAATGGGAATAGGTTGATCTGGACCTCAACGTCACTTACCTGTCTTTGATTTACATTCCTTATTCAAATTTCTGGCAAGGGCCACACTTCGCAAATGACAGTCCATGCAATGTTAACTCCTGTCACAGAATGTGGCAGCTACAAGTCTCTTAACAAGTGCAGACATGTGCAGCATTGCCAGTCACTCATTTCCAGAAAGGAAGGGTGTTTTCAGTAGACCTTGGTCATCCAAGTCACCTCTGTGAGCTGCGTCTGACCACCTGATCCTCCAAGTCTTGCTGGGGCTTCCCTTTAAATGCAATTAGAGGTTCTTGAAGGGAGGATAGATAGGGCCCTTTCCTTCTCCTCCTCAATTGGATCACTGCCATCAAGAAGGCAGCATTGAGCATCGACTCTGTTGTTCAATCTTTCTTCTCCTTATGGTACGGATAGATCCAACAGATTAAAGAGGAATGGGCAACTCAAGAAGATTTTCCAATTGCCATCAGTAAGCCATTGCCATGCCTAAAGCTGTGATGGCACTAATTGTCTTTCCTTGATCCAGCAGTCCAGTTGAGATGCTATGTATAGATCTGGGTAACCAGGGTGCTACGCCAGTTACTTGACATCTTAATTTCAGACAGGTTGGAAAAGGCTGGGACACATCCAGGAAGTGTTCAACCTTACTAAAGGCACTGTTGCTATGTCTGGACTGATAGGCTGATTATGCCTAACCTGTATATTTGGAATGATGAGATTGTCTTAGGCCTGTTAGCCAATGCCACTTGGAGAAAGCACCTTAAAGGCTTTCATTGATTATCCTGTAGATATCCAGCAGCTGTACTCCTTCATGGTTGGCTGCATCTTGCATTCTCACATTCATGTCTGTTACTGCTCAAACCCAATGATTCCTACAGTCTCTCATCAAAGAGCTCCAAATGTCAGGGGTTCCAATTACACCTTCTCAGTAAACTCTGCCTGAATTTTATCAGGTCAAGTTTTAACTTGATTATCTGTAAAGACTCGCATTTGAACTGTTATTTTGTAAATTGAGTTTGTGTCTTTATATGCCTTGTTTATGAACAGAACTCACACTTAGTTGATGGAGGAGCAATGCTCTGAAAGCTTGTGACTTGTGCTACCAAATAAACCTGTTGGACATTAAACCTGGTGTTGTGAGACTTCTTCCTGAGTTTTATCAGTTCAGACTCTATTTCCATTTTCTTGCTCGAAGCAGTGTGAAGATATCTTCTGTCAGAGTTCTCTCAGTCCAGCTGTAGGCTTCTCCCTCACTGCCAAATGTCCCTTCCTTGCAGATTTCTTTCCAGTTTCAATTTTAATCTTTGTCATAATTCAGGGGCCTCAACATGGTGGCGCTGCATTTCTACTTCAAGGCCAGATTTGACCGTCTCCTCAAAGTTCAAGTTCCACCCCAACCTTCCCAAAATCTCATATTCTGCAGATACAATCTCCCTCCGCTGCTTCTCCAGCCTCCCTCGGTAACCCTGGGATCCAATGGCATTCATGAGGACGTTCCTGCCACCCACCCCAAACCCATCACTCTTGATGTCCCCGTGCCTCATGCAGAACTTAGCCCTCCCTAAGTCACATAGGTGGACTGCCCTCTCCTTCCCTCCTAAGTTCTTCTTTCCAGGAGATCTTTGATTCCCCACTTCCGACCCCCACTTTTCCCCATTTACAGGTTGCAGAATGCCTTTGTTGAGCCTTCCATCTGCAGCTTAGGACCAAGCCAGACACTCCTGACACCACTGACAGACTATAACTAGACTATAACATAGTCTAGTTATAGTCTATAACAAGACTATGCCTGATCTCCATTGCACTAACAGGTCTTCCCCCTCCCTGGAGCAGGAATACAGTGTGTGTGCCGTGCATAGTTATGTATCATGGCTTACAAACCTCCACGACTGTCTTTAATCTCTTACCATTATTACAAGTTCCACTGAGCCCTAACGTCTCCCTTTAATGTCTCACCACAATCTCTTGACCCCAGTCTAGGGTCTATGACTCTCTTTCAACTCTCTGTCTCTTTAATGAATGACACAAGATCACTTCCCTCCCCCACCGCCCCTCCTTGTACGTTTTTGTGAAACCCACTTTTCTTGTGCCACAATAACACCACCCCACCATCCCACTTCAATACTTGATCCCATCTCCTTAATGCAATCTGCACTCTTCTCTATTTGCATTTTATTATTCCATTTTCTCCACCCCCAATCTTACCTCTACCTGCCATTGTTCCCCTGACAACCCTAACAAATCCTCATTCAGTCTCATGCCTCTACCATCGTCTTCTCCATCCTAGTTCCCATGCTGGTCTCTGCTTCAGAATGAAGGCCTCCCCCCACCATAAAATGTCATCACATGTTTTTACGTCTTGTTCCGAATCCCACTGATGGTGGGCCTGACTGAAGCTCTGAATACCAAAGCATCATTTCCGTAGATGAGCATTGTGTTAATCTTTTGGGTTGTCTTTGACAGCTGCCTGCAAGCTTTCAGTGATTTGAGTTAATGAATATCAAAGCCGGGATTTTCACTCGCAGATCTGGAGCACAGAGACAGGAGATTTTCCAGTTGTGCAAACCCGGCTTAAGAGTGAGTGATGCAGAAGGACGGTTATTCATTCCGGGGTGAGGGATACCCAGCCTCTCTAAAAGGGTGCCCTGCCTAACTAAACAAATTCACAAAGTTCAGACCCACTCTTGCCAGGTTTCATTGATATTTTTCATCTATATCTGTATTCCCTCTACACCCCCCAGTTATGACTGTGACACTACATTCTGCACTTTCTCTTTCCCTTCTCTATGAACAGCATGCTTTGTCTGTAAGACAAGAAACAACACTTTTCATTATATACTAATATATGTGACAATAATATATCAAATCACCTACGCATATTGGTTTTCAGACACCTCTCCACCAAAATGACACAAGGAGGCAACTTCTGAGCCTCTGCGGAATGTGTGTGTATGCGTAGATCCTGACCCAGACCCACTCCCTCTCCTGGGAACTACGTGCTACGTTCAGGGACCGAACTTTTGGATTATGCCCCGACGACCATTTTCACCAAGCCCCAGATTCTAATCTCTTTTCTCCTTCGCAGTTCCTTGGTTTTCACCATTTAGAAAAATTACCTTGTTTATTTTTCTTGTTTACAAAGGGAATGGGAGACCGGTCACAGTTTTGTCAATTACTTAACCTAAGAAGACTAATTTAAATTTGAAAAAAAAATGACCATATAAGATGGATATTTTAACTTAAAGGGAAAATGAAATGGAGGGATCCAATTACAGATAGTGGTTACTATACCTTGGAGGAATAATTACCAATATGCATTACATAGAGCTCCCTCTCTTTCTCTGAATGAAGCTTTTATGTAGTCAGAGTTGTGGGATATCCTTGTTTCAGAAATCCCAATGGGTAATGCACGGATTGAGGGAGTATTGACACAGCAGGTCATTGCAGGGTAAGATTTCACATGGAACTTTGAGACCATAACTGTCAATCAAGGAACCATTAGCAAAGGGATGCTATGAAGCTCATTGTGCTGTTGACATGACTTTTAAAAAATCACCATAGATCAAACTGGCTGAATGAGAGCAGGCAGGTCAAATAGAATATTACCACAATTTAATAGCAAGTTCTCTTTGCCCCAGCTCGTCACAATTTCCATAAGCCTCTTGACTGGAAAATATTATCTTTTTAAGGGATCATGTTAGATTTTCCAAATATTCTGTTTAGACATTGTTGCTTTTTATGGTGAGATAAATATCAGAAATGCTAATGATTACAGCCAAAGATACTTAAAGGCCAAAAAATATTGGGCCATATTCTCCCATTTTCAGGCTAAGTGCCTATGCCTCCAGGAAAATGAGATTGTTTCTCCTGGTGTTGGCAGTGTCGGTCAGGTAGGATTCACCCACCTGAAAGATGCTAATAAACTCATTTTGAGCAACACACTGATTTGAAGTTTTTGAGGCTTCCTAGCAAGTTATACTCTTTGAAACTCTCTCCGTTCCAGTGGAACCTACTGATCTCGAGCAAATTCAATGCTTTC
Source organism: Sphyrna mokarran (assembly GCA_024679065.1). Classification (NCBI taxonomy): domain Eukaryota; kingdom Metazoa; phylum Chordata; class Chondrichthyes; order Carcharhiniformes; family Carcharhinidae; genus Sphyrna; species Sphyrna mokarran. The sequence goes on from JAGIQG010000005.1 coordinate 97,901,464, forward strand.
AGAAAGATGCCATTGATAGCTCAATGGATTTCTATCATCCCCCAGCCACCTGTGATTATTTTCATTTCCCTGAATGCTTTAATGGATTTCCAGTATCCCAGGTGTCCAGGGGGGAATGGAGGTTAAAGTGACCTGGACATTTCAGAATTTTCACACCAACAGGCAAGGATGCAGATGTTGGTCACAGCGTTGCTTGAAAGCACCATTTTGATTTTATTGGATTAGATTTGATTTGTTATTGTCACATGTATTACTATGCAGCGGAAAGTGTTGTTTCTTATGTAAACTAGACAGACAAAACACCCTGTACATAGAGAAGGAAAGGAGACAGTGCAGAATTCAGTGTTACAGTCATAGCTAGGGTGTAGGGAAAGATCGACTTAAAATGAGGTAGGTCCATTCAAAAGTTTGATGGCAACAGGTTGGTACTTGTTGTCAGACTTTTGTATCTTTTTCTTGATGGAAGATAGTGGAAGAGAATATGTCTGGGGTTCTTGATTATGCTGGTGCTTTTCCAAGGTAGCGAGAAGTGTAGATAGAATCAACAGATGGTTGACTGGTTTATGTGATGGACTGGGCTTCAAATATGAAGCTTTGTAGTTTTTTTGCAATCTTTAACAGAGCACGAGCCACACCAAGCTGTGATACAAGATGCTTTCTACGGTGCATCTGTAAAGTTGGTGACAGTCATAGTGGACATACTAAATTTCCTTAGCCTCCTGAGAAAGTGGAGGTGTTGGTGGACTTTCTTAACTATAGCATCAGTGTGGAGGGACAAAACATGTTGTTGGTGATCTTGACACCTAGAAACTTAAAGCTCTCAAATATTTCCATTTTGTCCCCTTTACTGTAGATAACGTCCTGCACTACGCTTCCTGAAGTTGATCACTATTTCCTTTATTTTGTTGACATCTCAGTGATGATCTTCAAGTCTGCCAGGACTAGAAGGGGCAGTCCAGTCACAACACTCCTTTCCTAGTGGAGGGTGGCGAGATCAACCTCTTGCCCCAGCTTGTGCCCATCCAAATTGCAGGAGCCTTGTGGGAGCCTTCCCCTACAGCCTGGCAGCAGCAAAGGGGCAATTGGTCAGAGGAGATACCTCTTCAAGCCCCTTCAGGGCCCAAGACAGCAGGCCAGGATATCAGGGCCAGGATGCCAGGGGACAGGGCTCTGCTGGCAGTGCCAAGGTGCATGGTCGAAAGGGAGGCTGAGTGGGGGTTTGAGGAAGCTGGGGAGGCTGACAGGGTGGTCTGGGGGGAAGGGGAACTGAAGCAGGGTATAGTCAAGTCACCCCCGTGTCTGCTTGGTGTGTGGGGGAGCTGATTGTGATTTGGGTGATGGGGGAAGGATCCCTCCCCTTTTCTGAGGGGTTGGTGATTCTCTTCTGAACCCTTGGGGTCCAGCAAACCATGTCACTACTTGTGGGTAGCAACTGTAAAGTCCATTCCTGCTGGCAGGCTGGGTGAATGGCGGGAGGTTGATGAATGTGCCGTGAAATCCACTACTGGCATTCAATTGTTTGTCCATTCGAATTATAGGTTTGCATAATTATTACTGCTCAAAGTGAGGGGGAGGGTGGTGGGGGGGAGCCTAGTCAGGGTCAGCAGGCAGGTCAAGTAAATTCACCCCTGTTGGGATTCCCAATTTTTCGCCGATGTCACATTCACAGGGCACTGGGATTCCCATCAGCTGTCCAACGAGGTCAGAGGACCAAGCTCAACACTTCATCTTGTTAGGTTGCTATAGATCAGCATGAGGAATGGAGGCATAAACTATTTTCTAAACGGGGAAATGCTCACAAAATCAGAAGCGCAAAGGGACTTGGGCGTCCTTGTCCAAGATTCTCTTAAAGTTAACGTGTAGGTTCAGTAGGCAGTTAGAAACGCAAATGCAATGTTAGCATTCATGTCAAGAGGGCTAAAATACAAGAGAAGGGATGTATTTCTGAGGCTGTATAAAGCTCTGATCAGACCCCATTTGGACTATTGTCAGCAGCTTATCTAAAGAAGGATGTGCTGGCCTTGGAAAGGATCCAAAGGAGGTTCACAAGAATGATTCCTGGAATGAAGAACTTGTCATATTAGGAATGGTTTAGGACACTGGGTGCATAATGGAGTTCAGAAAGATAAGGCGGGATCTTACTGAAATTTAGAGGATACTGCAAGATAGGGTGGACATGAAGAGGATGTTTCCACTAGTAGGAAAAGCTAGAACCAGAGGACACAACCTCAGGCTAAAGGGACGATCCTTTGTAACAGAGATGAGGAAGAATTTCTTCATCCAGAGAGTGGTGAATCTGTGCAACTCTTTGCCACAGAAGGCTGTGGTAGCTGGGTCATTAAGTATCTTTAAGACAGAGATAGATAGGTTCTTTATTAATAAGGGGATCAGGGGTTATGGGAAAAAGGCAGAAGAATGGGAATGAGAAAATTTCAGCCATGAGTGAATGGCACAGCAGACTCGATGGGCTGAGTGGCCTAATTTGCTCCTATTTCTTATGGTCTTGTAACATGTTTCACTGCTAATGTACGATTTGCTTCCTCTCAAACTCCGCATACTTTAATTGAACAAACTTAGGACTGGATTAAAGGAAGCCATAAAGATTATCTACTGCCAAGTCCTTTTTTCCTATGAATTGTCCTCTGGAACACCTCCATTCACCTTCAAAGGCAGTAAGGCAGTGGAAAAGATCAAAAACTATATGAAATTATAATACTTTTCTCCTTAAATTAAACCTTCATCCAGGATTATAGATATAGGATTATCTTTTCTGTTTAATAGATAAACATACAAGGAGGAAGGCTGCTTTCATTTTTCTTATTAAAAATATTTGAATATCTTAAAATGTTTCAGTGTTCCTAAGATCTGCCAGCTCTTTCCTTCTAACCACTTCAAACTTGTTAACAGCTGAAGGATTTTTTTTCTTACTTCTTTTGCATCATTTGTTGAGCAAAATTTGATGATGGCGTGGTAATTTTTCTTTTTCTTATGGTGGTCAATTCTGCTATAAATGGCCTGGTATGGCTCAGGAGCCACACTCTGGCATAGCAATCTCTGTCATATTTGCTACAGATGAGGACCATGGACTGAGAAGGTGCACCATTCACTGCCTCTGTTTTCCCCAAATGCATTTCTCAACCAGCTGAACATTTGTGTCTGGTCAGCTCTTTCAATGCCCTTCCAAACAGTCCATCTTCAGAGTTTGTGGCCATTCGCAACTGTTTTTCAGGAGTCAGTGGGAATGTCCATTATTTTTATATCTCACTTGCAAGTCTTCTTTTAGTGAATGCTGAGGAATTGTAACCAGTTCACTCATAGAATCCTTATAGTGCAGAAGCCCAACGAGTCTGCGCCAACAATTATTCCACCCAAATTCTATCATTGTAACCCCACATATTTACTCTGCTAATCTTCCTGACACCAAGGGGAATTTAGCATGGCCAGTCAAGCTAACTTGTACATCTTTGGACTGTGGGAAGAAAACAGAGCATCTGGAAGAAACCCACACAGACACAGAACATGCAAACTCCACACAGAGAGTGATCTGAGTCAAGAATTGAACCTGGGTCTCAGGCTTTGTGAGGCATCACAAAATGTCTTTGGTTATGTAGTCATCATCCATCTGGTGAATGTGGCCGAACAAATACAGACAGTGATGGCTTAGCAATGAGTGTACACTGAGGGATTTAACATGCTTCCAGACCTCTAAGGTGGTGACCTTGAATGTCAAGGATATATCTGAGCCAAGAAAAATGGAAACTTCAGCCTTTTCTCCTGCCCAGCATGTATTGCCCAGGTCTCACTGATGTAGAGAAGTGCACTAAAGATGCAGATTTAGTAGACCCACAGGTCAGTGGCTGTGATTATTTCACATTTTCATACTTAGCTCAAACATAATAGCTACAGTTTTTGATTACGTGTATTTTTGGGACTATTTTCTATGTGTGAGTAAGGATCAGTGAAGCAACTAAATCAGCAGGATTTAGTAATGCACTGCCATCAATATAATAACACAATGATAATATCTTTATTGAATGTTTAAATTTATACTATAAGGACAGAATTTTACAGTCCCCCCTGCATTTGGAGTGTGGCTGGAAAATGTGTGAGTCATTGAAAAGTCCATTGGCATCAGCAGACTGGAAAATTTCGCCAGTGAGTGGGGCCAGAAAATTTCTCCCTAAATGACTAGAGTATCTTGTGATCTCAGATGGTGACTCCTGATATGCTCTACAGTGGTTCTTCCTCAGATAGCAGTGCAGTTCTCATTGCAGTAGGTGATGATTTCCCAAGTATACCTCTGTTTTAATTTTGTTTCTTCATGCTAATATTCATAAATACCAACAGAAGAGCCCCCAATGACTCAGTTGGTAAATGCACCATCTGATATGGTATTGAGGCACACAAGTGGGGAGAGAGTGATCAGCATCCTGTCCTGATCTGCTTGGCCACAGCTGGGGGCTTGGAGGAAATGCGCTTTTTGTGCAATTGTTCTTCAAGTCAAGTGTCTAAACAGGGAGAATGAGTCAATGATATGAATGTTGAAACGTGTACAGATATAGGTATCAGTGAGGACAACATCAAACTGTGATGTCCAATTTGAAAATACTCACTATTATTTCATTCATTCCCAGACTATGTGTTTTGCTGTTTATTGCACTTCCTCAGCAGGTGATGAGAGGCTTTCTTCTTGAACTATTGCAGTAGGACACTTCAGAGGGCAGTTTAGAATCAGTCATATTGGTGAAAGGTTGCATATAGTTGAGAGATTTGAGCAAAATCTTATCATGGGTTGCACCTCTAACCCACATTTAAATAACAAAAATGACCACCCTTAAATACTGACTCATGTATGATTGACTCATGCTTTGTTTATTTGCACTTGTAGGATTCTGATTTGAATATTTAAGCACATGCCATCTGAAAGAGACAAGCACATTGATTGGCCATTTACTTAAAGACCTTGGACATTAATGAGATGGGCAAGGTGGGCATGAGGAACAGGCAGCCATCAGTTTAAAATTGCTTCTTGAGTTTCTCTTACGATTACAAGTAATTATTATTACTGGTTTGCAATGAGTTCTCTTGCATTATTTTTCATTTCAGGCACCATATTTGAGCTTGTCCTCACAGAATCCCTACAGTATGGAAGGAGACCATTTGGTTCATCAAGTCTGCACTGACAACAATCTCACCAAGGCCCAATTCCTGTTAACCCCATGTACTTACCCTGCTAATCCCTCTGACACTAAAAGGCAACTTTTTTTAGCATGGCCAATGCACCCAACCCGCACATGTTTTGGAAAGTGGGAGGAAACCGGAGCACTCGGAGGAAATCCACACAGACACGGGGTAAATGTGCAAACTGCACACTCCACACAGATTATTATCACTTGCAACCACAACAGAAATACAAGAAGCAATTTTAAAGTGATGGCTGTCTGTTCCTCACGTCCACCTTGCCCACCCATTAACGTATAAACTCCACACAGATGGTCACTCGAGGCCAGAATTGAACCCAGGTCCCTGGCACTGTGAAGCAGCAGTGCCACCCACTGTGCCACCATGCTGCCCTCAAGTGCCATCTACCTACATGTATGTTCCAACAGGAAATCCTGCTTGATTTTCATCATCCCTAGTTACTAAAGTATTGTCGTTGCTCCCACCCCAGCTGAGACCAGTTCCTCAGCACTTGCATCGAAGGAAACTTAATTCTTGACTTCTATCACTCAATTGAATTGCTGAGCCTTCGAGGAAGTTCCTTAATTTCTTAATTTATATTAATTAAAATTCATCCATTCTGTGTGATTTAATACTTACCTTAAAATCATATGATATTTTCAGTGCTGTTGTTTCCATAGTTCATAGGTCAGAATTGTGGAAATGAATATAATTTGTACATATTCCTTGGCTAGCCAGACTTTTCACCTGTTGGACAATGTCCCAATATTAATATATGTTGTTGTTATTGTTAATAAGCAAGTAAGGCAAAAGGTAGAGAGGTACATCTACTAATGGTTTTTAAGTTTATTTATTAATGTCACAATTAGACTTACACGAACACTACAATGAAATTACTGTGAAATTCTAGAGTCACCACACTCCGGCACCCATTTGAGGGAGAATACTGAGGGAGAATTTAGCATGGTCGATGTACCTAATCGGCAGGTCTTTTACAGAGCAAGGGAGGCATGAGTCACTGGGTTTAATGCTGGAGAGGGAAACGGGATCTTAAAAAATACAGGACGTGGCATTTCCACTAACATCCTGCCTGACCCTGATCACTATGAGATTCTATGGGAAACAGTGGAGGCATCATGCTTCTCATCCATCCTTGGGCCTATTGAGACCCTTAGTTGGCTGATTACTGGCCATTTAAGGGCCTCATCCAACACTGCCACAATTTTAACCACTGCAGTGGTCGGCCCATGCCATGTGGGTAGTCTACAGTTTTACACCACATAGGCTGACTTTGGGCAAGTGATAGACTTTTGCTGGCCCCTTGTGGCCACCAGAGGCATTCCCCTCCAACCCCATTTCTCCATTTACCCTTTCTCCACCTCAGCATTTTAAACCCAGTCCTCCACCCACTTCACTGGGTTTTGCCAGCCATATACCACCAAATGCACTTCTATTAACTTTGTGTTCATCTCCAGTGATAATCTTCATTGGGGCTTCAATGTAATCCTAGCAATGGTCACCACTCTCAGCTGGTGCTGCTGGGACTGCGGAGCTGCTAGCCATCTGATTGGCTAGGATCTTACGTCTCTGGTGGCAGAAATTCCTCCTGCAGCATATTAATGGCCAATTAACTATTTAATATCAGTGGGGGAGGTCATGTGGCACAATGGATAGCATCCGTGCCTCTGATCTTGAAATTTCAGTTTCGAGTCGTACCTCAGAGCTTGACGGCCAAGGAAGTTATATCTATGACATGACCAAACAAGTTGTGTATCAACCTGAAAACCTTTCTAAGACATGCCAATGCCAGGTGGTAAGAGTGGCAGAGATTCCATCTGATAGAAAAAGCGTTAGAGCCACGGCCATCACTGTCCATAGCTCCAGACGATGATTTGCATGTCAAAGTGCATCCTGCCATGATAGCTTGGACTCCCTGAGTGATTTGCAAAGCACTCTTCTTCACTATGTAGATGCAAGTGAAATGTCAGGAGGGCAGTTGTCCTTCCTATCAGTGGATTCCCTACTGCTTTTTTTGGCCAGGGAGATGGGGACCACGGCACCCAATAAAATTGCATGGGATTTGAAGGCTTGGATGATAATTTTCAAATTGAGACATTTCGTAACCATGAGTTAATGTTTATTTTATTAGCGTCACAGGTACATAGAACATAGAACATAGAACATTACAGTGCAGAACAGGCCCTTCGGCCTTCGATGTTGCGCCGACCAATTATGAAAAAAGCAATGACCCTCCAAACTAAACCATTCCCTTCTCTTCCATAAACTTATCAACTAACCTCTTAAACGCCACCAAACTTGGCGCATCTACAACTGCCGCAGGCAGGGCATTCCACTCCCTAACCACCCTCTGGGTAAAGAACATACCTCTGATATCCGTCCTATAACTATCACCCCTTAATTTAAAGCTGTGTCCCCTCGTGCTAGCTTTCTCCATCCTAGGAAAAAGGCTATCACTGTCCACCCTATCTAAACCTCTAATCATCTTATATGTTTCGATAAGGTTTCCTCTTAGCCGCCTCCTTTCTAACGAAAACAACCTCAAATCCCTCAGCCTCTCTTCATAAGACCTGCCCTCCATACCAGGCAACATCCTGGTAAACCTCCTCTGTACCCTCTCCAATGCCTCCACATCTTTCTTATAATGTGGGGACCAGAACTGCACACAATACTCCAAGTGCGGCCGCACTAGAGTTTTGTACAGTTGCAACATGACGTTGCGGCTCCGAAATTCAATCCCCCTACCAATAAAAGCTAAGACTCCATATGCCTTCTTAACAACCTTATCGACTTGACTGCCTACTTTCAGGGATCTATGCACATATACACCAAGATCCCTCTGTTCATCAACACTATTAAGAATCCTACCATTAGCCCTATACTCTACACATTTATTATTCCTGCCAAAGTGCATTACCTCACACTTTTCCACATTAAACTCCATTTGCCACCTCTCGGCCCAGCTCTGCAACTTGTCCAAGTCTCTCTGCAAACTATAACACCCCTCTTCACTATCTACCATTCCACCGACTTTAGTATCATCCGCAAATTTACTAATCCATCCTTCAATACCTTCATCCAGATCATTTATAAAAATTACAAACAGCAGGGGCCCCAAAACAGACCCCACTTGCTGATCACTTCAGTTACTTCCTCTTCCAAGTTATTTATATATATTATGAATAGCAAAGGTCCCAGTACTGAGCCCTGCGGCACACCACTAATGACCGACCTCCAACTAGAAAGAGATCCTTCCACTACTACCCTCTGTCTCCTGTTACCAAGCCAGTTCTCAATCCATCTAGATATCTGTCCTTTTATCCCATGAGCCTTAACCTTTTTCACCAACTGACTATGAGGGACTTTGTCAAACACTTGACTAAAATCCATATAGATGACAGCCACAGCTCATCCTTCATCGACCGTTTTTGTCACCTCCTCAAAAAATTCTACCAGATTCATAAGGCACGACCTCCCCTTTACAAATCCATGTCACCTGTCAGTAATCAGATAGCCGTGTTCTAAATGCGTATACATCCTATCTCTAAGAATCCTCTCCAACAACTTCCCTACCACTGACATCAAACTCACCTGGGTTATGTGTACTACTTAGGCCAATTGACAAAACAAACTCTCCCCAAATTGACCCAAACTTGGCTCCCAATCCATAGATCCACAAACGGGCAGAGGCGGGAACACCGGGGCAGCGGCGCGGGCCCGCCGGGCCAAAGGGCCTGCCTCCCGTGCTGCTTTGTTCCCCGTTCTTTGTACCCTTTTTAAACAACGGTATCACCGTTTGTTATTCTCCAGTCCTCTGGGACCTCACCAGTGCCCAAAGAAGAGACAAAGATTTGCGTCAGAGACCCAGTAATTTCATCTCTCATCTCCCTAAGCAGCCTGGGATAAATGCCATTCAGGCCCTGGAGATTTATCAATTTTAATATTACCTAAAAACCCTAACACTTCCTCCCTCATAATTGATATTTACCATTACAAATGTCGTAATGAAGGTCAAATGCTGATGGGAAACTGAGCTCCGGTACAGAAGCATGATAAGTTTGTGAAGAGACAGGTTCAGATTTTGACATCAGCTGGAAGGGGGAGGTTTTCATTCAATACATTTTGAGATCATGATAGGGCCTAGATGTGAAGGCTCCAATAGATCATTAGCATTATTCAGTTCTGGCCAGTGCAGGAATTGATGTGGAGATGCCGGCATTGGACTGGGGTAAACACAGTAAGAAATCTCACAACGCCAGGTTAGAGTCTTTCTTACAGTGCAGGAATTGCCCGTGGAACCCAGATCCCATCGGGAGCTAGGAAGAGAAATTAAAGTACAACAATCGGATTCAACAACATTTCAGTCATGTAGCTGATTGGTTCGGATAGTTACAGCTCTGTCCAGATAGAGAGTAAAGATTCTTCTGCGCTGTTCAGTGAAGCATTCACACAGCAGGTGCAACATGAATACTACAAAGGGTGAGTGAGCACCCCTCACTCTTAATGGTCTGTGTGTGTGCATGCGTGCATGTGTGTGCGCGTGTGTGTATGTGTGTGTGTGTGGTATGTGAGTGTGTGTGTGTGCATGTGTGTGCGTGTGTGTATGTTTGTGTGTGTATGTGCATGTGTGTGTGTGTGTGTGTGCATGTGTGTGTGCGTGTGCGTGTGTGTATGTGTGTGTGTAGTGCTGTGTGTGTGTGGTGTGCAGTGTGTGTGCGGGGTCTGCGTGTGTGTGTGTGTGTGCTGTGTCTATGTGTGTGTGTGTGCTATATGTGTGTATTGCATGTGGTGTGTGTGTGTGTGTGTGTGCGTGTGCGTGTGCGTGTGTGGTGTGTTGTGTGTGCTGTGTGTATGAGTGTGTGTGTGCTGTGTGTGTGTGTGTGTGTGTGTGTGTGTGTGTGTGTGTGTGTGTGTGTGTGTGTGTGTGTGTGTGTGTGGTGTGTGTGAGCTCAATCATCCAGAGATCACAGAGCAAATGAAACCTTTCCTGCTCTGTGCCTGTGGGACTTGCTCTAAAAGAAAACTCCATTGCGTTCTGTGGACGACTACCCTGCTGAATGGGATGAATTTCAAACGCAAACCTGCCTGGGAGTCAGTTGCTTAGTGGGATATTGTCACAGAGTCATTTCAACGCAGAAGTAGGCCATTCAGCCCATCAAGTCTGAACCAACCACAATCCCACCCAGCTTCCCACGCCCATGAACTTGCGTATTTAGACTGCTTACCTTTGGATACTAGGTTCAATTTAGCACGGCCAATCAACCTAACCCAGACATCTTTGGACTTGTGAAGGAAATTGGAGCGCCCGGAGCAAATGCATGCAAATACAGGGAGAATGTGCAAACTCCACACAGACACTGTCTGTTGTACCATTAACCCAGAAACCCAGGATATTCCTCTGGGGACCGAGGTTCGAATCCCACCATTGTCAAATGTGAAATTTGAATTCAGTAAGATAATTGGAATTAACAGTCCAATGATGACCCTGAAATTGTAGAATCGCTACAGTGCAGAATGAGGCGAGTAAGCTAAATGAAGCTGCATCCAACAACAAGCCTATCCAATTCCTCTTCCTGCAACCTATTTATCGTGGTAATCCACCGGACAATTAGAGCCAATTTAACGTGACCAATCCATCTAACCTGCACAGTTTTGGAGTGGGGCTAGAAACTGGAATTGGAACAGACAAAAGAATAACGTGCAGACTCCACAGAGACACTAACCCAAGCCAGGGATACAACACCATGTCCCTGGTGCTGTGTGGGCTTACAGGTAGGCTTACATTAACACTCCAATGTAGTTACTGTGAAAATCGCCACACTCTGGCACTTGCTTATGTGCACTGAGGGAGAATTTAGCATGGCCAACGCACTTAACCAGCACATCTGAGAGAAGAAACCGGAGAATGCGCTGATTCACACAGATTGTCACCCAAGCTGACAATTGCATCAAGGTCCCTGGTGCTGCGAGGCAGCAGTGCTAAACACTGTGCCACCCAGGGAGCTGGTCCAGGGTAGTAGCAATCTTAAGAATGACATGTAAATGGGATTAGATAAGGGTTAGGACAGGGGCAACAGAGTTTTGGATGGGTTCAAATAGTTGATCTTCATTCTTCAATATATTACACCATAGATTCAGTTTGCAAAGGGCTGCCACCACTCTTTGCAGCCGTAGTGCACACATCCCTTTGGGATGTGCAGTTTGCTTTGAAGTAGCAAAAGCAACATTGGGCCCTTCTACTGAGGCGTACAGTCATACAGGCTGAGTGCTAAAAGCTGCGTGCTGCATCTCATGTAAAAAACACAGCAACTTAGCATGCTGCCTGCAATGCAATGGGTGCGGATTAATTACATATTGTGATCCTCATGCCCAATTTCGGGAGCTAGCCAAGTTAACCCTTGTTAGTACTGGTTGTTGAATTGATAACGAATGGGACATAAATTTGCAATCATTTGTCACACTGAGAGTTTTACTGAGAGTTTTACACTGAGAGTTAATAAGATTCAGAATGTCTTTTACACTGAGAGTTAATAAGATTCAGAATGTCTTTCAGAAATAGCCAAAACAGTATTTTTAATCACATTTAAAAGGAAGTTGGATATATATTTGAATTCCCCTACCCTGGAAGGTAATGGGAAAAGGAGAAGGAAAAAGGACCAGGCATGTTGCTCTTTAAGAAAACTGGCACAGTATAAAGGGATGACTTGCTTCCATCTGTGCTGTAATCTGTAAAATGCTATGATTTTATGGAACAGCTTTCAATTAATTAATAAGTTTCCTACAGTTACAGCGATCATTGGTCGTATATCTTTTATATATCCTTATCACAACATTTTGAGTTTTAAATGTGCTCAGTGTCATTAGCAGCACTGGGTTCATTAATGGTATCATTCAATAATAATTTTGCACCTGCAAAAGGAGCTGGAGCAAATCTGAAGCCAACATTCATCTGCTGTGACTTGTAAATAGAAGATGTGTAGAACGACTATTTATTTCATTTCCTTCCAGGTGCTTGTTTTGTGCTCATTAAGTTGATGGACGATCGTGCTGATGGAATATTTTTCCACTTGTAAACTCAGCATCAACACTCAGGTTGATGTGATCTCCCCACCTCAGGAAAGTACTTCATCCCATTGTATCACTGCCATTTCCGATACTTGATGGTTCCTCTAACAGAGATTGGCTGATACTTGCTGAATTATGGACAATTTTTCACTGTGAGCTACTGTTTTCGCCCCCACCCCCCCACCCCAGGGAAATGGATTCAGACTGCCTGAATTAATTTAACTTAAGGCCTCTTAGCCGTCAAAGAGACTTTCATCCCATCTGTCCACACAAGATTCGAATGCTGGGTCCCAGTGATGAAAGGATAATTTTCTAAGTTATTGTACCACCCAATCCCTTGGCAAAGCAATACCTCTAAATTAATAAGTGGCACAAAACCTTGTGGAATTTTAATCTGGACACATCATTACACCCACAATCTGAACAAGATTCCACCTGCTCTTTAACATGCAGCATTCAAGATTCCTACTGTGGCATGACTTTATAATGATTGGCATCAAAGCTATTGAAAGGAAAGCTGTATGTTGTTGTAAATTACCTATAGTTAAAAAATATTTCTGGCTGCGGAAAATAATCAAATCTATACATTTGACACACTCAAGCATTTTCTAAACTTCAAAGATTCCTTTTAGATTCGTACTGATAGCCATCATGAATCATTAAATATAAAAGGACTTTCAACATTTACTGATAACAATATTACTGTTAATCATTTGCTTGTTTTGTATTTGCCTCCGAAAGGCATTTTCATATAAAGATGCACTAGAAATGAAAGACATGCTGACTTGTTGGGTAGAGTCATTAAATCTGCCCATAATAGCTGCAATGTGACCTTATTTACATCGAGAAGCTGGAATTGCTCTAAATACAGTTACCTGGGAATCAAAAACAAAACCTTCTGAAACAAAGCCAGCATCTATTCCTGAAATCAGTGAATGGCGAGTATCACTTGGAGCTGGTTTCTCTCCAGAACTGCAATGGACATCTCCTGATAATGCCAGGCTAGCATCATGCTTCATCTACCAAATATAATTACTCAGCAAACTTCTGTGAGATTTGAGAAAAGTTTGGGGTCAGTTTGCCCTGTGCACCTGATCCTGAGTCAATGAATACATTCTGAAAGGGGTAGGTCAGACACATTAAATCTCCATTAAGACTGCACGGTTCTGTAACTAGGGTCTGAACAATGGGAGGGGAGTGCTCTTTGCATAAAATACCCATCAGCAGTGAGACACTTTCTGAAACTTTGATTGCTTTCACTGCTGACTGCACCACAGTTCAATTTGTTGATTAATGCATTACTTAATAGGCAGCAGTTTATTTCCCATTTCTTCTTCCCTTCTCTCTAGAAGGCTTGGAAATCAGATGGAACCTAAAGTTAGATGCTTGGGTGTTGGGAAAAGGGTGGTGGGTCAGTTGACATGGCACACACCTGCTATAATTGATTCAGGCAGCCTACAATATTCACACAGCCTGATCATTATCATGAGTCAAATGGAGAGCCAATGCCACCTGCATTGTTCATTAGTTACGTACCTCAAAGGGGCTGTGGATATCAATTGACTTTGGCACCACGAAAAGGCAGCCAGCGCCACTTAAAGCATTCTGGTTATTGTATTGACAAACCATAAGAATTTCCAATATTGTCTTATTGGCCCTGATGTAGGGAGTGAACAATGGTTGAAGAGAATCCTCTCATTCCTCCTCCTGGCACCGCCCCCCGTCATCCCCCTCTCTTCACTGAGATCAGGGACTTCTGCATGACATTAAAGCCAATTTCAGCAGGAAGAAATCATTGACTATCTGAATACCAGGAGTCTAGAACCCAGACATCATTAAAGAAATCACAAGAATTGTCCTAAGCAGTGTTTTCTTATTCCTGGCTCATAGTTGTGCCATACAATGTTACTACTTACAAAACTTTCTTCCCTTGTTCCCCTTCCCTCTCCTGCAAGCCCTCCAATACACATCATGGCACCCCACTTTCTCTCTATATTCACGCACTCAGCACTATTGTAACACTCAGTGACCCACAGCTCACAGTCACACACTGATTATTAGCCACTTGTCATGACAGGTATGGTCTCTAAACACATCACAAGGCAGCAGGAGAAGGCTGCAGATGAGGAAGGCAGCAGGCTGACACTGGAGGAGAAAGCGTGCTCGACAGCATCCTCTTTGAGCCTTCCAAATTCTATCTCACACATACACACGCACACGCATACACACACGCATACACACACACATGTATGCATGCACACACAGTGTGGCAAGATGCAGATGCTTTCTCCATTTTTGGGTCCTGACCTCATTCACTTCAGCAGCAACACTTTAGTTATGATCATAAGTTACCATGATATGGAGATGCCAGTGTTGGACTGAGGTGGGCACAGTAAGAATTCTCACAACACTAGGTTAAAGCACAACAAGTTTATTTGGAATCACAAGCTTTTGGAGCCTTTCTCCACTCACCTGATGAAGGATCACCACTCCAAAAACTCGTGATTCCAAATAAACCTGCTGGATTTTAACCTGGTGTTGTGAGACTTCTTACTATGATCATAAATATTCTGGACAATTGGGCACCCTGTGCCAGGATTGCCATCCAGTCAGGGATGGTGCGGAGGGGAGAGGGGGATTTGTGGAAGTCTTCTGAAAGTAGGAGGTAGATATAAAGAACAAAGAACAAAGAAAATTACAGCACTGGAAGAGGCCCTTTGACCCTCTGTGCCAATCATGGTACCTTAACTAAATAAGAAAAACCTTCTGCCCTTACTTGTTCACATCCCCCTGTTCCTTCCCTATTCATGTATCCATCCAGATGTCTCGAAAATGTTGCTACTGTGCCTGCTTCCACCACTTTGTCTGACAGCATGTTCCAGGCATCCACCACTCTCTGTGTGAAAAGTGTTCTCCGCAAATCTCCCTTAAACTTTCCCTCTCTCACCTTGAACCTGTGCCCCTTGTAATTGACACTTGCACCCTGGGGAAAAAAGCCTCTGACTATTTGTCCTGTCTATGCCTCTCATAATTTTGTACAGCTCTATCAGGTTTCCCCAAGCCTCTGTCTTTCCAGTGAAAACAATCCTAGCTTATTCAATCTCTCGTAGTCCACACCCTTGAGACCGAACAAAATCCTGGTGAACCTTCTTTGTGCTCTCTCCAAAGCTTCCATGTCTTTCTGGTGGTGTGGTGACCAGAACTGCAAACAATATTCCAAATGAGGCCTAATAACGGTTTTATATAGCTGCAACATGATTGTATTCAATGCCCCCAACCAATGAAAGCAAGCACATCATATGCCTTTTTAATCATCTCAGATGCCTCCTTAATCACCTAAGGCTTTCATTGCTTATGATTGCAGGGATCACAGTGTCACAAGTGAGAACAATGCTGTGGGATAGACAACAACAGTGGCAAGGATGCAATGGAGACATCAATATAACCCAACATGTGATCATGTGTTTAATGTTAAGAGTTAAAAGTGGACAGTTTAAGAAGAAAACCTAATTGAAATTAAGGACAGTGCACATGTATGGATATTTGTTTTAAATATATATCTCCAGACAGGATTTCCAATTTCTTAGAAAAAAAATTAGGCTTAGTTTAGAATCAGGAATTGATGTTAGGATGTTCTTATTTTAAAAGGAAGCACTTTATCATTTTACGTTTAGTGAAGTAGACTGATTGGGAGCACATATGAAATGGTTTTGGTTTGTACTCAAGGGGGTTAGACTGCAGGTGATGTATAATGCAAATCTCTCAGTATTGCCTTTCAAGCCCATCATCATCTCTTATTTAAGCTGTCTCTCCATTAGTCCTAGTACTATCAGAGGCTAGTCTCCAGAACCTCACACAATGTTAAGCCTCTGACATGTGAATACATCAACCCTGCTATTTCTTGCCAGCACACACTAAAACACTCCAAAAGCTGGTGCAGTTCTGACCTCCCACTGTGCAGCCTCCTCCTGTGAGTTGCTGGTTTGCTGACATATATAGGGACTCATGCGACACTGGTAAAATTGATTATTTTTGGGAAAATTGCTGAAAGTTATCCCTTAACCAGCTTAATTGGCTTCCTGCAATGGCTGTGCAGATCGCCAATATCGGAGCCACTCTTGGGAAAAACATTTAGAGCTGAGAACTCATCAACAAACTGGCTGATCACACTTTTTCACAAATTTTCTAAACTCCACCCCATTCCCCATCTCCAAATCTGTCTCCAAGGACCTGGGAAAATATTCCCCTCAAGCTGGTAATCTGAGAGAAACTATGAGAATGATTGATTGTACATATGTTGGTAATAGAAAAGGTTTGAGGAGCCAAGGGGAGAAGCATTCAACGCAGAGCAATCAGTCTCTGAGCTGCTCTTGTAATCCTGGTCATCATGTGGCTGGTCTTGTTGCATTTCAGGTCAATGGTGTAGTCCCAGTGGTGGTAGTGCCGTTGAACTTCAAGGTAGAAACCGTTGTGGTTGATGAATGACATACCATTATGTGTAATGCGCCAGACCTGAGCTCAATGATGGCTTTGGCTTGTGGGAATACTACAAAATGGAAAATGTGCAGTATGGTACCATTTTGCTTTTCATGGGCAGCCCTTTTCTGTAATGAACAATGCACAATAATCTGTTGCAGTCGAAATTTATCTAGGGCATTAATATAAGCAGTAACACATTGCCCAGCTGAAATACAGTCCCATTGATTTCAATGGCAGTCAGTAGAATATAAAATTAGGAAGTGGTTTACAATGGAAGACCAATTCAATCCTATCAGATTTCCATTGGAGGAACTGGATTAAAATTAAATCTCATTATAATTCAACCTACAGACGGAAGACTTCAAGCAACCATTTTTACAGTTCCTCTCAGATGATCAGTTTCACAGTGGCAAAAAATGAAATGTTGCAATGTAAAGAAAACCAATTGGTCTAGAGAGACTGAAACTTTCCTTAATCTGCCAGAAATCTGAGCATTAAATAAGAAGTGGTTATTCTCTTGGAAGGCTAATATTAAAAGAATTGCTATATGCTTAGCCTGCAGCTTAATTCACTTGAGTACAAACAGAGAACTATTTCATGCCTACTCTCAATTAGTGTGTTCAGAAATAACTGAGTAATGAAGCATTTTTTTTAGGTAACAAGAACTTTCTTACGTTGGATCTCGATTTCAAATTTAAGCTTGTTCTTTTCTTCAGGAATTGGAAATCCTGTCTGCACGAAAGCATTAAAAATAATTATCCACATGTATGTTAATGGTTAATTTTCATTGGATTGTCTTTTTAAACTGTACATCTCTGACTCTTAAAGTTGAATACACGATACATACGGACATTGGCAGAAATCTTCCAATAGCCAGGAATGGATTCAATGGGAAATTTCACTGACAGCGGCAGGACCAGAAAAATCCCACTGTGAAACACGTTACTGTGGTGCACAGAGAATCCCTGCTGTTGGCAGGGATCTAAGGTGCTGACAACCCCCATCTGCCTGAATGCACAATGCTTTCTGCAAAAACAATTTAATATTTGCTGCATAATTTCTTGGTAATTGCAGCAACAATAATGAGAGAAATTTAAAAATTTCCTGACAGTTTTTTAAACGTGTTATAATATGCAAAGAGGCCAATCCACATTAATTGAACTGTCACATGACTAAAACATTAACTTTGCCTCATGGAACATCACAAAATGAGGTCACGATTCTTTAAAGCGACAAACTGAGTGAGTGAGCTGGCTAAAATCAGTAAGGGCGCGGAATTGCAAAATTAACAAATCCCCCCTGCCGCAGTCAGCAAAGAGAGTGACAAGCTGACAGGTTTATCTGATCAGAAGGCTCCGCTCGCTTGAGGGCAAACAGAAAGGATCATAGAGAGCACATTAATTTTATGGACTGGTGACTGTCACCGTCGCCGTGAGTTCGGTATTAAAGCAAACAGATGCTGCCGGATCATCACTGCAAAGAGTTGAAACGGTTCTGAGGTGTCATGCCCCTGTGAATTATGCCCCTGCTGGTGCCAGTGAAGGTGACCGCAGCATTCTTGTCTTGCACACTGGTATCCTTCAGGCCCCAGCTGGTGCCACTTGACAGGAATGTCAAGGTGCATTTCACAGGTCACTGCTGCCATGCTGAGGAAAGCTGACCACTACATCTGCTTCCCATTGACCCCCTAGCAGCTGCTGAATATAGAACAGAAGTTTTTTGACACGGCAGGATTTCCCAACATCATTGGAGCCATTGACTGTACTCATGTGTCCCTCCAGGCAGCTTCACTGAATTAAGTAATTTCAGAAAGAGAAAAAACGGTTTGACTTAGTGAATGTCCAGGGGGGTAAGTAATGTCGGTGAAATCATTAAAGATGTGGTGTCACATCTTCTTCATACTCTGTTAATTGTCGCCTTGCAGGATATTAGAAAAGGGATTTATCTGGTGACACCATTGAAAAGTAATAAACCTTGCAGAAATACGCACACCAGTGTTCTGTTTCACATTTACTCTGCTCTACAGGGATTGCACTGAAAGCCCTTTCTCAGTCCACCAGTCCAAGCAATTTCAGAAAAAAAATGCCAAAAGTTCACCAAGTTAAATTATTACAATAGAACACCCATTTTTTCATCACCTCTTCAATGTCCCACACCAAACCATCTACTGCTCCTCTCCATTTACCCCCACCCCTCCCTGTATTGAGTCTCCCTCCCCATCTATCCTATTGATTCCCTCCCATTTATCCTACAGGCTCCCCCCATCTATCTTTCCCACCTATCTGCTCTATTTCCCTAGGCTACTCCCTCTCTTTCATCCACTCCCACTCTTCTATTCTTCTCCTCTTATTGTTGTCCTCTCCACCCATCTTTTTCTCTATTCTACTCCTCTTACTTTTGTCCCTTCCACCCATCCTTTTCTGTAATAAAGATAAAGTTTGCCCTCAGTGTTGGCCTTTCTCCTACATCTCCACATTCTTCCAGGCTCAATTCTGCCTCTTCTACAAAAAATTTCAAGAGCTTTTTCCTCTTTGGGAGTGCGAAGGAAATTGCTGTTGGCTGATCTCCCGACCAGATCTGTATTCCTTTGTGATCAAAGTATTTCCATCTTGAGCCTTTTCTTCCACATCAGTCTGCATCTTCCTCTGTGACCAGTGAATGAATGGCAGCTTTGATGAAGCATCAGCAATAGGAAGGCGTGCCTCCCTATGCTGTCATCACTGGAGCGCACTACCTCAACGTCTCGCTGATACAAGCTGAGCGCAGCTGAAGCCGACAAGAATATCTTTCAACTTAAAATAGAGGTTATCTTGACATGTGCTGAGCAGTGTTTTAATCAGGATTCATGGTTATACTTTGAAGGAATAAAAGAGTGCTTTCCATATAGTGGGAAGAAATTTATGGCCCCCTTGTGACAGGGGTGTGGCTGTAAAATGCAATGAGTCACTCAAAACTCCATTGACTTTGGCAGGCCTGTAAAATGCCGCCAGTGGGAGGGTCTGTAAAATTCTACCCCATGTCTTTCCTTTAATTGAAGAGAGACTCTTAATTTTGTACCTCATT
This sequence comes from Sphyrna mokarran, assembly GCA_024679065.1. NCBI lineage: Eukaryota > Metazoa > Chordata > Chondrichthyes > Carcharhiniformes > Carcharhinidae > Sphyrna > Sphyrna mokarran. Next base: position 97,921,270 of record JAGIQG010000005.1, read on the forward strand.
TGTACCCATCTTCCCATCTTCTAGGTTATAAATAACAAGCTGCTTCAGCCTCAGCGAGAGAGCCTTTCTTAAAGTCAGGAAACTTTTCCTCCCTTCTGTTACAGTAATTGTTAACATATTGCTACAAATGTTTCTCAGAGAGGTAATGTAGTTTCTGCAGACATGAACCAAATAATGTCAATTAAGTGCAGTTTATCATAGTAAAGGAAAAGCTTCATACATTCAAGAATGATACCACATATAAACTATCAAATATGTGGGGTGGACTTCTCCCAAAAAAATCCTATGGGCCTTATTTCACCGTTTTGATTCTAAGTGCTGGGCGGACTGGAAACTGGAATTGCTTCAAATCCAACTTTTAAACCCGTTCTCAGGCACTCCTCATACTCTGCCTGAAAAAAATATCAGCCATTCTGAATCATGCTGCGCAAGCCTGTCGACAGGGCTTAGCGTACCCAAAATCCTGCAGTGCCGATTGGTGCTGCCAACTGCGCAGGCGCAGAATAAAAAGATAGAATGCGGCTCCCCTGCCACATTCATAGAACATAGAACATTACAGCGCAGACCAGGCCCTTTGGCCCTCGATGTTGCGCTGACCAATTAGGAACAAGCAGTGACCCTCTAACCTACACCATTCCCTTTTCATCCATAAACTTATCTACTAACCTCTTAAACGCCACCAAACTTGGCGCACCTACAACTGATGCAGGCAAGGCATTCCATACCCTTACCACCCTCTGGGTAAAGAACCTACCTCTGACATCTGTCCTAAAACCACCACCCCTTAATTTAAAGCTATGTCCCCTCGTGCTAGCTTTCTCCATCCTAGGAAAAAGGCTATCACTGTCCACCCTATCTAAACCTCTAATCATCTTATATGTTTCAATAAGGTCTCCTTTTAGCAGCCTCCTTTCTAACGAAAACAACCTCAAATCCCTCAGCCTCTCTTCATAAGACCTGCCTTCCATACCAGGCAACATCCTGGTAAACCTCCTCTGTACTTTCTCCAATGCCTCCACATCTTTCTTATAATGCAGAGACCAGAACTGTACACAATACTCCAAGTGCGGCCGCACTAGAGTTTTGTACAGTTGCAACATGAGTTGCACTACTAGTAACCGAACTCCACAATGAATATCTCCCATCAACCACCACCCTCTGTCTTCTATCTGCTAGCCAATTCCTAATCCAATTAGCTAAATCACCCTCAATCCCATACATCTGCATTTTCTGCAGAAGCCTTCCATGGGCCACCTTATCGAACGCCTTACTAAAGTCCATATATACCACATCAACTGCCTTACCCCCATCCACCTCTTTGGTCACTTTTTCAAAAAACTCAATAAGGTTAGTAAGGCACGACCTACCCTTCACAAAACCATGCTGACTATCCCCAATCAATTCATTTCTCTCTAAATAACTATAAATCCTATCCCTAATAATTCTCTCCAATACTTTGCCCACAACAGAAGTAAGACTCACTGGCCTATAATTCCCTGGAAGGTCTCTCTTCCCCTTCTTGAACAATGGGACCACATTCGCTATCCTCCAGTCTTCCGCACTGGGTAATGGCTCCCCCCACACCACAGACATTGCCCCACCCCACGACATTATTGACTTCTTCATCCCTCTGACATATGTAGCGATGCCAGCAATGGACTGGGGTAAACACAGTAAGATGTCTCACAACACCAGGTTAAAGTCCAACCAGTTTATTAGATAGTAATCCTACCAGCTTTCGGAAATGGTGTTTCGTGGTGGGATTACTATCAAATAAATTGGTTGGACTTAAACCTGAAGTTGTGAGACATCTTATCCAGAAAGATCACAGACCCCTCCCCCCTCCTGCCGACTGATGGCAGTGGTGTGACAGTCTCCCCCCCACCAATAATCTCAAGCAGAGTGACAGCAAACCTCCCTTTCCCCTCATTGATCTCAGGCAGAGTGGCAGCAATGCCGCCTCCCTCCTTTCCCACCTCATTAGTCTCAAGCAGAGAGCCACTGGATACTTGGCACGTATCTCCTCACTAACTCGATTACCTGAATCAGATAATTGTCTATTTCATGCTGATTCTGGATGGGTGAATGTGATGATAAAGGAGTAAGGTTGGGCATGCAGCCCATTAAGCCCCAGTTTAAATGCACACAAATACATTTAAATGGCTGATGCACCCATTTCAGAAGCGGTCCTGATCGTGGCCAGTTTCAGGCCTTGGTAATGGGGTACCACCACGGAGGTGTGTGCGAATCGTGCTACTCGCCTCCCACCCAACTTTATCAAGTTGTCACATTTATCACCTCGATCGGGCCCTAAGTGTTAAACTTGCATAAAAACTGGAGTTAATCCCACTGATTTTTTTAGCAGAAGTTTCAAAATGATTCTCCCACACTCTATACATGCAGAACGCCTCAGTGTAAATCACACTAGAAATCAGTGGATGGGGCCTATTCCTGCTGGAGAGGCCAGCAGCATTGCACATACAGCAATGTGTCAGTGCTGAGATCGGCCAGCCCTACGACACTCATATCATCAGCCGTGTGATTCCCCCATGGCCAACCTTGATCTCTTGCCCCTCCGCCCCCTGCCCCCCTTTTCCTGGAAGCTCCGATCTCCTGCCATACCCCGTCCACACTGCAATTACATAATTTATACAGCTCTGCATCAGTTTCTGGCATGGAGCTCACGGCGCCAGATATGTAATGCTGGGAACCCACAGAGGCTGTGGTGCCTAGTGGGGAGCCCATGAAACTGCCTTTGCCAGAGTCTCCTGGCTCTAAAAATGCAGTACAGCAGAATGGGAGAATCACCCACCCATCCTCCCACCCGCCCAAGCCCCCATTCTATAGTGGGAGTGCAAGAACTTTATGAAAACTGATTAAATGTGTAACGTGCAAATTGGTCAAAAATGCACATGCATAATGTGGCTTACATTTCCCTTTTTGTAAGGATTTAAGCAACAGGAAATGTTTAATCGATACTCTGGCCATTATATTCTTTTCTATTCATTAATCCATTTGAGCACAATTAAAATTGCAGTGGCAATTTCAGCAAAAAAAAATCCAAATCATTCCAACAATCATGCTTTGCTCTGCAAAATGTTATACCTACAGTTTAAAATCTATCAAGTTACACCATGTGTACATTTTGGCATTCCATTTATCACTAATGGGCATGTTTATATTAATTAGAGCATGTGTGAGTTTTAGAACAAAATAGTGAGATGACTACACGACACATTACAATTTAACGCAATTTCTGCTTGAGTGAGTTGGACTGTAGTTTCTTTCATTTTTAAAAATAGAATCCATGGGATTGTAGATGCGTGAATATTGAAAGCCCATTTGTTATCATTTGTGAGGTGAAGATGTGTTTGTTTTTCATACAATTGGTTGGCGAGTTGAAGACTGGTTTAGGGCCTCCGTTTCCTCCTACTTTTTGTTTAATTACTATCCTTGCCACTCGGGACCTCTTTTGTTTATTGTGATAAGTCAGTATAATGAACAAATGACCCTGCCACCTGGAGCACTTAGAGGTCGCTGCTAAACTCAAGCTGTTAAAAACTCTCCTTGGGCTATTGATTCACTTGTGGTGTTTGATTATGCTCTGGGGGTAGGTGACAAGCTTGACTGAAGCTCTTAGTGTTTCACAAAACTGTTACATAAAGCTAATAAATCTTGGCTAGATTAATTCAGTGTGTTAAGAACTGTGGGAGATTTCCATTCACTGTACCAAGCAGAGATTCTGCAACATTAAACATTGATCCTCATTCAAAAAATGTTTTGCAGCTAAACGCCATGTCTCCAAACAGCTTTCCTTCATGTCCAGAGTGTTAGTTTTTTTGGGGGGTTTTAAGGTCAAGGTTCAAAGGTGCTTAGAATGGACCTTTCAAAGGAACACTAAGTTTTTGGGAGGGTTAATGAATAATAACCATGTGTACCCATGGTCACAAGATCAGTGCTATGAGGTTTGCTCAGTACTCGTGATAGAACATAGAACATAGAACACTACAGCACAAACAGGCCCTTCGGCCCACAAGTTGTGCCGAACACATCAAAACCTACCCAGCCATAGACCTATCTATAACCCCCAATCCCATTGGATCCCATATACTCATCCAGAAGTCTTTTAAAAGACCCCAGCGAGTTCGCCTCGACCACCACCGACGGCAGCCGATTCCATTCACTCACCACCCTCTGAGTGAAAAACTTTCCCCTAGCATCCCCTCTGTACTTGCTTCCCTGCACCTTAAATCTGTGCCCTCTCGTCGCGACCATTTCAGCCGTGGGAAATAGTCTCTGAGAGTCCACCCTATCTATTCCTCTCAACATCTTGTAAACCTCTATCAGGTCGCCTCTCAACCTTCGTCTCTCCAGGGAGAACAGTCCCAGCTCCCTCAACCTGTCTTCATAAGGCATGCCTCCCAATCCAGGCAACATCCTTGTAAATCTCCTCTGCACCCTTTCAATAGCTTCCACGTCCTTCCTATAGTGAGGCGACCAGAACTGCGCGCAGTACTCCAAGTGTGGTCTGACAAGGGTCCTATAAAGCTGCAGCATTACCTCCTGACTCCTGAACTCAATCCCTCGATGAATGAAGGCCAGTACACCATAAGTTTTCTTAACCACATCCTCCACCTGGAAGGCCGATTTGAGAGCCTTATGGACCCGGACCCCAAGATCCCTCTGCTCTTCCACACAGCTAAGACTCCTACCTTTGATAGTGTACTCATTCATCCCGTTGGATCTGCCAAAATGGACCACAACACATTTATCCGCGTTGAAGTCCATCTGCCACTTCTCCGCCCAGTCTTGCATCCTGTCGATGTCATGCTGCAACTTCTGACATCCCTCCAGACCATCCACAACACCACCGACCTTCGTGTCATCGGCGAACTTACTCACCCATCCCTCCACTTCCTCATCCAGGTCATTTATGAAAATGACAAACAGCAAGGGTCCTAGAACAGATCCCTGGGGCACTCCACTGGTGGTGTGATGTTTTAATGCAGTAAACTATCTCTACCAAATTACCTCAGATAGCCTTGCGAAAAGCATGTTATGAAGCAAGATTTGTTTTAATTAGTCTCTCTGCAAAAAGGGGAATGATAATTATCACATTAGTTTTTCAGTTAGCGTAGCAATTTAGCACTGGGATCTGATCTGCTAATTTAAACTGAGGTCTGAGAAGTGGCATCTTCCCCACCAGGCCAAATTTGCTAGCATGAAGAATTGAGGCCAGAAGAGTTTTGAGATGAGTTTTAAATTCCTTTTTCATAAGTTATTTTTTGAGCCATCGGAGCAGGATTGTTCTGCCAGGCCTCAAAAAGATTCTTTGGGCCAACCAACCTCTTTCATCATACTCTAATCCTGACCTTAACCCTGAAATCTAATCCTCCAGGGTCCTCTGATTGAGCTGCCTCATTCCTCGGGCCCCTGGTGGCACCTTCCAGCCACACAATGATCCATGTTCACCTTGAATGGAAACCTGACCTTGCGTAGTTAAATGTGGCATCTCTGGGCCATGGCATCTCTCCTCCTCTTTCACCCACCCTACCCTTCACCCCGCATGTACCAACCCACAAAAAAAAGGCCTTTGTAATCTTTGTCCTCGTGTAGTATGGGATGGATGACATGGTGTGGAATTTTCCTGTCCCATCCGCCACGGAAATTGTAGCAGGCAAGGTACGTGGAGCAGATCGTGCAAAGGTTCGTTGACTCGGATTGGGGCAAGTGCGGCTGTAAAATCCTGCCCCTTGTGTTTGATGGGTGAATGGAAAAGTCTCCTTGGTCTGCCAACCACTTTGGAGGACATTCAGATACCTCAGAAATTAGGAGAAGCAGCCCCTATGGATTGATAATCTCTTTAGGCCACCTCACAAGTCCCATTTCCTGACATTCACTTACATAGTGAGGAAGATCATATAATTTTGGTTGTTATCTTGATTCAGTTGTTCATGCAAAAAGTGTTTGCAAATTGGGACAGAGTACCCCAGACTCTAAAACCGAGACTTCTAATTGCCTTTGCCCCCTCAGTGGGACCTGTAAGGCAGATTTATCCAAAATCCCAGACTTGGCTCCATGACATTTCTTCATCAGGGAATGCCTGTAGTCCCATCCTGCCACTGCTGGCCAATCTGATTGGCTGGCAGTTCTATTGGACAAAACCTCCTCCCAGATGGTGGTGGAAGTCCCACTCTGAATCACTTATGGTTGTTCCCAGTTGAATATTGGTGTGGGACAGCAAAATTCTGAGTCAATGAGTCCAAGAATGATTTATTTACATTGGGGAGGGTCGAGAATATGGTTCTGCATAAAATCCAACTTATTTGGAAGTCACATCTGCTGAGAAAGGTCAAATAATAGAAAATGAGTCCATTTCTAGAAATGGTAGTAAATGTTGTTATGTAAATATAACTTGCAAATAACTTGCAATTTGCAAATATAGAGCTTCACTGACAAGATTGTGTTGGAAGGATTGAAAAATAACATCAGAGCTTAGTCTTCTTTTTGATCTTCCCTGTGGTCTTCTGAACATTGACACCTTAGGCCAATCCTAACATGGCCTAGATGGAAAAGGAATCAATCTGGGGTTAGGGGCTTCCAATGCCAGGAGTTTCCACATCAGTTCTTCTCGGCCCAAAAGCAGGTCATGATTCATCAAACCATAACAAGTGCCGCAATTTCTTTTTTAGTATCTCCTCCAGAATGTGCTGCTGGCAATAGTCTGATTCATAGATTAGCCATCTAGACAACTGAGCTAACCTCATCCTCTTTTCACATCCCAAACCTTCATAAGGTCTTTGCATCAAAAATGGCATTTCTGCTAATACCACATATCCTTTGAGGACAAAGTTCTTCTGAATACAGACATTCTCAGTCTTTTTCTTTTTCAGGGAGCATTTATTTTTGATATAATGGGGATAAATCACACTCAGTCCTGACCCCCAGCGCTAGACTTCAGCGCTGGGCTGGAAGTTCAGTTCTCACCTTGTGTGGAGCTTTCTCTATGGGACATTCAACCTCTGCAACTGCCAAGGAGTTCTGTCAGCATGGCCTCCATGGGCAGACAGCAATGGGGCAGATTGGCGTCTTTGGGAGAGCAGAGACAGAAACCCTGAGCATGGGCAGAAACCACAAGGAGAGGGAGAGAACACAGGCAGTAAGAAGAAGCAGGAGCTGTAATGAGGAAGGAGCATTAGCCATGAATAGAACAGCCCAAAGCCTCTTCTTGGGTCTGGAGAAACAGAGTTGAATTAGAGCAGGCATACAGATGCTAGAGACCAAGGAGGACATCATGCTAGCAGACAGCCACCCCCTCCATGCAGCATCCCTGAGTCTGAGAAGTTTAAGGTGAGGAAGACAGCATTCGTGGTCTGGATGGCAAGATGATGTGGCTCATCTGGTCAAGGGATGCCATGAGTATGGTGGCTCCCAACCTTGTTTCTTCACTGTGATTACTAACAGTAGCTCTGCTGGCCATAAGTTATCTCTATTCCCACCGTTGTACAAATAACTCTCTACCCAGCTTATACAAGATTAGAAGTTGAGCACTCAATAGTTTTCAAGTGCATTTGGAGCTTTGGGACACAGTTGCTAAACATTCAAGTTTTTAAGTTCAGCTTTACCAGATTGCATTAGAGCACTGCTGTCCATACTTGGTTACAGTTTAAGTATCCCAACATTCTTCCACCATTAAAGTGTTAAAATCAAGGCTTGTCTGGGGCCACAAAGCCAAAAATAAGGCCGACACTTTCCATCCTACCCCTACTAATTTTTTGCAGGGTCAGGCCAATGTCACACAATTTGTATGGCTTCCCATGAGCTTGTACCGCCTCTTCCTCTAAAATAGTCCAGGGCACTTGCCTTTTTAAGTCAAAGCTTCCAAAAAGATCTGGAAGCTATGTTGGTGCTCTTTTGCCAGCTTTACCATACATAAAAATTCTGACTTTATACCAATGGAATAAAGGATCACTGCACTGGAACTTTTGTGCTTTAATCCTGCATCACACCATGTGGTACCAGCATTTACCCCTTCCAGAATTCCTGACTTTCTACGCAAAATGTGATTCTTGTTGCATTGGCAACTTTGACCCCACAAATTCAGAAGGATGAGCAGCCAAGGTCTTCTTTGCTGAAATGTGCTGCCCCTTCCTCCAAAGACAGTTTTGCCCTTTGTGCAACTCACCGATCTTCATGCATACGTGAAAGAAAACAAAATATATTAACATTAATTGACTTCCCTTGGGAACCCGACAACTCTCCCCACCCCACCCCACCCCCACAACAGCTCCAGCCAGCTATCCACTACTAAATGGATTTACAGAGGATTGCAAAATATGTTGGATTTGACAGCAAATTCAATTTCATTACAGTAAATGCAATGAGCACTTAAAATTATTACAGATAGCATTTTGTGAAAGAAGAATGATGGAATATTGACAGAAAAATCAAACTGTTAATTTGCATTGATCGCAAGAATCTTTCTACGCTGTATCCTGCCATTTTTCTGACCATTGCTAAAGAATGGTTGTGTTTGTCTTTACATTTCATTTAAATGTTGAAAATTTCACTGCATAGAAGATTGATTTTGTGCTGAACATATATTTCCACCCAGAAGTCCATCCCTTGCTCCACCGAATATCCAAGTACAGTATACAATTAATTTCTCCTCCTCGCTGAATTCTTACATTGCCAAAATCATTTCACCAGTGCTATCTTTCACGTTATTGAAAACTAGATTGCATTAGAGCACTGCTGTCCATACTTGGTTACAGTTTAAGTATCCCAACATTCTTCCACCATTAAAGTGTTAAAATCAAGGCTTGTCTAGGGCCACAAAGCCAAAAATAAGGCCAACACTTTCCATCCTACCCCTACTAATTTTTTGCAGGGTCAGGCCAAAGTCACACAATTTGTATGGCTTCCCATGAGCTCGTACCGCCTCTTCCTCTAAAATAGTCCGGGGCACTTGCCTTTTTAAGTCAAAGCTTCCAAAAAGATCTGGAAGCTATGTTGGTGCTCTTTTGCCAGCTTTTCATTCCCAGCTGCTTCTTCTGGGGTTACAGTGTCAATTTTGTTGCACTACCATTGGGATTTTATTCTATCTTGGTGATGGGAAACTCATCTACAGACCACCCTCATGGGAAATGACTTCAAAACATCCAAAAATGGATCAGAGTTTGTGGTCATTGCCCCTTTAAGGGCAACATCGCAGTGTGAGTGTCACTTGGCCTGTGTAACCAATCAGGACTCAGAGTGTGCAATTACCATATGGTGAGCAAGGCTCCAGGCTATACACATTTTGGGACTAGATATAGTGATGAGACTGGTGCACAAATCCCAGTAATAATAACTACTTTTTTGTTCACTAACTGAGGCTATGAAAGTGCATATTTACAACTAGTGATGAGGATAAATTATCCTAACACTGGCTCTGGCCCAACGCCTCTGAGTATCCTGTTTTAATCAAAGTACTTAGCAAAATGCCTCTCTTTGGGGAATAGACCTATTTGACTCTTACATGGAGGACTGGACACAATACGCTGAGCATCTTGGGTATTATTTCCAAGCAAATGGAACAGGGAAAGAGGCGAAACACACTTAGGAGAATTGCTTTGTCTGTGGAACTCTGATTTCTAATCTCATTTGTAATCTTAAAGCTTCAGTTTTGACCGACTTCAAACCATTTAATGAGCCCATGGATTTAGGAAAGGCTCAATTGCAATTTCACCCAGCTCTGCAAGCACTCAGGCAAAACTCTTGCAAAATCAACTTCAATGGACTAGATACATTGGCTGGATTTTTCTAGCCCCACCCGCTGCTGGGATTTTGCATGTCTGCTGAAAGTCAATATCCAAAGGCAAATCCTGCCTTGGCAAGGCCAGAAAAACCAGGCCTATTTCCACATGTCCAAAAAGCATTTCTCCCGCTAAGTCCTGTTTTCTCAACTCTCAAATTGCTAAGGGAGGCCAAATATTCTGAAGCTCTCCTTCAAGTGTTGGCAGCATGGCATTAGTGACTGGAAGGAAATTGCTACCAGTATGTCGACATCTTGCTCACATCTTGCTGGGGGAAGGGTAGTCTGCCAGTGGGAGCGGGGAGGGGGGGTTGTGGGGAATTGCCACTGGGAGTTAGGGCTGTGTATTGGGGCACTCTGGGATGGAGGGGTGGAGGGGGATGCGGTCGGGGCTGGCCCAGAAATTGTGGGGGCCATGATCAGGCTATGCGGAGGGAGATGGATCGGGCTGGCCAGCAACTGGGGAGAGTGACAGACCGGGGCCACTGCCATGCGCAGAGTTCCAAACTGTCAGACTCCAGCATGAATTGGCCCTATCCCCCTCCGGGTTTTTAATGAGATTCACGACAGGGGCTTTTGCACTGTACAGAATGGGGAGATTCAGGTGAGAAGCTGAACTGACAAAACAGTTGGGATTTGGAATAGTTTTCCTGCCAATTCAGTGCCCTTGGGACAATCATCACTAATATTTCCAGTCTCTATACTTCTCTTTACTCTGAAGAACACCATAAGAACACGTGATATTAACTCTGTTTCTCTCTCTACAGATGCCTCCGGGCCTGCTGCGCTTTTCCAGCATTTTCTGCTTTAGTTTTAAATTCCAAAATCCTCGTATTATTGTATTGTATGCCAGACTCTGTATTATTGGGATACCTTAGCTGAAAGTTTCCGGATCTTCACACCATGGGACCAGATCACCCCCCACTCCCACCAACGCTCCACCCCCACGCCCACACCCTCCTTGCTTGTAGCATATTGCTCAGGCAAAGAGTATGGGACGTATAAAATTCCTTCAACACCAATGTTGGATGATGTTGCCCCCTCCACCTCTGGTAAATACAGTGTGGAGGGTCAGGGGTAATATCTCGCCCCTTGTCGCTTCATGCTTTGGTCCAAATGCTTCAATAATGAGGCACATTGTAATCAGAGGAGGAAAGAAAAGGAAGCAGCTCCTGCAATTTGGATCCCACTACCCCACGGGATGTCCTGTCTCTTGCAGTCAAAGATCTGCCGATCGAGAATGAACCAGTTCAGAGTCATGAAGACCCATTGCAGAAACTTGCAACCCTGAGTATACCTGATTGTCAAAACTGATGGACATTCAACAACAAGCCACAGTGAGCAAAACTGAGTATTGAGTGTGGGACACAATGGGCAATCATTATATTACTGCTTGTTTTCCTCAACCACTTCAGACCACTTTCATTCACATGGACCATGGAAAACAATGATCGGAGTTGAAATGTCTTGGACTATTTGTACGCATGCACCATTAAAATAATAATAGATGTGCATCTCCTGGAGCCAGTCAGATCATGCTGGAAACCAGCGGGAAGGCAGGTATGTAATTTGAATTATTCCTAAAAATTCATTTTAGGAGTGTGGATATATCGAGAAATTCCCGAATATTTCTTCTGTTCAGATTGATTCATCCACTCTCCTCAATCAGCTCAAGTAGTTTGATGCAGGATCGCATATAGATGATCAGCCAAGACTCATCAGGGGAGCTGGCTCCATCCCAATATGAGTGGAGAGAGGATTGAGCACGAGTTAAAGAGATGTGTATTGTCTCCAGCCAGGACAGTTACTAAGATTTGATATTAGTGAGATGTTAGTTAGTGAGATCTAGTGAAGAGGCAGTGCTCCGAAAATTTGTTGTTTTGTGCTACCAAATAAACCTGTGGACTTTAAACATAGAACATAAAACATAGAACACTACAGCACAAACAGGCCCTTTGGCCCACGAGTTGCGCCGATCACATCTGTATCTACCAATCCACAGACCAATCTATAACCCCCTTTCCCACTCGGTCCCATATACTCATCCAGAAGTCTTTTAAAAGACCCCAGCGAGTTCGCCCCTATCACCTCCGATGGCAGCCGATTCCATTCACTCATCACCCTCTGAGTGAAAAACTTACCCCTAACATCCTCTCTGTATTTGCTTCCCCGCACCTTAAATCTGTAACCTGGTGTTGTGAGATTTCTTACTGTGCTTACCCCAGTCCAATGCTGGCACCTCTACATCATATTTAAATCCTCTCCAGCCCCAGCAATTTTGCAGCCTATTTTATTAGTTATTCACGGAGAGATTTACACAGTAGGTCAAATATAATGAAAGTCTGATTTAGAGATGCAAAGCAAATTAATAACACAAATAACTTTGCCATTTTCAGTAATACAAACTACAACTATTAAGGATTCTCCATGGAGACATGAAATTGCGAACCTTCTCAAATAGACTGAAGCTGCAAATTTGCCCTTGAAATTCTTGTCTTCCAAGCATACATTTTTTAGCAGGAGATACCTTCTGTTATGTTCCCAATATGCTTACTGAAGCTCTTGTGGAACACTGCTGAGTGATTGCAAGCATGGGGAGCATTCACAGTGATAATCTCTAGTGCTAGACAACGTGAGGCCACCTCTCAGTCATGAGTTGCATCGTTCAATAGTTCCCCAGGCAACAAAAAGCCTTAAGCGCTGAAGCAGTGAAAATGCATAACTGACAAGTAGACTGATCATAAACAGTAGATTAGGCACCCAGCCTGACAAGTCTGGACCAACTATATTTAGCAGGTTAGATAGTCAGCTTGACTGGTAGATTAAACAATAGATTAAGCACCCTGTCTGGCAGACTGTAAAAAACAGATTGAACAGATTAAACACCCAGCCTGATGAAAATACTGACCATGTGCTGTCAATGAGGTACTCTACCTAACAGGCACACTGCATAATAACCCCTGCCAGTTAGCAACAGAGCAAATTTCAAACCATTTGTAACCATCGTCTGAACTCCAAGGTGAAATTACTGCCAGGCCTAATTCACATGTATATCTTTTTTTTATATATAATGCAGTGTGCACAGAACTGCCGTGCATTTGTTAGAGCAAATTTTATTCAATTTTCGCTCTGTTTTGCTAATAACCGGTGTCAGTGCGGACACCAACAGCCAGCGATTTCCCTGATGTTAATTAATGATGACACCATCACTGAGGAATGAATAATTACAACATAATCATGACAAATTAATGTTTGAAGGGGCCAGCTCAATTTTGACATCTCAGTCAAGTGGCAAAACTTTACGGTCTGGTGCTTGAAGACACTATCCAGTATCATACAGACCAGAATGTTTTGGGTCCATTTCCTATGTTTTGTTAGCTGATTTCAACTGAGACAGCAATTAAAGAGTTCCGATTGCATTGTACCATCCTTGAGTTAGGGTGAGGGGGGAGATTAGCCACTTCTGATTGTTGGTTTGCAGCTGTTCTGTTAGTATGGATGAAATAGAATCTATTCAATAGATGAAGGATTACTGGAAAGACCCATTGGAATTTTACCTCAGCAATGAATCTTCAGGAATGGCAAGGAAAATTGACAAGGAAGAAGAGGTATGAATGTTGGCAGACTATTCAACTGTGAGGGCTTCACAAAAATGTAGACTTGTCTTTGGACTTACTAGCCCTGAGGGAATTGGACCTTCCCTTGCAAATATCCATCTGAGACAAGTTAGCTAAGTGTAGATTGTTATCTACTTTTAATTAAGTGGAACCTATTATTAGAAAAGTGTCCTCCCATCTCTGGCAGAATAATTGAATCTGTAGAATCATAGAACCCTATTGTGCAGAAGGAGACCATTCAGCCCATTGAGTCTGCACTCACCACAATTCCACCCAGCTCTATTCCCATAACCCCATGTGATCGGGAAAGTACCCTAGCTAGTCTCCCTGACACCAAGGAGCAATTTAACACAGCTAATCCACTTAATCCGCATATCTTTGGACTGTTGCAATGGACTGTTGAATGTTGCAATTTTTTCTATAAGCAAACAAATTACTTTTTCAATGATATTTAATTTTTAAAGTTTATTTATTACTCACAAGTACGGCTTACAGTAACACTGCAATTAAGTTACTGTGAAATTGTCTGAGTCACCACACTCTGGCAACTGTTCAGATCAATGCACCTAACCAACTCACCTTTCAAACTGTGGGAGGAAACCAGAATACCCGTAGAAAACCCATGCAGACGTGAGGAGAACGTGAAAACTCCACACAGACAGTGACCCAAGCCGGGAATCGAATGTGGGTCCCTGGTGCTGTGAGGCAGCAGTGATAACTACTGTGTGCCACTGTGCTGCCCAGTTGTTTCAAGGAGAGATTGGAGAAACTTGCTTTGTTCTTACTGGAATGACAGAGTTTGAGCGGTGATCTGACAGAAGTCTACAAGATTATGAGGGATATAGTCAGAGTGTATAGTCAGAAGCTTTCTCCCAGGGTGGAAGAGTCAATTTCTAGGATGCTTAGGCTTAAGGTGTAAGGGACAAGGTTCAAAGGAGATGTACGAGGCAGATTTTTTACACAAAGAGTAGTGGGTGCTTTGAACTCGTTGCCGGGGGAAATAGTGGAAGCAGACACAGTAGTGACTTTTAAGGAGTGTCTTGACAGATACATGAATAGGATGGGAATAGAGGGATATGATCTCCAGAAGGGTGAGGGGTTTTAGTTAAGCTGGACAGCATGGTCAGTGCATGCTTGGAGGGCTGGAGAGCCTGTTCCTGTGCTGTAATTTTCTTTGTTCTTTGTTCTCTATCATGGTTCTTCACATAAGCTGATGACTTGACTCTGGCTATCTAAGTTGAAGAACTTCAGCACATTGAATACATTCAATAAAGTTTTATGTTCTCTGGAAGCCTTCTTCAAAAGATGGAGACATTGAACCAAATGCTACCAAAATAGGTGTTTCATCCTCCCACTTGAACAATTCTAAGACCAGAGAGGAACTTGATGTCCATTTCTGTGGTGACCACTCACCTATGACCTAACGCCAAAAAACCTTGGCTATCACTCTTGACCATGAATTAACGTTTGGCAACATCTACAGAACACCAGAGCCAAAGTCAAGGCAAAAGTGAATTGCATGCATAAACTGGCAGACACCACTAGCAGAGCTAACACACCATGCACTGCTTTATTCACCATGGTCCAACAGCAGAGTTCTACTGCTCAACCTGGTTCAGGGCCTACCACTCAAAAGTGGCAGATTTGATTTGATTTATTTTGGCACATGTATTGGGATACAGTGAAAAGTATTGTTCATTGTGCGCTATAAAGACAAAACATACTCTTCATAGAGTATGGCCAGGATTCTTCAAAAAAATTCTAAGTTCCCAACACACGGCCAATTGGAATAAATCTGGCTCATTTTATTTTTGTGTGATTTCCAGAATCAATCTCTGACGCTCTGCGCATCAGAGTGCCCCAGTGTGATTCATTCTGGAAATCTGTGGATGGGTCTTCTTATCGGAGTGGCCAGCAATATAGCGCTGAGTGGGCCACTGCGCATGTGCTGACCTGTCAGAGTGGAGATCAGCACATGCACAGTGGCCCCCTCCTTTACCAACCTCCTGACTGTTGGCCAACTCATTCGCTGGCCATCTCCGCAACCCCCCATCACTAGACTTCTGACCACCCTATCCCTGGTCTCCCAGACCTCCCCAGGCAACCAATGTCCTCCCCTCCCACCCCACCCCCCCACCCCGCAGTCAGCCCAGATCTCCCGATATCCCCTCGGACAGTCCCAATGGCTAGTACTTAATCCCTCTCTCAGTCATCTCAAGTGCAGAGTAGCTGTGTGTCCCCTTTCCCTACCGATCACCCGCTTCTATAGGGCCCCAAGAAAAGCCCAGTCCCTCTGGGCCCACCCCCTTAACACTGCCCAATGTCCAGTGGGCAGTGTCAAGGTACCCATTGGGCAGTGCCAAGGTGCCAGGCTGGCACTGCCCCAAAGGCACCCCCTTTACCCCTAACTTCCAGGGCTGGGAGGTCAATGGCCTCTCTTCCCACCAACATGGTCAAGCCATGTTAGTGGGGAACAGGAGTAAACCCCGCTGGATTGAGCCACTCCCAGTGCAGAGGTGAGTAGGGGGCAAGATGCTAGCGGACCCAGAGATTTCAGTCTTCGGCCTACTAATGACAAGCAAATATTAATTTCCATATTGAAATCAGCTCCACATCAATTACACTGCTTACAGTGTACAGCTCTAATTACTGTACAGTAATTAGAGCTGATTACACTGGAAATCTTAGTCACAGAGCCTCATGGAGGCTATGCTGCCCAACAGGAAAGCTGTGAAATGATTTTTTTTTATTCTTTTTTTCCTGAAAGAAGATGATGGAGGAGAGTTCAGGGTGCATGGGGTCCTTAATTATGCTGGCTGCTTTTCTGAGACAGAGTCAACTATAACAGGCAACTGGCCTGAATGGTGAAGTTCTAGGGTTTAACAGAAAGTTCGTTGATCCTCACAGAAAGTTTTGTTGATCTTCAAGTGCTTGGTGATAGACCAGAGGAGATGTGGCTTCTGACAGAATAGCTCAAACTGTGACTAGGGCCTCCCAAATCAAACCATTGGACACACGTTGAACTCCTGTCCTGACAGCTCCATGTTAGGTGGCATCTAAAACCATTCATAGCTGAAGCTACTGATTAGACCGTTAACTCAACATTGAACTATAACTGCTTTCCCAGCTGCACAAAAAAGTCAATTTCAGCCCATCTCCAGGTTACAGAAAATAGTTTGAAAAACAACATTGTGGTAAAGGAAGATTTGTAAATGTCTCCAGATGTGAGGACTGAAGCATTATTAGGTACTGTGCAATCCCAACACGAACCGACAGAAAGACTTTGTACTTTGATTTCATACAAGCTGATGTGTGATTCAATCATCTTACATCTCACCCTGTCTGACAGGGAGATATACCTCAACAGTGTCATGTTCCAAAGCACAAAGAACAATTAATCTGGGGGAACCTAAGTGAAGAGTATAAAAATTCAGCCACATTGCTGCTATGTTAAGTTAGGATCTGTTGGTCTCAAGAGATAAGCAGCACCCCGAAAGTAATCTTGATAGCATCACTGAGGCTTCTGGCTGGAAAACCTGATTGGCCATCAATCTTTCTAGCAGCTGACCTCAACAAACTGAATCATTGATTTTTGGGACTGTTTGATGCTTACATGCTGGGCACCAATGATTGTAACGTGAACTGACAACAAAATAAAAACAGCTTAATTTATAGAAGCAAATGGGTTAGGAAATTTCAACCATTGTGTCAGTCTGATCCCACCAAAAGTCTCTTCCAGATATCTAACTCTTATTGCATATCCAAAGATTATCTCAAACTCTGCCTGACATGGGTTCACATTTGTCTCCTGTTTTCATAACTTGACTTAAAGTCATTTAATTGTCTGCCATATCCATGTTATTCAACAGAATTATCGTATACATCGCTCGTGGTTTGACCTTTTGCACAGGCATCAGTCTTGTTGCCTTTCTTTATATTCTCATAAATAGAAGGACTTTTCCTTCCATGGGGAGGGGACCAGAATCAAATCCAAACATTCTGATTGTCGTCTGAATAGTGTATTGCAATGTCCCAGTACTACAATATTTATAATTGTAATTTATAATTTACTTACAAGCATTACTTTGCTACTTTGGGAAAGGTGAACCTAAGTACACTTTTTGTAGCAAAGTGTAGTTGACCTTCAGTTCTGATCCAAATAGCACATTAAGAAAATTCTTGAGTATTTCTGCATCTCCTGCTTCTTCCAGGACTTCTATAGGTTAGTGCTGACGTCTATAAACCACAAGTGAGTCAAGGGTTATGTGGGGCAGAGAGGGAAGTGAAGCTGAGACCACAACCAGATCAGTCATAATCTTATCAAATGATGGAATAGACTCTAAGAACTGAATAGCTTAAGTCCCATATTACTATGTTCCATTGTTCAAATGGAGGAATAGTATTTCATCATTGAACAATTGTATCTCGGCAAATTATTTCAAGGAGCACAGTGCTACTTTGCCACCGTAATGTTTTCTTAATGTGTAGTCAACCCAGTGATGAAGTGTAAAGTGTCAGACCTCCTTTACAATTGATTACAACTCATTTTATTTATTATTTACAAATTACTTACTTCATTTTGCTCAAATGTTTTGGCATATTATCAATTCGGTTACTCTCTCCACAAAAAAAATGATGTCAGTAAGCTGATCAGGTGGGAAATCAATGTGTCATGAAATTCAAGATTCTCGGCTAAGCACTGAAAAACCAGCAGCATTGTGAATTGTATAAAAAGAAAGAACAACCTGCATTTATCTCGTGGAACAGTGGTTAGCACTGCTGCCTCACAGTGCCAGGGACCCATGTTCAGTTCTGGCCTTTGGTCACTATCTATATGGCATTTACAGATTCTCCTTGGGTCCTCTGGGTGCTCCGGTTTCCTCCCACATCCAAAAGACGTGTTGCATTGGCCATGCTAAAGTGGCCCTCCGTGTACCTGAAAAGAAGCTGCAGTGTGGTGACTAGGGAATTTTCACAGTAACTTCATTGCAGTGTTAATGTAAGCCTACCTGTGAGACTAACTAATAAACAAACTTTAAAATAATTCTCTATGGCCCAGCTTTCCCTCAGGCTCCACCGTTTATTGCAAATCTTACATTCATTATTTGAATGCCAGGAAACATTATACTTTCCTACTTAAGCTTTGCTGAAGTGGCTGCATTCTCACCTGTCAGACTAAAGTTACGCCTTCAAGATCCACTCCAAAATTCAAGCACATAATGTTGACTAACTCCATTGCATTACTGTAGGAGTGCTGTATTGTTGAAAGTGACATCCTACAGTCTCTCTGGCTGTTTAGGTGGACGCAATGATCCCATCACACAGAACAGGGAAAGTTCTCCCTGCGTTCTGATTATTCTTCCTTCAGCCAACAGCACCAACAGGAGAGTAATTCAGCACACTGGTTTTGTGGGTTATTGCTCTGCACAAAACAGCTTCTGCACTTGATCACTTGTCAGTGGTGACAGCATTTCAATGTCATCTGTTACCCCCGCCCCCGCGAGATCCTGTGAGACATGAGACAGTATAGATGCCACACTCTTATCCCTATTTTGACATTGCAGCGTTGCCATCAATCTCTTCCAGATCAGGAGTAGCATGTTCCAAGACAGAGATATGTCACTGGCTCAACCTAAGAAGAACATCACATTTTACATCAGAGTGATGATTTCCCACTTCAAAAACTGCCACATTGTTGTTAACAAGGTGAGGAGCCCTTCAGCTGAGAAGATTTTAAACCTCAAAAGAGCTTAAACTAGAAAGACTGCAGAAAAGATTTACTAGAATGCTACTAGATTTGATGGATTGAGTTATAAGGATAGGCTCAATAGACTGGGACTTCTTTTCCTGGAGTGTACGAAACTGGGGAGCAACCTTATAGAGGTCTATAAAATAATGAGGGACATAGATCAGCCAGATAGTCAATACCTTTTCCCAAAGGAGGGGGAGTCTAAAACTAGAGGGCATAGGTTTAAAGTGAGAGATATAAAAGTGTCCAGAAGGGCAATTTTTTTCACACAGAGGAGAGTGAGTGTCTGGAACAAGTTGCCAGAGATAGTAGTAGAAGAGTGTACAATTTTATCTTTTGAAAAGCATTTAGATAGTTACTGCATGGGTATACAAGGATATGGGTCAAATGCGGACAACTGGGACTAGCTTAGGAGGTTTAAAAAAATAAAAGGGCAGCATGGACAAGTTGGGCCGACAGACCTGTTTCTCTGTTGTAAACCTTTATGACTCTATGGCTGCTCAGATGACTTGTTAGCACATAGGAATTCCTCTATGTCTGACATCACTTCAAAAAAGTAACATCAGCCACACCAGATATTTTCATAACAGACTAAACTATTAAACAGATTTAATCACAGATAAATTTTTTTTAAACAGAAGCCAGATTTTGAAATCTGTCCAAAATGACCATCTTTGTGGCCAATTCATGAAACTGGCAAAGCAGTCAGAAAAAATAAGACCTCCCCAAAGGACATCCTTGCATAATCTGAGATTAAACAATTAATTTTCAGAAGTTAGCAGTTTGACCTCTCAGCAAATCATAGAAATCTGTGCATGCCCATGGAGATGTGTTCCATCCCTGGGCCTCATGGCTAAATATAACTGAGCTGCTGATACATGAATTACATGGTATTTTTATATTAATAAAGCTCTTTGAAGGTAGGTACTGGCAACATCTGCTGTTTGATGTGAATAGTAAGTATGTAATGTCTGCGTTTTGGGCCAGTAGTACAATTTGATACCTGAATCAAAGCTAGCTGCCTTCCTGATTGCATTAAGTGATTATTTCTGGTGATATGTCATCTTTCATGACATTGTAATTATAAAATATTTGTGCATTAAACACACCCTGGGGTCTACTTTGATTTTCAGGTGGAGCATGCTGGTCAAAGTGTGCCTGCCCCATGACTTTGTGGCCTGGTATCAGTACCTTTCCAGCAGATGAGCACAGAAACCAGTTGGAGCTGCTGCCAACAAGGTGAATTATGAGATAGGTTGGGGTAGAAGGTTTTGATCATGGAGGACCCTAGGATGGTGAGAGCCAAGATTACTATTTTCAGCTTCAAAGGTATGTTCTTGTTCCTTAGTACTCCATATAAATTGATCAACTTTTACCTTTGCTGCTCCTCTTCTTCTCTGTTGACCCCAATCAGGTTTAAGTATTCGGATGTTACTGGACTTCTTTTAAAATACATCAGAGTGTTCACATTAGCTAAGGTTAGCCACCTCATTTTGAGGCTGTTCCTGCCCTGTAACACCAAGTAAAGGCAATCAAAATCAATTGCTTTATTTCCAACGTAGAATTTCAAGATTACCTCTGACTGTGGGTGAGTTTAAAGTCAGCACTTGAGTACAGTGAATAGAGAAAAGTCAGCGTGGAAGAAGATACCATTCCTGCACCAGAACCTCCCAACTTCCCATCTGCTGAAGGCTAGGAAATCAGGAGGCTCCCATTTTCCTCACTCAATCCTCCAGATTAACAATGCCGGAGTGACCATTTATGCCAGCATGCAACTGGGGAGCAAATCTGCTGTCCTTTCTCTTCAGATAACTGGGCCCACTTATTCATCTTCCTGGAACAAATTTCAAACTCAGGAGCACTCTGCCTAGAATTTTCCAAAATTAATAGTTGGGAAAAACACTTCCCCCCACTCCCCACCATTCCCCCAAAATCATCCTTCTCCTCTCCTTTGAATAATCAAGGCAAGAGAAATTTACATTTTGAGTTATCAGCTTTGAAATGAATACACAAGTCCCACTTTGAACCTATGAATTTGAACTAAAGTGGAAAGAAGGAAAATGAAGAGACTTCGAACAATTTGCTTCATTTGTTTTGTCAGAATACCACTGCATCATTAGCCATAAGATGATTAAACCACAGAATGTTTCTCAATATACTTATGGGCTGCCTCACAAGACTATATAACGAGATTTCAATACCCCTTTATTATACTGCAGAATCAGGGGAGGTCTCAAAAACAGCAAATCATTTTACTTGCATTGATCACTTGATAAGGTCCATATAACATTAACGACACAATAAAACTGGGAACAGCACATGTCGCATTATTCTGTAAGCAAAGGCTTGCAATATTACCTGGAAAAAATTTTTAAAAATGACCCCACATGGCTACTTTCCCACTTTACGACTTGGTTACAAATGTCACTTAAGAGTTAATGAGCTAATCTAAACCACAGTACTTATTCTATTCACTGCTAGAGCTGGGAAATCATCTAATTATTTAATTACCACTACCTTGCCACAGAGACTTGGCTGCTGATCAGTTGAAAATAATATGCAGGTCAGAGCAGGAAAAATACCTAATGAACTTAACTGGAGTTGAGAGCAAAACTACCGGAATGGCTTATTCACTTCTCTATCTTGTTATGGCCTGGAAATCATCTTGAAATTCATGAAAAGCCAGGAATCCAAACCGCAAATGATTGAAGATTTTAGTTGTACTTCACATATTCAGAGTTATAAGGGATGGGTTTTCAATCCTCTTCCTGAAGATGATGTACCTATAGAGCATTTGGAAAGGTTCCTACCAGGTGTCTCATCTCTCCCATACTGCAGTGTTCAGACAAGATTAGGGTGGCAACCGCCGTGGAATAAAGAACTTCTCAATACTTTGAACAGCTAAGTAAGTGATTAATTACACTCCTACCAAAGTATTTGTCAAGGCCAATTACTGCGCCAGTCTGCCAAATACATTCATTTTTAGCATTAAGAACACCCCCTGAAGACCCTCCTGAAAAGTCCTTCACCGCGACACCCCCTCCTTGACATTGAACCTCCCGTCACCAAACTCCTGAGTTCTAAGCTTCCACCTCCACCCAGTGGCTGACAGCTCGTTCCTGCTTGTTCTGGTTGAGCAGCTGCCCAACAGCTAGGCGATGAGGCCAGGAGATAAAATCAACGAGGCCTCATGTTGCCAAGGTCAGTGGAGGCAGGGTGAATGCTGTTTACTCCTGGCTCTGTCCATCATCAGTCACTCACACCCCTCTGGCAGGGTGAGGGAGGCAAAATGGAAACTGAGTGTTCTGCTTGCTCCAACCACCTCTCCCCACACTCCGTCACAGCTTGTCAAATTAAGCAATTAATCATAGAATCCTATAGTGCAAAAGGAGGCCATTCGGCTCATCGAGTCTGCACTGACGACAATCCCACCCAGGCCCTATCCCCATAACCCCATGCATTTACTCTAGCTAATCCCTCTGACACTAAGGGGCAATTTAGCATGGCTAATCCAACTGGCACGCATATTTGTTGACTGTGGGAAGAAATCGACACTGATACAGGGAGAATTTCCAAACTTCACACAGACAGTGACCCAAGTCAGGAATCGAATGCAGGTCCCTGACGCTGTGAGGCAGCAGTGCTAATCACTGTGCCACCATGCTGCCCCACAGAGTACATAGGGGAGAAGGAAAGGAAAGGGTGCAGAATATAATGTTACAGTCATAGTTATGCTATATAGAAAGATTTGTTTAATAGAGAAAGATCAGAATATGTCAACATTACCTTGCTTTTAATTGATTTCAATTTGCACTTGTTTTGAGTCAGGTTGACAACTGAAAAGCCTAAATGTGCCTAATTGTTTTCTAATTAAGGCAAATTAATGCCATATTGTATTTTGACAGCAAAATCTCTTCTTTTTACCCTATAGCCTGCCATAGTTCAAAAAATTGCTCAAACAACACATCCATCATTAACAATGAATGGCAGCAAAAGTGCTCCATCCTGACAGTTTTCAAACTACGAGGGCAATTCTCCCATCGTGATTTGTGACCTTTCTGAATGGTCAGGCTGGGAGATGCACGTCATCAGCATTTTTCTGGGATTTGCACATACACCAGGAATGTATGTGCATCTCCCATCTCTTGGAGAACACTTGGAGATCGGCAGGAAGAGAGGTAAGTCATTTGAATTTTTTTTAAATGTAGTTTAAATGTGGTTAGCATTTAATTATCGGGAACTTGCTGGTCCCGATTAAATCTCCCTCCCTGCCAGAAGTATTTCTTTCCAGCGGGATTTAGAGTAGCTCCCCACATTTGGGGAACTAGTGGGATGATGCTGCCGGAATGAAGGGGAGGGGGGCGCAACTGGGGATTCCCCAAGCGGTCAGATGGTGAAGGGCTGGTGCCACTGGGCAGTGGGCACCCTGGCATTGCCCGAGGGGAAAAGTGCCCATGCCTCCAGAGGTCTTCTTGCCACTGCCCATCAGGCAGTGCCAAGGGGGTGGACCTATTGTGGGCAGAGCCCAGGGGCAATCGGTGGGGGTTGGAGGATCCCACTGCCACCCTGCATGGCGATCAGTCTGGCCTGGAGGGAGAGCAGAAACTGGGCAGACTGGGAGAAGGGGTGGTCTGCCGGAGAGGCCTACTCCCGGTGGGGGCGGGGAGTGTGTGGGGAGGTCTGCCTCCTGGGAGGAGGGAGTCTGAATTTTGAGGGGGGGGGAGGGGGATGGGACAATTGCCACTGCTGTGTGCAGGAAGCTGGGCATTGGGTGCTCTGGGCAGGAGGGGTGTCAGGTCTGGCCTGGAAGTTGTTGTGGGGGCTGTGATCAGGCTGTGGGGGGTTGCTGGAGGGTCAGCACCATGGGCTCCCTGGCTGGCCAACGATCGAGCTGGCCAGCAAATGTGGAGTCTGACAGATCGGGGCCACTGGACACGTGAATAGGCCCCACTCCCTGGATTTTTAATGAAATTCACGACTGGGACTTCTGCAGTGCACAAGAGTGGGGAGGTTCAAGTATGGAGCTGAACTAACAAAATGGTCATGATCTAGAACAGTTTTCCCACCGATTCAGCGCTTTTGGGAGAATTGTCCCGCACATTGCTAATGGACAGAAACCAAAACTTTTCTGCCCTTCTAAATTAGTACACGTGCTCATCAAGTTACAAAAAAAGATTTCCCACTGTCCTGTTTCACTTGTTTCTCTCTCTTTGCTCATTCTCCTTCATCTCCACTTCTGATTTCCATCCTTTCTTACTGTTGTATTTCTCCCCATTCTCTTCAGCCTTTAATCTTTATCCTACATTTCTCACTCACTCTCGTCCTACTGTGATGGAGTGGTATTAAAGGCTCGTTAGGCCACAAGTAGAGTTTTTTGTGCACTCCCGGTTGCTTTATTATAGGAAGAATATGATTGTACTAGATGGGTGCAGATTCACCAGGATGCTGCCTGTGTTGGAGTGTTTCAGCTGTGCAGAGGAATTGGGGTTGTTTTCCTTGGAGCAGCAAAGGCAGAGGGGGGAGTGGGGGTGGGGGGAGGACCTGATCGAAGTGTACAAAGTCATAAGGGACCTAAAAAGAAGGAACTCTTCCTCTTAGTAGAGAGGTCAATAACCAGAGGGCATAGGTTTTAGGTAAGGGGTAGGTGACTTTGAGGAAATCTGAGGAAAAACTTCTTCACTCAAAGAGTGGTGGGAATCTGGAACTCACTGTCTGAAAGGGAACCCTCACAGCATTTAAGAAGCATTCTGGTGGGCATCTGAAACACCGTAGCATACAAGGCTCTAGTTCAAGTGCTGGAAAATGGGAGTAGAATAGATAGGTGCTTGACTGTCGGTGCAGACTCGATGGGTCAAATGGCCTCTTTCTGTGCTGTACGATTCTCTTTGATCCCTGCTTTGTTTCTGACACTCTCGACACAAACCTTAGCTGTATAGCTCTCACATTTGCAGGAATATTAATGCTGTTTTGGGTCTAAAATGCTGACTCCACCATGTGTGTACATTTTTGGTGCGAACTGCCCCAGAAAACACTTTGGGTAGCTTGCTACCACCAGAAATGTGCAGTGTAGGCGGGTCAAGAAATCGACCAGTGTGGAATGCAGATTCGTCTGTATCAGTGAGCTGAAGCTGTCTTTTAATCTCAAGCAGCTGAACAGGCATTTCGCAGCAAGGCAACACGCTTGGATGGTGGAGGCAGATCAGGAGCAGATGGGAGAGATGTGGTTCAGGGAGTCAGGGGAATAACCGGGCGATGTGAAGAGCAGTCAGGAACAGGAGTGTCATTCATACAGCTACTCAGCATTTTGACTAGGACTTTTCTGGGTTGTTGTCCTGGTAAGTACATTGGTCTAAAGTAAAAGTTCTAACTTTTTCAGAGACCCCTAGGGCACAGGAGAATTTCCCATTGGACGTTTAAATTTCCTCAGCAATTCTCATGGAACTGTTGTATCAGGACATCCATAGGGTCCTGACACACATCTTTGGGGGGAAGGTTCACAGTCAGGCATTAGTGACCCCAGCTTGTAGCACAGTAGAAGCTGAGACATTGACCATCAGCAACTGCTGATTGGTTCCACAAGTACATTAATGGAATTGGCCACCAGTTCCACACTTGGAGCTCTCTGCTGTAGCATTCACCAGTTTGCTGCCTACTTTTTGACAGAGAAAGCATGTTTTCAGGGTTATCTGCAGCAAAACTTGCATGTGACCTCACCCTTTGGCAAGCTGGCACCTGCACTATCCTGTGGCCCTGCCATGGCTGTAGACATCTTAAGCCCAGTGCTTCACCATATGAAGACCTTACTTTGAAGCTTTCCTCTAAAGCACGCATAGTGTTGGCACCAGAGCTGGTGGCCAAGGTGTAAAAACCAATGGTGGTTTTCTTACATCATCAGTTTAAACATCAAGCTCCCACCATTCCCCTGGCCAAGTGGCAATTCTTGAGTATATGCAAGGAGAAAGGCAAGGAGATAGGGTTGTAGTGAGGGATAGCTGACAGAGTGGAGGGTTGGAATGGAGTTGTATCCTTACAGCATCATTGGAATTAAAAGAAATTGTGAGTTGAGGCGGAGCAGGATGTGCGAAGGAGGATTTAACATGAATGTTTCATCACCTTGGATGCTTTCAGCCCTGCTGCTGGCCAGCACTCAGTTATGACGGCCTCAATGCTGTTGAGAACCATCTTCTCCACTGGAGTGAGGATATGTAGATATTCCTGTTCTCTCACCAGCACCATGAAGACAATTCAGGAGAAAAGCTCAAAAAAAAATTCTTTGAGCCATTTGTAGAATCAGTGTAGCCAACAAACTGACAAAATGACTGTGCTAATTTGAATGGTCACATCTTGCTACTTGCCAGTTTACGATTTGCAGCTTGTTAAAATAAACTGGGTGACTGGTTTGCTATTGCTTCTTCATACATCATCAGTATTTACAATTGTTTTCAAATAGATCATGGCAGTTTAAACTGTGGCATCAACAAGGCTACACTCTCAAGTGTGATATTTTCAAAAAGTGTGAAATTACGAGAATGTTTTAATGCAAACTTTTAGCCGGTATCTAGATAATCATTTTTCTCATTCTAATCATATTAAGAATGATAGCCGGGATTTTCCCACCTTGTCCACGGCTGGGATTATCTGTCCTTACTGCCATGAATAGAGTTTTGGCTAAACGCCAAATTCTCCATTCTCACTGGCAGCTGTAGCAAGGCGTGCAAGAACAGTGGATTCTAACTGATATATTTTACCCAAAGTTACAATTCGATGGGAAAATCATTCCTATTCATTAAACTCTTCAGGGAAATGGGAGCAAAAGCATTCAGAGGGCACCTGTGCATTATAATGGAAAAATTGAGCATCAGAGAAATGAGCCAAATGGGCTTTACTCATCCTTGACTTACGTTATGCCCTTGTGCATTACTGTCAATGCTTCTCCATCCTCAGGTTCTTCGTCTTGGAGACTAGCTGCATTTATTAACTTGCCTTTATCCTTCCAGTAACAAATGATGAGTAAATGCAATAACTCATATTTTCTATGACAACACTTTCATTACTTAATTGATGAGGTGGATTTTGTACAAGAATGGTGAGTTTTGGAGATGACATAATTTACCCATGTTCATATTTTGGAAAAAAAAGAGCAACTGTAACCCAGGTGACCTAATTAAATGAGAGCAACCTTCTCATAGAAAAAAGGAACAGCTCAGAAATGATTGCAGCAATTAAATACAGTAAAATGTAATGTAATAAAATAAATGATATATCTCCACAGTTCATTTCCACTTAAAAAACAGGACATAAATTGTTGCTTACAATGGCACTGGAAGATCTTAAGGCTCCACGCTGTCGGTGTGGATCATGGGTGACCTCCCATTCTGACCTTGCCAGTATATCCTGGGTCAGGCAGCAATCACGTCCAAACAACAATCTAAAGCAGTTGTGGAAGAAGTGGTGCCAGCAAGATTAACTGACTAACCAACACCACCAATTAGGACATCTTTTCCATGTTGTCCAACTATCCCCCAGATGTTTGCAATGAAGTGGGGTTTTTAACGTGGGTTAAAGCTAAAACCTACTTGCGAAGCTGAGAAGGCAACCTTGCTCATTCCCAACATCAGTGAGCAGTAGGTGGATGGGGGTCTAGGAAAAACTCCCATTGTGAGAATTATCATCCTTCCAATCAACAGCAGCCATGTTTGAAGTAGATGGAAATTGCGACAACTTCCACCCATGAGCTCGTCAGGGATGAATAAAAAGCCATTTTTCCTGATTTTGCACAGCTTGTATCCAATTTACAATGCAAAATAGTCATGGGGCCATGGATCCTTGGCTTCAACATGTACCTTTTTATTTTCAATATGCTAAATGGAAGTGTATGTTATATGCAGTTTTCTTCAACAAAGAAGGAATATTCCAATGGCGAACCTTATCCTTCAAGAGTGTATGTAAGAAATTCTGATGCGTATGTGTATATTTAGTTGGTGTGTGCCATATGTGCTGTTGGTGGCAAAATTTTCAATTGGGAGTAAAAATTCACAAACTTAGTCCATAGATGGGATTCATGCAATACAGCAAGAGAGAATTGGAGTACATATAGTCAAAATTAATAGTCAATAACAATATTAAAAGAACATTTCTTAACAAATAGACTCACTAATATGAAGATGTTTCAAAGCAAATCTCAAATATTATTGAATAGTGATTGGAATTTTCCCAAGAAATAGTACTGCAATGAAGTTACTGTGAAAGTCCCCTAGTTGCCACATTCCGGGTACACCGAGGGAGAATTTAGCATGGCCAATGCACCTAACTTTCAGATTGTGAGAGGAAACTAGATCATCCAGAGAAAACCGACACAGACATAGGGACTGATTGTGCAGGGACTCTGCACAATGACCCAAGCCGGGAATCGAACCCAAGTCTCTGGACCTGTGCTACCCATTGTGCCATCCTGCTGCCTCATGTTGGATTGAAGCTCAAAACCTCCCTGTCACTTCTCACCAATCACCACAGGGTTCGTGTGCGTGTGTGCGTGTGTGTGTGTGTTGGTAGACGGTAGCAGACATATGGTCCTTGACAGAAGGTAGGTCCAAGTATAGTGACAAGGCAGCCTCAACAACTGGGGAGTTCATCTTCTGCTGTAGTTTTCATCTGCCATGGTATCAATTGATATTACATGAGCATCTTCTGCCTAACCCTCCATCGAGGACTTGTTTGGGATTGTGCTTTGTCTAGTTTCTTCCTTCCGACCTCAGTGACCCTACCAGGAGTTTAAGACTTCGATAGCATTACTCTTGGGGTCAACAGAATGCTCGAGTCTCTCCTGCACAACAAGGTAGCAATCCACAGGAAGGTGCACAATAACGCCATAGAGAATAAATAGACTTGCAGGCAGACAGCAGGCAAGTTCAAGAGAGCCTCTTTTCTCTCTGCACAGCTGCTGATAGACCTGCTGAGATTTTCCAGCATTTTCTATTTTTGTTTCTGATTCCAGTATCCATAATATTTTGCTTTTATCTTAGAATCAACAGAAGCAAAACTAAGTGATTATCAATATCCTATATAATATTTGTAATAGAAAGGCCTTTTCACTTTAGCGTGTCTTTCTATTGTGGCTTTGTAAGCTTATATGAGCACATAACAAACAATAAGGTAGTCATAGAAATGATCCCATAAGCCGAACAAAGATTTGATTCAGACCATTGCATTATTTTGTTCCCTGGTGTCCATCTCCAAAGGGTTATGGATCAGTCCTCAACTGATTACTTGGAGCAATATCTTACACCAGCTAGAAACATCTACCATATCTTATTACATTAGAATGTGCTGATGTCATATACCTCTGATTGACATTGGGCGCAGTCTGGTGTTGATGACAGGGAAAAGCAGTTCTGGGAAGGGTCCTTTCAAATATGAACATGTCAGCTGAAGAGAATCAAACTGGCAGGGCAAGGCAGACAGACACGCAGGAATTTCTGTACGGCAATAACAACATGGCAAGAATTCAGTAAATAGATAAACATTCTGGTAGCACCATATATTTAAAAAAACATTATACACAATCACCAATTATTCACATTATACTAATAAAGTAATTCCAAGTAATGGATGGAAAATTACCTCTGTTGTTAATTTGAACACATTAAAAATACAATTCTGCTTATGTTCATCACTACTTTATCAAAACATGCACCATTGATTGAACAATTCAGTATTATTGTCATGGGACAGTGGTTAGTTATACCTGTTTATAATGGACATTACATTGGCTGCATGCCTGCAATAGCTTTGGCCGTATGCCAGCAAATTCAATAAAACCTAAGCATTTTTCTGAGTTAGAGAGAGATCTTGACTACACGTGTCTTTATCTCAAAAGCTTTCTGAAAATATAACCCAGGTGTACAGAAGTCTGCCAGCTGTCAGTGTTTTGAAAGCCCTGCAGTGCCGAACACTACAATGATGTCCAAGGCTATGCCCTGACTTGTTAATTAGCCCTTAGATGCTGAGATTCTCCTAAGGTCCTTGATTTAGGTTATTATTAATCCACTGGACTTCATACAGATTCTGGAGATATAGTTGGATGCATTAGTGTTGCAAAATGCCTTGATGGGATAGCAGCATGCCATCACTGAAAGGGAAGTTTTAAAAATTATTTTTATGGGATGTGAGCACCGCTGGCTGAACCAGCATTCATTTCAGAGGGCACTACTGTGGCTCTGGAGTAAGGAGAGCAGATTTCCTTCCCGAAAAAACATTGGTGAACCAGATGGGTTTTTATAACAATCTTGAATGGTTATCATTAGACTTTTAATTCCAAACTTTTTTTTCAAATCTTACCATCTGTAGTGACATTATTAGCCCAGTGACAATACCACTGTGCCACTGCCTCCTCTTGTATGTCATGCAGTTTAGCCGCAGTTTCACTTTGCTTGCAAGCAGAACACGCCATATGCCGCTCTGCTGACGATGTCTGTCTACGTTTGTATAGCTGTTTCTATGTGTATAATCTAAATAAATGAACCCGCAACATGTTTACACAATTCCTTATGAGGAATTGATGCCTTAATATCACAAAAAAACACAACAATTGCTGGTTCTGATGCCAAGAATAATAATTGGGATTAAGAATAATTGAAGTTTCTACAATTTTCATTGTGTAGGTTCAGTTTTGTTTGCATCGATTGATCCAGTGAATATAATTGATAAACTGTAGACCAATCAGGTGGTAGATTTACAAGCAGCGCAACCACTGGGGTTGAATTCCAAGATATTTACTAGTAACTCTCAACTCCTTTTTACATAGGAAATCTACAGCAATAAAGGCAGATTTCCAGCAGTCACGTATAATACCTTGAGGAATTACTGGTTTAAATATTTATTATTGAAGTTAGAACCATCATAAAATAATGGTTGAAAGTTTCAGGCCTTGTCTGAGTTGCCTGAGATGCCTGTTTTTGGACATCCTAACAGTAGATTTGGAGTGCGTGCATTTCATCAGGATCTTTCCCACTCACTCGCATAACTTCATTAGAATTGCCATGGAAGAACCACAATGGAGACATTACTTCAAAATATGAGCACCAGGCACTGAGGTAATGAACTTCTAAAGCAGCAGTTCAGGACTAAGATACCCTGCTTGATGACTGATCTAGTGGTCCTGTTGCTTTAAGTGGACATTGAGAAGGTTTCATCTGATTGACACTCCAAGGCATTCTCCCCATGCAACATGGCTGGCAAGCAGTGCTGATCATGCTCAACAATGTCTGCTCACATGTTAAGGGAACAACTGTAAAGATGGTGACAGACCTTTAGGACCTTGCAAGTTCTGAACCTAGCAATGCAGTCTGTGAGGTGAACTGGCCCACTGTGTTGCTGTCAACATGTTCACTGTTTGCCAAGCTCTCACACAATCTTCTGTTGATTAGCCTTCATTGCTCTAGCATACCAAATATTCAAACTGAAACTTATCATTAAAGACTATATCATATTTGTCTTTTCAAATAAGGTTCTCGCAGGTATGAACCCTAACCTGAAAGATTTCTCAAAACTTGTAAGCCCTAGCTTCCATCAAATTGAGACACCCTGGATAGTTCTGCATGGACGTAATAGGGGAAGATATAATGGAAGACCTCCACATATCTCAGCCTGGTGTAATCTAACTCACATACTTGCTTTCCTTCATACTCAGTTCCATAGCCATAGATAAATATTGGTAAGTTTGTTGCCAATGTTTTCAGTCCCCATTCTGAGCTCTGCTCCCTAACCACTGATTCCATCCCTGTCCCTGGCAACAGTCATGATATTAAGTCATGCCGTCTTCAAACTTGTTGTCACATTCAACCCTAAGAGGAGTTCCTAACTTCATATTCCTGCCATCACTGAAATAATATTTCCACTATTACAACATCACCCGACTTCATCCCTATCTTAGATCATCTACTATTGAAATCCTCATCTACCTTTGTTATTCTAGACTTAACTATTCTAATGGACTCCTGACTGATCTCTCACATTCTACCCAATGTAAGCTTGAAAGTATCCAAAATTCTGCTGTGTGTTTTATAAATTGCATCAAATTCTGTTCCCCTCTCACATTGGCCTCCGGTCAAACAACATCTTTTTTTAAAATTCTTATACTTGTTTTCAAGCCTTTCCAAAGCATCCCCTCCCCTGACCCCACCCCCTCCATTCCCTATCTCTGTTATCTCCTCCAGCCTCACAACTCTCCAAGATATCTGCATTCATGCAAATCTGGCTGTTTGAGCATACCCAATTTCAATTGTTCCATTACAAATGTGTCTTCATTTGCCTGGGTCCTAAGCTCTGGAATATCCACTCTATACCTCTCTCGCTTTCCACTTTTCTCTTTTATGACAAACTTCAAAACCAATGTCTTTGACCAAGCATTTTGTCATCTGACCTAAGTGTGGCTGTTGTCATTCATTGTTTTATAATACTCTGTGAAGAACTTGGAATGTTTCATTATGTCGAAGAACAAACTGTTGTTGTGGCTGAAATCTTGTGACATGAATTCTGCTTACTCGGAAATTTTCAGCTTTTTTATCATTGGCTGTCTGGAAGAGCATCCTGGCAATATTGCATTTAATCCATTGCAGCATCTTTGGGAATCACAGTTTAAAGGAAAAATAATTTAAAGTCTGGCTATGTATTTTCATACTTCATTTTCCTATTTGATACATATGTGAACATTATAATGACTGACGCAATTGATCCCAGTGCTAACTCGGTAAAAGTTACAGACTGATAAATAAACGGTGTTAGAGGACTTGATGGCCACATCAATACCTCACAATTTCCTGAATTGTTGTGCTGTGTGCATTGGAAATATTCCTTTTCCCATGCACATTTTTACTTTTCAGTTTTCAGGGTTGGAAATACTTTACTTACAGTTGTCTTTCTGGTGACTTTGCAGGCAATGGAACAAGAAGTGAAAAGCCCATACAGCCTACATGCCTGATTTCCTGGCCATCTGGTCTACTTAAGTTCAACTGGCAAAGGGGATTAAGGTGTTTTCCTTATTATAATCAAATTAAAAAATAAACAAGATAAAAGATGAGAAAGGTCTCCTCACTATTACTGCCTTTTGTTCCTATTCCTCTCCAATGCTGTTCCACTCTCTCT
Organism: Sphyrna mokarran; assembly: GCA_024679065.1. Classification (NCBI taxonomy): domain Eukaryota; kingdom Metazoa; phylum Chordata; class Chondrichthyes; order Carcharhiniformes; family Carcharhinidae; genus Sphyrna; species Sphyrna mokarran. Next base: position 97,954,574 of record JAGIQG010000005.1, read on the forward strand.
AAATCAGCTCAATCCTCTTCCTCTCTGATGTTGTTTATGAACTTTGTGTATTTCCTCAGCTGTGTTTAAGAAGGCAGCTCACCACTACCTTTGCAAGGGCAGTTAGAGGTAAGCAACAAATACTTTATGCTCACATTCAATGAAATACTTCTTAAAATCGCAATATCTTTAATATTTGACTTCTTTCTGATCTTTCTTTTATTACCCAGTTGTTATCTTTTCCCATTCTCTGTTTTGTTTTCTGTGCCACAGAAACAGATCTTTTGGTCCTTAGTCTCACTGACCTGCACTTGGACCATATCCCTCCACACTCCTCTCATCCATGTATCTGTCCAAGTTTTTCTGTGCTGTTGCAATCTCTGGTTAAAGGGACTAATCAATAATTAATCAAATACTGAAACAAATTTAGACAGTGGTCTAAAAATTCAACACCAGCAATAGTGCCAGGTGACCTCAGTGACTTTATTTGTCTGCTGTCAAAAGAAGAAGTTTCTAAAAGAAAGTAATTTTCATTGAAGCAAGAAGGCCACATTGCATAAACCAAGTACCTGGTACATTGTGCGGACCCAATAAGATGTAAGGCACTCTTGACTTACTTATTTTCTGCTAGATGTGAAAAAAGTTTTGTGCCTTTTGGGTGTATTGTGATGGGGTAAGGCAATCAAAATAAGAATAGCATTGGCTGTACAAGCTGCTATTCTATCTCTAGTGTACTGAATGTTTTCAAAAAAAAGCCACCAACATTCACAACACAGGAGATTAAGGGATAGATTTTCCCCTGTTGGATCTTAATTTAAATAATTGCCAGGGCAAATTGTTTAATGGAAATTAGATGAAGAGGATTTCACACCTTTATTGAATCCTGCCAGATGTTCTGTCACCTCTCTGTAAAGTGCTGTGCTTGTGTTTTTATCCTCTGCTCAGCATTCCCTAACCAAGTCTCAATACCACCACATCCCATCCTGCACTGCATCCTCCCCAACTCCTCCCTCCATCCCACTTCCCCAGTACTTCTAATTGCCCAGTTCGCTGTCCAGCTGGTGTTGTGTATATGCCATCATTATGCAAAAAAAATCTCAATATAAGTTAATGCAGCAGTAGGAAATGTTCATTTTTTTTAAAAAAATCATATTGAGGTAAATTTTTGTCTTAATAGCACAGACTGTCCTCTGACAGAGTGAACCATAGAACCATAAAATACAGAACATTATAACACAGAAACAGGCCTTTTGATCCTTAGTCCCACTGACTTACACTTGGACCATATCCCTTCACACCCCTCTCCTCCATGTACCTGTCCAAGTTTTTCTTAAATGATAAACATGAGCCGGCATTTACTACTTCATCTGCCAACTCATTCCACACTCCCACCATTCTCTGTATGAAGAACACTCTCCTGCCCATTAATATTCCCTTTAAACCTTTCCCCCTTCACCCTTAACCCACGTCCTCTATGTTTTTTTCCTATAGAACCATAATGGATCCAAATTGCAAAATTTGGATCCAACATTAATCTGATTGAATAAGTTGCCTAATGGTGATTCACTCTGCCAGATTACTGCCCAGGATGTGAAGAGTTTAATTTGAGCTTAAACTCAGGCTTCGCATGCAGCTGATAGGTTAAATTACAGTTCAATACGTTGCTCTCCTGCCAACATCAGCATACTTTATGGATTAAATGCTGTTGCAATCTCTGGTTAAAGGAATTAATCAATAATTAATCAAATACTGAAACTTAAATTCTTTAAATCTCATAAAAAGTACATTTGCAGGTCAATTCTCTCCTACATCTGTCAAAGTTAGTTTAAGGCTCAAAATTCTCTTTATTTCCTTCAGCCCTGTCTGTCAACATTTTATGCGTAGTAAGTTAAAATATGACCTTTGTAGTTCAATTATTAGCATCTGTGTTTTTTATGGTATATACACCATGGGAATATTCAAGCTTTTAAAAAATATTTTAGATGCTTACAGTCAAACTGTTAGGAAGATTAGAACTTTCTATTATACTAATTAGTTTTGATTTAATACGAGATTGAACTTTGAACCAAATTCAAGTATGAATCTCTTTAAATTTTGCAAACTCAGGTTTTTTGGAAGCACTTAACCATTTCAATGTTTTGGATACATAAATTCAAGGCATGTGCAGGCCTTTTTAAAGAAAACGTTGCACAGATTCTGAAAGGGACAATTTACCCCAAACTAAATTGAGGAAAATTTCAGATTTACTGAATGTACCTGAATTTGGATTCACTTTGACTTTTGTGTTCAGCTTGGTGTCCAGATCAGTTGACCAATCATGATAAAAATTCTATTACTTGAATCTACTTTAAAGCGTTCTGTTGGAAGGATTTCATTATTTGAGTTTATCACTTTTTATATATATTTGTGGTAGTAGTAGCTATTTCATTGAACAAACAGAACAAGAACAGCTTCTTCCCTGTTGCCATCAGACTTTTGAATGGACGTACCTTGCATTAAGCTGATCTTTCTCTACACCCTACCATGACTGTAACATTACATTCTGTACCCTCTTGTTTCCTTGCCTATGAACGGTATGCTTTGTTTGTATACCATGCCAGAAACAATCCTTTTCATTGTATACTAACAAATGAGATAATAATAAATCAGATCAAATCAAATCAGAAACCTTCACATAACCCTACATTGCAGAAGGAGGCCATTTGGCCCATTGGGCCTACACTGATGATAATCAAAGAACAAAGAACAACACAGCACGGGAAACAGGCCCTTCGGCCCAACGAGCCCGCACCGCCATCCTAATGTCTTAATGACATATAGAGACCAATATAGGGACAATTTGTTACCCAATCAGCCTAAGAGCACATTTTTGGGATGTGGAAGGAAACCGGAGCACCCGGAGGAAACCCACGCAACCATGGGGAGAGCGCGCAAACTCCCACAGACACAGGCCCAAATCCATGTGTCTGCACAGCAACAGTGATAGTCTCTGAGCCGTCATGTTGCCCATCTGACGGTCCAGTTTAAGCATACACTAACGACGTGAAGCACGAGGCCACTCCTGAAGTAACATCCAGGAGCGGCCCTCGCACGACCTGCCGAATGCATGCACCTTGTTGGTCAACAAGGTGGACTGAACAGCCTGTGGAAACAATTAAAGTATTTAAACAGTCCTCCTATATCCTTCTATCTGCAGACTGCTCATGTGGCTGTCCAAGAGACCCTTAAATAACCCTAGCGTGCCTGCTCCCACCACCTTACTCGGTAGTGCATTCCACACCCCCACCACCCTTTGTGTGAAAAAATGCCCTCTAATATTAGTCTTATACATAGCCCCCCTCGCCTAAGGCCGTGACCCCTCATTCTATCTGAATCTAATGGTGGAAAATGCTTACCACCATTTACTCTATCTATACCCCTCATAATCTTATATACCTCTAATAGATCCCCTCTCAGCCGACGTCTTTCAAGGGGAAACAACCCCAGTGCGTTCAACCTTTCCTCGTAAGACAGCCCTTCCATACCAGGCAGCATCCTGGTAAATCTCCTCTGCACTCTCTCCAGGGACTCCACATCCTTCTGGTAGTACGGCGACCAGAACTGGATGCAGTACTCCAAGTGAGGCCTAACCAACGTTCTATACACTTGCAACATCAAGCTCCTACTCTTGTATTCTATACCCCTTCCTATGAAGGCTAACATACCATACACTTTCTTTATCACTTTTTCCACCTGTACTGACACCTTCAGAGACTTGTGAACCTGCACCCCCAGGTCTCCCTGCGTCTCTATACTCCGGATAGTTTTACCTTTTATCCTATAACTCCCCTCTACATTATTCCGGCCAAAATGAATCACCTCGCATTTATCCGGATTAAATTCCATTTGCCATCTATCTGCCCAATCTACCAGCCTATCTATGTCCTGTTGTATTGCTTGGCACTGCTCCTCAGTCCCCGCCAATCCAAGTATCTTAGTGTCATCAGCAAATTTGCTGATCACACCACATACCCCCTCTTCCAAGTCATTTATATAAATCACAAATAGAAGAGGTCCTAGTACTGAGCCCTGTGGCACACCACTCGTGACTGACCTCCAGTTGGAGAAAGAGCCTTCCACTACTACCCGCTGTCTCCTCCTCCCAAGCCAGTTCTCAACCCATCTACATATCTGGCCCTGTATCCCATGCACCTTCACCTTTTTTATCAGCCTACCATGGGGAACCTTGTCAAACGCCTTACTGAAATCCATGTAGACAACATCAACGGCCTGTCCTTCATCCACCGTTTTTGTCACCTCTTCAAAAAATTCCATTAGGTTCGTAAGGCATGACCTCCCCTTAACAAAGCCATGCTGTGTATCCCTGAGCAGATCGCAACGCTCCAGATGCTCATACATCCTGTCCATGAGGATCCTCTCCATTGGCTTACCTATAACTGAAGTCAAGCTCACCGGCCTATAGTTCCCTGGGTTGTCCCTCTGACCCTTTTTAAACAATGGTACTACATTTGCAATCCTCCAGTCCTCTGGGACCTCACCTGTGTCCAAAGAAGAGACAAAGATTTGCGTCAGAGGCCCAGCAATGTCATCCCTCACCTCCCTTAGCAGCCTGGGATAAATACCATCAGGGCCCGGAGCTTTATAAGTCTTTATGCTACCTAAAAGCCCCAACACTTCTTCCCTCGTAATGATTATTTCCTTTAACGGGTCCTCAAAATCCTCAAAGCCAGCATCAGACATCAGGCCCCTCTCCCGCGTGAATACTGCCGCAAAGTATTCATTCAGGATCTCCCCCATCCCCTCAGGCTCTAAGCATAGATCCCCTCCTCTGTCCCTGAGAGGTCCAATCTTGCCTCTAACAATCCTTTTGCTCCTTACATAGGAGTAAAATGCCTTAGGATTTTCCTTAATCCTACCTGCCAAAGCCATTTCGTGGCCCCTTTTTGTCTTTCTGACACCCCTTTTAAGATCCCGTCTACACTCTTTATATTTTTCCAGCGCTGCCTCTGTCCCCAATTGCCTGGATCTAATGTACGCCTCCCGCTTCTTCCTGACCAAGTCCTCAACATCCCTAGTAACCCACGGTTCTCTAATCCTACCCTTCCCATCCTTTCTCCTTACCGGCACGTGTCTATCCTGCAAAAATTTTCGTTTTCTCTTGAAAGATTCCCACATGAGCAGCATTGACCTACCCTCGAACAGCTTATCCCAGTCGGTATTCTTAAGATCCTGCCTAATCTGGCTATATCTAGCCCTCCCCCAGTTTAACACCCTCCCCTTAGGGCAGGCTTCATCTTTTTCCATTAGTACCCTAAAGCAGACAGAGTTGTGGTCACTATTAGACACATGCTTTCCTACTACAACGTCAACCACCTGCCCTGGCTCATTCCCTAGAACCAGATCCAGTATAGCCCCCTCTCTAGTCGGGCTATCCACATACAGCTCCAAGGACCCTTCTAAAACACACTGTACAAATTCCTCCCCTTCCGCACCTTCCGCTCTCGGCACCTTCCAATCTACCCCAGGGAAATTGAAATCTCCCATTACAGCTACCCTATTCTTCCTACACTTATCTAAAATTTCCTTACATATCCCTTCTTCCACGGCATGCGGACTGTTGGGTGGTCTGTAGTACACACCCAACATAGTAACCTCTCCCTTTCTATTCCTCAACTCCACCCATAGCGACTCAATTCCTAACTCAGCCATACCACCTTCCTTCTGCACTGCTATGATGTGATCCTTAACTAATAACGCCACTCCCCCTCCTCTCCTCAAACCACCTCTAACATGCCTAAAACACTTGTAACCCGGAATATTCAATTGCCAGTCCTGCCCTTCCTTTAGCCACGTCTCAGTCACAGCCACCACTTCTAACTTCCTCTCGAACAATATTGCCTTCAGTTCATCTGTTTTGCCAGTCACACTCCTCGCATTAAAACACATGCACTGAAGGCCCTCAGGCACTCTCTGATCTCCCCTCCTACTCTCCGGAGTTACCCTGTCAACCAATCTCTCTCCCACTCCCAGTTCCCTCTATCACCCCATCCCCCCTCCATATTAGTTTCAACCCTGCCGAAACAATCCTACCCAGATCCTATCCCTGTAAACCCTATATTTACCCTGCTATCCTCCTTGACAGTAAACAGTAATTTAGCATCATCACTCAACCTAACACACACATACTTGAAGTGCTGGAGGAAACTGGAGCACCCAAGGAAACCCATGCAGACTTGGGGAGAATATGCAGACTCCACACAGACAGTGACCCGAGGCTGGAATTAAACCCGGTTCCCTGGTGTTGTGAGACAGCATTGCAACCACAGCTACTTCACAGCACCAGGGATATTTCCTGATGATACACCAGTGAAGCAGTGGGATCCAACTCTTGGTAAAGGTTTTGGAAATTCAATTGCTCAGGCAGAGAGAAGATTCAGATATGGTGACTTGAAGTTGCTTTTTAGTTCAAAGTTTGATTTTGATTTCTCACTAAGCCAAAATTTTTGTTTAGTTGCTAATGCGCAGAGATTCTATTTTCTGCAGATATTCCCAAATTCCACATACTAAAAATTGTTTATTCTGCCGATTATGAGAACATTTGCTTTAACATAGGGATTACATAGAATTACACAGGAATTATACCACAATGTCAAAATGATTAAGGAAAAACACGAAATTACTCCCAGAAATATAGAACATTGAATAAAATCTCTGTTTTTATAAAAATGTATGTATATGCCAAAGATGGCTGTGGATGTCCATTTTAAAAAAGTCAGTCACTGGCTGAACTGCGGTTGGGTGATACTCTGGGAGGGAATGGAACTCCATCCTGTTTCCAGACAAAGATACATCTAAAGCATGCAGAAACTAATGGCCATCTCCAGTGGAGACAATGTGAGACAATAGCAGATAATTGTCATCTCAAGAAGAAATATCCTGTGCATAACGCTCCAGGTGGATTTGTGGATTTTGCCTTTCAGGAATATACAAAGACTGGGGTAAATCTCATCTGAAAAGCTGCCTCACATGCATGTGTCTGTATGCATGTGTGCATGTGCATGCATGTACAAGTGCTGTAGTGTCAGAAGAGTTTGACACAGAAGCCAATAGCTGCAGCACTCTGCAAAAAGCATTTGCAGGTTTATCTCTATATCTCTCTGATTGTTGAAGGAAACCAAGTTAGCATAAACCAGAGCTGAAACAGGGAAGTTTCTTTGCCAAACTGCAGAACACTGGAACCTTGAAGCTGACTATTCGCCTGCTGAAGTCAGCACTAGTAGAATCTCAAAACCAACTGTTCACCTGCTGAATTCATTGAATGTACTTATATGTTTTTAAAATCATATTCTTGCTTTTAGTAGTTAACAATCTCATTCTATCATTAACACAAGAAAGCCTACATACATTAGTTTTTTTCAAAACACAAATGTTGGGACTGAGAAAGGGATCTGCAAAGGGAGGGATCTTTTTATTAGATTGTTCTTGTTGAGGGGGAGTTGAATAAAGAAAGGGAACCAAAATCATCCTTCGTTATCCAGGGCATAATAGTTTGGAGGTATCCCAGCCAGTGGGCAACAAATTGAAGGATCTTGCTCAGTAAACAAATTTGGGGAACTTCACTTGGGAACCGATCATAACAAAAGAAAAAGGCTATGCTATCGATTATTCTCCGTGCATGCCATCTAATTTTATCAGCAAATCCTTTTATTCTTTTAACTCTTATTACTTTCTTTATCTAACTGTTTAATGTATCTCTGCCATTACTCTCAAACATTCATCTGAAATTGAGTTCTGCATTCTAACCATTGTCAGAGACATAAACAAAGAATCTGATTCATTAAAATCATTATAATTTATCAGCTAATTATAAATAACATTTGCAGCTTAGCAAAATGCAAGACCGCTTTTGGCATTGTATATTGCCAGTATTCTCAGTGGTGTTTTTTTAATGGAGTTTAAACTTTATATTTCAGAGAAATACATTTATACTTCTGTATTTGCAATAAAATCTATAACATTAAATTGTGTAATGCATGTCCTGTCAAAGGAAACTGGGGCTGGAATTCTTTGGTAGATGATAAAACTAGAGTTCTATTCATTTTGATTGTGAATGCAATGTGCATCCCTTGATCTCCCTACATAAATACAAAACCACCACCATCAGAAACACATTGCCACACCAAAGTTGCACAAGTATATTTATTCATACCATGTGTGAACTGTTTGCTTTTGAAGGGTTAGGCAGCATTTGATTTACTTTTGAGCAGTACATATTGCTGAAGCAACATTTGCAAACCATTGATAAACAGATTAAAGAGTGATTCAGAACAAATATTTGAAAAGAATGATGTCAGGAAGCCTCCTTGAGTGTCAGGTTGGCTCTATCAGTGATGCTCCTACCATCTGCTACATTAATTGCTATATACTGGCAACATCCCTTGAACATGCTTGTAGCAAAATGCATGATACACATATTTGGAATGACAATAGCATTTTACTGTCACACACTACCTTATTCTAAGATGTGCTCGTGTTTTAAGTGGGATCAATTCTAAATTAATTGTTTTGTGATGAAACGTTGCATATCAGCAAGTGTTTTCAAATTTCTGGCTGCAGGTTAGGAGAAAGCAGTATGGAATTACTGGCCTATTAATTTGGTCACACATTTCCTTTTAGAAAAACCCTACCCACTATGTTGAGAAAGAGGAAAAAAAAGGCACGAGCAAATAATGAGCCTGATGCCTGTTTGAGGTTCACACTTTAAGATTGGCTGCATCAAGTACAATCCAAGTATTTGAGGCATCTTAGAATAAGATAGTGTATGACAATATAATGCTATTGTCTAAGTAAATGTATCATCCATTTTACTATCAGCATATTTAAGGGATGTCACCACTATTATAGCACTGAACTGTGAGGAACAGGAATCCAATGTTTCGCCTCTTTTCACAAGCCTCTTTTCTTCAGTAACCAATCTTAACTCTCAAGCCCAGCCTTCAATCCCAATTCCCTGCCTCCTGTCCTAATACCCTAGATCATCACTCCAACCTTTGTTCATGACTCTAGGCTTCACTCATCTGTAGATTGCTCTGCTTCTAACAGCAGCCTAACTGCGGCCACTTCTTCACTGACTGACTGTTCATGGCACTGATATGAGGTCCAAGATTCAATACTGGGAAGGCTGGGGAGAGTGAAATAGGCTGGTCCTCCCATTCAAAGGTGGTGAAAATGAACAGAAACAAATACCTCGTGTTCTCCAGCAATGACAAAATACAAATATATAACATACAAACTACAAAGACCATTTGCTTCCAAGAGGGTGCTTCTTCCCCAGGCCAATCTCACAGTGGGACAACTTGCCCAAGGAAATAGTCACATCCCCATCATGAGACACCTTCATGACCCATCTTTAGATTATCTCCATTTAAAATTTTCATTATCAGGACTATCATTTCAGCAGGTCATGCTCGGTTTAGCTACCACTGCCCCTATAAACGTCGATGAAACACGGATATGACGCCAGCAAAAGCAAAGCAGAAGAAGAGGAATAAGATATAGAGCATGCTCCCTGTCACACCCTTCCATCCAGAAATGGGTCCACCCAAATTTCCAGACCACCATTTTGTCTCACTTCTTTAATATGCAATTTTTAAAATATACTTTCAAAATTAACATTCATGCGATATTGGGTCTTCTGTTATATTGCTCACAGTGAATCAGAGGATAAGCTGTTACGGACTCCTTATATTTTTCACCTCTAGTTTTGGTCCCCTGATCCAGTGGAAACATTTATTTCACTCCAATCACTCAAGACAGATCACTCCACCCCATCCAATCCTTTCATTGTTCTAAAGACCTCTATCATGCTATCTGTCAGCCTTTCATTTCTCAAGAGAAAGAAACCTAACCTATTTGATCTCTCTTGATATTTATAATCTCTCAGGCCTGATGCCATCCCCATGTAGATTGTTTGTATCTTCTCCAGTACTTCATATTCTTTGTTGCCATATAGAGACCAGAATTGAACACTGTAATTATTCTCCTTTAAAATCTGAGGATACATGACAGAAGAGCATGCATTCATAAGTTATTTTCATTCATTCATGGCATGTGGATGTCACTGGCAGGATCAGTAACTGTTGTCCATTGTAATTGCACTGAGAAGATGTGGTGAGCTGTCTCCTTAAGCCACCAAGTCCATCAGATGTAAGTACACCTCCAGTGCTTTTATGAAATGAGTTCCAGAATTTTGATGCAGCAACAGTGAAGGAACAACTTACTCAGAACGCCTCTGCTTAAGGTACTTTGTTACATCCTTCACCACATTCCTAATCCTGCATTAAGGAACATTCAACATATTCAGACAACCTCTACTAAAATATGCTGGCAATGCAGATCCAGTCGTTTTCCCACCACACTGTAAAGTGCTTAATATAAGCAAGCAATATTTGCTTTCTGCTCATTTCTCCCATAAGAACATAAGAAATAGGAGCAGGAGCAGGCCATCCAGCCCCTCAAGCCTGCCCCGCCATTCAATAAGATCTTGGCTGATCTGTAGCTGTTCAGTACCACTTTCCCGCTTTCCCCCCATAACCCTTAATTCCCTTATCAATCAAAAACATATCCACTCTTGACTTGAACATATTCAGCGAGGAAGCCTCCACCACTTCATCAGGCAGAGAATTCCAAAGATTCACCACCCTTTGCGTGAAGAAATTCCTCCGCAACTCCGATCTGAACCCTCCCCCCCCCCCCCCCCCAACCCCACCCCCCAATCTTGAGGCTGTGCCCTCTAGTCCTGCTATCTTTGCTAAGCGGGAAGAGTCTCTCAACCTCCACCCTATCCATCCCCTTCATTATCTTATACGTCTCTATAAGATCCCCTCTCAGCCTTCTAAACTTCAAAAGTACAAACCTAGCCTATTTAGTCTCTCCTCACAATCCAATGCCCTCATCTCTGGTATCAGCCTAGTGAACCTTCTCTGCACTTCCTCCAAGGCCAATATATCCTTCCTCAAATGCGGCGACCAAAACTGTACACAGTACTCCAGCTGCAGCCTCACCAGTACCCTATACAGCTGCAACAGAACCTCCCTACTTTTATATTCTAGTCCCCTAGTTATAAAGGCCAACATTGCATTCGCCTTCTTAATCACCTGCTGCACCTGATACTGTGTTTTTGCGATTCGTGCACAAGGACCCCCAGGTCCCTCTGCACTGTCGCATGCTGCAGCTTTTTGCCATTTAAATACTAATCCTTCCGACCATTATTCCTACCAAAGTGGATAACCTCACACTTGCTAACATTATACTCCCTCTGTCAGGTTCTCGCCCACTCACTCAACCTATCCGCTTTCCTGAGGAAACACTGGATCTTGTGGAGCAATGGGTGCCATCCCTGCCTCTGGGTTCAAGCCCCATTCAGAGTTTGATGGTCACAGAAGGTGCATTGATAATATGGCCAAACAGACTGATTATCAATTTGTCAATCCTTCCAATATACTGTTGGGGACGGGTGATAAGGTCAGGAAAGTATCCTGGTCAGCTATCTTTGATGCAGAATGGCAACCCTCTACCTATTGCCTCTGGTCACTAAGGCTAGTGACCAGTTCCAAGAAAAATATAGCTATGGAAACAACCATTTATCTGTTTCATGTGTCAGCAGATATGGAAAAAGAGAAGAAAATTCTCCTGACGCGTCACATAATATTAGGTACATTCATAAATTATTAGTTACTTCTCATTGGTGGTTTCTATCGACTCTCGAGTTCTTCAGTTCAATTTTACTGTGTCATAGCAAAAATATGTCAACAAGAAATAAGTGCTGCCATACAGAAATAGTGCTTAATGCAAACCTATTGCTCAATATGTCTTTAGTAGAAGGGAATGAATCGTGTGATCCTGTCTTAGTTTCACTTTTGCTTTAAGCAGTAGAGCAAACAATACAAGTCCTCCTGCCTCCAGCTTTGCAACAATGTGAAACTGTCTTCATCTGCCTGAGATGAATAAATAAACCAACAATTGCTTACCCAATCCCTGATGAGCAATTGCTGCCTTGTATGTTATACAGCAAATGAGCTCAAGGATTTTCATCATTATAATACCATAGGACATGGTGATCTGCAGCAGGTTAGACAGGTGGCAGCAAGATCAAATACAGGTACAGTACAGTGAATAGTCTTATATCATAGTGTAAGAAGACTGTTGATGCTTGGTCAGACAATAATGAAGTCGCAGCATTAGACAGTGTTGAAAATATAGTGCGCTGAGTGCACAGAAAAGCTTCAGAGACACAACAGAGAGCTAATGTTCAATAAAGGACTGGCAGCAGACAGATCTCTCGTGGTGAGATTGCTGCCTGTCTATTCAGTGAGTGGAGCAGCACAACAAGATAAATTGAGGATTTGAAAGAAAACGTTAAGAGTAAATCGAGGGGAGGTGATGGCCCAGTGATATTATGGCTAGTCTATTAATCCAGAAAATCAGCTAATATTCTGGAGACCCAGGTTCAAATCTGATGAGGATGAAACCATTCTCTGTCTGAAAAACCCATCTGGCTCACTAATATTCTTTAGGGAAGGAAATCTGCTATCCCCATCTAGTCTGGCCTACAAGTAACTCCAGAGCTACAGCAATGTGGTTGACTTTCAACTATCCTCCAAGGTCAACTAGGGATGGGCAATAAATGCTGGCAAGGTGGCTCTGCCCATGTTCCAGAGATGAATAAAAAGAATTTGGGAAAACACATCACTGAGCTTAGCTAGCTGGACAACTAGTTAGTGATGCAAAGTAAAGCCAATGATGTGAGTTCAATTCCCATACTGGCTGAGGCTATTCACAAATGTTTACCTTCTCAGCCTTGCCCCTTCCCTGAGATGTGGTGATCCTGAGGTTAAATCACTACCAGTCAGCTCTCTGCCTCAAAGGGGAGAACAGCCTCTGCCGTGATGGTGACTTAACCTTTTCAGTTATGTAAGAGTCATTTAATATGGACATGTATTGTAAGTAGTTAGACTTCTTTGGAAGGGGGAATTGTATCTTTAAAAAGAAAAGGAATGTCTTTAAGGGATATGAATAAGACATTACTAGAAGGATGTCATATGATCTAGTCTTTATTTCACTTTTGGTTAAATAATGAACCAACTACAGCTGTTCATATTCCAATTTTTCCAACAATGTAAGACTGTTTTCATGTACCTAGTCTGAATAAGTAAACCCACAATTTACTTACAAGTGATTAGTGCCTTATGTCTTACATAGAAATAAGCTCAAGGACTTACATTCTTATAATAACATGACACCTATAACCAAAATAGTAAATCTACTTACAAGTCAAGGGATGCAATAAAATCAAATTATATATTTATACATATGAATTATATCCATAATTCTGTGAGGAGATTCTTTGTTAAATTCCATTCTGTTGCTTATGTTCAGCATGCAGATGATTTAGCAAAGTTTATATGCACTTATTCTAAAAAAAAATTGTTGGAGGTGGTCAGGAAAAAGAATGCGAGTTAGTGGAATGGAGAAATATTAACAGGCCAGCATGGTTCAAGCACTCAACACTTAATCCTTGATAATTTCCCCATCAAATGGGACAGCATGATAGTACAGTGGTTAGTACTGCTCACAGTGCCAGGGACCCAGATTCAATTCCAGCCTTGGCTCACTGTCTATGTAGAGCTTGTACATTCTTCCCATGTCTGCGTGGATTTCCTCCAGGTGTTTCGGTTTCCTCCCATACTCCCAGTATGTGTGGGTTAGGTTGACTGGCCATGCTAGATTGCCATTTAGTGTCAGGGGTCTAGCAGAGTAATACATGGGACTGAGGGGATGGGGCCTGGGTGGGATCGTTGCCAGTGCAGGGTCGATGGGCAGAACGGCCTCCTTCTGCACATCATGAATTCTACGATTGTATGATTCTAAATGATTGTGGTGTGAACAGCTTTAATGTGAGAAGGGAGAGAAGAAGGATAGGAAGAAGGAAGGAGGAAAGAAGGGAGAGTTGGATCCTAAAGACATCTCATAATTGTAATGAAAATAACATAGCAGCCAACTTGCAAAAATTTCAACAAACTGCATTATGATAATAACAGGAAAATTTGTTTTGTGATGTTGAACAAAGGATAAATATCAGCCAGGCCACAGGGCATAACCTCCCCTGCTCTTCTTCCAAATAATAACACAGAATATTTTATATCCTTTCTAATGACTCATCCACAACAGGATAGCACTGCCTCGCTACTACACTGATAGTGTCAAGTTTTATTCTCAATTCACTGGAGTGGGGCCTCAAGCCACAACCTCAGAGGTGAAAGCACCATCCACTCAGCCAGGGTTATCATCAAGAGGAAATAAATACGATGCCTATGGGAAATGTATGCAAGATTAAAGTTTTAATTATATTATAGATATCAGGCTTGTTAAAATAGGCCAATGCTATTATTAGTGTCCATTGATTCCTTACTCAAATTGCTTGCGAATGAAGCAAATATTATGCTGGTGCTGCTGGCCTCCGGCAGTACATCAGAAGTTGGCAGTAAGACTAAAATGAATTTGCATGATTTCCAAAAACCAACAGCTGGAAAACTGAGCTTGAGCTGGATCTTTTCAGCTGACAGGCTAAATGAACCTCATAAATTGATCTCTGTTCTTATCATTATCCACATGAGATCCATGCACCAGGAACTAAAAGGCAAGAGTTCAGAAATATAAAAGTAACTCTATTTTTAGATTTTTACTTATCATTCTCTTTGCAAGGTCACACTGTACACACTTACACACCCATTTGGTGTTATTTGGTAACTCCCACAGATTCCTTTATTGATCAATACCACTTATCTTGAATACACAAGTATCGGCCTTGAGAAATTAGCAGCTAACTCCTAATTACATCTCTTACCAGTGAGGTAGTTCTTACCATTTTAATATATTTTTAATGATGCCTGAGGTTTTTTTGAGATTTTATAATGCCACTGGAATCTATAACTTTGTGGTGCAGATCTTGAAGCAGACATGTGTTCGATGAAGCAGCCATCAGACAGGATTCACATTTAGACCCCTAAAGCAATCTCCTGATTTCTCTTACAATCATAGCCAAAGATTAGAAAGAATTACAAACACTACCACTGATCCTTTAAGACAGTAGAAAAAGTGCTTTGATAAAACATTTGTTAAAGAACGACAAAGTTGTTGTCTTTCTCTGGCTCTCTTGATATTAGATACTATTGATTAAAGTCAGCAATAAAAGTTTCTTTTAAAAAAATAACAGTCTAAATGTGTGTGGTTGGCGACAACATTGAATTGCACATATACTAATTAGACAGTGCAAACATAGTCCATTCGCATTTGGTACTGCTCTTTATACAAATGCAATAAAACAGAACTACTTTACTTTATCAGTGAAAAATGTGCATCAATGTAGGTTTCAAGTGATGAACAATGAGTGATCCTTTTACTGACTATGCAGATTTGTACCGTATCTTTGTTTAACATTCTGTCATGTTTGTACAATGGCCTACATTAATCATCATTAACTTAATCAAAAATGACCATACAGGTAATTAAATTGCCAGCTGATGGAAGCATTGAAGAAGTTGCCTTACATGACTACAGTGACCTGCACTCGTACCTGCTGTGTATTTGCATTACGGATAAGTGCACAGACCTGCAAGTACCATAGCAACACTAAGGTTATCCTGCTCAATGAAGACAGGAGACACGATTTCCAAAGTTCCCATGGACAGCATTCATCAATGATGTAGCTATTGAAGTTTATTGCAAATGCATTACTAAACTCTTTTTTATTGCTGATTATTGAATGTCAGAGTTTTGAGTTTTTAATTGCTTAGTGTTATAGCCAAGGATAAGGGTAAATGCACTGAATTTTGAACATGCATTTTGAGATGTGGAGTCACTGGCAAGAATGGCATTTATTGACTGGAATTCTCCAATCTTCTCCCATTACTGCCAGCGAGAATAGAGAATTTGGTGAACCCAGTCACAGACAAGGTTAGAGATTCCTGACCATTGTCTAATTGCCTTGAGACGTCATTGGTAAAACATGTTCTTGAATTGCTGCAGTAAGGGGACTCCCATAAGGTTGGCAGTTCCATGATTTTGGCCCAGTATGATCATCGGAACAGTGATATATGCCCTAGACAAATAGTGTAAAGAAATTTGGAGGTGGTGATATTCCCATGAATTTACAGCTCTCCTTATTCTTGGTGGAAGAGCTTGTGAGTTTGGAAAGTTTTGTCAAAGAGACCTTCGCAATTTGCTGTCATACAATCAGTAGGTATTACACACAGGCACCATGATATTCCTATGTTAGAGAAGAGTGTAGGCTCTAACAAGTGGCTTCAATAGCAACTAAGTGGATTGCTTTATTTTGTACTGTGTCACCCATCCAAGTAAAAACTAACAGGAGAAGGATACCCTCTAAACATCATGGCAAATTCCAGTGCATGAGTGCAAAAGATAAGGTTGAAGCAATTGCATCCATCTTCAAAAATCCAAATAGGTCACCTATTTTGGCATTTTTCTGAAGTCCAAACAAATAATGAGACAGTCTTCAACCAGTTCAATTCACTTATGCGTGATATCAGGAAATGGCTATGTGCAATGGATTCAGCAAGGTTTATAATCTTGGCGGTGAGTACAACTACTGGGTGCTGAGAGACATGGCACCCTGGCAGTGCCAACTTGACACTGTAAAATTGGTAGTGCCAGGGGACAGTGCCGGGGAAATTCCAGGGATGGGGCCACAGGCAGGGGCAGAATTGGGTGTCCCTCTGGTGGGTGGGGGGTGGTGATGATGATGGCGGGGTGGGAAGGGGCATTGTGCATGCATTGCAGCTTGGGGAGGACTGATGGCCTGATGACGGAGATAATGAGAGGGGAGGATTCTGGTCATCCTAATATCAGTGAGGTGTGGGGATAGCTGACCCAAACATTGAGTGATAGGAGGGTAGTTGTCCCTCTGTGTTCTAGGTTTGGAGACATTCCCCTTTTCTGTTGGGGGTCCTGGTATCGAGGTGGGGAGATGGGGGGCAATTGCTTTGACTTTGAGAATGGAGCATCCTTGTAGGTGCTATTAGGCCCCCATCCTGCAAGAATGATGAAGCAAAACCCTGCTTTTTTTGACATACTGCTCAGCACAGTTGCCTCACAGCACTAAAACCTTGGGTTCAATTCTGGCCTCGGGTGAATTTGTACATCCTCCCCATGTCTGCGTGGGTTTCCTCTGGGTATTAAAGTTTCCTCCCACTCCCCAAAGATGTGCAAGTTAGGTTGATTAACCATGTTAAATTGCCCCTTAGTGTCAGGGGGATTAGAGGGGTAAGTATGTGGGGTTACAGGGATAGGATGTGGGTGGGATTGTTATTGGTGCAGGCTGAATGGCCTCCATCTGTATGTAGAGATTCTATGATTCTGTTATTTTATGAAAATGTCACAAGATCAGGAGTGAAAACCTAGTTGTGTTTCTGGGGAGAAACATGCCATTTCAATCAGAATTTAATACATTCAGAAAAATTCTGCCTTCTGTCTTTCTCCTGGCCTGACAGTGCACGAGCAGCAAGAAGATGCAAGATAAAGACGCATATTTATGTCTATTCCAAAGGCACTTTATCTTTCTGGAAGGGGCATCTGACCTACCCAAAAAAACATCTGACCTTCACCAACGATGCCCTGGGACAAGATCCAAAGGGACATCTTATCTCTCCAAAGGGGTGCCGTAGCTATTCAAACAAATCCACAAAGTTCAGACCTGTTCTTATCATGTCTTATCTGCACAGTTCAGATTTCACACTCCTAGGCTATCAAAATTCCACACGAATGCAGTCAGCTGATGACTTACGTAGGTCAGCTGTCTCCACAAAATGCTCATGTGTGAATTGTACCCAGCCCTTATTTCTGCCCCCACAGAAATGGGAATTACTGTGCTTGGTAAAGGGACTTAAGATTTTCGGCCACTCCTGCTATTTTCATCGTGATGGATAGGATTGCTAACATCATGAAAATTTGGACCTCTGTCTCAATCAATTTCGAGGACCCTGAGAAGAGAGAGAGAGAATGGGGGCACAGACAGAGAGAGAGAGAGAGAAAGAGGAAGAGGGAAAAAGAGAGGGAGAGACAGAAAGTGTGTGTGCAGTTGAGAAACTACAGCTGTGAGAACAGGCTGCTTGTAAGAATTAGTTATAATGACATTAAGGAGATATTTTTAGACACTGAAGTTTTTGGCACTTTCAGTAAACTACCAACAGATGATTTTTACAATGCCAGCAATGATTGTACCTGTGGGGTTATAATGAGCCTCCCTCAACATTTTCATTGCGTGAGGCAAAGGAAGTACCTGAGGCTTTGCTCAAGCGTTTTAAAGATCACAGGGAGTTTGATGTTTAAGATTTGAATGAAGTTCAGCTGTTGAATTTGTTTTAACAGTATCTGGGCTGCATTCAGCAAAACAACTGTGGACTTCTTAAGCTAGTAGCAACAACCATATGAATATCTCTACGGTATGGAACATTAGTGGTATTCGGTGTAAATCAAGTGTAAGACAATATGTTTTTAATCATAGGGCACATTATAGTAAAATTGCTTCCAATCTATATACATAGAATTGTAATAAAATACAGTTGAATCTATATTCTATCAGGACATATTCATTTCATTGTGCAATTTCTGATTAATTTATCTCCCCTAGTACTGTATTAGACACAGCAAGTTAGTGAATATAGTCATTCTATCACTTGCTGCTTGTGTCTCCATGATACTTGTAGTAGAAAATGTTAACAGATGGGATATCTAATGCAAGGTATCGATAATGATGTACCATTGACATCAGTCAGTCAAGTTAGACTTGAGAGAGAGAATTAAATACCATGGTCAGAACTTTACTGCCTCGCCCGCCCCAGAATCAGGGCAGGCAAGGCTCGCAGAATAGCGTTCTCCGTTGACCTCAAGTGGGATCTTTGAACCCTTGGGTGGGTGAGGCAGCAAAATTCCGCACATATCTAGGAGCAACATGTCTACTCTGTAACCTGTTTAGATGTAATATTAATAAATAACTGTTCAGCAGATACCAGAGTATGACTGCACTTCGTTTAAGAACCAAATATGAAGCCTCAGATCACAGATAGAGGGACCGTATCAGAACAATACTCACTTCCCTTCTTCATCTGTCTATTTAGTTGTGTTCTCCTTATCTTTGTTTAACTCATTGTTCTTCTCCCACTGTTTTCATCTACAGTTCACTCTATGATCTGATTCACGACTGGTGGAATGTGATGGGTGATTGAGTAGGATGTGTTTGGGAAAACAGTTATCAACTATATCAAACTGTATTTCGGGTGGAATTTTTTTCTGTAGCTTTTGGTACTTTATTGCTAATCAATAAAGCTAATCAAGTCCAATCATGGCTCCCACATGACGAACAAACCAGATCCACAAGCTGACAAGACAAAGATATACATTCCTCTTGGGCTTGGTCAAATCAGATCCAAGCTGACAGAATGATATATTACATGCCCTCCTGGATACAATCCAACACATCGTCCCTGCTAAAAAGGTGGAGTAATTTTTCCAAAAATAATACTTATTCATAAATCTGCCAGAACATTGCAATCATTCCAAAATGACCATCACATTAAAAGCAATAATTCTCTGGTTCTTTACACACATCAAGTACCATTCTGAGATGCTTCAATACAGTAAAGAAAATGTTTCAGATATTTAACAATGGTTTACAAATGTTGCAGTTATTTTAAAGGTTGTGTTCGCGGAAAAACTTGCACTCCAAAGTGCTTTAATTCCACTGAGATACATGAAATATTCACTGTATATGTGGTTGAAAGGTCTTGGAAAGTACCCTCCCAATTCCAGGGCTGCAGCAGCTGGCCCAGGCTTTAGTGTGTCCCTCAGCATGTAGTCCTGAGCTTTAGAATATGCCAATTTGCAACAGTCAGTCAGAGATCTAAAAAGCTGGAGTTTGCAGGAAAGATGTTGCACTGATGAACACTCTTCCCATCTTCCCCAATCACTGAGCCATCACCCCACTTCTTTCTCTTCATCTTACTGCTGTTTCCTTTCTTACAGCACTTTCACTCCCATCATTACATTTATGACCCATGGAACCCAGTAACTTCCCCACTTCTTCACGGTCAATCATACCTGAGCCTTCCATCTATCATTCCTCACTCCCATTCACTCCAAATCAAGAGGGCAGAGTTTTCTGCCGCTTCTGCTTCTTCTAATCCCTTTCCCTATCAGATTCTCTTAAAGAAGCAATGCTTTCAAAATTCAAACTTTGACAGAATAAATAAATAAGAATTAAACATTACCAGTCTGCCCTTTCCACTTGTGTTTTTCTCTCTCCTTCTGTCTGTGTTAAAAATTAGAATCTTAATCTGAAAGGAGCACATATTTAATAATGACATTTGCAACTTTCAGACTAGAAAATTTGGTTGACTTCAAAGTTAATTCTTTTTGAAAAACTTTTAAGTGCAATTAAATTATAAAAGCACATGTATATATGTTTTTCTTCTATGCTCTTTATGGTAGTTGAAGACTCAAAATACAAATCAAAAACTACAATCGATACATTAAAATGCTGACACTTTCTGGTTCTTTCAGCACAAATGTAACAATCTGAAATTAGTTAATGGAGTCATATTTCTAGGCAGGAATATCAAATTCAAATCCTGCTGGTAGGAAAGGCTGAGATGAAGGAAAAGTTTTCAGTGAGACATTAAAAGCATAAAATCAATTTAATGGCTAAATGTAAATCACATTATTCTGAATTTTTTAAACTTTTATTTTTCTTATTAGGAATTTCTAAAAATGAGAAAAGGAAATAGCCAAAACAATTTTGGAATGATTTTGAATGATTTATAATACATTGATGGCTAGGCTGTGTAATCTCTAAGCTATAGGTTCTAACTAGGAGGGAACTGTTCTGTGAGGGCAATTATACTACCCTTTTCACACCACGCTCCTGCTGCAGTGAAGTCAGAGAATTAGGCGGCAAGCCAAATCTTCATTCACTACAGTGGGATGGCAAAATCCTGCTGGAGTGAAGGGCTGGAAAATTCTGGCCTGTGACTCTGTTAACATTGAAAATATTTATTCCAGGCAACTTCAGGACGTCCTGTGACCCTTCACATTCCATTAAATCTTTTTTGAAGTGCAGTCACCATTGTAACCTGGGAATAATTGCACACAGTAAGGTCTAACATACAGCAATGAGATGAATGACGAACTAAGCTGCTTCATTGATTTTGCACGAGGAATAAACATTAGCCAAGAAACTATACTATAAATAGTTAACAAAATGGATATGCCAATCTATGAGCCACATGATGACATAAAAATGACATGAGGTAGTCATATCTGAACAACAGATTGGTAACCCCGAGGGGATATATGTCTTCCTTGTAACCCATTGGGCACATACTATAAATAAACTAGATTTTTAGGCTAATATCCTGATACACCTACAGCTCTCCCTTGTTAAACACCTAGTTTAGCACATTCTACAACATGGTGGCAGTGATGTGACATAATTGAGTCCACTGTTGGTGCTATACAGTAAACATGTACAAGTCAAGGCAACCACAATCCTGATTTAGCATAATACCTTATCAGACAACTTGGTGACATCCTCATTGAAGACAGGTAGTGATGGCAGCAATGCAAGATCAACAACTGCACTTATTTCCAAGCTTTAAAGACCTACACAGCCTTGGGTCACCTCACCCACACACAACAAATACAGATGTTGTTTCTCTTTAATGAGATGCAAATTGGATCATTAATACCCACATTTCCCAGGCCTCAGGTGAAATTATTCATTTATTCCTGACCCCTGACCCAGGGTTGGATTTTTTCAGCCACACTCACCTCAAAACCGGAAAATTCTGCCCGAGATCAACAAACCTTTGCATGCACGCACTCCCCCAACACACCACCCCACCTGCCCTGTCCGCTATGATTCCCATGTCAGGCGGGATGGAAACAGGGCCCCCCTCTCTCTCCTCCTCGTCCTCCTCCCCCTCTCCCCCCCTCCCCCCCACCACCCCCCAGGCTACCCAAATCAAGCAAATTCAACCTTCGCTATATATTGAGATTGGAAGGATATCCACTTGTCTCGTAGGCCCAAAATGAGAAATTCCATCCACAGTGAATCCTACCAACGGGTGCAAAAGTTGGGAAACTAGTACAGTTTGAAATGTCTATGCTGTGGAACAAAGTGACAGCACAGAAGACAGGATTGGATCAGGATTGTTTCAGATACAGCAGAACACGTCATTCCTACCACTTCTGCTTAATTAGAATGGATGGGGGGAAGGGGGTTTCCTGACAAATGGGAAAACAACAACACCACAAATACAAAACACCTATATCACACTACCTAGGGGAAGTTCACCAGCATTCTCAAGATTTCTGGTCATTTAATTTAGAGGTCAGAAAGTTGACAGCTCAATGCTTTTCAATCCAATAAAGATTGTCTGATCTCCTTGGATATCCTCGTTCACTGCAACCCCACTTTCTCAATTGTGATCACAGCTGATGTTTCCTTCACTAGCCTCAGCGCTGCTTTTATCCAGATGCAAAATAACTTGATAGAAATCCTGTCTATTTGAATCTCTGGGAAAAAGCAATGCCAGACACAAGGCAAAAGCGCTGATACATTTTATGCCAGGCCAGCAAATGTGGATCCTGAACTGAAAAACCAAAGGCCTCGCTCTCACAAGTATGGAGCACTGAAGCTCATGTTTAATTCAGATGCTGCCTGATACTATCTGACAATAGTAGACAAGTTCTCATTGTACGTACTACACTGCAGGACCCTGACTAGGATGAGACAACAGAATCATAGAATGCCTACAGTGCAGAAAGAGATCATTCAGCCCATTAACTCTGCATCGACGTATTGAAAGAGTATCTTACCTCGGTCCATCCCCTGCCCTATCCACATAGCCCCATACTTACCATGGCTAAACCACACCCCCCTGATCCCCCCAGACATATACACCTTGGGACATTAAAAGGCAATTTAATGTGGCCAGTCCACCAAAGCTGCACATCTTTGAAGGAAATCAGAGCACCTGGAGGGAACCCACGCAGACATGAAAATAATGTGCAAACATCACACAGACAATCATCCAAGGCCAGCATTGAACTCATGATCTTGCCCCCCCCAGTACAGTCTAAACACTTTAAGAAGTGTTGACCAAACCAGAACCAACTCCCAGTCATACAGCCCAGTGGAGCAGTCACCAGAACATGCTCAGGAAGAGTAGTGAATGCTCCCCAGAGACTCAACCTATAGCTGCAGGACTCTGGAGGAGGGAAGTGGTGGGGGAACAGAGGCTGGAGAAGAGAAGGCAATAACGTAAGTCATTCAGAAGCAAACATTATGTTAATAGTTAAATATATAGTCTTATTTTGTTATTAGAAGGAAGATAATATATAGGGCGCAGGTGTAGTTTAAAGAGTTAACAGTTTGGAAATGCTAATCTATGAGGCACATAATGACATATCAATGACATGAGGCAATCATGTGCTAGGTAGACTAGGCAGCAGACTGATAGCTAAAGGAGTAGATGTGCTTTCCCTGCAGCCCCCAAATATGCACATAATGTAACTAGCTTTTAAATAAATATTCTGATGCATATGCAGTTCTTCTTTGTCAGAATCTTGGCTTAGTACATTCTATGACAGAAATCAGGTGAATTTCCCTCTTCTCCATCAAAAAGCATCATGAAATCTTTTATCCCTTTTTGAGAAGATGGACTACAATTTGGTTGAAAATTTTACCCGAGAGATGGTACCACTGACATTGTCATATTCTTTGAATACTGAAGTGTCAATCAAGATTATGCACTCAAATGTCTGGGTGGGCCTTAAACCCACAATTTATTGACTCAAAGGCAACTATACTCCCACCGAACTAAAATACCCCGGTTTCAATTAAATGTGTGCTCCTGTGCTGAATTGCTGTAGGGACATGTCAAGTACTATAAAATAGAGATCAAATACAAACTTGAAATGTGATAATTGACGGCTCAATATTGTACAAAAAACCATTAGTGGCCAAGAGGCACAATATTAACAATCAGATTGCACAGAGTTATGCAATGACTTGATACAGTGGAGCCGGTTGCTAGCAGAATCCATGGAGATTGTGATGGGTAAATGGAATGAGGGAGAAATTCATCCAAGATCTTTTGAGCGACTAAGCAGGTTCAAGAGGTCATTTGGCTAATCCTGCTTCCATTTCTCACATTCTTCAGGCTGATTTTAGTTGAGTAAATTGCTGCTGTCTGCCCAATTGACTCAGAGCAGAGTCAACAAGTGGTATAGAAGAGAGGTGTAAAGAGTAAATCACATGACAAAAGGAAGCTCAGTTGTACTACATTTAATATGCATTGCACCAAAGACCTTCTGTCCTGGAGGCATGGTTAGAAAAAAACGTTATTTCAGGTAAGATGTTAAGGCCATTGATAAGATGTAAAATGAATACATGGAGATGATAATAAGAACATAAGAACTAGGAGCAGGAGTAGGCCATCTGGCTGATCTTTTGTGGACTCAGCTCCACTTACCCACCCACTCACCATAACCCTTAATTCCTTTACTGTTCAAAAATACATCTATTCTAATGATACCAGAGATTAAAGACTTTAGTTGTGAAGATAGACCACAAATAAGGTCAAGAAGTGATTCCAGAGGAGTACTCAAAATTTCAAAAAGTTTTGATTATGTCAACGGGGAAAATTCTGTTCTACTGGACATTGATTCATTAAGTGTTCTATACATTCTGTAAAAATGTAGCTGAGGCCAAAACATTTCTGATTTCAAGGAGAAATTAGATATATTTCTTGGATCAAGGATCAAGGAATATGGAAGGAAGGGGAGAATCAGGATATTGAATTTGATGATAAGTCATGATCAAAATGAACAGTAGAACAAGCTTGAAAGGCTGAATGCCATCTTCCTGCTTCTAGTTTCTATGTTCCTATGTCTAAGTTGGGGGTATGAATAAATGATTATCACAAAAAGAAAGGAGGGAGATATTAGGAAATTATTTTTAATGCAGAAAGAATTTAGGATGTGGAATATTCCACTCAGCCAATAAGAAAAATAGAAACCATGAGAATTGCTTCTTTACGGGAAGGGGATAAATATGTAAACAAAAAAGAAAATAATGGAAGGGAAGGGATTGGATCTAAGAGTATTTGAGAAGATTCAGAGAGAGACAACATGAACAGATCATGTAAAGTGGATCAGATTTTCATATTCTTGCTGTCCAGGAGCAACTTAGCAAAGCATATCTAAAGTTTGATCTGTCAAGACGTTCGTCTGGGTAACTGAGTGTCTTCTTGAACATTATTAGAAAACTATAGGTGCACACTGGGCAGTACTGGGTTCAATCCTCCAGTAAACAAGAAGCCTTGAAGGTGGCAGTATTATTAAAAAGCGCCAGTGTGGGAAAAGTTCCAAAGCATCTGACTGTAAAAGAATTCGTTGAATGCCAAAATGCTGGTTGATAGGATGACATGAATGGAGATGTGAAGGCTGATCAACTGACTTTACTTGGGAAAAGAGAGAGCATGAGAAACCCCAGATTAGGACCTTTGATAATGTTCCCAGTTTTGTGAATTTCTAACAGTAATGTTTTAATGCTGCCTGGTTTGCCATTTCTGATCAAGATAAACTAAACAGTATTTGTCTGTATTCCTTAGAATTTAGACCTTATTCAAACATATAGGGCGGGGTTTTACAACCTTGCTCGGACAAGATCAGAAAATCATGTCTGAGGCCGATGGAGATTTCTGTCTGTGAGCCTCAGCAGCCCCGATTCCAGGGTGGACAATGTGGCAAAATTCCAACCGTAAGATCCAGAGGAGGCATGCACGGTAGATGGTGAGATTTTTGTTTTCTGAGTGGGACAGCCTCAAACAAGATAAAGGGACAGTCATTTAAAACTAAGGAGCGTAGAAATTTCTTCTCACGTAGGATGGTGAATTCTCTGCTTCAAAGGATGGAGGAGACTGGATCATTAGAAGTATTTAAAGTGGAGATATATAAATATTTAATAGATCGAGGAATAAAGGGCTATGGGGAAATGGCACAGAAAAGGAGTTGAGGCCGGCATAGAATAGTCACAATCATGTTGAATGACAGGGCAGGCTTGAATGGTCAGGTGGCCAACTCCGGCTTCTGTTTCTTCTGTGTATTTGTAAAGCCTTCAACATTGGCTCACCAGTGAAGCTAAGGTGATATAAATAATTTGTTTGCAAGTGATAGAAGTGAAACTTTATTCATAATTGATCTAGCAAAGCGAAGCTAGCAGACATTGCAGCAGAAGGCTTGCTGATGATGCTAATGATATCATCGGTGCTAAGGAAAGCTGCTGTTAGCTTTTGGAATAATTCTTCAATCAGGAAAGATTTTTGCAGGTGTTCCAACATTTTAAGCCAGCTGGAATTCATTGATGCCTGGCTGAAGCTTTGATTTCCCTTCTCTCTTCTTATGATGGAAAGAAAAGAAAGATGAGCATTTATGTAACATCTTTCATGTCATCAGGATGTCCCAAAGTGCTTTCCAGTCGATGAAATGCTTGCTGGAATGTAGAATTGGAAAGTGCCCTTCTCCTGCGAGTCTGTTCTTTCTGTTTCACCAGATGACTACATGACAAGTCTTCCAAGTGATAGGTATATTAAATTCAATATGTGCATATTCAACAAATGCAATACAGGCAAGCAATGAAAGCATCCTTATAAAGAATCAGGGAACAGAGTGTGCAATAGGGAATCATCTTTGTTGCAAGTGGTAAACATAATCATCTGTGTCCAATGAAACATTGCTGATAATCCCTTATTGTGGTTTAATGGATCCGGAATGTGCAGGAACAAGGGAAAACAATAATGAACAGGGGGAATGGTATGAGAATATGGAAAGAGCAAAGTGTGAAGCTTTTTATTCAATGTGAGTTACAGCAAGTATGATGATACATGTGCAATTAATATAAATATATATATTAGTTCTATTGAAAATTTTAGATTTATTCTGCTGGCAGCTGATGTGTCTGGAAAACTTTTACCTTAAGGGTGTGAAAGCAAGTTAGTAACTTATTTTCAGCTAGAAATTTGTTACTTAACTAAAGCTAATGGACTTCTGTTTGTACAAGGAGTTCCACTGGGATTTCACATTAAAGTTGATTGACAGAGTCACATGATAAAATGGGTCTATAGTGAAAAGAAAGGAGCTTTTGTAGTTCTAGCTGGGAGTCTACTAAGACAAATGTTTACAAGCTACTGTAAAACTCATTTTCCTTCTGGAAGCTTCAAGACTGCGAACACACAATTTATAGCAAGTATAATTGTAGTTACTAACTGTATTTAAAGTGACAAATGTCACTTTGAGAGGAATGGTGGAACTGAAACCATCATAGGCTAGAATGCAAAGTTACTTCCTTTCAATTTTAAGTATTGTTCAACTGTTAACAGTTAAGCTACTTCATTTGTTCAAGTTATATTTAAACTGTGTCAGTCATTGAATTTCGTTTTATTATAAAAGATTCCTAATTTATCAGTGAGATCCATCCTGAAAGGAAATATCCTTTCCTCACATTTATGCCAAAATAGTCTGGTGTCCTAATATAACTTAGGATTCTGGTGCAGCACCTTAACACATGTTGGTGGTCAGGAGGTCGAGGGTTTTCCCTCGATGATAGGGAAAGAGTTGTCACTGGTTTTGGAGAAGTCGATGCTAATAACTTCAGCAGCTATCAAGGGATTTTGTGTCTCCTGTAATTCACCAAATAAACTGTAGTGAATAACTGGGTAATGAACAAGGCCAGATGTTAGATTTGGAAGTAGGTGAACACTTTAGTGATAGTGACCACAATTTGATTACATTTATTAGTGATGGAAAGGGATAGATATATACCATAGGGCAAGAGTTACAGCTGGGGGAAAGGGAATTATGATGCGATTAGGCGAGATTTAGGATATAAAGGATGTGGAAGAAAACTGCTGTGGATGAAATGTGGAGCTTGTTCAAGGAGCAGTTCTGCACGTCCTTGTTAAGTATATACCTGTCAGGCAGGGAGGAAGTGGTTGAGCGAGGAAACCATGGTTTACTAAAAAAGTTGAATCCCTTGTGAAGAGGTAGAAAGAGACTTGTGTTAAGATGAGACATGAAAGCTCAATTAGGGTGCTTGAGAGTTATAAGTTATCTAAAGGGAGAGCTAAGAAGAGCCAGGAGGAGAAATGAGAAGTCTTTGGCAGGTAGGATCAAGAAAAGACCTAAAGCTTTCTATAGTACATCAGGAATAAAAGAATGACTAGAGTAAGATTAGGACCAGTCAAGAACAGTAGTGGGAAGTTGTGCGTGGAGTCCAAAGAAATAGGAGAGACAATAAATGAATATTTTTCGTCAGTATTCACACAGAAAAAAATAATGTTGTCAAGGAGAATATTGTGACTAGATGGGATTGAGGTTCATAAGGAGGAGACGTTAGCAATTCTGAAAAATATGAAAATAGATAAGTCCCTTTGGCCGGATGGGGTTTATCTTAGGATTCTTTGGGAGACTAGGGAGGAAATTACAGAGCCTTTGGCTTTGATCTTTAGGTCATCATTGTCTACAGGAATAGTGTCAGAAGACTGGAGGATAGCAAATGTTGTTCCCTTGTTCAAGAAGGGGAATAGAGAAAACTCTGGTAATTATAGACCAGTGAGCCTTACTTCTGTTGTGGGCAAAGTTTTAGGAAGGATTATAAGAGATAAGACTTATAATCATCTAGAAAGGAATAATTTGATTAGGGATAGGCAACATGGTTTTGTGAAGGGTAGGTCATGCCTCAGAAACCTTATTGAGTTCTTTGAGAAAGTGACTCAAAGAGGTGGATGATGGTAAAGCAGTTGATGTGATGTATGTGGATTTCAATAAAGCATTCAATAAGGTTCCCCATAGTAAGCTATCGCAAAAGATGCAAAGGCTTGGATTGAGGGTGATTTAGCGGTTTGGATCAGAAATTGGCTAGATGTAAGAAGATAGAGGTGGTGGTTGATGGGAAATGTTCATCCTGAAATTCAATTACTAGTGGTGTACTGCAAGGATCTGTTTTGGAGCTACTGCTGTTTGTCATTTTTACAAATAACCTGGATGAGGGCGCAGAAGGATGGGTTAGTAAATTTGCTGATGATGCTAAAGTGGAGTTATGGACAGTGCAGAAGAATGTTGCAAGTTACAGAGGACATAGATAAACTACAGAGCTGGACTGAGAAGTGGCAAATGAAGTTTAATGCAGAAAAATGTGAAGTGATTCACTTTGGAAGAAGTAACAGGAATACAAAATACTAGGCTAATGGTAAGTTACTTGATAGTGTGGATGAGCAGAGAAATCTCAGTGTTCATGTGCGTAGATACCTGAAAGTTAGCATCCAGGTTGATAGGGTTGTTAAGAAGGCATACGTTATGTTAGTTTTTGTTGGTAGAGAGATTGAGTTTCGGAGCCATGAGGTCATGTTGCAGCTGTACAAAACTCCGGTGCGGCAGCACTTGGAATATTGCGCACAGTTCTGGTCAATGCATTATATGAAGAATGTGGAAGCATTTGAAAGGATGCAGAGGAGATTTACCAGGATGCTGACTGGTATAGTAAGAAGGTCTTATGAGGAAAGGCTGAGGGACTTGAGGCTGTTTTTGTAGAGAGAAGAAGGTTAAGAGGTGACTTAATAGAGGCATATAAGATGACCAGAGGATTAGATAGGGTGGATAGTGAAAGCATTTTTCCTTGGATGGAGATGGCTAGCACGAGGGGACATAGCTTTAAACTGAGGGGTAATAGACATTGGACAGATGTCAGAGGTACGTTCTTTACTCAGAGAATAGTAAGAACGTGAAATGCCCTGTCTGCAACGGTAGTGGATTCGCCAAGATTAAGGGCATTTAAATGGTCATTGGATAAATATTTGGATGATATCGGAATAATGTAGGTTAGATGGGCTTTAGATTGGTTTCACCATCTAATGCATCAGTGCAACATCGATGGCCAAAGGGCCTGTACTGCTCTGTAATGTTCTACGTTCTATGTATCTACAAAGAAGAGAGAGGGACACAGCCCCAAACCCAATCTCTATCATTAAATAGAAAGAACACACAACATGTTCTATTACTTCTTATGAAGAAAGAAAACTATTTTCTATTCAGAAAGTAAAACCTAAAGATCCATTTTGCCAATATCAGCCTGTCCGTGAAGACTGATGACAAGTAAAAACAGCCCAGGAATATTTAGCAGCAAATTTATCAGGATGCAGTTTAATCTGAGCTGTACCTGACATTATTAAGAAATCTCAGGTATATATTTCAACGAATGATGTTCATTCACTTCCAGAGCAGTCAGATGTTGACACCAAAAAGGCCATTGAGAGCTATTGTGAGTGATATTACTCTGAAATAAAAGAAGGGTAAGAGAATCATACTCATCTTTTCTCCGCATCGCATTCAATTTTAGGTATTAATCGGCAGCAAGGTGGCAGGAAATTGACTCTCAGAATTGTTGCTGAAGTAGGGTTACTTATTTTTCCAGCACTCTTTTCTCATATAGTAGTAAGTTGTTGGTTCCCCTAAGACTGGCATTCTTGAAATTGTCTTGATGACTGTGAGCTTCAATAAAATGTTTTTTTTTGCAATACTGTTTCTGAACCTAAACATTGAGTGCAATTCAGGTGGCGAGCATGGGTAAAATGCTTTTTTGGAGAGTTCAGTGCAGATTCAATGGGCAGCATTGTAGGGATTCTATGGGACTATAAATTTCAGTCAATCAAAATCCATAGTCAAATCTTTCCTATCCATTTCTCAAGGGCAAGACATCTGCTGGGAGCACAAAGTGGAGAGTTGCCTCTTGTGTTTTTTACAATTTTACAGGAGATTTTTCCACTTCCTAGCCATAGCAACACAAGGACACAATGAACATGAGTGAACGTGGATGGGGATTGGGAAGGTATAGCACCAATATGTGACAGCTGCAATGGCCATTGCTTTTTCAGTAGGGTTTCTCAGTATATTTGAAATAGCTATTGGTAACTTTCACTATTTTTTAGGTGGGTTCCAAGAGGGCCTGTAAATAGACCAAAGAGTTAAGTGCAAGTTATTTTCCCACAGGATATGTTCTGTTGCCCCTGCCATTTTGGCTATCCTGTCACTTGATTTGTACGTGACACTTTGCTCCCCTGCTTCTCTCAGTCTTTCCCAAGGATGATAATAATATCTTAAATTCATTTCAAAGTTTGAAACAAAGATCTCCATATGCAGCCACTTATCCTTTATATCTACATGTGCCTTTAATTTGGACCTGCTGGCTGGATTTCTGCTTCCACTTGTTTTGCGCATAAGGTTGAAATTGCATAGGCAGCAAGGAACTGAAATTCAAATGACCTAACAGTGGAAAATGAAGGGAAGTCAGTTCACTGCAAAGCTGACTAGTTTTACTTCAGCAAAGGCCGTAATTGTGCCAATAATGGAAAAAAACATCATCCTTTAATGTCGTAGTTCATCATATAGTCACTTCGTTGAAGTTTCTGAACTCAGCAACTGTTTTATTTTTGTTTCAGTATTAATCGGCTTTGGAATTCTTAGAAATGGATAAACCAAGTTGCAAGTTTCAACTGAACACTCATTTAAGTTTTTAAGTGAAACTAAAGATGATGAAGAAACCTAAGTCAATACTATCTAATAGACAGTATTCCTACATTGAGAATTGTTGTAGCAGCATGGACTGCACACTACAGAACACTAAAGGAGCCTCGTAGTAATGCTTTAGGACCTAGTCCTTGTTATCTCAGTGTCACCAGCAAATTACTGTAGAAAGCTTTTGAAATTCTGTCAGTTAATGTTTGCCATGTTCATGCAGGAACAGAAGGAAAATTGCTGCACTTTAATAAGTTCTGATCAAAACCATCCTGTGAGCAATAATTAAAGAGCATGGAATTGGAGATAATTGATTGACATGGGAAGGGAATTTGGTGGGAGCTCGGAGACAGAATAGGGATAATGGATATGTATTTTAATTGACAGGATGTGACTAATGGTATTCCCCAGGGATCTTTAACTTTTGACTCGATTTATGAATGTCTGAATTGAATGAACAGAAAGTTATATACATGCAAGCAGCAGATAATGCTAAGTTAGTTGGTACTGTAATGGTACCTTTCTCAAGACCAATTAATGCTGGCATTGCTAATGACACACAGCCCATGAGCATATTAAAAAAGGCAGGAGCAGAAAGTTGCAAAGTGATATTAACAGATTAAGTGAGAGGAGAAAACTGCGGCAGATGGAGGTCAATATGTCGAATCATGAGGTCATCCTTAAAAAAAAGAGTAGTGTTTTTTTTAATAGCTAAAAGCTAGGAACTGTGAATAAACAGGAAATTGTAGGGTTAAAGTACAGGAATCACTAAAAACTATTGGATAAACACAAAAAAAATTCAAAAAGCTAAAGTTTTCCTTTATCGCAAGGGAGCTGTCGTAGAAAGGGGCAGAAATCATTTACAATTGTGTAAAGTTCTTGTTCAACAGCATCTGGAATACTATGTTCAGTTCTGAGCACTGTGTGCGATATGTTGACCTTGGTGGGTGCAAAGAAGATTTACCAGAACGATATCAACATAAAAGGGTTAAATGATGAGGGCTGCAACATCTGTGTTCCCTTGAGTATAAAAGATTAAGGAGTAAACAAATTGAAATGTTTAAGATGATTAAAGTTTTTGATAGGATGGAAAGAGTGAAACTGTTTCTGCTGGTGGGAAATATTGTAAGGGATTGTTCAATAGGTTTCACAAAAAGATTCAGAGGTTTGTAAAGTTGAACAGTGGTGTGTATTGGTAACAATAAGTACATACATATGTACAAAGTACAGTCCAAACTAGGAGCTAACTTCATGTTGACTTCTACTCAAATCTTTCCATTTAACTCTGTCTCCTATCTACAATCGTGTGACTATCAACAACACACTGTGGGCGGTAATGTTCTCCAGTTCTACATTAACCTTTACTATTCTGAACACTTTTATACTGCAGGAGAGTTCAGAACAACCTTAAGATTAGAACTAAACTAGAAGTACAAAGTGGGGGAGACGCTGACTCAGTGATATTAACGCGAGATTACTAACCCAAAAACTCTGGGGATCCAGATCCAAATCCCACTACCGTAGATGGCGGAATTTGAACTTAATAAACAAAAAATCTAGAATTAAAAATTAACTGATGATCATGAAACCACTGTTGGAAAAACTCATCTGATTAACCAATATCAGAAGGAAATCTGCTGTTCTTACCTGGTCTGTGACTCCAGAGCCACAACAATATGGCTGACTCTCAACTGCCCTCCAAAGGCTACTAGGGACGGATAATAAATGCTGGCCAGCCAGCGATGCTCAAATCTATGAATAAATTTTAAAAAAACTGCCTCATAAAAATAATACTGGAAATTTGGAATGATCTCCAGCAAAAATTTATTGTAAATTTCAAAACTATGAGTAATAGATTTTTGTTAAGCATGAGTATTAAGGGATACAAAATAAGAATGTGAAATGGAATTTATGTTAGAATAAGAAACATGTTTAGGTGCATAGCCCATTTAAATTAGTGGTAGTGACCTCATGTCATGGTCACAATTACAAACTTGCTGAAAATATGATTGTTTTGTTGACTGAGAAGATCTATATTTCCCCTGATTGTTCTGATATGAGCCCAGAGCTATAGTTATACAGTTTATGCTCATCTAAGCAGATACTTTAATTCACTGTCTCTCTGCCCCACCCAGAGGATTACACTCAGCTTTGAAAGAATTGCTGGCAGCCAACAGATTCTGACACTTGAAGAATGAGACGGAATTCAATATCTTAATGGCTGCCAGCAGCAGCGATGGGGGTTCCCTGAAGGGCCATTGTTTAGATAGGCGTCTCCCTGCATATGTGCAGTTTCAGGGGAAACCAGCAGCCAATGTGCACAGTTTGAAACTCAACTCACTAGCCGTGCCTCCTTCCCCCCGTCATTGAGGTTATATATCTACTCAGTTGTGCCTTTCAGATCTGCAATATTGAAGGCTCCTTGTTGTGGCACAGGGATTGAATAGCAATGCAATGAACTTTTCGTTGCAGATGCGATCTATACCTTTAATCAGTTAACTATTTAACCTGTTAATACCCCAGGACAAGAGTGGAATCCATGACTTCATTTTATGGGTATCAACTCCACGGAAACTTTGAATTTGTACACGCTATCTAAATAATCATTAAGCAGTATTCGTTTCTACCAATGAATGCCATAATATATCACACAAGTGATTGGATAGTTAAATGGGTTGAATTCATTATGTCCTTGATCTTTGAAATACTGTCCACAAAGAACAATCAGCCTGCTGCTGCTGAATCCAGGCACTCTTTTCATTGCAGTTACCAGCATATCGAAAGGGGCTATCCCATTTGAGACATCAGCAACGCAGCAGTGGACAGCAAACTGATAGGAAGTATGGTGAAGATCAGTCATTGCTAGATGGAGCCTATAGCAAAGGCGGTTGATTGCTATCAAGTTACCTGCCACTAGCAGTGCAGCCTGATGTTATTTCCCCGATTGTAAGTACTTGCAGGAAATGTAACAGCTCAAACTCCTTTCTGTCACATAATGAGATTGAGGTAACTTTTCTGCAGATTATACACCATGCTACCAGAAATATTAATGAGTCTTGCTGGCCATCCTCCTCTGACTTCATGCTTCTCTGGGCCTCACGTGCACATTCGTATCCTCCAACATTACATAGAACGTACTGCACAGAAATTTTGCCCAAACTGCCCTCGCTGATAAACATGTTCTTGATGCTTTCATGCTGGAATGAAACATTTAAGTTGATATTTCTAATTTCTCCTGCTCTGCTCCATATGAAACTTTTAATCATTCTCAGTTATACCCCATGACAAAAGGCCATAATGTCTGGAAATCCATCACAATTGCAGAGCCATGAAAATATGTATCCAAAAATAGGAAATGGATTTTTCTAAAGTGAGCAGTAAAAAAAAACCTTGTGGGACTGTACAAAAATCAGCAAATATCTAGGCTTAAACCTATTTGCTTAACACAAATTCTTCCCAAGCATTCCAAAGCTGCCACTTCCAGCAGGATGCTATTTTTCTTTTGTTTCCCACACTTGTACCTTTTGCATATTTGTAATGTTTCCCTCACATTCTCAGCACAAATTGTAAAATCTTTTTGACTGACTCACCAATTTCTGGATTCAAAATAAGCTGTATAAAGCTTACATTTTCTCATTTCTGGGCTTCTTTCTTTAAAATGGTTGCTTTCTATTCCTTTTCATGTGTGCAGTATGTGTTTAAGCCATTCTCACTGGCACACTGCTAAATAAACCTTGGCCTAGATGATTTTTATAACCTCAGCTCCATTATAACTGAAGTTTTCTAAATTATATACTGCATTCAGTCAAATATATAATTTATTACAATCTCTGGTTGCTGGAGCTCTCAACATTCACAACTGTCTCTGGCATAAACTCCATGCCAGGTCCTGTAAGTGGACCTTACTCCATGTGATTTGGTGGTTTTTTATTTTCTGTATTCTATTTTTGCAGAAATGCATTACTAAAAGAGGCAGGTTACCCATCTTAATCCTCTTAACATATTTAACATGTTCTTCTTGCCTGTTACCAAATCTTCCTGAAGTGTCAGTCACTATTTCACACACTAGCAGTTCATTTACAAAATGCACAAAAACACGAGTACAATAATCAGTATATAATAAATGTGCAACATGAGATCATTCATAGCAGGGTGAATGTCTTTTATCAGAACTGGTTTTTCATTGAATTCTTGAATTTCTCTCATTTTGACAAACAAAGCTCTTCCTTTATACAGTAAATTGACCTCCACTGTATCCTTTGAAAAACCTCTCAAATAAATATATCCTAGAACATGAAGAATATTGGGAGATCAAAAGACATATGAGCAGAAGTAGGCCATTCAGAACATCGAGTCAGCTCCACCACTTCATGAAATTGTGATTGGTCTGAAATAAGAGGAAAAAAACTCTGGTACGAAGAATGTTACTGATAAAAATAAGTTTAATTACTAATAGATAATTCTATTTCTATACTTAACTGACTTTCCATCATTGATACAAAAATTTTCAGTCACCTGACACTCTTGCTTTCATCGAATGCCAGAATTTGAAAGAATTTTCAAATAAGCTGACAAATTGAATTTGTGCAAGAAACCGGTGGGGTAGAAGTTTTCTTAGCCATCTCCAAAGATGGCTAAGCTCCAAGTTGGGCCTTGGGCTTGAGACTTAATCAAGTAAAATTAGTAAGCTGCAAGGAACCATGAAGTTCTCCCATAAGTCAGGATGTTCGAAAAGCCTAATGCTATTTCCCACTTGTGTATAGTTGGCAAATCAGTGTGAAAATATTGTCTATCTACTTTCTAAAATCTTAGACCAGCGCTTCCCAAATCTTTTCAATGACAAGGCATACATCAATGAGACAAGCAATTCCATGGTCCACTTTTCTTCCAGCTGAATCAATTGCTCATAAATGCCCACAACGTAATAGCAAACTAACCAATGACAACCAACAGGCAGGACCACTTGGTGTCCCATCTCCATGGGAATGGAGAGTTAACACTTGCTACATTCATGGCGGGTTCCATACAGATTATTGTATTTCAGACCATTCAAAAAGGATGATTTGGAAAAGTGGTATCATAACCAGCAAAAATCTTAAATTATATTGATTTATATACTTTTTTTAAGTGCTACTCTTAAATTAGGAATAATTGTACAAAGAACAAAGAATTGAATTAAATATTAGATTAATATCATCACAGATTAGAATCAAGCCCTTTGTTATTTTTGATTTGTCTCTAATTTGGATGACCCAAAAATAACCAGAGGAAAGGCACATTTTTATGAAGTGGTGAGTTACAGTAACCTCTGGCCCAAAGTAGAAGGAGTTACTTTGTCTTCTATGTTCAATTCCAATATATTCAGCTCTGTTAGCCCAGATAAATACATAATTTTGATTCCATATGTTTAAAATAAAAGCTATTACTTTCCTTTAAAAACCAGTTCAATGTAATAAATACATACTAAATGACAATAAATGCTACTGTTAACGTTATTAATATTATCAAAAAAAACCTTGGTTGTTGTTACACTGTTCTGGGTATAATTATGGCTTCCTACAACCCATTTAAAATAGCTAACTATTTTAATCAAACTCAGTTGACAAATGTACAATAATACTCATTACCCTCGCATTCTGCACCTAATTAAATCATTGCAGATTAGGTCGGGAATATCAGTTGTGAGATGCATTTTTCCCCTCTCCCTGCAGGTATTGGTGGAAAGTGTTGATTCTGTCATGAACTGTGTTAGCATCAGAAACTGACATCCAAGTAATGAACTGGGGGCAGTGGAATGTGCGCTTAACTGGTGATTAATGCACCTCAGGATTAGTTTCAAAACTGGACCAAATACAGTACATAAATTGGAGCTGCGTAGCATACTTCTCTCCCCAGAAGACTAAATGCAGATTCAGTACAGTTTGGAGTCAACATGGGCCTAACAAAAGCACCTTCTAGCATTCATTTCCTATTAAAGCAGAAGAATTTCCTTTGCAGATATGCACTGGAATTTTGCTGTCCTGCCAACCACAGGAATCGGAGCAGGCGAGGGACAGACAGTGGGAAGGTCCATTGGGCTCGGGCGTAGGATTTTACAGTTTTGGAATGAGCAAGGCTGTAAAATCCTGTCCATGACTTCAATCCATGAGTTTACACTGAACTACATCTCTTATAATAGGATTTGATTACTTGATGCTCATTTTACAAGAGCCCGCTGGTTTCAATTTATTGATAATGTCTCCACTTTCTGCCATTGGTTATTATTCTGCTGACCATCATTTTCTTTTTCTTATTCTCCAGCAAACAAAAATACAGAAATTCATCTGCATCACAAATCAACATTTATTTTATCTGTTGCAGGAAAAGCTCTCTTGGAATGGAATGGAAAATAGTTGATAATGTTACAGAGCTTTAGCGCTAATGAAATCTCAAAATGAAAAGTTTCAATTCCAGACTACAAATAAAATATTCCCTAATCAAACCTTGGTCTGCAGGGTTCTACTTCAAATACTCTATAGCTGCTCTATAGTAACATGGCGATAACAAAAATCATCTACATAAAGAGACAAGGCAACACCGTCAGCCCACATTCCTGCTCTTCCTCAATTTCCTAAGAAGGATTGGGACTGTTCCTATTTAATCAGGAACTCAAGAATATTTTTACACAAATCTTTCCCCTGATATACAATAGCAGTTCTAATACAAAATGAATGCATCTTTCAAAAGTGATTTAAAATTAAGTCAGGGCTCGGAGTCTGCCCCACAAACATGGCTGCGTCACATTTGCACACTTTTGGATGTACTCTGGCATACCGATTGAAAACCATTACCTTAGACCTAGCAAATTGTTAGTGAATATAACCTAGCATTCATGCCCTCTCATACATTACAAAATAACCCATATTCAGGTGTCAATGAGAAATTGATGCAGAAACCAATGGTATGAAGTGAGTCTGACAAGTTTAGGGCAACTGTCAGGACAATCTTCGACCAATTACCTTCCCATCAATAATAATGCTCAAAGAGTTTTGCCATTGCAGGAAATGTACTGAGAGCTAGCATTTAGCAGAGATGACACTTAACATGCGAGGAGATAGTTTAAAATACTATGAATATATTATTTGAAAGGTTTTATCACCTGACAAATTAAGTTTACAGATGCATGACATGTATTCTAGTGCTTCATAAATAGTTAATAAGTTTTGTTATGAAATGTCAAAAAAGATTTACATCTAAAATATTGGGAATGATTTTACCAAAGCAACTGTAATATTTTCCTCTCAGTCAACTTATCATTTCTGATCATTATTCATAACCTTGCCTTATCTGATAAGTAATTCTGATTTGGAGGAATGGGTTCACAACTGTATATTTTTATATTTCATGAATGAGGTAGAACCATATTGTCCAATCTTCAGTGGTGTGAATAGTACCTGTGCTACTGAATATGTGTGGGAAAAAACATCTTGAAATGTTTTATAATTGGCAAATATTGTTGAAACACCTAACCTTCCTAATTTGATCCAATATTTTGCCCATGGCACACAATTATGAATGTAGAACTTGAAAGGGCTCATTGTGCACCGGAATGCTATCACATTAGTCAGCCCATGGCATTGGACAGCTGCTGCTTTTAAAGAAATATTTACAGCTTACGAAAACTCATTTTGAAACCATCAGAGTCTGTCCCTGCACAAAAGTGTTGTGTTTTTGAGATGTTTACTCAGGAAAGTTTCTGAGAGTCCGGTGTCCTGGATCACTTCTGAAAGTCAGCACTCTGTGACCTGTAGCTTGCCATTACTCACAAATTATTTCAATCATTCACAGTTTGCCCAGGAAAGGAAAACCATATCTTTGCT
Organism: Sphyrna mokarran; assembly: GCA_024679065.1. Lineage (NCBI taxonomy): Eukaryota > Metazoa > Chordata > Chondrichthyes > Carcharhiniformes > Carcharhinidae > Sphyrna > Sphyrna mokarran. The sequence goes on from JAGIQG010000005.1 coordinate 97,994,119, forward strand.
TATTATGGGCTCTCATGTGATCCAATTGTACAGCCCTAACACCACCTCTGCCAGGTAGGCCCCACCTCCAAACTGGTAAGTGTTTGTGTGGTAGAGATTCTTGAAGTTGAGGATGTTAGTGGCGTGAAAAATTCCATCCTTTCTGTTTTAGAACCCCTTGTGCGAAATGTTTTGATAACATACAAATTGGAGGGATACATTTTTGAACTCAATTTTGGAATTGGCCTCCTATGTCACCATGCCACTTGACCCAAGCTTTTTGGGCCCTATAGTTTTTGAATATTGACCTTTATTTTTCAATTTGCTACAAGTGCTGTTTTGCTGGTGTTTCCCCTCCTACAAAAGAAGGTGAGAAAATGTCTTGCAGAAAAAAACAGTTGGGGAAGAGAAAATTTAAATTTATGGCTAAATTTGAACGTTTTCCTCAGGTACTTGAATAAACATAATGGATTGACTTTCATGAAATGCAGGTTTGTTCAGAGCTCATTAGAGAAAAATATTGTCTGCTTGTGATTGTATCCAGTGGCTCCAATGTCATAGGTAAACAGTTTGTCTACTCACTAAGAAATGGGAACAGGAATAGACCACTCGACCACTCAAGGCCACTCTGCCATTTAATAATGTCATGGCAGATCTGACTATGACCTTAACTCTAATCGGCTGCATACATGAGGAATAATCACTTAGGCTTGAATACAAATAATACAGTACTGGGCAATAAGGCTTGCAATCATCCATTGTAGAAAGTGGTGCACTCACTTGTGAATCATGCCATTACATTCTTCTATAATGATCAATTTATAGTGAATTATGTTGACCTCCCTGCAAAACTGAGAGACTCCTTGGAAATCTATAGGGTAAACCATTAATGTAATGATTTAAATTTTCTATTTAAAATATTACAATTGCATATATATTAAATAACCAGTGCTAAGCAGGGAGGTTAAAGGTGCAACTAAATCTTAAGGCCTGCTGAGACAACACCAAAGCTTCATTCTCAGGGATAATGTCGTTAGTATGCCTTGATTTAATTTGTAATTCGCTCCCAAGCTTGCATTATTACATATACATTTTTGAAGCTAAGCTTGCCTCACTGATCTCGTGATATTTAGCCATTTCAAATACTTTTCTTTCTAGCAGCTAACTTCGAATAAGAATAATATAAACTGGAACAAGGATAGATGATATGGCCCTTGAGTCTGCTCTGTCAGTCAATAAAATCATTGTTGAGGTTTTACTTCAACTCCACTTTCTCGCCCTATCCCCTTATCTCTCAATTCCCTTAGTGAACATGTTTTTTATAAAATAAATTATTGTTCTGTTTAAGAACTAGTAACTTTTCCAAGACGGCCCCAAGAAATCTTTGTCAGAAAGAATAGATCTTTCAGTATTACTCATGTGCAATACGCTAGTGTTGATGCACTTTAAGCATGAAATGTCAGCCTTGATCAACTTTGCAACAAAGTGGAAGAGGAATAAGTGTTGAAAATGCCTTGTTGGGCCAGATTTTGTGGGCAAAATAATAAAGTTAAAGTTTATTTATTAGTAACAAATAGGCTTACATTAACACTGCAATTACTGTGAAAGGCACCTCGTCATCACACTCCGGTGCATGTTCAGAGGGAGAATTTAACATGGCCAATTCCCCCAAATAGCACGTTCTTCAGACTGTGGGAGGGAAGCAGACACAGGGAACAGAGTAATCCCACTCAGAGATAGGGAGTAAGTGCAAACTCCACACAGAAAGTGACCCAAGGCTGGAATTGAACCCAGATTCCTGGCACTGTAAGGTAGCACTGCTAACTATTGTGCCACCGTGCCAACTTTTATTGTATCTAGTTCTCAGTTACTCCTCTGTTTGTTTCTCAATTTTTAAATGATAGTGAAGGATTGTTGCTTGCTCTGTTCACCAAGGTCCCTAATGTCTTATTTTTCTCACTGCAGTGTAATCCAGTGACAGATCAGGTGTTTTTGTCATTGCTCCATTGATAAATAGATTCTTAGTAACTTAGTACTTTTCATGCTACTTTTTTTGTTTGTGATTATTTTGGACACTTTTTTGTGATTATTTTGGACTCTATTTTCATATGACATCTTGCCTGCCCTGGCTATCTGTATTTAAAGAAGAATATACTTGCACTGGAGACTGTAAGCCAGGATTCTAGCATGAAAGGTTTGTCTTATCATGAGAGGCGAATAGATTTGTCCTATAGATTCGTGGAGAATCAATATCCTGGGGATTATCATTGACCAGGAAATTAACTGGACCAGTCATGTGTGGCTTCAAGAACATTTCAGAGGCTAGGAATCATGTGGGCAGTATGTCACCTCCTGACTCTTCAAACAACCTACAATGCAAGTGTCAGGATAGTGCAAAATATTCTCCCCTTGCCTGGGTGAATGCAACTCCAGCAATACTCAGGAAGCTTGACACCTTGCAGGGTGCTGCGATCTGCTTGATTGGCACCCCATCCACAAACATTCATTCCCTCCAAAAGTGGCAAACAATGGCATCTGTATGTATCATCTACAAGATGCACTGCAGGAAATTGCCAAGGCTTAGACAACACCTTCGAAATCTGTGACCGTTGCCATCTTGAAGAGCAGCAGACACGTAGGAGCATCACCACCTGGAATTTCCCCTCCAAATCACTCACCATCCTGGCTTGAAAATATATCACCATTACTTCACTGTTGCTGGGTTAAAATGCTGGAACACTTCCCTTTACAGCACTGTAGGTGTACTTACATCGTATGGACTGAAGCAGTTCAAAAGGGTAGTTTACCACCACCTTCTCAAAGGCAATATGGGCAAGACAATAAATGCTGGCCTATTCAGCGAAGTCCACTTCCTTTGAATTAATAAATAAAAGAAACAAGAGGTGATATCACTAAAACTAACAAGACTCTGAAGTAGCATAATAGTTTAGACACTGATGGGTCGTGATACTGATGGATTGTTTATTGTGTCTGGGAGTTTAGAATAGCGGGACAAAACCTCAATATAAGGGGACAATCATTTAGCCTGACATGAGGAGAAACTTCTTCACTTAAAGTGTTGTAAAACTCTGAAATACTTGATTGCAGAGGGCTGTGAATGTTTCAGTATTAAGTATATTTAAGGTTTCAATAGATAGATTTTTGGTCTGTCAGGAAATTATGGGATAAGTGGAGATGAGGCTGAGAATCAGCCATGATTGTATTGATTGGTGAAGCAGTCACAAGGGATTGCATGGTCTACATATTTCTTATGTTCTAATGTAAGCTCTGCATGATCTGGTAAAGATCTTTAAAAGTATGAAGGGGCCTGATAGGGTAGATATAGATAAGGTAATCCATTTGTGGGATCCAAAACTAAGATTCAGAAGATGCTAATTTATAATCAAGGAAGAAATTTAGGCGGAATATCTTCACCTTGAGAGAGTTAAAATGTGACATTTGCAACAACATGGAGTACTTGAGGCAATTAACAAAGATACATTTAAGCTGAAGCTATGTATAACTATACCAGGGAGATTGAAATAGAAGGATATGCTGGTGGGCTGAGATGGAGGGAAGTGGAGGGAATATCATGTGAAGCATAAACACTGATACAGGCTAGTTAGCCAAATGGCCAATTTGGATATTGAGTGCAATATTTTGCTGGTAAGAAACATCTTTTTCGGATGTTTTTCAAGCTAATTTCATTGAAGTAGACAACTGTCTTTGAGATAAGCTTCATTTATTTCAACTGATTGTTGTGTGATAGCTGTGCTGTCCTATAATCTTGTGATTTACGTTCTCTCACTTAGACACAGTGACGGTTCTTCACCAACTTAATTTTCCTCTTCGGAAGTCTCGCTTGCCGAAACCGTGTATGGGACTTTATCAAATTATGTGCAGCAAATGTCTAAATTTCTGGCCTGCATTTCCAGCAGTTGTTACTTCTCACTGGAAGCACAAACCCTTTATTCTTGCTATCATGTCTCTCAATTCTGATTATCCCACTGTGGGGGATTTTGTAGTAATTTAAGTTAAAAATGCAACAATTACATTGTTGTAATATGCCATTACCAAAAGGGAAGTGTATCATGCAATGTCTTGGTTTCACTTTTGCTTTTGAGCGGAGCACACTTTCTGATGCAAGTGTCCCACTCTGAAGGGCACTTCAACCTGGGTTTCCTATTGGTGAATGGGGGAATGTGGGTGGCTGGTATGTTGTGGACTAATGAATGTACTTTTATCTGTACAAGAGATGAGAAGCCATAGTGTGCAGTAATGCGCATGAATGGATGTGGAGTGTCCAACCTTCTAATCTTCCCAAGTTTGAGGTGATGCCGCCAACATGGAATGCGAGCTTAGATCAAAATCCACAGGTCACAGAGAAGCACTGGTCTCAGGGAAAGGTAAGAGCCCAGACGTCAGAGAAGAAGCTGGAGGAGTGTATGAGAGACAAGAACAGAGAAAGTTGGCTGGGGAATTTTGAATAAAATGTTCATCTAATCACAACGCCTCCGTGAGATGACTGTCCATTGTTATAAGCAATAGCAGTTATGCACAGACATCTTGTAATGTTAGCAACTGACATCTTCTCTTCCGTCTTTAGATGTGCTGTACTCACAATGTGCCATAGATGTAAGGACCCTCCTTTGATACCCAAGCAGAAGCCAAGGACAGATGTATCTGCACCACATTGTCTCTCCACTCCAAGCACTCCAAGTGCAGACAAAGGTATGTCAGTGATTAATAGCATTTTGGATCAGATGGGAGTGCACAGCAGCAATAAAATGCCACACTCACATGAGGAGCTGGCAGAGACAGAGAGTACCCAGTGTGCCAGCAATTGAACAAAAAACAAAGAACAAAGAACAACATATGATTAGTGGGTTCAGGACTGAAGTCTCTGGGCCCTCTCGAGTTTCTGCCGCAGACAGGAATGGCTCACTCCAGTGGAGTTTACAATATTTCCCCACCTGTGGGGAGCTGGTGGCCCACCCCACTGGAGTGAAATGGGGAGGGGGGTGCAATCTACAGCCATCTGGAGGTCAGCGGTAAAGGGGATGTCCCCTAGGTATTGCCAGCTGGGCAGCACCAGCCTTTCCCCCTGGCACTGCCCAACGGGTACCTTGGTACTGTCTGGCAGGCACAGCAGTGCCAAAGGGGTGGGGGGAGATCAATGGAGATGGAGGATCTCGCTGTCACTTTGTATTTTAGCTGTATGACAGAGGGAGGCAGGCCAGCAGGATGATGGGAGGGAGTGATCAGTCTGCCTGAGTTATTCAAAGCTGTGGGGAAGGGGGCATCAGGACTGCAGCGTATGGGTGGTTTGTGGCTGCCAGTGGGGGTGGGAGATCAAGGCAGACCAGGGGAGTAGCAGTGGGAGGGGATGTGTGTGGGGTTACAAAGCTGATCAGGACACAGTGGGGACACAGTGATCAGGGTTGTGGTAGAGGGACACCGATGCAGGGTCGCAGGCCTGTCCAGTGATTGGGAGGCTGGCAGTGCCAGGCGTCTGTGTATGCGCCAATCTCGGTGCTGACAGAACGCACATGCTCAATAGCCCACTCAGCGTGCTGATTTCAGCCTCTCCAGTGGGGATAGGTCTCACCCCTGGATTTTCAGCATGATTCATGCTCATGACTCTGTAGTGCACAGACTGTGGGAGATTCATTTTGAAATCCTGCTGAATAAACCAGCAGGGTTTAGTCCAATTTTTACATGAACTCAACACTTAGAATTTTTTTTAGGTGAATCACTCCAATTCTTTCAAAGGTGATGAGTGTAGGAGAAGGGTGTGGATTGGGGAAGGACTCTGAACCTTATTTCAGAACTGATAACTCAGCGTAAGGATGACAGGATTGTTCTCATTGGGAGTGATGAGAACAATGGTGGCACTCTTGCCTTGCTTTCAAGTCATGCCTTCGATGCTTTCCGTGGTTTCCCTGCTTCCTGCTTGCAAAGTCTTCACCATAACATCCACTTTCTCATCCTAGGCCTCCTCCAACTCCTCATCAGAGCCATGATTTGAGTCCCTTCCCTCCACCCGCCCGCCATGGCCTGTGGAGCAGCATTGCTTTTTTCATCCTCCAAAGGGATCCCCCTTGACAGAGCCACATTGCGCAGAGTGCAACAAACAACAACAATAAGTGAGACTTGTTCTGGATGATATTAAAATGCTCTCCCTTATTGGTCGAGGCATGGAACCATACCTACAACAGCCCAATGGTCTTCCTAATTACCGGTTTGCAAAGCGAAGTCTCCCTTGTCACAGGATCTCAAACGTGTCCAGACATTGCCTATAAACTCTGACTGCAGAATAGTGGTGTCGTCTGCAGATCCTTCTGCCTTGCACTACCTGCTGGCACTATATCCTCTGTAGCTATGCCCCTCTTTCCACAGGTCTCGCTCTGGAACACCACCTGTGGGCACCAGGCTGTCTCTTCCTTCTGGTCTTCAACTCTGCTCCAGCAGACTACACAATTCCCATTTGCCGAAATATAGATTGCGCTAAGGAGAACTCTTGGCACAGCCTCTGAAAATGCTGCTAAACCAAAGAATGCAGAAAATACAGAGAAACATCTAAAAACCACTCCAAATCAACTCACAACTAAACTCATACCTACAAAATATGATCACCTTTTACCCCACCCTGGAATGATTTTTAATTAGTAATGTGATACTCCATGCACCCAGTGTGAAATCACACTGGTCACATAAAATCCTGGTGAATTGCCTTTTTAATTGACCCAATTGCCCCTTTAATTGTTGGCAGCACGCTTCTGGCATCTTCTTGCCCGCAATCGCCAACTGTACCATTGTACAATGGCACGATAGTGCTGGGATGGCATCCTGATTTGGAACCATATTGCTGTTCTTTCAATGTTTTTGGGTCAAAATCTTGGAAGTTCTTTGTCACAACACTGTGAGTGTTCCCATACCAAATTGATTGTGATAGTTCGAGACCACAATTCAAAGCATCTTCTCAAGGGCAATTAGGCATGAGGAACAAATGGCAGTCTTACCAGTGATGCCCACATCTCAAAAATAAGTGAAAAATAAAGTCAGATTTTAAAACAAGAGACATCAAAGTGTACACCTACAACTGGCTAAAACAACGCTAAAATAGAACATGGTGGAAAATCTCAGCGAGTCTGACAGTATCCATAAAGAGAGAATAGAGCCAACATTTAAATCAGGATGAGCCTTCAGCAAAGTGTTATTTAGCATTATTTCATCTTCTATCCAGAAGGTGAAATAATGCTAAAGCAAAAGTGGAGTGGCATGGTAGCACAGTGGTTAACAGAACTGTCTCACAACACGGGGGGCCTGGGTTCAATTCCATCTTTGGGTAACTGTGTGGAGTTTGCACCATCTTCCTGAGTCTGCATAAACTTCCTCTGGGTGCTCTGGTTTCCTCCCATAGTCCAAAGATGTGCGGGTTAGGTTGATTGGCCATGCTAAATTGACCCAAGTGTCATGGGAATTAGCAGGGTAAATGTGTGGGGTTATGGGAATAGGATCTGGTTGGGACTGCGGTCGGTAAAGACTTGATGGGGTCGAATGGCCTCCTACTGTACGTAGGGATTCTATGATCTTCACTAAGAAAAGTAAGCTAGCCGAAGAAAGGGGCAGGCCATTTTGTTAATTATTTCAATCTCATTTTTCAAGGAGAGTTGCTATATGCAGGGAGTGAGTTAACGATCGTTTCTCTGTTCACATGCTGTTGGTGTAATAAAGCCTTTTGATAAATCTCTGCAAGCTTCATCTTTCAAATCATTTCTGAGTCCACCCACTAAATACTGGAGAACACATAGTGTGGGGCATGGGCAAGTGATAATATTCAGTTTAGATCGCAAAGGACTCAACAACTCAGGCTCACTTAGAGTTGGGGCCAATCTAGTCAAACCTATTTACAGAGTAGCATCACCACCTTCAGTAAGATATATGTTTAACCCAATAACCTGTTCCAGATTGTAATTATTGAACTCAGGCGAAAATACAGAGAACCATTTTTTTGGTCCAACATTTCAAATCCTTCTTGAAGACCCAGCTATTTTCGAGCTCTAATATTGCTTCATAGTACTCACTTGTTCGAGTTTAAGGAAGAACATTCAATCCCATTCATAAACCACCTTGCATAAATACTTCCTGAGCCAAAATTTCATATTTGTCGCACAGTCAACGAATGAATATTTGATTTGGAATGAGAAAGCCATGAAGGGATTTTCATACCGTTCTAAATTTATTTTTATTCAGCTTTTTTATGAGGGATATTATTGCTAATGAATGGAACATTTTTCGCACATTTGCAGCAACTGTCAACATCAAGTACTCCTGGAAGAAATATTGAGGAGTTTAGATGAAGATTTCTTTCCTGTATACTTCCTCAACGTTGCACATTACCCAAACCTCAGAACAGCACTCTTTACCTTATTAATGCAATAACTCATTACCCACACCGACCACTTTGTGGGTTTTCCAACAATGAATGCTAATTTAGTACCAATTAGTGTTAAATTACAGGCAACTATGTACTGCAGGCTTCTGTCATTAGGACTGGGGTTGAAACTATCAAATTCATTTTAAATTGGAACACTACAACCCATAGAGAAAGTAAAGCTAATAATAGCAGCGAATAAAGGGAATCCAACAGTCTCCTACAAGCACGTAAATAGCAAAACAATGATAAGTGGAGGAAGGGGGCTGATTAGGAGCCAAGAAGGGAATTTACACATGAAGTAGAGGTCATGGCTGAGTTATGAAATGAATACTTTACATCTGTCCTTACTATGGAACAAGTTACTGTGCAGGTTATGATGACAGAATAGATAATTCAGATACTTGAATGTTTTAAAATTAATAAGCTGGAAGTGTTGCACAGGTTGTCTATGAGAGCAGGACTATTCTGTGCTTTCTGTAATCCAGCCATATCTAAGTGAATGGGTAAGCTAGTTGGTAACATTATTCATTCAAGCCCATGTCACTTATACTTCACAGAGCAGAGTAGAAAATGTCGGTGATGGTTACTGACCTCACCATTTCTGGAGACCTTCCCAATAAAACCTCCAACTTCATAGTCCCTCAACCCAGCACTACCCGCTCCTTCCCAAAATTCCCAAACAGGCCTGTCCTGATTGACCCATCATATCAGCCTGTTCCTGCCCATGCCACTCATTTCTTCCCATCTTCACCCCATCCCTTCCTCCCTTGTCCAGTCTCTCCCCACATACATCGGTGATTCCTCTGATATTCTACATAATATCAAAGAAGAAATAAGAAAAGTACAGCACTGGAACAGGCTCTTCGGCCCTCCAAGCCTATGCTGGTCATGTTGCCCTAGGTAAACTAAAGAACAAATCTTCTGCCCTTACTTGATCTGTATCCCTCTATTCCCTCCCAACAGTTCCGTGGCCCAGACCACACATTCAGTTTGGACACCCAGTCCCTTTATACGTCCATCCTCCTCTGCTGGAAGAGTTTGAGAGCTCCCTGCTTATTCCTTGAGCAGAGGCCTGAAAAGTCCCATCCAATACCACCCTCCTCCGCCTGGCTGAACTTGTCTCTAAATAATTTTTCCTTTAACTTGTCTCACTTCCTGCAAATAAAAGACATGGCTATGCCTGTCTTTTTATTGGATTAACTGGAACAGTCCTTGTTCCAGTGCTACTCATGCCCACTTCCTTTCTGTTACATTGATGAGTGTGTAGAGATTCTTCATGCTCTCATTTGAACCTGGACATATTTATCAATCTTGCTTCCAATTTCCATTCCTGTCTCACATTTACATGGTTGATCTCTGATACTTCCCTTCCCTTCCTTTCTGTCTCCATTCTTCAACTACAACTCTTCTCACCCTGCTTCCTGGTAGGATTTTACTCCATTCTCCCAGTTTTTCCTCCATCACATCTATTCTGATGATGCCACCTTTGAAAATGGTATTCCTGACATGTCTGTTTTTTTCCAAGGTTTATCCCTACCTCTGGTTGACAGGGTTGACAACTGTGTTTGACCATTTCTTGCCCCTCTGTCCTCATTCCTTCTCATCCTCCTCAGAACCATGACAGGATCTCCCTTGTCCTCACTTTCCACCCCATAGCCTTTGCATTCAAAGGATCACCTTCCACCATTTCTGCCAACTCCAACATGATGCCATCATGAAACATATCTTCCCCCTCATAGTCTGTCAGCGTTATGCTCCCTCTGAGACACGCACAGGCAGAGATGCATTCTGAGACTCTGACTCCAAAATCCATAGGTGCCATCAAGGGTGGCACATTTCTACACTTCTCTACACAGAACCATGCCAACTCAGTATTCACCCTTGTCTAGGGTAACAGATCAATGAATCTTTTACAGCACTGAATCCATGTGGCAGATCAAATTATGTCCGGTGACTTCAGTTGCTACCTTTGCCCAGGCCAGCATAATGTTGTGGTCTTTCTAGGGTTTCAGGCTGAACTGGAAAAGGCAGTTACTTCAGTCCTGCTTTTTATGGGTATATATCCACATGTAAAATTCACACTGGTGAATTGTAGGAGTCCAAAGATGTGCAGGTTAGGTGGATTGGTGATGCTAAATTGTATTATTAATAGTCAGGGAGACTAGCTAGGGTGGATGCTTGGAATTGTGGGGATAGGGATTGGGTGGGATTGTGATCTGTGCAGACTCAATTGGCCGAATGGCCTCCTTCTGCACTGTAGGATTCTATGATTCTATAAAGTCATTTCTAGGGTTAGTGGTTGGGCCAGAAACTATGTTAATATTCAAGATTAATTTGGTTAGGTGGAATAAAAGGGAATGAAGTGATATGGGAACAGGACTGGGGAATGTAATTAGGTCTATTTGCTCCTGTGTAGAATAAGCAATTGGCTGTGAAGAATGTCCTGTCTCTTTGTTGTAACTTCTATTACCTCCGAGTATTGTTTTCTAATGCTCAGTGATTCCACCTTGAATGTTTCTGAGAACTACATTCCACCTGTAGTTCATTTTTAAAGTGAAAATGCTAAAGAGGAGATTTTTGTGCCTGTGTCAGTGTGCAATCCATCAGTATGTCAATTAGGATATAGGTGATGGATTGCACTCTGTATTTTTCATGTGCTCAATCCAGAACTTCCTATAAGTGGGCCGTACAATGCCAACTCTTTGGAAGGGTGATGGGACATCCGTTGAACTGCTTCCTGCCAAATCTGTGGATGGTCTGCCAACTGCCTGCTGTACTGTGTCTGTAAAATGTAAAAGGAACAGTCGCCAAAGCAAATGCTGAATGAAGATAATGTATGCACCTTCTCCTATATTGTTGAGAATGATATCACTGAGAGGGATCAGCAAAGTTGCACATCTCAGCAGGAGGAAGAAGGAGAGGCAATATAAAATATGGGCACAATTCTCAGGGGGATGCAGGAACAGAGAGAGTCGGGGGGAGGGGGGGAATCGGGGGGGGGGGGGGTACGGGTGGATATGTCAGCTAATATGTGCACAAATCGTTGAAAGTGGCAGAACAGGTTGAGGGAGTCTAAAAGGTATATAGAATTCTGGGCCTTACAATAGAGGCATAGCGTACAAAAGCAAGGCAATTAGGATAGACCTTTATAAAACACTGGTTCAAACTCAGTTGGATCATTGTGTCCAGTTCAGGCACCAGCCTTTTCCAAAAATGTGAAGATTTCAGAGTGGCTCCAGAAAAGATGATCAAGAATGGTTCCAGGAGTAAAGGGTTTCAGTTATGGTCAATTCAAGGGCAGCAGCCAAAGTAGCCTCAGCAATGTACCGGTAACTGTGGCCACTATTGAGGTTGTAAGGGTAAAAGAGAGCGCATCTCCATGCTAAGGCATTCTCAAAGACAAGGTGAGATCATTTAGGGATGTACTGGGGCTGGGCAGATAGGCCCTGGTCTTTGCGGGGGGTGGGGTGAGATGAGTCTTTAAACCATAGAGACCATACAGTGCAGAAAGAGACCACTTGGCCAATCACTTCTGCACCCAGTCTCCGAAAAAGCATCTTACCATCTTACCCAGACACATCCCCTGCCCTATCCCTGTAATCATGTCAATATGGCATGTGCTTAGTGCTCTTTCCACTCACATTTTTAGCCACTTTAAGACTTGAATAGCAGGTTTGGTGTAAAGATTCACATTCTAATCAGTAATCTGTAAACTGTGTTGTTATATGTGCTGTCTGAGGCCAGAACTCTTCATTCACCTGATGAAGAGGGGAATCTCAAAAGATTGTGAGTTTACTATCAAATAAATCAGTTGGACTGAAACCTGATGTTGTTAGACTTCTTATCATGCCAATACACCATGGTCGATCTACCTATCCGACCCATCTTTGGACACTGATGGGCAATTTATGTGGCCAGCCCACCTAACGTGTACATCTTTGGACTGTGGGAGGCATGCAGTGCGCCCACAGGAAACACACACAGACACAAGGAGACCGTGACACAGACAATCGCATGAGACCAAAGTTGAATCCTGGTCCCTGGCATTGTGAGGCTGCAGTGCTAACCACTGTGCAACATGCCAGTGGGAGCTGGGTGCATGGGAGGTGTGTGGAAATACCATTGAATGTCATTGGTGTGGAGGCAGCCATTGTTACATGGGTGTTCCATGGACCATAAAGGAGGAAACCAGGAAACACAATAAGAGACCATCAGGATTTACCTGGCTGTCTCCCAACAGGGCAGTGGCACATTTCCTGCTAGTAAAATGCCACCAGATGAGGATGATGGCCCTCAATTTGGCACTTAATTGGCAAAAAGTGGCCACTCAACAAGCATCCACACCTCTGAGCTTCACCCTCTGATAACATGCTGTGGTAGTGGGATGACACTAAGCTCTGTACCCACCACCTGCCACCTACCCTCCCTCCTCTCGGCCTGTCTCCAGAGAGCTGGTAAAATCCAATTTAATATTTCAGCTTGAGGGCCCTTCCTGAGAAATCAGGGTCGGTCAAAGAAGCCTTCCAAAATGAAAACATGTAAAGAGTCTCTGTGGGGACATGCACTTGAATGAACCATTGGGTGACAGGTGGGAACTTCTTACAATCACAAAACATGAACAGGGCTGTAACAGATGGGAAGCACTCATCTATCATATTCCAAAGACAGCAGTCATCATGTCCTGCACAGTATGTAGTTGGAGTTTTTCACTGAATTTAGCAAGAAGGAGAGGAATAGGCTTAGTAGCTATGACCAAACTCCTAATTCCGGCCCTCAACTCAATTTCCTATCGAGACCAAGCATGTGGATGAAGAGTTAACCAAAGGATTATTTCAGCCCAAAATAGTTAAAGTGAAACTCTCACTAGACAACGTGAGTAGAATATGCTACGCTCAGCAATGAAATGTTTCAAATCTCTCCACACATGAGACTGGCCACAGTTCATTTGTAATCTTGTTACTCAATTTTTTAGTCATACCGTACCACAGGAGATCAACTCTGTACACTGCCCTTTTGTTTACAAGCTTGACTTACTTAACACTGCAACACTTGAATGGTTAAATGTATAATTTGTATATGTGTCAGTGCATCTTATGTTTATTGCTTTACATTTGCTGGATGTCTTCCAATGTTTTTTATCAAGTCAAGTTAGTTTTGGCTAGGAAGTGAAGTAAGTGCTGTCACCTTAGGAGAGGATATATCCTTAGTTTCATGGTAATAATTCAAACCCTTTGTACAGCCTCATAGCTACTTCACGTTATTTCTTTGTTATCCTGTCACTCTTCTCCACACTAGACAACATCTTTGATAGATAGAATCCAAAGGATTGTGGTCCAGTAATCAGACTCCATTGAAGATGTAATACTTCCACACAACACCGTCAAGAATTAAAGAGGCAATTCCCCCATCTCGCTGGAGTGAGCATTCTTTCAATATAGACAAGAAAAATGGATGTCTGTTCTCAGGCTCAGCTACCAGGAAAAAAGACTGGTGGCATAGTGGACAGTGAAGGAAGTTATCTCCGATTGCAATGGGATCTTGGTCAATTGGGCCAGTGGGCTGACGAATGGCAGATGGAGTTTAATTTAGGCAAATGTGAGGTGATTCATTGAACCAAATTAGGACTTAGTTAATGGTAGGGTGTCGGGTAGAGCTACAGAACAAAGAGATCGAGGGGTACATGTTCATAGCTCCTTGAAAGTAGAGTCACTGGTGGACAGAGTGGTGAAAAAGGCATTCGGCATGCTTGGTTTCATCAATCAACACATTGAATACAACAGTTAGGGTGTATTGTTGAAATCATACAAGATATTGATAAGGCCACACTTGGAATAGCGTGTGCAATTCTGGTCACCCTATTATAAAAAGGATATTATTAAACTAGAAAGAGTGGAGAAAAGATTTATTAGGATGCTACCTGGACTTGATAGTTTGAGTTATAAGGAGAGGCTAGATAGATTGAAACCTTTTGCTCTGGAGCGTATGAGGCTGCGGGCAGAGGGGGGGGGGGGGGGGGGGGCGGTAGTGACCTTATAGAGGTCTATAAAATAATGAGAGGCATAGATAAGGTAGATAGTCAATACATTTTCCCAAAGGAAACTAGAGGGCATAGGTTTAAGGTGAAAGGGGAGAGATACGAAATGGGCAATATTTTCATACAGAGGGTGGTGAGTCTCTGGAACCAGCTGCCAGAGATAGTAGTAGAGGTGGGTATAATTTTGTCTTTTAAAAAGCATTTAAATAGTTACATGACTAAAATGGATATAGAGGAATACGAGCCAAATGCAGGCAATTGAGATTGGTTAGGAGTTTTAAAAAATGGCAGCACGGACAAGTTGGAGCGAAGGGCCTGTTTCTATGCTGTAAACGTCTATTATCCTATGGCTCTGTGAATTTAAGTGGTCCCATATTCCACTACTAAATCACCAGACACATCATTCCTACATCTAAACAGTCAAACAATCACAGTGGACCACCAAGTTAGGAAAACAACATTCTTTTCTGTTCTGGCTCTAACAAAGATAATAGCCACTCATTACTGCAGGAAACAAAGACACCACATGTCTCACCATCTGACATTTTTTAGAAACACCCATGAAGTTATCTAATTCAGGTGTCATGTCTGGAATTTAGCTTGCAGCATTAGTTCTTAGTGGATGCAACATTTGGACTAATTACATAAATGTACTTAAGTAATTACGTCAGAACAGTCTACTTGGCCAGTGTTTATATGACACAGGGAAACACTGGTTAGCGCTGCTGCCTCACAGCACCTGGGACTTGGATTCGAATCTGGCCTTGGGTGACTGTCTATGTGGAATTTGTATGTTCTCCCCATGTCTGCTTAGGTTTTCATTGAGTGTTCCAATTTCCTCTCACAATCCAAAGATGTATCAATTAGGTGGATTAGCCATAGGATATGTGTGGGTTATGGGGATAAGGCAAGGAGTGCAGCTGGGTAAAATGCCCTTTTGGAGAGCCAATACAAACTAGATGGGCTGAAAGATCTCCTTTTGCAATGTAGGGATTCTATGCTCTCTATTGATTGCCTCTCACCCTACTTCATCTCATTCTTTCTGGTATATCCTTCTATTCTTTTATCTCCTCATGTACCATTTTGTCCCTGTGAAAGCTTTGCACCTTGTGTGAAAGCAAGATTCAAATTCTTCTGTATAGAAGTCAATTGTCCACGACATTGAATATGAGAGGTATGATTCATGGTTTGGTAAAGAAACAAAGGAAAACTCGAATTCCTATAGCACCTTTCACAACATAGGACATCCCAGAACATTTCATGGCCAATTTAACAATCAAAAAATGTAGTCACCTTTGTCACATAGAAAACATGACAGTCAATTTCCAAGCAGTAAGAATCCATCAACAATGAAATGAATGACCTGATAATCTATTTTCCTTGCTGGTTGAAGGATAAATATTAGCCAGATTAACTGTACACAATCTGTGCAGGGTGGAGGATCGATAGACTAAATGGTCGTCTCTTGTTCTGTATTTTCTTAATTTCTTAACTTAATTGTTTCAGAGTTCACTAAATTTAGTGATTTTAATAGTTTATCAAATATCCCTTGAAATCTGTCATTCTGACAATCTGAAATTAGTTATAGAATCCTTACAGTACAGAAGGAGTCCATTTAACCCACTGACTCTCTGACACAGCATATTAACCAGACCCATCTCATGCCTTACCCCAGTAACTCCACATATTTACCCCGCTAATCCCCCTAACCTTCCCATCTTGGGACACTGAGGAGCAAATTACCATGGCCAATCCACCTAAGTTTGGACTGTAGGGGGAAACCAGAGCACCTGGAGGAAATCCACGCAGACACAAGGAGAACGTGCAAACTCCACACAGGCGGTTACCAGAGGTTGGAATCGAACCTGAGTCTCTGGTGCTGTGAGGCAGCAGTGCTTATCACTGCTGATGTTGATATTCTCAGTTCAACTGATAACAAGAAGGAACAATCTCCAAAGAATCATCTGGATCTCCATATTGCCAAGAAGTTAATACAGGAAAAGGTAGACTATTTGGTAACAACGCAATGGAATAATGGCTATGCCAATCAAGTAAAGAATATACTGACCTATAAGCACAATGCCCCAACAAAAATATTAGCTGGCACAGCAATCAAAACTCCTAGTACCTCAAATGGACAGACTAGAGGGAGTAGTAGACTGATGTCTTCAATATCAATGCCAAACAGCATACAGGATGAACCAAAAGGACCAACAATAGTCAAGGTGCCACAGCTGGACAAAAAATCCAAGTGATCTCCAGGTTCCATTGTTCAAAGCCAATGGGTTTCAACAGTAAATCACCAATGCATCAACCAAATCAACAGCGCATTAAAATAAATAATCAGACCAAACCAGTTGCACTAAAAATCAAGGACATCCAATGTAAACCAAATGAGCCAAGTGGAGGGCAAAGTGCTTTTTCAATAAAAGGAGAATGGACAGTTTAATCCAAAACAACCAGAAGTCATTGTTGGCAAGAATGAACTGATAGTGACAGGTTTGATCATCTAAATTAATTCTTCTTCTTTTCTCTTCCCACATCTTGTGGCAGATAAAGCACATGCTTCCATCTCTTTCCATAGCTAGTTTTCCTACAACAGGTCACACACCTATCTTTAGAAGCTATAGCTTGAGGAAACTGTTCTTCATCCAGCATGGCTGACCAGGACGCTCCATAGCTCTTATTATCTCCCATCTGCATAATGGAAGGATTTACTGGTTGATAATGCACCTTCCACGGTCATTAAGATCTGAGTGGGAAACAAACCCAAAGCTTCTGGCTCAGAAGTAAGACTGATCCTATAAGACATAGGAGCAGAATTAGACCGCTTGGCTAATCATGTCTGCTCCGTCATTCAATCATGACTGATTTTTTTTCTCATTCCCATTCTTCTGCCTTTTCCCTATTAACCCCTGATCCCCTTATCAATCAAGGACCTATCTCTATCTTAAACACACTCAATGACCCAACCACCATAGCCTTCTGTGGCAAAGAGTTCCACAGATCCCCACTGCACCACAAGACCTTCCTCTAAATTCATTAGTTCTCTAACTATTAGGATAAATTTGTCACAGACTCTACTGAGTCCTTTCCAAACAGTATCTTGATATCCCAACTGGAATAAATGATCATAAATAAGAAGCAAACCATCTAGTTATCCTGATTCATATGGATAGAGTGAAATTGAGTTCATTTAACGTTAAAGTAAATGCTTAAGTAAAGGAAAAATGCAAATACTAATAAACATACCATCAGGAGGTGGAGTGTGGCAGTGCCTGCAGTAAACATTGATTTAGGTATCTGCTTGAAGCACATTATGGCAAGATCTTGGCATTGATCATTCATAAGGCAACATCTGGTAGAAAGTGCATAAATGGATCGAACTGCTGTGACCATATTTGAATTTAGTACAAACACTGCTCTGTCAGCAGAAAGGGACCAACATCCTCAGTATTTATGTTTAGAAGTAAATGAATCCTGAAGGCATGTGGGTTAGGAATGCATTATTACTAGACATGTAAAACTCTAGGGAATGCCTATAACCTATCACTCTCTTTGTGGGGTGGCATGGTGGCATGGTATTGCTGCCTCACAGCACCAGGGACCCTGGTTTGATTCCTGATTTGGGTCACTGTGTGGAGTCTGCATATTCTCTGCGTGGGTTTCCTCCAGGTTCTCCAGTTTCCTCCCACAGTCCGAAAGACATGCTGATTAGGTGCATTGGCCATGCTGAATTCTCCCTCAGTGTCCCCGAACAGACGCCAGAGTATGGCAGTGAGGGCATTTTCACAGTAATTTCATTGCAGTGTTAATGTAAGTCTATTGGTGATGTTATAAAAAATCTTAAACTTTATTGAGCACTGTATATAGTATTGGACTATGGAACACATATATTTCTGTTGTTGATTTTACTAATTGTGGATCTTTGGAAATACATTAATTTTTCTTGAGAAGATGGTGGGAACCTGCACTTTGAAGGACATTGAATTATAATTTTGATTCGCGAGGCCTTTAAAATTAAAATGCATCTCGACAGGAATGTTAAATATATTCAGTAATTCCCTTGCTCCCCTCCCAAAAAATATCATTCATCTTTCATATTCTTAAATTAAATTCATAAAATACCTTGAATGTTTATGCAAAGTCAAAACGTTCATGCTGAGAGAAGATTTCTGACAGTTATTAAGTGAATTTGTTTCATGCTTGCAGCCTTGTTTAAAATTTTCATGCAGAATTGACAGCCTGCTACTGGTGCAGTGTCAACAAAGTCAAGGCAATTTTATGCACTGCACTATTTAAAGTAAAATTCAGCATACTTACTTAAAGGTAATCACATGTAACACAGCATCTCGAAAATATTATGGCAGGCAGTTTAAAACAGGAGCTGCTTTTGTTCTATGTTGTTGATGTGTATCTAAATAATTATACATAATTGTTTTGAGAGATGGAAGGTTCCTTTCCGTGGAAGAGAAATATGGAGACTTAATATCTTTGCTCTCAATGTTTTTATTTGAAAATGAAGCGTATCAGTTTGGGCATTCTGAAAATACTGGTTGAAGCCAAAACATATATCCGTAGCCAATATTTGCTGGAATGTAGCAAAGTTGATTAAAATTCCCAACATCTGATTTGAAAATGAAGTATTCATAATCTGAGTGGCCTTCACAATTAAAGCATTTATTTTTATGTGTAATCCTTCAATGATGAAGAATGAGACCAGTTAACTGAAACTGGGGCCTATTTGTTTGTGAGAAAGCCATTAAAATTCAAGTATTCTAGAATTATGTGTGTATGAATTAAACAGGGGAAATGTGGGTGGTTAACACTGCTGCCTCACATATGTAAGGGACCCGAGTTCAATTCCGGCATCAGGTCACTGTCTATGTGGGTTTCCTCCAGGGGCTCTGGTTTCCTTCCACAGTCCAAAGATGTATGAATTAGGTGGATTGCCCATGCTAAATTTCCCCTTAGCATCAGGGGGACAATTAGGGTAACTACAGGGTTGCAGGAATACAGCCTGGGTGGAATTGTTGTCAGTGCAGGCTTGATGGGTCAAATGGTCTCCTTCTGCACTATAGGGATTCTATGATTCTATGAAAAGATTGGCCCAGTTCCTCCAGTCTCTGGTTCTTTGGAGACCAGACATATCGTGGTAGAGGAAATGACTTTGCAGCCATACAAGAATGGTGTATAACTGCACTCCAGTGAAGACCAAATATGCCACAGGTTTAGTCTCCAGTCTGTACCAAAAACAGGGGGAATTGAATTGTGTCTCCATCCAACATCCACAAATATGGAAAAATCAGCTACTCTTGACCCAGCCCACTGGCAATCATTCATGCTGAAGAATGGTTACCTTGCTGAGGTAAAAGAAGCCAACTTTAAAATGACCAACAGAAAGAGTCCATCAATTAGATTTCCTTCTCCCCACAGGAACTCAGCAAGTAGTGGATGAAGCAAAAGTAATGCTGCCTGGAATAGGCAGCAGGAGGGCTTGTTTAGTTTCCAAGCCATCCCTCATTAGTAAGATTGGGGTGTAAGCCATTGTGGTGAAACATATACTCCAATAACAGCTTTCAAGTCAAGAATTTGGAAAGCATCCTGAAAGTATACAATGGCATGTAGCAAGTACTTCATTTGTGGATGAAACAAAAAAGGAACGTGGCGAAATTGGAAGAAGAATTCCAGTAAGCTCTGAAGTTTTCAGATAGGTTTGTGAGAATGCTGGGGAAACAAATCCACACTGGAAAGGAATTCCCCATCCTCACAGGCATTGAAGGTAAACTAATGAATGGATCCACTGCTCTTTCTTCGTCAATGTATTTAGTCACATTTTCAAAGAACTCAACCAGGCTTGTAAGACACAATCTGCCTTTGACAAAGTTGTGTGACTACTATTGGGCATACTAAACTTCTCTAAATGTTCATAAATCCTGTCCCTCAGAATCTTCTCCATCAACTTACCAACCACTGAAGTTAGACTCACCGGTCAGTAATTTCCTGGGTTATCCCTATTACCTTTCTTGAATATCGGAACCACATCCGCAATCCTCCAATCATTTGGAACCTTTCCCGTCTCCATCGATGACACAAAGCTCATCACCAGAGGTTCTGCAATCTCCTCCAAGGCCTCCCACATCCAGTCCGATTCCAGGGATTTATCTATCTTGATGCTATTCAAAACTCCTCTTTCTTAATATCCACATACTCAATCTTTTCAGTCAGCTGCAAGCCTGCAGTACAACCACCCAGATCTTTTTCCGCCGTGAATACTGAGGTAAAGTATTCATTCAGCACTTCTGCAATTTCTACAGGTTCTGTACAAACTTTCCCACTTTCACATTTTATAGTTCCTATTCCTTCACATCTCATCCTTTTATTCTTCACATATTTGTAAAACGCCTTAGGGTTCGCCTTAATCTTACCTGCCAAGGTCTTCTCATGACCCTTTCTGGCTCTCCTAATTTCCTTCTCAAGTTCCTTCCTACAAGCCGTATACTCCTCTAGATCCCCAACATCTCTTAGCTCTTTGAACCTTTTGTACACTTTTCTTTTTTTTAACACTTCTCATAACTTTATACAGCTCTTGATCTTCACTTACCAGATAGATCTCAGTAGCTTCTGCTGCAACAGCAATGAGAAGTAGGAAATGTCAGGAGCTGAGTTAAGACAGCCCTGCTCAGATTATTATAGATATACTAATTTATAGCTCAAAGCAGCTAGATGTACTTGCTTGTATTGTCTGAATGTGAATCAAGCCTTTCAACTGGAGTGGAGCATTGCAAATAAATGCTTACATGCCAGGACTCATTAAGCCAGGCTTAACGCCATATTGGAACCGTACTCATGGTTTATCCTCCAAATGCTCTAAAGCCACAAACAGTAGCTACTTTACTGTTAGTTCTGCATTATGGTGAATAGGAAATCACTTGAGTACATAACTGCACCTATGATAAAGAAAATTAGGTACCTCACAAGTTTAATGCCCAGTGTGTACTGAGAACAGAATAAAGCTAATTTTGTCTTCACCAGACATTCACAAATATGGAAATCAGCAACCAAAACAGAAAATACTGGGAAATCTCAACTTTGTCAAAGCTTTGACAAAGGGTCACCTGGATTCGAAATGTCAGCTCTTTTCTCTCCTACAGATGCTGCCAGACCTGCTGAGATTTTCCAGCATTTTTCTTTTGGTTTCAGATTCCAGCATCTGCAGTAATTTGCTTTAACTGGAAATCAGCTAATCTTGACCCAGCTCACTAGCAATCATTCAAGCTGGCTACCTTGCTAAGTAAAAAGAAGCCAACTCAACTGTCTTTGAAAGCAGAAAGAGTCAATTGGATGGATTTCCTTCCCCCCAAAGAAACTTGGCAAGAAGTGGATGAAGCAAAAGCAATACTGCCTAGAAAAGTCAGAGGAAATAGTGTTTGTAAAGGAATGAGTATGGAATAAGTGAGTGGGTATAAAATAAGTTAAAATCTCACTTGTATTCTGTAGGCCATTAATACTAGATTGCCATTTGAAATCTTGCCAATGTTCCTGTGATTTTCTTTAAATATTCTTTAATGTGATGTGAAAAGGGCTGATAGGGCCAGCATTTGTTGCCCAACCTCAATTGCCCTTGAACTGAGTAACTTGCTGGTCCATTTCAGAGGGCAGTTCCAATGAAATCACATTGCTGTGCATCTGGAATTACACACAGACCAGAGGAGGTAAGGATGGCAGATGATAAAGAGCTTGAGTGAATCAGATAGGCTTTTACAACAATAAATGTCAGTTTTCATTGGCCATTATATTCCATATTTATTGATTGAATTTAAATTTTATTCGATGACATGGTGGGATTCAAACCCGTTTCCTAAGGGAATTAGCGTGGCCCATTGGATCACTAGTCCAGTGAAGTTACCACTATGCAACCATTCTCTCTTCAGTATCAGTTGACATAATACTAATTTTGGGATTTGGGCAATTTACTGATGAATGGAATGACTGAGGGAAATGTTGCCAATGCCCAATAATGTAGGAAAGAGGGATTAATCAGCTGAAGCATGTTTCAATATGTTTCTGCCAAATGGTTCTGGTTATCTACAAATATTGGATCCTCTCCAACTTCTTTGTTATCCCCTGTTCCCCTAATGTCAGTTGCCCTCATACAATGGTGGCTCCAAGTGCTACGTGGAGCACAGTTTTACAGCACACTGTAAACCATAATTGTATTGGATATTCCTTAAAACTGAACAATGGGTTACATTAAAAAAAATGGATTCAGGCACAGTCAAAGTATATTCATTTAAAAGGGAAAAGCAGGGTTTACAAATCCAGAGCTTCCTGGATAATAAAGGAGATTGAAATTAAGATAAGGAAAATAAACGTCCTTATGAAAGGTGTCAGATAGAAAAATACAGTTGATATCCAAGACAAATACAGAAGGTTCAGTTGGAAGGTGAAAAAACACATTACAGAAGTGAAAAGGGATTGTGAAAAAAGACTGACAGCCAACATGAAAGAAAACCTTATAGTCTTCGATAGACCCATCAATAGTACAAGGGTGGTAAAAGGAGGAACAGAGCTGACAATGGATCAAAAGGCTAATTTAGATATAGAGGTTGAAGTATTAAATGAAGGTATTGTATCTATCTTTACCCAGGAGTTAGATGCTCAAAAAGCCAAGAAGACAGAGATATCTATGTCACTGGAAGGGTTCTAAATTGATAAGGAGGAAGTGTTGACTACACATTTGGTGCTTAAAGTTTATAAGGTAACTGGACTGGATGAGATGCATCCAAGGACATTGAAGAGTGGAAATTATAAGGGCACTGAACAGTCAGTCTCCAGACTCAGGGGTGGTTCCAGAGGATTGGAGAATTGCAAATTTATATCCTTGTTCAGAAAAAGTTGCAAGGCCAGCCCCAGCAACTACAGACCAGTCAGTTTAGCATCAATGGTAGGCAAGTTTCTAGAAACAATTACTTAGGATGGAGTTTAGCAGTCATAGAAAAAAGCAAGCTGATTAGGAAAAGACAGCATGGATTTCTAAATGGAAAAAACTTACTGGAGATTTTTGAAGAGGTAACAGAAAGGGTCAATAAAGCTAATATTGTTGATATGGCTATACGTGGACTTTCAAAAGGCCTTATAACAGCTTGTGGGCAAAGTTATAGCTCATGGAATAAAATAGACAGTAGCAATGTGAATGCAAAATTGGTTGAATAATATGAAGCAGAGATTAATGATTAATGGATATTTTTTGGGAGGAGTGTCTGTAGTGTTTGCCAGGGATAGATATTGGGACTCTTTCTGTATCTGATATATATTCATGATCCAGCTGGTGATGTGTAGGGGAAATGTTTACGGGTGATACAAAGCTTGCAACTACTGTGAACTGTGAGCATATAAACTGTGAACATCGGCATCTCCACATCATTGTGAGGGAGACAGTGCAGAACTTCAAAAAGGACATAAGCAAGTTGGTGGAGTGACCAGATAGGTGGCAGATGCAATTCAGTGCAGAGAAATGTGAAGTGATGCATTTGGTAGGAAGAACATGGAGAAATAAAATGAAATGAGGGATAAAATTCTTAAGGGAGTGCAGGAGCAGAGGGACTAGGGTGTATATGTGCATACGTCATTAAAGTTAGCAGGACAGATCAATAATAAAGGATATAATTAATAAAGAATGTAGTTAATAAAGGGTAGCATATCCTGGGCTTTATTAATAAGAACATACAGAACAAGAACACATAGGTTATGGTGAACTTATACAGATACTAGTAAGAACTCATTGGAATATTGTATACAGTTCTGGGAGCCACACTGTAGAAAGAATATGAATGCATTGGAGAGAGTGCAGTAGAGGTTTACAACAATTGTTTCAGCGATGAGAAACTTCAGAAGAGATTGGAGAGTTTGGGACTTGGAGTTCTCCTCGGAGAGAAGAAAACTAAGAGGTGATCAGATAGAAAAGTTCAAAATCACAAGGGGTCTGAACAGGGTCCATGGAGAGAAATTGTTCTCATTTGTAAAAGGGCATAGATTTAAAGTGACTTCACAGAATGAATTATTTGAGTCTGGAATGCACTACCTAGAAGCCTGGTAGAGGCAGGTTCAATCGAGGCATTCAAGAGGGTACTAGATGATTATTAAAATAAAAAAGTTTGAAGGGACACCAGTAAAAGGCAGTACCATTCACCTAAGTCAAGATGCTAACTTGCAGAGCTAATGTAGACATGATGGGCTGAGTAGCCTCTTTCTGCACCATAACAATTCTGTGGTTTTTCTGGGTTGTTATGATCTCTGTAGAGATTGACTGATAACTTGAAACAAATGATTGAATTTCCAGTGGCCAACTCAAAGGAATTGCAAGAAATAGATTCAAGGTTTAAGACTTTTACTAGAGAAAACTAAAAGAAAATTTAGTTAAACATTACCAAATAGGCAACAAATATATTAAATTATTGGAAAAGATAGCCTTGCTAATGTCTTAACATGATTGATATCCCACTGCTGTACATAATATAATTACAACACACTCTCTACAAGATTATAGTTTCATGAGACGCAGGCCACAATCTCTCAGTTTGCTATTTTGCTAAAATGGTAATGTCCCATAATTGTTTAAGTTCTTTTCCTTCAGTTTCCTGAAAATTCCTGATGTGACTTTTAGCAGTAAGGCACACTCCAGTGATTCATTCTCCCAACCCCACGAGAGCACATCTTCCAGAGTCTTTGATTGTGAAGGGATGTATGCTCTTTGACCAAAGAGCATCCTCCCTCTCACATTCTGCCTCGTAACTCACAGAGGGCCAGCCGTCTTCTCCTCTCCACTGACCATTTTAGCAGCAGCTTTTATCTCTATGAATTCTCTCTCTCTCTTTCTCTCTCCAATTTCTTATCCAAAATCTCTGAGACTTAGAGTGGAATTTTCCCATCCCACCTGCCACAGGAATCGTAGCAGGCGGGACACGAAGGTTCATTGACCTCAGGTGGGATTTTCCAACCCTGGAGCGAACTCAACTGAAAAATCTCACCCAGAAAGTCTGTTCATTCAGCCCAGATGCTCCTTTCCTTGTTTGTAGGCATGAAGATTTTAGGTAGGATCTTCTGCTCCCCTGCCCCTGCAACATATTTTCCAGCAGTGGAGGTGTTTACCGTTGGCCAGCTGTAGGCAGGATCTCCTGGTCCTGCTGATACCAATAGCACTTTGTGTTGTTCGCCAACCACACCACCTGGGAACCTGTCGTGGGTTTCAACATTGGCAGAACCAAAAGTTTTCTCCTAAATCTGTACGAACCACAGACTTTTATTCTACTGCTTCTAAATATCCATGGAGTAAGTGATAAATGTATTTGCTGTAGCAAACAGAACTTGTTGAATAGAAGTATAAGTTAAAAAACAACTAAAATTAATCACCTGGGCTGTTCAATGCACCCATGCAGCAAACTGTAGGCTATGATGTAAATTTTCTCCTGAAAAATCACATCATTTTGATACATAACAGAACTGCTGGAAATCCTCAGCAGGTCAAGCAGCATCTGTGGAGGGAGAAACAGCATTAGCATTTCAGATCAAAGATATTTCATCATTAACATGAAATGTTAACAATATTTCTCTCTCCACAAATGCTACCAGAGCCATTGAATTTTCTCCAATATTTTTGATTTTAGTTTCAGATTTCCAGCACCTGCAGTATTTTGCTTTTACATTCTTACTCCTTGTTCCTCTGATACTTACAGACATGTTGTCTCATGCCTTAAACTCTCTTCAGAAACAATGGATTCCTACAAGACTGTCTTTCTTCAACAATCTCACAATCCATCACTTTGTTTCTTTCTGCTATTTCTTCTCTTTGACCTCTTTCTTCCAGAACCAGTAAAGATCTCCAGCACACTGCAATGCCAGAGGCCTCTTAATAGTCAAAATCTACAATAGAAACTCCAAGCTCTTCCAAAAAATGGACCAATGACTGCAGGGAAATGTTTACGAAATCCCCATAAGGCATTACCTGAACATAGCTGGGGATCCAGTTAAATAGTGTTTGAAATTATTTCTTCAATTTTTCTTGGTGGTAAGTAAAGAAGTAATATATTAGTCAGGAGGAAGGCACAGAAAAATCCATCTGCATTGTAATACATTATTTGATCCTGAATTCAAAACATATCTGATCCTCCTGTCTGCTTCGATAGAGAGATCTGGTCACCTGCATTAACATCCCACAGAAATTCAGACCTGCTATATAAGCAACGGTTATCGGGCAGAGGCAACACAGGGGCAGTTATATTTTCCATCGACTACTGTCCTAAATAACAAGACTGGAAACTGCGGAGGAGCAAGGGGAATTCAGTGTCAAGGTCTTCTATTCACTAAAAGCAAATACACAGAGTTACAATAGTAACCAGAAAGGCTATTGGAATGTTTTCCTCTCAAGAGGATCCAAAAATTAATGGGAAGAAGTTATGATTCCACTGTTCAGTATCTTGGTTAGATCTCAGCTGGAGAAGTGTCTTCAATTTCAGACACTTACACTTCAGGAAGTTTACAATGGTCTCAGAGATGGGATAACACAGATTTACAAGGTTTGCAGTATTCGATTGTGATGATCAACTGTATATACCTGGATTGCCTGAGGGCTGATCTAATTCAGATGTTTAAAATGTGAAAAGGATTTGACAAGGTAGATTTCAATAGAAAATAAATTCCTTTCCTGGGCACTAGGACCAGAGGGCACTATTTTCAAATCAGAGGTGAGCCATTCAGGAAGAAATTCAGGAAGTATCTTTCACTCAAAGAATTGTGCAAATGTGGAATTTCCTTGGATGCTGAGCCAGTTGAAACTTCCCAGAGTAAGTTTGATCAATATTTGTTAGGTGAGGGAAGCAAGGGAGATGGCCCAAAGATAAATAAATGGGATGGAGGTTCAGACCAGCCATGAGAGCATTAGGCTCTGAAGTGCTCAATGGCCTAATCCTACTCCTGTATTTCTTAAAAGGATGGTAAAAACGTAAAAAATTGTCTTAGAACATTGGAGTGAATCAGAAAACTATAAATACAGAAAGTATTTTATTTCTATTTTAAGAAGAACACATCCTTATTCTTAATGGTCAAATTACTTTCACACCTGAATCACATAAGATTACTATGAAACCTTATACAGACAACAAAACACTTGAAAAGAGAGGGAACTAATCTTCTCAGCAAAATCATACTCAAATCTAGTTTAATAACAGTAATGAGCATCTGAATGGGGGATAGTAGCTTATCTCCAATATTAAAGCCCTTCGAGCTTTTATCTACTGACAAAAACCACAGAATGGAATAGACCAAAAGGGAGTTATCATTCTTCATTTCCTGTCTCAGACAAAAAGAGCAGTGCCTGCTGGAGCTGATAGGTGTTTGATCAAAGAGTCAGTTGTTGTCAAGAGTCCAGCCAGACAGAGGAGCCTGATTGCTGCTGGACAAGTTAACTGCTTTGATCAGAATGGAGTTTGACTGCAGGCTCTGTTTATGCACACGGTGAGGAGGGGAGGCAGAACAGTCAAAGGAGTGATACATAAAAGTCAGGCACACATAGCTGACAATTGTGGTTTTATGGATTAAATAAATGGTAAGAGAATGTAACAAGATTGCTCAGAATAATGTTTACATCTGTGAAGCAACCTGCTTGCACTGTCGTTTATTGACCGTCTGAAATGTTTCCAATGTTGTGGTTTTTTATCGTTTTATTGATTACATGATATTTTATCAATGCATTTCTCCTTCAGGTAGATTTACATTCAATATTACTTGATAGTATGTTTAATTAAATATATTTTGGTCAAGAAATGTGCAATAATTCTGCCATCATGTGAATTGTAACTTTTTTAATGTTTATGATGACAGAAAATTGTAATTAAAGTATGTGGATGTTTCAATGACATTTCATGTGTTTGAAAGTTTCCTCTAAGATACCTTTGTGTCATTTATGACATGTACCATGTGGACACCATAATGAAGCACACCGAGGTCAGAGATAATTTTAACATGAACTGCGAATATATTATCAATCAGAACAATTTAACTTTTTAGCTACAACACTTTAACAATTTCCCATTGAGATTTGAGAAAATAAATTGCACACATACACATCTTTTTGTACCTTTCCTCCCTTAGTTTCCCCTTCCTCATGACAAATTAATAGATTGAGAGGTTAGACAAGAGACTAGTCCTCAGACCTCTTCTGGATCCACTACACTAGTCAAGAACAAGTGCAACCCTCCAGTTGCCTGTGAGAGAAAGCATCTCTGAAGGTCTGGAGAATTTGGGACCTCCCTTTGGGATATTATGAACACTTGGGACAAAAGGGTAATTAATTTACTGCTGAATAACTGGTTGAAAACCTGCCAGATTTAACTTATGATGCTCAGGAGAATTACATCACTTTGCAGTATAGCAGCTGCTGGAATGAAAGCAGACTCGGTGAAAAATTGTTTAAAACGATGATTGTGGTGATTGCTGTGGATTTAGTCTTATGACTGCTCATTGTTGTTCAAAGCAATCAGCCATGAAAAAGCCAACAATGCATTTATTTTAACATTGGCAAGACAACATATGCTTATCAACGTAAAGCTTGTCAGTGCTGGAGAAGAAGATATTTTCCTACTTAGAATCATAGAATCCTACAGTACAGAAGGAGGCCATTTGGCCCATCAAGTCTGCATCGACCACAATCCCACCTGGGCCCTATTCCCAAAACCCGATGCATTTACGCTAGATAGTCCCCCTGACATTAAAGGGCAATTTGGCATGGCCAATCCACCTAAGCGGCATATCTTTTAACATAAAACATAGAACACTACAGCACAAACAGGCTCTTTGGCCCACAGGTTGCGCCGAACATATCTATACCTATCAGGCCATAGAGCTATCTATAACTCCCAATTCCATTAAATCCCATGTATTCATCCAGAAGTCTTTTAAAACACCCCAGCAGTTCACCTCTACCACCACTGATGGCAGCTGATTCCACTCACTCACCACCCTCTGAGTGAAAAACTTACCCCTGACATTTCCTCTGCACCTGCTCCCCAGTGTCTTAAACCTGTGTCCTCTCATAGCGACCATTTCAACCCTGGGAAATAGCCTTCAAGAATCCACCCTATCTATACCTCCCAACATTTTATAAACCTCTATCAGGTCGCCTCTCAACCTTCGCCTCTCCAGGAAGAAGATACCTAGCTCCCTCAATCTATCATCTAGTTCCCTCAACCTATCTTTTAACATATCTATGCCATTAGATATAGCATGAAGTCTTAAAACTTTCTCTACATTGGTCAATCTGGCTCAGTTGTTAGCATTCTTGGTTGTGAGGAAGGAAGTTGCAGATTCAAGCAAAGGTTGTGTGTTCAAGCTCTAGCCCAGATTTGATTACACACACCTTTATTGTCCTTCATAGAAACTAAAAACAGGAGTTGACCATTCTGACCTTCAAGCTTCATTTTTGAATCATTTTTGATCATGGCTGATCACCAAATTCAACATCCTGATTTCGTCTTCCCCCATAATCACTTGATCCATCTAGCCCCAAGAGCTATACTTAATTCCTTCTTGAAATCAGATGGAAGCAGTAATTCTCTGGCCATTCACACCTCACCTCAGCTGTCAGTGAGAATGGAGAATTTGGCCCTCAGTCAAATCTCCATCCACTGTACCGGGACTGGAAAATCCCAGCCCGGACATTGGGAGTTCTCCATGTTATTCTTTCAAACACACTGAGCAGATAGGCAGGGCACATTTCTGGCCAAATGCGTTTTGATTGTTTCAATGAACATTGATGAGATATCTAGCACTTTAATTCTTCCGAAAACAATTGATCCCAGGTTCCACAAGGAAAGGTTCTCATTTTCACATATTACTGAAATATGAGAATACAATGACAAATCATATTTAGTTAAAATTATAGAGGCCAAAACTCCATAGCCCTTTAGGTTTACATAAGCGTGTTAGCGGTTCAACAGAAGGGCCATAAGGCTAGGATATGACTTGAGTATGTTAGGTCTTGATTTTCCCCAGTTGTTTCCAAGTAGCAAAGGGACAATCCCCTTCCCACCCCAAACAAGGTCAGCATGTGACAAGAGGTGTACCTGGGATGATCAGACTCTGGCTGGCTTGGTCTGGGCTAACACTTTGAGTGATGTAAGCTGGGCCAACCTGAGGGCTCAGGTCAGTTTTTTAAAAATCTGAAGTATTTTCCAGATACATTTTAGCCAGGTACCTCCTGTTACCTTTTACAACCGTCCCCCCCTCCCCACAAAGTTGTTCTTTCATTTGTTTTATTTAAATTGAGCACCCACTGTCTAATGCTGTGAACATTGCTGACAGTCACAAGCAAGTTTACCTGTGGCCTCACACTAGAAGGTTGAATGCTTGTGATTTCAGGCCTGCAATATATTGAAGTGAGCAGCATTATATAGAAGAGGTATCAGAAACGAGGAAAAAAATATCTTTGGCAGAAAGTCACAAATGAAATTCGGTGGGAGTTATGCCTGAATGATTTCAAAGTGATTGCATTGCTCTCTGTCTCTTATCAGCCAAGCTGACAGGTCAGCCTGTTCTGTATGAGAGTGTTTGGTGCAGAAGTTGCAGCACTCACTCCTTGATATCCATTGACATCCACCAGATGAAAAGCACCCAACCCTCAACAAACAGGTCAATACTAATTAGCACTGCATAACAAGTCATTTTATCATTGGTATAATACAATTCATTCTGAAACAAGAATGAGACAGATTACATACAAGCATTTCCTTAAAAGTTAACACAATTAGAAAAGAATAAATGTCTCATTTCTGTTCCTTTGCATCACTTACTACCGTTAAATAAGTTCCATTCTCGCAAATATAATTGCTGTTATTTCAGTATCTAGTTAATTATTAACCCAAGTTTTGTACACTTTTTTGCAGTAATAAACAATGGGGTAAAACAATGGTGGTGAAAAGTATGCAATAATGTCCCAGCACTCCGTTTAAAACAGCACACAGGTTTCTTTTCCATGGAAATCAGCAGAAAATAAAATCCATCTGGCCATTTGCTATCGTTTATTTCGCATTACTGCACGAACCTTTAACTGCAGCAAACCTTTTGCTGTATAGTTATAGATAAGCTAACAGAATTCTTTTGGCATCATTTGCAGGGATAATCATATGTAAAAACAATGGAGACATTCAGCTTCTAAGCTATTCTACCATTCATGAGATTGTTGCAATCCAGGTAACTACAGTTGGGTGAATCACGTCAGTAAATCAGTTTCAAGTGCTAGGTCTGTACTCAGGATACAATGCTTAGTTTTTTTTTGTAACAAATTGGAAAGTACGCAATCCAGCCAAAAGCAGGCCTAATTATCTCTCAATGTAGGCCACTCAGGCAATCTAGTTCCCTGTCCCTGACAGGATACATACCCCTCACTAATGTAGGTGGCAATCCCAAAGCATTTCATGGCCAAGTAATTTTGTGTTGTAGTTGCTGTTGGCAACTGCAGCAGCCAATTTGCACACGGCTGGCAATGAGTTAAATAACATAAATATTTTTGCTGGTGGTGTTTGAAGGACAACTTTTCTATCCATCTTCAAATAACAATGCGGATTTTTCTTTACATCCATTTAAATACGCAGCTAGGTTTCCCATTTTATGCCTAACCTGTAAAGCTGTGGTTCTGACAATGCAACATTTCTTAAGCACTGTAGTAAAGTGTCAGTCTGCTCAAGGCCTGGGACTGGAAGCCTCACTTTTCTCGTTCAGAGATGGGATTGATTGCACTGAGTCAAGTTGAATCAAGATGCCTATTATAATCACAGGCATTGTGGAAGCTTCTCAGTTGGTCTTTTTTGTTCACAGCTGGCAACTGTTTAACTGCTTTGTGCTGTTGGCTCCAACTTCCCACTGCCACACAACTCAAAGGAGACCACAGTGCACCTCCTTTTGAAATATCCTTCCCAACTTTGTTTTTTGTTGCAAAACAAAATAAGCAGCAATGAAGGAGAGATGGTGTTCAGATAAAGGACAATCAATAGTGGAAGCAAGGAGAAAACTAGAGACCATGATGTGCAACACAGAAGCTGGAAGCAAGTGGTCTTATATTTGCTTGAGATGCAATATGGATTGGCCCAGCAAATTGCCCTATAATTTATTTGAGATCTCACTGAGTTGCTTAGGATGAACACAGAAACTGGTGAGTAGATAGAATGGATTAATCACTTCCTTAGTTGGGACAGTCCAGAACAAAGAGAACCTTAAAATGAATGCTGGACCAATAGGAATTATGACAGGGAGGACTCCTTCATGGAAAGGGTAGTTGCAATCTCTTTCATTCCCTCTTCCAAAAATCAGCTGAGGCCAGGTTTAATTGAAAAATTCAAAACCAGGTTTGTTAGATTTTTATTAGACAAAGTTGTAAGAGTGAGCAAACCAAGGTAAGTACATGAAGTAAAGTTACAGAGCAGGCTGAGGGACAGAATGGCCTTATCATATTCTTGCATTCACTATCCAAAGCTGGTGAGCTGGCTGATCCCTACAGTGCAGGAGGAGACCATTGGGCCCATCAAATCTACATCGATCACAATCCCACCCAAGCCCTATCCTCACAAGCCCATCCATTTACCTAGCTAGTCCCTCTGACACTAAGGGACAGTTTAGCATGGCCAATCCACCTAACCCACATATCTTTAGACTGTGGGAAGAGTATTCTCTGAATCTATCATAGAATAATAGAATCTCTACAGTGCAGCAGAAGGCCATCACAATCCCACCCAGGCTCTATTCCCATAACCCTGCTGATGTCCGTGACACTAGAGTCAATTTAGCATGATCAATCAACCAAACCCATACGTTTTTGGATTGTGGAAGTAAAAGGGAGTACTTAAAGGAAACCCACAAAGATATGGGGAGAATGTGTAAACTCCGTGCAGACAGTGACCCAAGCCGGTAATCAAACCTAGGTCCCCAGCGCTGTGAGGCCACACTGTGCCACCACAATGGTTATTCCCCTCAGTTGTTGCATCTTCTGCCATTTAATGTGGAGAGTTTGCTGGATAGTCTTGATGTGCTATTGTCTCGAGAAGCAGCAGTCTCATCTTTCTCTGTACCTGCTGCCGGGCACTTGTCTTGTGAGCTGCACTGAAACTGATGTTTGGGCAGCAGTGAGAATTGTCAAATGTTACTTAATGGCTTTTTCAATCTAATATCCGAACAGCGTAGTCAGACAAGAAAGCCTGGTGTATTTTCAATATTGATGCCTCCTCCCATTAGCTGTATGAGGATTCCTGGAAAATGCTCTATGTGAAGGATCTCACACAGTTGTCAGATTCCACCTGGTAGACTTTAGCTGTGATAAGCTATCATACAAATTTGTATAGATGTGCCTGCTGGACTCTTCCACAGTCACTACCAGATCTTGCAGGGTGTTTTCCAAATCTTGAATGACTTGATAAAACATTTATGTTCAGATAGAAGCCTTTTGCTAGATGACAGCCTTGTGAAGTTTGGGCTGTACTACTGAAGAACATGATTTGGCCTTCCAGTCAACCGACTCCTAATCCCCCATTGTTACTACCTTTCTCATCATGGTGTTTGATCCATCCCGTGTTTCCTCTGCAAATAAACAATCTAATTTGCTGCTGGTGGCATTTGCAACAGGAAGAGTGACTGATGCAGGAAATGGTAATGTTGAGTTTCTTCACTAGTCAAACTGAAGAGGAACATTTATTATGATACGAATTAAAAGACGTTCCTTCAAATTGCAATTGCTTAGTAATATTGTGTGCATCCTGATGAAGTGCTTCACTGTGTGCCTGTAAAACAGCAAATGAATGCATGGCTGCATGAGTAGTGAGTAAGTGAACTGCTGAATGAATGAATGAGTGAATGAGTGACAGAGAGAAAAGAAATTTTAAAAAAAGGATGATACTAATCGTAATGATGGGAGAGGCTACAGACCTCAACCTGCCCTGCGCTCTGTCTCTGTAATTCCCAGTGTTGCCTTTTAACACATGTATTTGTAATTCACATTTACAAATTATAATTATGGCACTACAGAAAGGCAGGCATGTGGTGGTATTCTGACAAGATTGTGTAATCCAGAGATCCAGGATTAAGTATCTGGGGATTTTGGTTTGAATCATACCAATGATTGTGAAATTTGAATTCCATAAAAATCTAGAATTGAAAATTCTAATGATAACCATGAAATCTTTGATATTTGAATTAATCTGGAAACCTGCCATCCTCACTTGGTCTGGCCTACATGTTTCTCCAGATCTACAATACAGTGGACTCTTAAGTAACTGAGCAAGACACTCAGTTCAAGAACAATTGAAGATGGATAATAAATGCTGGCCCAGCCAGCAATGCCCACATCCCATAATTTTTTTTTTTAAAATTAGCTTTAAGTTATAGCTAATTTTCTCTAACTGCATGCCCAGCGGAGAGGATTATATGTTTGCTTGAATGCTTCGTATTTGGCAACAATCATGTGTATCAAACTGTGAGGAAATGTGGTGAATGTAAATTTTGTAAATTTACTTGAGAAAACCCTTACCTTTTATGATTTTGACACAAAGCAAACCTCCTGGGTAAGCAAAGGCCTTCTGGGAATTGGAACAGCATTTATTCAAGTGAAATATGACTGAAGAGTCGTAATGAACACAAAATATTAACTCTGTTTCTCTTCTCCGCAGATGTTGCCAGGCCTGCTAGAATTTTCCAACATGACCTGTTTTTATTTCAGATCTCTGTATTTTGCTTTTATTGAAATACGATTGCAATGTTGGAAACATGGCAGACAATTTGTCCTCAGCAAGATCCAACAAGTACCAATGTGATAATGATCGAGGTAAAAATATTTTTCCTGAATGTTTGTTGAGAAATAAATATTGGCCAGAACACCAGCGAGAACACCACCTGTTCTTCTTCAAAATTGTGCCATGGGATCTTTAATATCCAGTTGAGAGAGCAGATAGGTCCTCGGTTTAACATTTCATTTTATAGCTGGCACGCCCGACAGTGCAGGAGTCCCCTATATATCTCTTCTTCTTGCAGGTCATCTTTAAATCCATTGACTACCACTTCACACCACAGTCACGTCGTGAATGGTGGAGTTATCTCAATCCTTGAGCTAGTTATTTGAACACCAACAAACTTCACTTTTATTTACCTGACAGATATTTGGAAGATAGCCTTGAGAATTTCATTCAGGTTTTAAATTTTAGTAATGACATTGAGATCAATCTTTTTTTTCTAGTACAGAGGGTTTTTTTTAACTGAGTGTCTGTCTTTTTAAGCACTTGCCTAATTTAGGACTTGCTACATATACTTGTTTTTGGACAATCTGTCATGTGATTTGACTCCTCAGGCCAGACAGGAAAGCTGGTCTTTAGCTGCTGCACTATATTTCTGATTAGCAACAATATTCACAACTGTTGAAGACAAAAATAATTTTTTTTTCCCCTGAGGACAGTTATTGATTTCTATATGTTATCTGGAAACAAACCTTTCTGCAACAGTGTGAAAAAATTTAATTTAATTCTAATGATGCAAAAACCACAAGAGTACAGTCTGACTGATTCCTGAATGGCAGGAGAATCTAAAGAATGGGATATGTTTTCCAGGGCCCTGACAAATTATTCGCCATGTGCAAAGCTTTATAACAGCTCATGCCTATCGGAAAATTTAGTCCATATTTTACACCCACTTAGAGAACATGACATCATAGATCTTGCTGAAATTAAAAGAATATTTACAGCTTTTTCAATTCATCATGTATGCATGAACTAAAGACAGCATCATTTACAAAAACAACTTGAGACCAAATTTATTAAATTCAAATTCATAGCTTGTCATAGTGGAACTTAACCTCACAATCTCTGTATTGCTGGCTCAGTACCGCAATCATTACTCAAAGAAACATTTCTAAAGTTTTAGGATGCCAGGTTATTTCCAGGTTAACTATCTGCAGGCAACACAATATTTCCTGGGCCAATATATCAACATCCTGGGGCTTAACATTGACCAGAAACTTAACTTGACTAGCCATATTAATACTGTGGCTACAGGAGCAGGTCAGGGGCTATGAATCCAATTGCAGGTACTCACCTCTATTGACTCCACAAAGCCTGTACACCATTCACAAGGCACAGGTCAGGAGTATGATGGAATACTGTCAACTTATTTGGATGGGTTCAGCTCCAATAACATTCAAAATGTTTGACATCATCCAGGACAAAGCAGCCTGTTTGATTGGCGTTCCAGCCACAAACATTCACACTCTCCACCACCGATGAACAATTGCAGCAGCAGTTTGTACCAACTACAAGATGCATTTCAGGATCACACCAAGGAATCTTAGGCAGCACCTTTCAATCCTTGACTGCTACCATCTAGCAAGACAAAGACAGATATATGAGAATACCACTACCTGCAAATTTCCCTCCAAGTCACTCACCACTCTGACTTAGAAATATTTTGCTGTACCTTCACTGTCAAATTACTGGAATTCTCTCCTCAACGGCACTTTGGATAAACGTACACCACTGGGACACCAGTGGTTCAAGAAGGCAGCTCACCACCACTTTCGCAGGGGTATATAGGGATAGACAATAAACACTTTGTTTTGGATGATGTCAACTTCTTGAATGTTTTTGGAATTGCACCCATACAAGCAATTGGGGAATATTGTAGGTATTGCTCACTTGCTTGTGGAGAAGCAAGTAGATAGTGAACAGGCTTTGAGGAGTCGGAGGTGAGTTACCCACTGGAGTATTCCTAGTCTGTAAATTAATTCATTACAAATAAGAAATGCATAAAATCTCCCAAAAATTGAACAAAAGCTCTTAAAATTGTCTCTGAAGTCATTTTGGAACATTGGCCAATAGATTTTGTTTGTAACACTTCTCAAGAATGAGAATACAGTTTGAAAACAAGTAGATAAATAAACACCACAGTAAGAAAAGGGTGTGTGAACTTTATATTTAGAGAGGGTAAGAATGGCAAACAGAAGCACACAGAAAAAGCCACATAAGCAGTAGTTACAGGAAGAGTGAATGATTTTATATCCATTCTATTGTTCTGCTGCTCTGATGGCCCCCAATATGCCTTAGCAAGATTGTCCCCATCGAGCTTCTAGTCTACAGCACTTGCAACATGCCAGAGGCCATAAAATTGCCCTTCCTGTAGTCTTAACTATTTTACTTGACTGCTTATCTCCATGGTGTAGACAGCCAATCCACTTCCCAAATCGCCCTTGGGAAACTTCTCCAGTGGAATTTCCCAACATGGCTTCCATTCTCCCCCCCCACCTCCCATTTTTCTGATCCTCCTGTTCCCCCCACCCTTCCCCATTTAACTATTACCGAGCCTACTCCACGGCATCGGAGAGTTCAGCTCAATGTATCTGCTCATTGATGTCATCATCAGAATCGAGTAGTTATGGAATTTTCTGTTTTTATTGCAAATATTTAATTCAGAGGAGGTCTGCTAATTCAAGAGAAAAGCAGTCTATAGTTTGAAAGTATATGATTAGTAGATTTTTTTGTCTTCACAATTGAGACAAATTATCATACGCCTTGCTCACCATATGTTCCATTTTCCTTTACTTCCCTGTTTTTCTCTTATCCCAGGGTGTTATTTTAATTCTTGCAACTATCATCTAATTATTGCAGACTTCTCAAAACGCATCCATTGGGAATTTCCTCCGGGTTATTCCCAATTGGCTTCAGTGGAAACCCTGGTTACATATCTGCCAATGAGATTTCTGGCAGCCATTGTAAGAAACCTATGCTCATGTTCTCTCCGTGTCTGCG
Source organism: Sphyrna mokarran (assembly GCA_024679065.1). NCBI lineage: Eukaryota > Metazoa > Chordata > Chondrichthyes > Carcharhiniformes > Carcharhinidae > Sphyrna > Sphyrna mokarran. The sequence goes on from JAGIQG010000005.1 coordinate 98,032,397, forward strand.
TGTTTTTGCTCTGGGTGCTCTAGTTTCTTCACATATTCCAAAGACGTACTGGTTAGGTTGACTGTTCATGCTAAATTGTCCCTTTGTGTCAGAGAGATTGTTGCTGTCAGTGCAGGCTTGATAGGTCAAATGTCCTCTTTCTGCATAGGGATTCTATGATTCTCCAATTTGTCCCACTGCTCTCTGCTCGAATTTCCTCAGTCTGGCTTCCATTCCACCACAGCACTGAGATTGCCACAGTCCAAGTTATTAATGATGTCCTATGTGATTGCAAACACGGTATCTTATCTCTCCTTGGTTTTCTTTGATGCTACATCTTTCCAAAATTGCTACATCTTTCCATTGCCATACCATTGTACTTTGTTTCCATTTCTATATGCCCAATACAATCAGCATTTTACTTACAATGACTTGTTCATCTGTGCATACATAGGCATCGCTAACGTGTCTTAAACTTCCAGCATTAGCTACTCCCATTGCTTATGTTACAATTCCCAAAACTAGCATCCATAAGAAGGGTACAGCTTCAATACTGATAACAACCAGCTTTCTCTCTACTCCTGTTCTTGACATTGTCTAAGCACCTGTCTGTTGAGTAGCCCAATACTTTTTCCAATTAAACATTGACAAGACTGTTATTAGTGTCACACTAAAAACTTCTAATTTCAACACTCTTTCTGAAGCTTATGTAGCTTCAGAAGTTTGTTCCGACAGCATGCAACTTTGTTATCCCATTTTACTCTAAATTCATGTTAATACCCCACATCCCAATTCGTTGGCAAGTCTGTCTACTTGATGTCCACATGATGATTTCCTTAATCAGCACCTCATACCCAGCAGTGCTGAATTGCTAATCTATCCCTTCAGTGTCTCCAGGTTCAGTACCTTGAACAATCTCCTCACTGACTTTTCAACTTGCTCTTTAAATAAATTCCAACTCATCTTGAACTGCACTACTTATATCAAATCCTATTCTAAGTCCTGCTCACCTATCAATCACATCATTATCTGTTTACCACCCCACCCTCCATCCTTCCAAGAGTGGCACAAAATGCTCATTCACATCCCCAAATCGTTCGATTTCCACAGCTTCATTCCACTTACTTGTGATACCTGTTCCAGCACTACATCCAGTTTGCATCCTCCTCCCTTAATGAACTTAATTATTATGCATTTTCCTTTCTGAACTGCCATTTTCAATGATCACAGCCCCATGTTGCAGTTTACTTCCTGGATTAGCAAGGAACTGTTTGAAAGCACTAAAAGAGATCATTTGGTCCTTTATCTTTGTGCCAACTTTCCATACAAATAACTCTGCTGCTCCCAATCCCCTGCCATTTTCCTATAGCCCAGCAATTCTCTCTTTTCAGGTATTTATCCAATTCTAATTTTAAAATGTCATGATTGAACCTGCCTCAACCAGACGGCGAATGCATTCAGATCCAAAGCATATGTTTGCTTGGCTGTAGTTTGCTTCAAAATGTGAAGATTTGGTTGTTCTGGTAAATCATTCCAAGAGGTACACAAATCAGCAGAAATTAAATAGAATATAGTATTCAATGGAATCCACACAACAAAATACACGGCATTTATTTTTAAAAATTTACAGCTTAAACTTTACCTTTTATTCCAAACTCAAATAAAGCAATACTTCTCTTCTATTGCATTTAAATCTAAAGCCTCAATTCTAATCTAACCTAGGCAGTGGAAATAGCAGTTGTCATTTTGCACCCTGGCAGATATAATCTGTTCAGTTTAGAACTGGGGGTTGTCATCAATTGGTCTGTTATGACTTTTCTTCGTAATAGCATTCAACCTTTAAAATCACTCCTCTAATTGATAAACTAATCAGATAGGTTTCACATGACCCATCTTGATTATCAACTTTCCTGAACCTAATAGCAAGAGCTCCATGAAACATATCTTTTTATCTTCTCTCCCCCTCAAGGATTAATACTAAGCTCTGCACTTTACAGGGAAGTGTTTGTATCTGGTCAGTAAACAGCTATTGTTCTGCTCTACTTATCTATAAAGAGCTGGAAAATTCAAAGATTTCGCTAAATTGCTTTTTAAGTGTTTACTGACTGGAGCTGTCAGATTACGATCAGACCCTAAGTCTGGAGGCTAATGGAACTTTGACAGTTGGAGAACTTTTCACAAATGGCATAATTGTTATGCCATGCGAGACAGTCTTTTAAACATAAAGGATTATAAGGGATGCTCAAGAGGAAACAACATCTAGGGCAACATAGAAACACCTCTGACTGTTGCTATTTCTTTAGTTACTCAAAACTGCATTTAAATATTGCACTTTCATTTTCTGAATTTTTGATTTGTCTTCAGTGATAATGGATGTCTGTCACACATCTGAATTTTTTGTGCAAAATTCTTGGGGGAGAAAACTGCGAGCACAGTGTAGTCAAAGCAAGCTGCAGCGGAGGGGTTCAGTCTGTCGAGGAGGATACTGCCAAATGGGTAATGGAAAATGGGCCATCCCTTTTGCACGTTGACCCATTATCTTTTCCTTTGTCAGTAATCAACAAAATTGGATTGCATGTGAGGGCAGTCACGTTACTATCCCCAACATGACTTTTACCCTGATGGTTAATCCAACCATATCCTTGTGTTACTGTAACTCAGTTTATGACCTGTGACCTCCAATGAATTGAGGTTAGAATAAATGATTTGGCCTGATATAGTACTTGTGACATTGATTCCTGAATGTTCTGTGATGACAACCTATTGTTTGTGAATAAATGATTTATCTGCGTTTGTGCCGGCAAAGAAAGTTTTAACAAGGAGTATTGCAGCAGTTCGCTGTGTATTCATATTCGCACTTTCAAAGTTCATAATGGGTGACAGTTCCACCTAATAGTTCTTCTTCATGTCCCTATTTAAGTGAAACTAAAGTGCTATTCCAGAGCTGCTCGTCTGTTTACTACTCAGCAACATGATAATTCAAAGCAAGGACACTGACAATGTGCTGGGGGGAATTATCAAGTAATGACGATGGTCTGCAACTTCTTCAACTTCATTCACTTTCAAAGACAATTTGTTGAGTTTCAATCAGAATAGGAAGTAAGAGCAACCTCTAAAAGAATGCTAAAGGTGTCATTAGTACATTTGAATGTTACCATCTTTAATTCTCACTTTATAAGCATTCCACTCAATCCAATATGTGGATTGCATCACAAGTAGAGTAGCTATTCCAATAAAAAAAGACGACTGATATTGTAACTTCGGGACAGCTATCCCACAGCCTAGTAAAGCAATAGCCTGATATAGTCATACTCAGTAAGAAGTCTGACAACACCAAGTTCCAACCGATTTATTTGATTGTAAACTCACAAGCTTTTGGGGTTTGCCCCTTTGTCAGGTGAATGGAGAGTTCTGGCCTCAGACAGAGCATATAACAGCACAGACAGTTTACAGATTACTGATTAGAATGTGAATCTTTACACCTAACCTGCTATTCAAGTCTTAAAAACGCTGACAATGTGAGTGGAAGGAGCATTAAGCCCAGGTTAAAGAGGTGTGTATTGTCTTCAGACAATATAGTAAGTGAGATTTAGCAAACCCAAACTCTGCCCTGTCATGTGTCATGAAGGCCACCTTGGAAAATGCTTACCCGAATGTCCGAATTACTGAGCAGAGACTGATAGCAAGTTCCTCACACATGAGGACAGGCTCAACAGGGATCTTGGGTTCATATCGCACTACCTGTAACCCCAATGACTTGCCTGGGTTTGCTAAACCTCACTTACTGTACTGTCTGGAGGCAATACACATTTCTTTAACCTGGGCTTAATGCTCCTTCCACACACATTGTTGACCTCTTTAAGACTTGAATAGCAGGTTAGGTGTAAAGATTCGCATTCTAATCAGTAATCTGCAAACTGTCAGTGTGTTATATGCTCTGTCTGAGGCCAGAACTCTCCATTCACCTGACGAAGGGGCAAACCTCGAAAGGTTGTGAGTTTACGATCAAACAAATCAGTTGGACTGAAACCCAAAATTGTCAGACTTCTTACTATGTTTACCACAGTCCAATTTCGACATCTCCACATCATAGTCATAATCACCAAATTGTACCTTATAAGCGAATGTTCCGGGCACACCATTGCCTTCTTTGGGTGTGCTTTGTCCCAGGGCAGATCCAGCAGAGGTAATGGCATAGTAGTACACTGTCAGGACAGAGTTGTCTTGAGAGCCCTCAACATTGATTCTGGACCACACGAAGACTCGCAGCCAAAAGGGAAAACACTGGAAAATCTCAGCAGGTCTGGCAGTATCTGTAAGAGGAGAAAAGAGACCATAAGACAAAGGAACAGAATTAGGCCAGTCGGCCCATTGAGTCTACACTGCCATTCAATCATGGCTGATACTTTTCTCATTCTCATTCCTCCGCCTTTTCTCCATAATCCTTGATCCCTTTATTAATCAAGAACCTACCTATCTCTGTCTTAAAGACACTCAGTGACCTTACCTCCACAGCCTTCTGTGGCAAAGGGTTCCATAGATACAACACTCTGGCTGAAGATATTTCTCCTCACCTGTTTTAAAGGATTATCCCTTTAGCCTGAGGTTGTGCCCTTTGGTTCTAGTTTTTCCTACTAGTGAAAACATTCTCTCCACGTCCACACCATCCAGGCTTTGTAGTATTCTGTAAGTTTCAAAAAGATCCCCCCTTATCCTTCTAAACTCCAACGAGCGCAGACCCTGAGTCCTCAGCCGTTCTTCACACAACAAGCTCTTCATTCCAGGAATTATTCTTGTGAACGTCCTCTGGACTCTTTCCAAGACCTTCATTAGATACAGGATCCAAAACAGTCACAATACTCCAAATGGGGTCTGACCAAAATCTTATACAGCCTCAGAAGTACATCCTTGTTCTTGCATTCTAGCCGTCTCAACATGACTGCTAATATTGCATTTGACTTCCCAACTGCCGACTGAACCTACACATTAACCTTAAGAGAATCTTGAACAATGCCTCCCAAGTACCTTTGTATTTCTGATTTCCTAAGTATTTTCCCATTTACAAAATAGTCTATGCCTCCATTCTTCCTTCCAAAGTGTATAACATCACACTGATGTTTCAAGCCCAAATGACCTTTTGTCAAAGCTAGAAAGCGTAGAAAGTGGGAGATACTTATACTGCAGGAGGAAGGAATGAAAGATGAGACCCAGCCATAGAAACCAGGGGGAAAGACTACTAATAGCTTTCCACAGAAAAAATAAAGGGTGTGAATGGCCAAACGGCAGGAAGTTGTAAAGTGTGACAGATGGAAATGTTGGGGGGGGGGGGGGGGGAGGTGAAGAGTACGAGAAGGCAGGAATGTGAGAGAGGTAGAATGTAGAAAAAGAGAAGCAGAGGGAAGAAAAGGTAAGTGAAGGGGGATGAAGTAGAGGGAAAGAAAAATGAACAAAAACAATAAAGAAATAAAAGGCAGAGAACAGAAACAAATTAAAACAAAATAGAATGAAAACAAGATGTCGAGGTGGGTTAGAGCACATTTTACCTAAACCCTCATGGCATTAGGTAAAACATGGGAAAGGAAACTTCCTGCTGGCTACCATCAACCGGACTATCAGTAGTCCTCCATGTTGAATGTTGGAAGAAGCATCGAGGGTTTTAAGGGCGGAGATTGTATCCGGGTGAGAGATTTAATGTCTATCACTATGGTTAGCTTGGTATATGCCTCTGGTGTCCAAGTTCTAAAGGATATGGCTGCCAGACTGGGTCTATACCAAGTGGCGAGAGAACGAACGAGTGATAAAATCTATGGGATTTCATCCTCACTGATCTACCTGATCAAACACATCTACCTAAGATGGTATTAGTAGGTTGATTTAGCAAGATTTAGCCCTTATGAATCAATATTGCCTGTATTTTTTGCTAAGTTAACATCAAAGAAGTAAACCTCAAGTCTCCTCAAGAAAGATATTGCCGCAATTTCATCCAGAATTGTTTGGTGGGTATACAGTTGTCTGAGTTCTTTTTTTGAAACTGGGTCCCAGATTAATTTATCATACTGGGTATGCTGGAAATCTGAAATATAAATATTAATGACTGGAAATACTCAGCAGATCACATAGCATCTGTGGAGAGAGAAACAGTTACGGCTCTCTCCATGAATGCTGACTGAGGTATTGAATATTTCTAGCACTGTTTTGTTTGGAGTCCATGGTGACTTGTTCTGTGCTCTGCATTTAGAAGTCAGAGAAGTGAATGCTAATATAGTAATGAAATGCCATTTTCACCTGTCTTTCATATATATTTTAGTAATAAGTGTGCTAATACCATTACTGGAAAATGGTGGTGTAATCAAATCTGGTGGCAGAACATCAATATCTCATCAACCTATATTTTTATTCTGTTGACAGACTTTCCAATCTGGGGACCTTTGATCCTTTCTGTGCTATCCAATCAGAATGCAAAACATTCAATGAGCACTTAGTGATTGAAATTAATCAGCGGACTATTTAGTAATGCATTGGTTAACAAGCTGTATAAAATTCTAATGTGCAGAAGGCTAAACACCTAAAATTGCAGCCTGATGGAATTTTATTTGAACAGGTTCTCTAATTGTTCCTGCAAGATCAACCCAATTTCTATCCCCTATTGAACCAGAGCACCTTGAAATGATGACTAAAATTTGTGGGTGGATTTTACATATCCTTATGAATTTCCTCCATTTCCCTGAGGAATTAATCCATTTCAATTAAATGGGTTACACCTGCATTAAAATGGCAAAGGAAGGAAGGAAGGTCGTATGACCTTGCATTATATTTCTTCACTAATATTATTGACAGAAATTTTTAGTCCAAGCCATTTATTGACATATTGTTACATTGTAATCCAAGATATACATTAATTATAGCTGACATGAATGAGAAAAGACTATTTATACAATCTTTTACAACTTTACATTAGTGATTCTCTTTCACAAGAACATAAGATAAATTCACATGAGCCTTTCTATGTGGCCCACCTATGTTCATTCATCCAGGAAGTGCCACCATCACAACACTTAACTGTTTCCAAAGTGAAGGCAGAAAGTGGAACACCAGCACTTTGGCTATGTGAAATTGTCACTTCACTGAATATTTTGTGAAGCCGCAAACCTCAGAACTGGCCACTATATCAATGTCGTGTGAATATGATTAAATCTTCCATCTATCATTTTCACAGTTGACAGCTCAGTGTGCATCAGCAAAACCAGCACATTGAATTCATTTGTTACACCGATAAATGGAAAGATTCTTGAGGTGGGCCATGAATTTTGCCAAATATCTTAATGGGAGGGTCATTTTTATGCGGGGCTGCCATTTTTGACTTTTAGGCCATAAAACTTAAGCCGGTGTAATTTTTTTTGTCAGGCCTGTTATGAACTACTGCTAATGTGGGAAGACACAAATCTAAAAGCATCACAAAACTGTCATCAAGAATAGTGTTGGAGCTTTACAGTGTCACAAAAATGATGCCTTTTGTAGAAATGTATACCTTGTCACTTAACATACCAATCCTCCCAAGACATTATAATCCAAGTTATAACCTCAAACCTTCCAATATCAACAGATTGCAGCAACATTCGATTCCTGTTATGGTCAGTATCTTATGAACGAAGAAAAGATCTGATTTGAATATTCCATTCTAGGTGGCCTGTGTTCAGTTCAAGTGAGAATTTTAGAAACATTCTTGAACTGTCCAAGAGGTTGATCACCAAATTATCTAATCTGCGCCATTATAGTTAAATTAAATATATTAAAATCAAGTCACTCTTTCATTGCGCTAAAGATTCTTGTGAGAAAACATACCAAGCTTATACCATACATCACCATATTAATCTCTGCATCAGTTGGTCTTTGGTGACAAAGAAAATCAGTTTTTTGTTTAGATTGTAATTTGAACTTATCATAATCAGTTATAAAGTTCGACTCGAGATGGTCAGGAGGATGAGACTCCTAACAAAATCTGTCATTTTAACTCCAGAATCTTCGTTGAATCCATTTGATTAATGTCTTGACCAGAACCTTGTGTGTTGACAAAAAGAGATAGGAACTTGTACCTGGTGACTGCATGTCCAATATGTGATTGATGAGAATGTACTACCTCTGGGGTCATCCTATTTTCAAGGAGGCGAAGAATCTCTGCCAGGCAGGCCTAAAGTGCCCTAAGGACCAAAAAAGCACACACCCAACTCCTTGCAAGTTATAACTGCTTTGTGTTTCCTCACAGTGCAGCATAGATAATTTGGTGATCAACCTCTTGGACAGTTCAAGAATGTTTCTAAAATTCTCACTTGAATTGAACACAGGCCACCTAGAACCGAATATTCAAATTAGATCTTTTCTTCATGGTCCTACCAATCTCCCATTGTCAGAAATCCTGGTGAAAAATGTGAATGGCCGGCAGCTTTGCCAGTTTTATTCCCAAGTTTTGATGAGAGGTCAGGGAAATCCGGCATTTAATTTACAGGTGAACATGTGGGATGTTGGCCATGGTGACTCAGACTATGAAGAGGAGAGCTGGAGCCTCTTGAGCAGCAGTGGGACTGTGGGATCTGTATGCCAAGTACTTCCCAACGGTTAGCTCAGTCTTCATTGCTTCCTGCTTCTACATCCCAGCAAAGGACAATACACTCCAACACCATGCTGAGAGATATCTAGGATATAGTTCAGGAAGGGATATCATAATATTATGTGGATTCTATGTAGTCTATTCCTGAAGGATGTCTTACAACATGCAAGGGTGAAATTAGATACAGGCAGACTTGCAAAACATGCAGAATCACATTTGTTTACCATAACAGGATATGCCTGACATTCAGTTCTGTTGGGGTCAAATTTTTAAGTATTTGTTCATACAATGTGGGCATTGCTGGCAAGGCTGGCACTTGTTGCTCATCCCTTAAACAGAATGGTTTGCTGGGCCATTTTAGGGAGTATTTAAGAGTGAACCACATTGCTCTGGATCTGGAGTCTGAATCTGGAGCCTGTAAAGATGGCAGATTTCACTTAGTGAACCAGATGGGTTTTTACAATAACCGTTCCATGATTAGTTTAGACTTTTAAGTCTAATAGACTTATAATTTAATTATTCAAATTGTACCATCTGCCATGGAAGAATTCAAACCCAGGCCCTCAGAACATTAACCTGAGTGTCTGGATTATCAGTCCAGTGACAATACCACTGTCTCACTGTCCCGCTGTCTCCCTATGTTTGGCAAGGAATCTAAACAGGCTTCGATTTTTTATTGTAGATGAGGGGATAAGCATTGATGCTGAATGTGATGGTCACCACAGTAAAAAAAAATCATAGCCTAGACAGAAAATCATGGGCACCATGTATCTGACTTCACAACATGTTTAGCCTGCATGTAAATCTCTGTGTTGGGAATGCTAAAGGTGAGAACCTACTCTGAGCTGAGGGACATGATTCTCAGCTTCAGAAAACTGTTTGTCAATCCATTTCTTTTTGAGAAGTAAAGGAGCTGAACAGATGAACAAATAATCAGCAAATGTGAACCATAGAAATTGCAAAGACAAACAAAGCAGATCCTGGCAGTCACCCTTCTGACAGCCCTCGCTGTCTTCAGTGAAAAAATATCATTGCCATGTACAGCAACGGTAAATAAATGAAGAGGTAAGGTTAGATTCTAAAATTTCACAGAGGCTGCATTCTGTCCCTCTGCAATGGGCATGTACAGTCCTAAACCTGCCAGAAGCTACTGTCTTCTGCTTGAGGAGCTGAACACAAACAAGTTACCAATGTCAGCTGAACTCTAGAATTATACAGTAGTGCAAAACATCCACAGTAATGATAAGCAAATTGTTAGTAATAGTTGAGCAAATTGTGAATTACAAAAGGAATGTCATTTTGAATAGTAAATTAATCTCAGGAAACAAAATTTTACTGTCTGCACGTGATATTGTAAAAAGTAATTAGAATTGAAATATCATTGTGTCACATAATTCAAAATACCAGAATATTCCAACATTTACCTCAAAGTATACCGATACTGCAATCACATCATATAAGTTGTAATAATTATTATAGCTTCCATTTCAGATTGAAGTGACTTTATGCACAGGGAGTCATGCTAAAGTGATTTTGGACCATATAAGTCAAAATTAAATCAATGGATATTGATATGGCTTCTACATATTGCAACATTCATTGTTAAGTGCATTTAATTACAGTTTTTTTGGTCCCTATCTAACTTGATAACATGTACTGCCTACCCAGAATATACTTGGTTGGTTAGGCATAAGAACATAAGGAATAGAAGCAGCAGTAGGCCATTTAACCCTTTGAGCCTGCCCCACCATTCAATAAGATCATGGCTGATCTGAAGTGGATCAGTTCCACTTACCCACCTGCTCCCCATAACCTTTAATTCCCTTATCGATAACCCTTATTTCCCTTAGACCATTAATATGGTTTCGTTATATCAAATGGGGTTGAACAGAGCAGCACAGGACCAGTATTCAGGGCAGAAGGAACAGAATTCAGAGTATTATACTCCAAAAAGCTAGTTGGTCAAGGGTAGAACTGGACCCAATCTTTACCCACTTTTATAATTACATACAAACATCTTAAACTAACAGAAACAGTTTCAATCTGTATTTATGAATAGGAATTCTCATAAATCACACAGCATAGTGCCCACAACTTGCATACATATAAACAAAGTTAATATACAATCAACAAGAAGGCACTCCAGTCACTTAGATGAGTAGGTCACTAAATTAATGAGATTAATAGGCCATTAATGGGGAAGTGATGGTCTAGTAGTATTATCACTAAACTATAATCCAGAAACTCAGCTAATGTTCTGGGGATCCAAGTTCATATGCCATCATGGCAGATGGTGGAATTTGAATCTTTTTTAAAAAATCTGGAATTAAGAATCTAGTGATGATGGGGAAACAGTTGTCGGAAAAAAACCCATCTATCCTTTAGGGATTGAAATCTGCCATCTTTACCTGGTCTGGCCTATATGAGACTCCAGAGCCACAGCAATGTGGTTGACTCTCAACTATCCTTGAAAACAAGGGATAAAGTAATAAATGCTGGCCAGCCAGAAACATCCAGGTTCCACAAATGAATGAAAAAATAGAAAGGGGTTGTTTTAAACCTCCACAATGGTTTAATCCCAGCTGACTTCTGAAGAATCCATTCTGTTAGGGTAGATCCATATTTCTTGTATTAAAATGAAGCTCAGTTTCTCAGATTTTAGCAGCTATTAAAACTTAACACTCGATAGCTGGGTTACTGGGGCTCAGAAAAATCAGACATAGTTTATTGTTCACTTTGACCTCTTTTCCTGTGAGCATTGCGCTTCAAGACAATGGTTAGGAAAATCAGCACACAAATATTTCAGGTCAGGGAAACAGAGAACTTAACCATGAATAAAAAATACCAACATTCATATCAATTCATTGTCATTATCTATCAGCAGAATACTAACATATCTCATGAATAATTAAATAGATTGTTTGCTATATCAGAAGCATTCAGCTAATGCTCATAATAAGAAACTGAGAATCTCTGAATGAGCCACATTTATGGGACCGGTGCAGTTCCCAATTACTCTAAAATACTCCATTGATATAGGCATGCAACAATGCACAATAACAGCTCACAACATGAAACATTTTAGGGTACAATTGCATTGAAATAAAGGACACGTCAATTAGAATGCTGCAACAATTACTGACAGCATTGAACACTATTAATTGTCAGATATGAGAAGTTTGTTTTACATTATATCTCTAATAAGCAGGCTAATCAATATGATCACAGCTATATCCAACAGTATTTCTTTTGATTCTGTACCAACGAGTTCCAGTAATCCAGCATGTAGAGCAATCTGTTATCAGAAGCCTGCCCTTAAGGGGTTGTAACTGTAAAAGAAAGAAAACCAATCAAATGTTAATCAGAAAAAGACAAGGATTCTTTGCTGAGCAGTGGAAGGTGTCATGCAGTGTGTACTGTTCATTTTGTATCTCCAAATATTTCTACGGTATGAGATTTAGAAAAAAAACAGCCCTCCTATTCCTAGAAAAGCAATCAGAACAGTTTCTGTATCTGTGCAGTATTAAATAATCTACCCTTGGATAGATGTATCCCGGGTACTTAATTGTGTTCTAACTGCAATTCTATAAAGAACAACCATTGGAAACATTTCAAATAATGAAATCACTTTGGCCAAACAAGACTGACATTTACACCAGTCAGGGGACACTTCCAACAACAAGTAGATGGATCACCAGCTGGCTTTGTGGAATATAACATTCTGGATACTGTTCCTTCTGCCCTGCTGCTCTGCTGCTCTGCTCAACCCCATTGCCAAGGATACGTCCAGCCAATATTAATAGCCTGGTCAACACTTCCAACAATATATTTCCAATTAAAGTAACTTTTGCTGTATTACATGTGATTTTCCCATATACACAATGTAGATAAGCCTCTCCAGTACCCTGAAAATTATCATATGTATGAATTTGTATATGCATATTTTCCTTTAAGGCCCAATTCAAGATACAACATTTGCGTCTGCCTCCTTCAAATGGAAACCAGTTAAACTTTTGTTTACTTCTTCTATGTTTTCTAAACATGGTCAGCCAGGTTTTCTCTTTCCCCAGAACTGGGGCACATCACTGGAAAACATTTTTGCTCTCAACAAAGTTGGACCAATGACCCCAGATTCTAATCTATTCTAGGAATGGTCCAGTATTTCTGGAGAGTTCCCAGTGCTGACCATTTCAATTTTGTTGAAGTAGGAATCTTCCAGCTCAATCTGGGCCTGGCACAAAGAGATTGACTTTGCAAGATGAGAAATTATTTGTTCTTTTAATAGGAGAAGAACTCAGGAATCATCTGATAAAATGAGGAAAAGTTAGAATCATAGAATCCCTAGAGTGCAAAAGGAAATATTTTGACAGAGTACCTAACCCAGGCTCTTTCCCCCGTACTCTCCCCATAACTCCACACATTTCCCATGGCTATTCCATCTAACCTATACATATTTGGGCACTAAGGGACAATTTAGCATGGCCAATTCAGCTAACCTACATATATCTGGAATGTGAGAGGAAACTGGAGCACGTGGAGGACACCGACGCAGACATGGGGAGAACATGCAAACTCCACACAGACAATCACCTGAGGCCAAAATTGAACCCAGGCCCCTGGCGCTGTGAAGCAACAGTGTTAACCACTATGCCTCCTACAATCACTATGCCACTGTGCTGCCAACATTAAAAGGAATCTCCTTTTTGAATTCTCCACCTAAATGTAGGTCAATTGCACGACAATCCCCACCATGGGTAGGGCAAGGAGGCAAGTCCCAAATCCACGCCAGCTGGAACAGGGATCAAATCATGTGTTGCTGGCATCAATCTGATTCCATACCAGTCATCTCTCTTTCCCAAGAGACTAAATTGCTATGGCAACATGCAGTTCATACACATAACATACACAGTTGTAGACTGGAGCTTTGGTTAGTGATACTAGAGGTTCCAATTTTTTTCTATCCCATGGTTGAGCTGGAATCATTCCTGCTCTTACTGCCTTCCATTAGTGTATGTTGTAAAGATTTACAAATTGATACTCAACCAGTTCTGCCATGTTTTTTGACCACCAAATGCTGGAGTGGAACCTGAATCCAGAGCTTCTAACTCAGAGACAGGGAAGCTGCCTACTGCACCCCAAAATCCTCTTAAAGGGAATACATATACTTAAAAGTTGGATTCAAAAAGGATACCAAGCATTAAAAAGATTGTATTTTAAGTGCACATTTGCATTTTCCCATTTGGTGCATTAATTGTGGCATTATTCAATAATTGGTGCAAAACTACTAGCTCATTCACTTCAAGCTGAACTTCTATTTGATGTCTAAGTCCCAGAACAGACTGAGAGACAACCCATCAATGAAATTTTGAGTCTGCAACCTACAAACCCCAACTTGCAGAGATAGATATCAAGCAACCTTGTAGGCCAAACTGGTACACCCAGATCTCGCTGCTGATGCCATTATCATCACTTTGTAAAAAAACAAAGAAAATGCAGACTGCTCTTACTAACATAGGATCACTCTCCTTTCCATTGCTAGGAAGATCCTAGAATACTTCTGAACAATTTTCTACCTACCATCGTGGAAGAAAATTTCCCAGACAGCCAGTGCTGCATCAAAGCAAAAAGAGGCACCATAAACCTGAATTTGAATTTTTAACTTGCATGTGCACGATCGCCGGTACAAAAGTGGATCCAATATCTTGGCATGGAATAATGTATAGATGTCTTGGAGGGTGCTGTTCTTCATGATGCTTAGAGGTGTGAGTTGCAGGGAGCCAAATAGCACATATCCTTGCACCAGCCCATGTTGGGTGATGTGCCCACTTGCCTTGGGTCAGATGTGCTAAATTTAAGTGGCATCTGAGCATGGATGTAATTCAGGTGGTGGGACAGGGTATTATGTTGTGGCAGGTAGAGAATGGAATAAGGAGTCCGTATGGAAGAAGAGAAACCGGAGTGTGCTAGAGAGCATGTGAATAGATGGTAGGGTGGCCCATCTATTAATCCTTTCCAAGTTTAAGATGGACACCCTCAACATGAAATGTGAACTTGGAGCAAGATTCACAGATCATAGAAAGACCAGTGTCTTGGAAGAAGGCAAAAGTTCAATGGACAGGAGAGACAGGCAAGGCAACTGTGTAAGGGATGTAGGTTTATGGCATCTCACATGAAAAGTTTAAAGCATGAGTTCCCATTGCTTGACCAAATACAACTCTACAGTGAGGCAGTTATCCACTGTAACAAGAAATCATCACTTTGTTATAATGATATCAGCTGACATATTGGGGCTGATTCTTCAAAAAAAATCTAAGTGCTGAATTGGCAGGAAATCATGATCGCTTGTTCAGTGGGAGCTCAGACTCGAATCTCCTGCACTCGGTGCAATGCAGAGGTCACAACTGTGAACATCATTAAAAGCTCGTTGTGGGGAGGGCCTATACATGCCAGAGTCTGACAGTTCTGGAACTCTGCGCATGGGCATTCTATCCCCCTTTGATGCACCATCCTCACACGTCCTGAGAGACCACAAGGATCTTCCTTAACACCAGAGGAGAATCCATGGACAGACACCCCTTCATTGCATCCTGTCTCCTAACCAAGCACCAGTGCAGACACAGGCGCATCTGTTCAATTGATAGTTGGTTGGGCACATCACACCATATGATGAGCTGGCAGAGACAGAGAGTGTCCAGTGTGCCAGCAGTCAGTAGACTGCCAGAAGACAGGACTAGGCTGAGTTCAGAGAAAATGGTGAACCTCTGGAGTCATCAGTCAGGCAGATCTGAGATATCCAGCAGGATGCACATGAAGTTCTTGTGGAGATCTCTGAGGTTCTGCATGCCATCGTTTCTGCCTTGGAGGAATCAATGCGGAGAATGAGAACTGTGTTGACCTGAAGCTACCATTATACAACCGCATCCGTTGAGAGACTGATAATTCATTTAGATGCAATTCCAGGAACAGAATCAGAACATCTTGTGCTGTGCTCTGACCTACAATTCTACACATTGGCAGTGACCTCAATTTGCCTATTTTGGGAGTATTATTTAGTTTGATGCCATTATAAACAAGAAAGTAAACAATAGGCTTTCAAAAGTAAGCAGCGCATTAGGCAGACTCTACAGATGAATTTGGTGTAACCTAAGCCTCACAGCACAGACTAAACTTGAAGTGCATACTGGCAAAGTCCTCATCACTCTTCTGTATGGTATCCTGGATTCTATACTGCTGTGTTTTATGTTTTCTAGAGCACTTTTACGAGCACTGCCTCTGCAGATCTTTGAGATCCATGGCAGAAATACGTCAACAATACTGAAATCCTGGAAATAGCCAATGTCACCAACATAGAGGCCATCCGTCTGCAAAGCCAACTGCATTGGGCAGGTCATATTGCCCGAATGGAGGACAGTCGCCTGCCCAAAATGGAGAGCTGATCTCTAGTAAATGGAATAGAGGCCCCAAAGAAACACTTCAAACACTCCCTGAAGAAATAATGTTCTGTATGACACATTGATCATCACCAATGGGAAGGATAGGCCACAGATCATGCTGTCTGGAAATGCTACATCGGGACTGTTACAAACAACTTTGAGACTGAGTGAAGAGCCAGTATGAAAAAGAAAAGGAAGAGCAGAATTGACCCAATTACTCCCAACAATGACTCCAATTTCATTGCATTCGCAATGGAAGAATCTGCCACTCATGGATAGGCCTCATTAACCAATGCAATCAATCAGAAGAAAAATACAATCTTTCAAAAAAGCTTTGTTGTTGAAGAAATGCCAAGACAGAGAGATGCAAAACAAGCATCTGAATCAGTAGACCACTGCTTTAGTGGCTGGCAAAGTGCAAGCAAGACAAAATGAAATAAATGTAAGAAATATTATTCTATTGACATTCTAGGACATGCAACTTAGAAGGCAAAGAAATGACAGGAAATACATAGCCATTTAGCTTCTAAAGGAGAAAACCTAGGACAGACACTTGCACAAAGACACAGCTAGTAAGCCAAATGAAAATCTAAGACAAAAAGAGAAAATGCTGAAAAATCCCAGCTGGCTGGCAGCATCTGTGGAAAGAGAGTCGAGCCAATATTTTGAGTCTGGATGACCCATCAGAGCTGAAAAGAAAATTTGAGCACTGCTTAACACAAGAAAAAGTTTGATTAACATACGGAATTAGACTTCTATTAAGATTATAGAAGCCCAAACCCTAATCTATTCAAGAAGGATGGGGGGACTTGCAGGAGTATCTTTTTCTTCCTAATTGAATGAGTTGATTGGCCAATCTCATTCATATCTGTGATCCGGTGGCTTCCGGATAAATGATCAGCTGACAAAAGATAGATTTCCAGTCCATCAAACAATGTCTCATCTTACACCATTGTAAAGATTCCCTGACTGACTACACATTTTAAATAAGTTACCAGGAGCTAACCATGTGATGTATTCTTACTATGCACTTGGGATATCCCAGAGAGAATTTCAAACTAATGAAGATTACATTGTAAAATTCGAGCCATTATAGTGAGGACATCTTTTTAAATTATGTGTTTTTTTTTAGCAATTTAGGTTAAATGACTGAGTGAATATATGTAAATGTATGCAAATTGACTGATTGAAATTTCGGAATATGTAATATTTCCTGTCAATCTATTGCACAAAATGCATACAACAAAAGGTCCTATTTTAAGAAACAACAATTAGATGAATCACCAGTTGAGATGTATTTTTTTTTACTGCTATTGCTGTTGGTTGAGAAACAATATTGGTAAGGACATTGGGAGAGCTCCTTAATCTGCCTTGAATGCTTCATGTCAGCATGAGAATAGGAGAAGACTCGACAAGTTTAAGGGTGTTCAAATGGTCAGTGGATAAGCATATGGACAGCATTGGAATAGTTTAGGTTAGAGGGTCATAAAATTGGTTCCATTGGTGGGCGCAACATCGAGAGCTGAAGGGCCTGTACTGCACTATAATGTTCTATGTTCTATGTTCTAAGACCATGCAGCTGTTCAAATCTGCTTATATCATTTAATATGGATATGGCAGAAATTTGGCTTCAAGTCCACTTCCCCACCTGTCCCCTTCCCCACCTGTCCCCACTTTGATGTCCTTAAAGGTCAAAAATCTGCCTATCTCAGCCTTAAATATATTCAATGATGGCACATCCACAACTCTGTTGGGTTAGAGAATTCTAAAGTTTCACAATCAAGAAATTTCTCCTTACCTCAGCCCTAAATTATTGGTCCCTTGACCTCATACTGTATCTGGATTCTCCAGATACCTTTCAGTATCTCACCTGTCAAACCCCTTCATTATCTTGAACGTTTCAATGAGATCGCATCTCATTTTTCTTATTCCAGACATTATAGACCCAATTTACTCAACCTCTCATCATAGAACAATCCTCACAGTCCAGGAACCAATCTATTGAATCTTTGCTGTACTGTGTCCAATGCAAGTAGATCTTACCTAAATATAGAGACCAAACTTGCACACAATATTCCAGGTGTGGCTGCACCAAGCCCTGTGCTTTCATAGCAAAAATTCTTTGTTGTACTCCAATCCCTTTGTAATAAAGGTCCACACACCGTTTCCTTCCCTCACTGCTTGCTGTATGTGTATAGTAACTTATGTTCCTTATATGAGTACATCCAACAGTTATACATTTCATGCCTTTATAGATATTCTGCCTTTCTATTCTTACAACAAAGTGAATAACTTCATACTTCCCCACATTATACTGTGTCTGCCATTCAATTATCTGTCTATAAACTGTTGCAGCTTTTTTATGTCCTTTTCATCGCTTAAATTCCCACATAGCTTTGTATCATAAGCAAACTCAGACACATTGGACCTGATTTTACCATTTTCATTCTAAGTGCTGAATCTGGATGTGATTCAGATCCGACTTAGAAATCTGCTTTCGGGCGCCCCCATACGCACTTAGCTTGGAAAAAAAATTGCAGGTCTGAATTGCGCTGTGGATGAGATTTGTCACATCCGGACGATCAGAGCTCTGAACTGTGCACACGCAGTGGGAAAAAATTTGAAAAACATGCTGCTGTCACATCGCTCATTCCCCAGCCGCAAACATCTAGCAGCCCGGGAGCAATGATCCCCACAGACATCGTGCCCACAACATAACTGTCTGGCCTGCCTCCCTCCCACAACTCCCCCTCTCCACCTGAGATGTATTTGACCTGCCGCCTCCTCTGTCCCCACTACCAGAGAATGATCTGGCCCACCTTCCTTCCTATCTCTCCAACCATCAATCTGAACCACAGAGTTGTTGGAAGCTCTGAACTTACCTCTACAGAAGCTGGAGCATCCGAAACAGACCTTTGTCGAGCATGTCTGTTTCGTGCCGAATTGGGACATGCGAACGAGTGATAAAGAGGGAAATGTTAGTAAAGTTAAGCATGCGAATGCATTTAAATAGCCATTGCACCCATTTTGGGCACAAATTGGATCGCGGCCATTTTCGGGTCATGTTAAGGTGGGCATCTGCACAGGTGCAGATTGCATTAATAGTCTCATGCCCGACTTTGCCATGTTTTCACTGCCAAAAATGGGCACGATACAATGGTAAAATCAGGCCCATTATCACTGTCTTGGAATTAGTCCTAAAATGGATTGCAAATATCTAAAGCCCTTACACTGATGTTTGTCCTAGCCTGCAGACTTGAAAATACTCCATTTATCCCCACCTTCCACAGCCTGTCTATTAACCAAATCTCTCCTCATGTGAATATATCACTCTCAATACCAAGAGTCCTCACCTTGTACAGTTCACTTTATTCCTTTCTCTCTTCTTTCTTGAATAGAAATGCTCCATTTGCCATTTAAAATCTGCTGGGATGGTTATAAAAAGGGAGGAATTTTTGGAAAATCATAGCCAATTCATCCGCTATCTCTGCAGCTTTCTCTTTTAGAATCCTGGGGTGTAAATCATCGGGTCATTGGGATTTGTCGGATTTTCATCCTTTCTGTTTCTCCAGTACTTTTTCTTTGCTGATATTATTAACATTAATTTTCTCACACTTATTAGCCCCTAGGTTATCCTCTATTTCTGCTTATGTCTTCCACTGCGAAGACAGACACAGAATATATGTTCAATGCCTCTGTCATTTTCTAATCCTTCATGATAATTTCTCCTGTCTCTGCTTCTGAGAGATTGACATTTACTTTAGCTACTCTCTTCCATTTATATACTTATAAAGGCTCTTATCTGTTTTTATATTCTTAACTAGTTTAATCTTATATTCTACTTCTTTCTTTTTTATCAACATTTTGGTGGTCCTTTGCTGGTTTCTAAAATATTCTCAATCCTCAAAATTACTATTATTCTTTCAAACATCATAAGACTGTATTTCATCCAATGATGAGGCCTTGTTGCCAAGCAAGGACACCCGGGAGTAAATAATATTGGGATTCCTTCATAGAAATTCATAGGGCCACCATCCCTGATTAACTGGAAACCAGAAACTGCAGACTTGCGATTTTGTGTGCCCAAGAGGTGCTCCTTTTTGATGAAACCATCCAACTATGGAAGCAGCTTTATGAAATTGTTGTAAACAAGGCTAATCATATGATGACTTAATGCCTTTCCTAGTTTAATTTAGTTTAGTTATTGGTGTCATAAATAGGCTTACATTAACAGTGCAATGTGAAAATCCCCTAGTTGCCACATTCCAGCACCTGTTTGGGTACACAGAGAGAATTTAACATGGCCATTACACCTAATCAGCACATCTTTTGGACTATGGCAGAAAACCAGAACACCAGAAGGAAACCCATGCAGACACGGGTGGGGGGGGAGGTGGTGGAACATGCAGATTCCGCACAGAGTGTGACCCAAATTGGAAATCGAACTCAGGTCCCTGGCACTGCGTGGCAGCAGTACTAATCACTGTGCCATTGTGCTGCTAAAAATAACATTTGGCGAAATCTTTCCAAAAAAATGGCAGCATGTTGGTTCCAGTGTGAAAAATTGAGTGTCTCCTGCCAATGGCATTGGTGAGATTTCAGACTGAATCTCAATCCTCATCAGTAATAATTTTTATGCCCACAAGTTTCACACTACACTAAGGTTCCGCAATGCTCTAAATGCTGCAATCACTGGGGAGCTGTTTATATGGAGCTCCCCAGCACTTGTTCCCCAGTGACTGTAGCGAATGGAAGGCAAGAAGGCAGCATTGAGCTTTTCACCAGGATGCTGGATGGAGTGGAGCAGAGGTGGCATACTCTAACCCTGCTCCAGAAAACGGTCAGGTGACCATCCCTCGCTGGGATGCAATGGCAGCCCCAGCCAGTGCAAGCACACTGCAGAAGAGGATGGGGCAGCAGTGTCCTAAGAAGGTGAATGATCTTCTCCACTCATCCAGGGTAAGTAAACCATCCCCAGTCTCCCAGTGGACCTCTCCACAACCCCAACCCTTTCTCTTACTCAGCCAACTTGGCCTTTGCCATCACCAGGCACCAAGTTCCCTCCTCCCTCCCACATCCCTATGCTCCTCCAGTAGCTGTTCTGCTCCTCACACTCCAGCTCCCCCGCCCCCAAACCTCACAGCTGCCACACCTCATCACCATCTTCAATGTCAACACTCCCACCTACATTCTCCCTATCTGTGACGTCACAGGACAAACCCAACTACAACTGGCGTGAACGGGCGCAGCCATTTAGAATCATGCTTGAGCTGATAACCCTCTCATGTTTTGAACAAAGAGTCCTTGAGCTGGTCAGGGCGAGGAAGAATATGCCTGCAATGCTGGTGAAGTGGGGGCAGCAGAGAAATGTAGGACTCCTCAACATATATGCTGTCATTTTTCAAGTGAGCAATCAATGTTCCCTCCGTATTCCCGGTAACGCACTGATGGCATGTCCCTTGTCTTGCAGGCCAATAGAACAGACCATTCCATCTTCATGCCTTTTGGACCCATTAGACTCTAGCAGATCAGTGGGGAACTTCGCCAAACTCACACCATTGAAAACGCATCACAGCTGTCACCCATACCAGGCAGCGGTGCAGATACTCACACCTCAGTGGATCCAATAAGTAGACAGGCTTCTGGGTTACTCATAGCTGAGCACCTGACAGCTGAAGATCCATAGCAGGCAAAGGCAGGGATGTCCCAGAGAACCAGTACTCAGAGGGATGCCAGAGCCCTGGACTCTGCTGGGCTCCTTGCTGGCATCGTGCCTCTTTTTATAGGGATCCAAGAATTTAAAACATATCCAGAGGACAAAAGGATACTTACGAAGCTAAACAATAACATGATGCAGGACATCCGTCCACACTTCGGTATCTACCAGTCAAGGAAATCATACCAGTATTCATTACAAGCATCTTCTCCAGTGCCATTAGGAAAAGTAAGGCAAGCAGCCAGAATGATCATCCTGACTTGCATTCAGAATCCAAGTTGTCTGGTCCACTCCGCACCAGGAATGTTTATAAGCAGACAGGATCTTTGTTTTAATTGGGTAGCTGTAGCCAGAACTCTCAGGAGGCCACTGAGGCCACTCAAAATCTGAAGGAGCCTTCAGATTGAGATATTTCCCCTTCCTACCCAAGATGGAGAAATGTTTCCTTTTTGGTTTTCCCTCCCACTATGACCCATGCCTGCCCACCAGCCTAAAAATTAAGGCTAAGTAAGGAAGGGTATTTAATGGCCATAAAGTCACCACTTCAGGCTCCAATAAGCCAAAGGGCAGGTTTCTTGCCTAAGGCCCTGCCTGCCCAACCGTGACATTGCATCTGAATTGGGATGGCAGGATTCTGGAGGGAATCCCATCTATGCAATTTTACACTCCTACCTCCACCCCCCCACCCCTTCCCCTCACTCATTCCATCTCAGAACCTGTCTGGGAGAAGTATAAAATTCTGCCCGTAGAGTTTAATTGCTGCAGCTGCCACCTCTGTTTCATATGTGTGGTAAAGAGGTGCCAATTATATCTTGCTTGGAATTGGGGCCCTGGCCAATTCAGGCATATGCAGCTCTGAATGTAACTTTAATCTCCTTCTGCTAATAGGTATATTTTCACACTTCCAGCAAGTAGCCCCATTCTGAATAGCATATATCGAAATTGGGAAAATTATGGGCATGCACACCTGAGTTACCATCAAAGCAAGGCTCATCACCAATAGCAGCAAATACCAGTCCTTCTGGCATAACTGAATTAATTAGAGCAGAAGATAGGTCTTCAACATGCATCACAAGAGAAGATGTAGAGGTACATCATGGTAATTTGAACCTAAAATTCTTTGGTATCCCACAAGGAAACCTTGATCCTACAATGCCTAGGCTTCCTGCCGACCCACATGCCTTCCCAACTCCTCACCAGTCAACTTAAGTGGTTATCCTAGTGTACAAAATTGAGAGGCATAGAAAGAGTGGATTGTCAGAGGCTTTCTCCCAAGATATTAGTGTCAATTACAAGGGGGACAAGTTCAAAATAAGAAGGGAAGGTAATTTAAGGGAGATGTGTAGGAAGTTTTTCATGCAGAGAGTGATGCATGCTAGGAACACGCTGTCAGAAGAGGTGGTGGGAAGCAGGCACTTTAGCAATAGTTAAGAGGCATTTGGATGGATATATAAATAGGGAGGGAATAGGGGAATATGGACTGAGCAAGGGTAGAAGGTTTTGTTTTTAGTTTAGTTAGGACATCATGATTGGCATTGTTTGGAGGGCCAAAGGACTTGTTCCTGTTCTGTACTTTCTTTTGTTGAATTATCCTTTTGGGTCCCCAATGATAGCTTTGTTGTCTCAAGTAACCATACCATCCAAAAATCAGGTTCTCTTTCTTTATTCTAATCTCAGCCATGTCCTCCCCTTCTTCCTAACATGGGATCGCCAAAATTTTCACTGGGAAATCAGTCTCGTCCAAAACACTGATGTTCACAAAATTCAATAAAATAACCTCTCAAAGTCCAAGTAAAACATTTAAATTGTCACAAATTTAATTTGTAAACAGTAGCAGCTGTATTTTTGGTTATTTTTACACTGATGACAATAATTCAGGATAGGAATTGTGGACAATGGTTTGGATGGGTTAGCCAAGCTCAGTGTAATGCATGGAGGTCGGTTTCTGGCAAACCTTAAAGAGAATAAGAGGGAAAGATTATACTCTGCAACATCAGATTGACATACGTGAAGTGATAGCATTATTGTATTATCCTGGTTACTGTTCCAGAAATATCAGAAAGATCCATTTACATTGTGAGGTTACATAAATACATTACTGAAGATTTATCTTGTTAGTATTTCTAGTGAAATAAGTATATTTAAGAATAAAATTTATAACTGTGCTGGAAATTACGAAGTAACGACAAAAGGGACAATAAAAAAAGTCAAGTCATATAGAAGCTGATGTGAACAGAGCAGACTTTTCAATCTTGTTGCTCAATTAGATAGACTAGGTGGCCATTTTCATTTCTAGTTTCCTTTGGTTCATAGAATCCCTACAGTGTAGAAGGAGGCCATTTGGCCCATTGAGCCTGCAGCAACAACAATCCCACCCAGGCTCTATCCCTGTAACCCCACATATTTACTCGACTAATTCTCCTGACATTAAAGAGCAATTTAGCATGGCCAATTCACCTAACCTACGCATCTTTAGATTGAGAGAGGAAACCAGAACACCTGGAGGAAGCCCACACAGACATGAGGAAACCACACAGTGACCCGAAGCCAGAATTGAACCCAGGTCCCTGATACTATGAGATAGCAGGGCTAATCACTGTGCCACCGAGTTTCTGTTTTACATATACTGCAGTATATTAATGATGTCTGAAAATCCTGTTAATCCGCACCATATATGAATGAGTATTCAATACAATTGTACTATCATATTCTATCCCAGAAGAAATGTCTATTTTAAGCTGATACTCATTGCAAAAGACAATCAAACTGCAATCTACTGCATTGGAGTTTTTTTAATACACAAAGATGTCTTAGCAGAAAGCCTCAAGGCCAATGGGGATTTTGATCCAGCATTGTCTTTCATGATTGCATTGCACTCATTCATCAAAGGGATTACTCCACTTTCCAGCCATTGCATCTTAGCAATGCAAAACCTGGACTAAGTTAAATACTATGATCTTTTATGTTACTTTGTCTCAGTAAAACTTTCAAACTTTACAGAGAGATCTGAACAAGAGCAATTTTAATCTAGATCATGTTAAAAGCAATATGCTCTGCAATGATATATTACAAAAGTCCCGCACATTATGGAAGAATGTCTCAATGTAATAATTTAATATTTAAAAAGTTATTTACTTAATTTACAATTATGAGGAAACTCTGTTGAATATAGTTTGCAAAAGACTGTTAGCAAAGTGCCAGCAAATTAGGTGGTGAAAAATTGTCTTGACTTATTGTCATGTGTAGACACATTCCACCATCTAATGTGTTCCTTTGTACCACATACATGTACTTTGTCCAATGATACTTGGTTTTCCAATACTGAAGGAGATAATCATTAACTCTTTGAATGATGAGATCCAAGGAATTTCAAGGCAATTTCTAGTAGAATTCCAAGTCCAGATATTTTAGAATATTTAAGCGCACACAACATTACTTTACAAAAGCAGGATTTATTATATATTTAAGACTATGGAGACCATTCTCCATTTTTAAGTACTGTATTGGTTGAATATATTGCAACGTAATGTTACGTGACATGTTAAAATGAATAGGTTGCCAACTAACATTTATATAGCCAAGCAGTCTGAGATGGCCACAAGAAAATGAAGGAGACATAATTGGCCATAAATGGAACAATTGGATTTAAATTGAGACCTGACAACAACATGTTGGAAGACTGTGGTTCTGGGCACAGCTGAGCATTTATAATAAACCAGCAACAAAACACCAGTGCTAACCATTGTATGTGGCAAGGTGACACAGCGGTTAGCACTGCTGCCTCACAGCATCAGGGAGCCAGGTTCGACTCCCAACTTGGGTCACTATTTGTGTGGAGTTTGCATGTTTTCCCCGTGTCTGCGAGGGTTTCCCCTGGGTGCTCCAGTTTCCTCCCATTGTTTGAAAGATGTGTTGGTTAGGGTGCATTGACCCGAACAGGTACCCGACTGTGGTGACAAGGGGAATTTCACAATAACTTCATTGCAGTATGTAATGTAAGGCTTACTTGTAATGAATAAATAAACTTTCAGAAGTACTCTCTGAATCTATCATAGAATCATAGAAGCTCTACATTGCAGAAAAAGGTAATTTGGCCCATTGAGTCTGCACTGATTACAACCCCACCTAGATCCTTTCCCGTAACCCCACATATTTACCCTGCCAGTTCCCTGCGACTAAGGTCAATTTAGCATGGCCAATCAACCAAACCCACACCATCTTTGGGACTGTGGGAGGAAACCAAAGCACCCAAGGAAACCCATGAGGACACAGGAAGAATGTGCAAACTCCACAAGTGACCGGAGGCTGAAATTGAATCCAAGTTCTTGGCGCTGTGAGGTGGCAATGCTAACCATTGTACACCTTGCTGCTGAAATAGGGAAGCAGCTCATTGCTGAAGCAGGGAAGTGAAAACACTGATCAAAGTCACTATCCATGTAAATATGTTGTGGATTAAAAGGAAATGAATGAAATCTGATGGCTACTCAAAAATCAGACACCATCCCATGATGAGGAAGGAAGTAATCACATTTAAGAGATCTCCTTCATAGTATAAACTGGTACCCTCATTTCACCCAGTCAAAAAATCTGCTCTGGAAACATATCTCTCTACCCCAAGAGAAAATTACAGGGAGATTTTTCTTCCCACCCCAAGAGCACAGTTAATATTTGACATCAATGGTTACATCAATTAGCAATTGGCACAGTACCCAGTCACAAATAGATAGACTTCCTCTTCCCCTTTCTTCCCATTACCCTATCATCCATCTCTCACCCCATTTTCCAACCTCTCCTCTTCCCACTCTTTTAGTTTGAGCTGACAAGCCACTGTAGCTTTCCCATGTGAAGATGGTAGGGAAAATGAAATTTATTTTCCCAAATAAGTGCTTTTTGTCCATTGTGCAGCTGCTCCTTTCAAAAAGATTTCATCCCATCTTCTTACATTCTTGCTGTATTGTTCAATGTCTTCTCAAGCCAGAAATATATCTCGTTATCCCTTAAATTCATTTAAATGATACACTTCAAGAGTCTTCAACTATTAAGTTATCTAACGATCCAGATTATTTGATTATTTCCAATGACTTTCACACCTTGTCAGAGGATTGTGCAATTTTCCACTCTTTACACCTTATAATTGCAGTCCTTGAAATTTGAAATCTGATTACGTGTCAGCAGCTTCACTTTAATCATGTTGTTAACAGCTTGTTAGATTACTCACTGACATTATCCACATTAGAAGGTGCAAACACATCGTCAGATGTATCACGGGAATGGTCTTGCTTTTAAGCCCAAAGATTTCTCCTGTTTTTAAACCCGGCCAGTGTTTGTAAGAATATACTTCGTTAAAGAAAATTAATTATTCACAAGCACCTTTTTCATCTAGAAATAATATTTTACAGCCATTGCACTCTTCCTGTGTTTGTTTTCAATGCATTTCCAATTTCAAAAATGATGTATCTAAGTATAAAAGCAAATTATTGCAGATGCTGGAAACTGAAACCAAAAGAGAAAATGCTGGAAAATCTCAGTAGGTCTGGCAGCTGATGTTTTGATTCCAGTTAACACACAGATGTTTCCAGACCTGCTGAGATTTTTCTAAATATGTCAGACTGAGTTAACTTCATGTTTCTTTATGTTGAACCAAGCATATCAGACTAAAAACAAAATCATATCTCTTTCAAATAAATAAACTCTTTTCTAGCTTCTGCTGAAGGTACTGATTCTTTAACCAATGCTATACGCTAGATACTCCCATGACATTTTTTTTCCTATGGACTCACAGTGAACAATCACTGAAACAGCTATATGATGATACCAAACATTCCATCCCACCATCAGACTCACCACGGACTACTTTCCAGAATTGGTTGCATTCTTGGACACACGCATCTCCATTAAGGAGGGTCATCTCAACATTTCTCTGTACCGCAAGCCACAGATAACCTCACAATGTTCCACTTCTCCAGATTTTACCCTAAACACATTAAAGAAACTAGTCTCTAAGGACAAGCCCTCAAATAGACAGGATCTGCTCAGATAAGAAGGATTGCAACAGACACCTCCAGATGCCAAAAGATGCCCTCATAAGAACAGGATATCGTGCTCGACTCATTGATCGACAGTTCCTATGTACCACAGTGAAAAACCGCACTGACATCCTCAGACGACAAACACGGGACATGACGGACAGAGTACCTTTCATTGTCCAGTACTTCCCCAGGAGCGGAGCCTTCAATGTGTCATTTTTGAAGACGACCATCTTGCCAAGGCCATCTCCATACCCACTTGTTGCTTTCAAACAACTGCACAACCTCAAACAGATCATTGTCCACAGCAAACTGCCCAGCATTTAGGAGAACAGTGACCACCACACTACACAACCTTGCCCCAGCAACCTCTGCAAGACATGCCGGATCATCGACATGCATGCCATCATTTTACAGGAGAGCACCATCCACTAGATATATGGTACAAACTCTCGCAACTTGGCCAATGTGGTCTACCTGATATGCTGCAGGAAAGGGTATCCCGAAGCATGGTATATTGAGGAGACCATGCAGATGCTACAATAATGGATAAATATGAACACCACTCGACAATCACTAGATGAGACGGTTCTCTTCCTGTTGGGAATACTTCAGCAGTCATGGGCATTCGGCCTCTGATCTTCGGGTAAGCGTTCTCCAAGGTGGCCTTCACGACACACAATGGTGCAGAGTTGCTGAGCAGAGACTGATAGCCAAGTTCCGCACACGAGGATGGCCTCAACCGGGATCTCGGGTTCATGTCACACTATCTGTAACCCCCACAACTTGCCTGGACTTGCAAAATCTCACTAACTGTTCTGTCTGGAGACAATACACATCTCTCTAATGTGTGCTTAACACTCTCTCCACTCATATTGTCTGTACTTTTCAGACTTGATTAGTTGTAATGACTCATGTTCCAATCATTGTAAATTGAGTTTAAGTCTTTATATGCCCTGTTTGTGAATAGAACTCCCACTCAACAGATGAAGAGGCAGCAAGCGCTCCAAAGGCTAGTGGCTTTTGCTACCAAATAAACTTGTTGGACTTTAATCTGATGTTGTGAGACATCTCCCTGCCACTACAAACACAGCACAGCCGATGGCTGCCCCAACATTTGATTTGATTTGTTATTGTCACATTTATTAGCATACAGTGAAAAGTATTATTTCTTGTGCACTACACAGATAATGCATACTATTCATAGAGAAGGAAATGAGAGAGTGCAGATTGTAGTGTTATAGCTAGAGGATAGAGAAAGATCAACTTAATACAAGGCAAGACCATTCAAAAGCCTGATGGCAGCAGGAAAGAAGTTGTTCTTTAGTCAGTTGGAATGTGATCTCAAACTATTGTATCTTTTCCCAATGGATATAGTGGAAGAGAGAATGTCCAGGATGTGTGGGATCTTTAATTATGTTGACCACTTTGCCAAGGCAGCAGGAAGTGTAGACAGAGTCAATGGGTGATTTATGTGATGGATTGGGCTACATTCTTGACCTTTTGTAGTTTCTTGCGGTCTTGGGTAGAGTAGGAGCCATACCCAGCAGTGATACAACAAGCAACAATGCTTTCTATAGTACATCCATAATCATTGGTGACAATCATAGCAGACATGCCAAATTTCCTTATTTTTCTGAGCAAGTGTTGGTGGGCTTTCTTAACTATAGTATCAGCATGGGGGGTCTAGGAAAAGATTTTGGTGATCTTGACACCTAAACACTTGAGGGCATTGACCTTTCTACTTCATCCCCATTGATGTAGTCAGAGCCATGTTCTCCACTATGCTTCCTGAAGTCAACAACAATTTCCTTCATTTTATTAACATTGAGGGAGAGATTATTGTCACTACACCAGTTCACCAAATTCTTCATTTCATTCCTGTACTGTGTTGTCATCATTTGAGATTCAATCCACTGCGATGGTGTCGTCTGCAAACATGAAAATTGAATTGGAGGGGAATCGCCTATTCCTCCCTACAATGCATGGTAAATGGTGGTTGCTAAACATCACAATATCAGATTGATATACACACACCCTTACCTTACATAGTAAGTTACCATGGTAACTTTTGTGCCACTTCCTACATCTTTATTTGAAATTTCCAAAATGCAAACTTGAGAAATATTTCCCCAGCAGGAAGAAATGTTCATTGCTTCCAGCCTCTGCTCCACATGTTTGGCATGTTAATTTATACCTTATTGGTCTATTAATAACAATTAATATTATTGTTCATAGCTTCATAGAATCATATAATGCAGAAGAGACCCTTTGGCACACTGTGTCTGCACTAACATGTGAGGAATACTTGATCTCCCATTAATCCTATTTACCAGCACTTGGCCCATAGTCTTGAATGTTACTACATGCCAAGTGCAAATCCAGATACTTTTTACAGGAAGAGAGGCAACTCACCTCTACCCCCCTCCCAGGCAGTGTTTTTTTTCAGGCCATCACCATCTTTTGGATAAACAAGGTTTTCCTCATATCCCACCTCAACATCCTGCCCCTCACCTTGAATCTATGTCCCCTCATGACTGACCCTTCAACGAAGGGGAACAGCTGCTCCTTATCCACTCTGTCCATGTCCTTCATAATCTTGTACACCTCGATTAGGTCACTGCTTAGTCTTCTCTGCTCCAACAAAAACAACCCCCAAGCCTGTACAACCTCTCTTCTTCACTTAAATGTTCTATTCTCAGCAGCATCCTGGAGGATCTCCTCCAGTACAATCACATCCTTTCATTAACGTGGTGACCAGAACTGCACATAGCCGTGGCTTTACCAAAATTCTGTACAACTCCAACATTGATTCCTTGCTTTTGTAATTTCTGCCTTGATTGATAGTGATGTATGTCCGTATGCTTTTTTTCACCATCCTACCAACATGTCCTTCTGCCTTCAGAGACCTGTGGGCAAACATACCAACATCTCTTTGTTCCATAGAACTTCCTAGTGTCATGCCACCCATTGATTATTTCCTTGCCAAGTGACTCCTTCCAATGTGTATCTCCTCACACTTTTCAGGGTTGAATTCAATCTGCCATTTAGCTGCTCATTTGACCATCTTGGAAGGAGAATATCTTTAGTTGTTACACATAGCAACATGGAAAATATGTTTTGTGATCATTTTGCTCGTTCGTGGTGAATGTGTAACATCTTTACAAAAGAATGAATGTTTTTAACAATTTACTGAAATACAAAACAGAGAAAATCTTTATAAACACATTTCTACTGTCACCATACATACTCAGTAAAGTTTTACAACACCAATATTAAATCCAACCAATTTATTTGATAGTAAATCCGTGAGCTTTCGATGCTATGCGCCTTCGTCAGGCAAATGCAGTGTTCTGATCTGCAGAGGCACTCATATCCACCATACATACTGCCAGAACTATTCATAATCACGTGACACATTTTAGTTTGAGATTATGATACATATTCAGTAAGCATTTTAACATAATTTGTGGAAAAATGCATGCAGTTTTTGTTATTTTTTCTTATACTTACAGTACAATCTGATATACTGAATTCCAGAACATTTTGACATAAGAGAAACACTTGAATTTTAATGAAAAAGAAAATAAAATTTTAAAACAGATTATGCTTAGTGTGGGTATATAAATGTATACAACATGTATTTATATACAGCCTCACATCACTTTTAGCATTATGCCCACACAAAAAATATGAAATTAAAGCTGAGAAATAAGCAAGCACATACAATAACAATCTCCCAAGTTCAAAAATGTCTCCTGCTGAATTCATTTGTTTGTTTTCATCTGTCTAGTAATGACTTTTAAATCAACCATTCCTCATTTTCATTGTTGTCTTCAAGGTTATTTTTTCTGAGACCTCATAATATGAGGTGTATCTCCCAGGTTGGTGCAAATCTTTTAGTTTCATAGAACAGCTGCTGGATAAAGAAACATTGTAAAATTGTACCTGATCCCAATTAGTTTTAACTGATTTCAGAAACACTTACTTTTAACCCCCTCGTGAATCTTTGTGCCGACAATGGATCTGGCAATGTTTGCTTCAAGTTCATTTCCCTCATTTAAGTTTAGTCTCCAAACTTGATTTTAATTCGAAAAGCTGAATAGTAACTAAAGTTTTATATAATTTTTGCATTAATAGAAATATATTAAGATTTATTTAGTTGTATGTCAAGTCTCTCTTCTGTCATGATATACTAGGCTGATAGTCAATCAGTGCTACACTGAGGGTGTATTGACGGAATATTGTCAGAGTAACCTGTCTTTCAAACAAAGGTTAACGTGAGGTCTTGTCTTCCAGTTCCGATTAACATAAAAGACCTCCTGACCTTTCAAAGATGAACTGGAAGTTCTCCCAATGTTCTAGCCAAAATCCATTCATTAACCCCAAGTCTTTTCATTCATCTCATGGTGCTGAAATTTCTTGCCTTCCCAGATAATATATTTTGAAAACTGCCCAACATTTGCTTTAGATAAACTATATTTCTAAAAGAATCATATTATTGCTGATTCTGTAATCAATGCACAAAAATCTTTCGGATTCAAACACATTTCGCTAAAAAGCCTTTGTCTTGA
Source organism: Sphyrna mokarran (assembly GCA_024679065.1). Classification (NCBI taxonomy): domain Eukaryota; kingdom Metazoa; phylum Chordata; class Chondrichthyes; order Carcharhiniformes; family Carcharhinidae; genus Sphyrna; species Sphyrna mokarran. The sequence continues at coordinate 98,064,730 of JAGIQG010000005.1, forward strand.
AGACTTCTCCTTATTGACACTGTGGACAAACAGAAAATTACTTGAGGTTTCTTAAAACTCCTACAAGTGCAGAAGGAGGCCATTTAGCCCATCAAGTCTGCACTGACAACAATCACACCTAAGACATATCCACGTAACCCATCAGTCTCCCTTTCGCTAAGAGATAATTTAGCATGGTCAATTAATCTAATTCCCACATCTTTGGACTGTGGAAGGAAACCAGAACACTCAGAGGAAACCTACGCAGACATGGGAAAACATGCAGACTCCACACAGACAGTGACCTGAGACTGGAATTGGACCTTGGTCCCTGGTACTGTGAGGCAGCAGTTCTAACCACTGTGCAATCCCTTTCTTTTTAGGTGTTACTATGTGACGGGTGTGGAAAATGAACAGGTGTAAGTTTTTTTTGTCCTGTATTACCTTCAGTGCTGCGATGTTCCAGCTCATCCCAACGTTGTACTGATGGCTCTGGATGGTTTTCCAATGTTGTCTTTATTTAAATAATTTTTAGACAAGCTGCCTTTGGTTCCTACCTTCAGTGGGGAGTTTACCTCAGGGCAAGGTACAAGATTGTCATTCTTAGATTCACAATCCTGGGTGAAGTGGTTTCAATTTTAATTCCCTCCCCAGCCTTTGAGTGAAATTTAACATAATGATGTGTGTCCAGCCAACTGGCTAGGGAACCAACAGGAAACACTGCATGGCTTCTGAGGAGGTGGCCCAGCCAAACTAAAATAGCCAAAAACTGGGCCTTTCTCCAACATTTAAGGGTGAAGCCCCACCCACTGAGAACTGCCAGCCAATCAGTGGTTCAAAGCTCCCCATTGCTATCTGCTGCTGCTAATGCTTTGGGGGCTTCACCAGTGATTGGTGTGGGATCTCTGAAGTCATGTGAATGAGGATAGATGTGTGTCATGGAGAGGGTGATCAGGAGTTGGAGGTAAGGATAGGGGTGTGGCTTTCAGTAGTGATTCCACTTTTTGATTACTCTGAAACAGGGACCCCACACATGAAGAGCAACTCAAGGTGAGTTTACAGAAGTCAAAATATGTTGATTGGAGGAACTCAGTGTCTTTCACAAATTGCTCCTATGTAACCAGGCAGCAAGGTGGCAAAGGGTGGCACAGTGGTTAGCATTGCTGTCTCACAGCGCCAGGGACCCGGGTTTGATTCCTGGCTCAAGTCACTGTCTATGTAAGGTTTGTATATTCCCTTTCTTTCTGCCTGGGTTTCCTCCAGATGCTCCAGTTTTCGCCCACACTCCAAAGATATGTGGGTTAGGTTGATTGGCCATTCTATATTGCCACATAGTGTAAGGGAGACTTGCAGGGTAAATATGTGGGGCTACAGGGATATGGCCTCGGTGGGATTGTGGTCATCGTAGATTTGATAGGCCGAATGGCCTTCTTCTGCACTGTAGATATTCTATAAACCATGAACTCCAACCTACACTAGTCTCCCTACAGATGTTTCATATTGCCGTAGATGTTAAAGCAAAGCTTTAGCTACCTCATTTTTCCAAGGCTGTACTGTATGGATATGTGCAGGATGAGCAGAGTGGTGACAGGAGTTGGTGGATATTCTGGAGACATCTCTCAGGTCAATACAACATTACATGATTCCTGTCACACCAATCAAATAGTTACCACTGAATCCGTGCTCATACAGAACAAGGCAGTTATCCCAGTTCTAAAGCAATTTATTTAATCGCGAACGATCTTCACACTTAACAGGAGGAGAGACTTAGGATTTTCTTGTCTCAGAGATGAGCACTGACAAACATCTACTTCACCAGCAGAAAGATAGGAAACAGAAGATACAAGCCATGTATTTTACCTAAGAAGGAACACCACAGAGAAAGAAACAGAATCAATAGCACTGTGCCTTGTAAGAATTAATTAAATTTTGGTTGGCTATTAGAAAGTAAAATGGCTGCACTTTTGGTATGAGGCCAGTTCAGATTATTGGGATGAAATTAAATTACATTCATGCATGCTGAACACAGTGGAGAAAAGGTTTATTTGAAATGGTGATTGGACACAGATGGAGATAGCTTTTATATATTGACAGGAAAACAGCAATGAAAGATGTAGGCAATGATATTTTGTCTGGTAGTATTTCAGAAAGCAACACTTCTCTCTCATGACTGTTACTTTTCCTCTTTCGGTTGCTCCAATATGAGGACACGGCAATAAAGGAACAAAAGTCTTACAGATTATCACTGGTATCCGCAGTAGGACTTTACCAAACACTGATAAAGTGAAATTTCCTGTTTCAGAACGTTGAAAGTTTGTTTTACTATCAACCTGGTGGCTGCACAGGCTATATCAGACTGCAGCTAAGTTCTTAACCAGTAGTAATAGCTTTAGCAGCAGAATATACCCGAGATCCATCAAAAGCCACCTTGGATGTCTTTTTGGTTTCTAATAAAGCTGACACTATGAGAATGATTAAATTGGTCACAGGAACTGCCACAGAAACATATATGAGCCTGTTTTATTGGTCATATACTGTCTATACATTGATGGATTGATAAGTCTTGCTATTTATGAATCATGTCATGGTCAGTCTAGGGATTTGTATTGCAATGTTAGGATATCCTGTGCTTTCCTGCTTTAGTAGGAGTCCTGCTACATGGTAGTAGGAAAAGTTTTCAATTCACTCCATGATCTTGCCCTTCCTAACTAGGTAATCTTCTCTAGCCCCACAGCTCTCTTAGCTGCTTTCCTCCATATCTAACCTCCTAGATTTTTATTGCTTCTGGCAGCCAAGACTCAATCCTCTAAAATTCCATCCCTAAACCTCTCTGCCTTTTCCTTTCCTCTTTTAAAACACTTCGCAAAATCAATCTCTTTGACCAAGCTTTTGGTCATCAGCCCTCAAAGCTCCTTACATATGTGGTCAAATTTCCCAGTGGGGAACCTCAGGATATTTCATTATGTCCACGGTGCTATATCAATGCATTTTATCATCTTTATTTGTTGCTGACTGTCCTCCACAGCAAACCTCTGGCCACTGTAAACAATGCATCAATTTTCTCCTTCATACAATTGAGCACTGAAGGCTTGACGATGAGGCAGAGAGATTTCACACTTGCCTGAAAAGAGTCAGTTGTATAAACATTTAAAGGAATTGTAAGTTTGATAGCTGCTAAGAAAACTACTCTTCTGTTGAAACTGGTCTCCAAGTCAGGCTTCAGTCATGTGCACTTTCAATAGACGTAAATGTCAGAATAAAGGCAGGCCTGACTGATACATTTAAGGTTCCCACCTGTTTGCAATATATCTTCTGATCCTCTCTTAAAGGTGTTACAATAAAGAAAAGAACAAGAGTAATGTAGGTTCCAAGCTAAAATGCTGCCCCTACTACCTTCCATGGGAGTTCACTTCTGTTTTCCTGACAACAGTTTACATCCCATGTCATGCAGATGTGAAGATTGTGCTGGATGAAATAAACACCACCATAAATTGCCTCAAAACGAAACATCCCGAGGCCTTGTTCATTGTGGCTGGTGACTTCAAGCTCGAGCATTTTACCAAGATACCATCAACACGTCTCCTGTTCCACCAGGGGCCCAAACTTCGAGCCCACTACTACACAAATATCAATAATGCCGACGGCTCTATCGCCAGCCCACACTTTGGTAAATTAGACCTCAAATGCTAAAACAGGAGAATCCATCAAAGAAAGTTGTGCATTGATGGTCTGGGGAATCAGAAAATCTCCTATAAGATTGCTTGGAGTCAGGTCGGTATTTAAAAACTCTTTTAATCATCTTGAATGAGTACACCACTACAGTAACTGACTTCATTAGTAAGTGTGTAGCAGACAGTGTGCCAAAGAAATAAATCCATGTGTTTCCCAATCAGAAACCACGGATGAACAGTGACAGCCACTGTTCACAAATCTGAGGTCCTTACCGGCTTCAAGAAGGCAACCATCATTCTGGTGCCAAAGAAAAGCTAGGCAGCATTTTCTTTGTTATCTTAATGATATCTATCATTATAAAGTGCTTCAAAAGGTTAGTCATGGCATATCAGTCAAGAAGCTTGACATCAACCAAGACGAAGCAGCCCGCTTGATTGGCACCACATCTACAAACATTCAATCTACCCAGCAATGTTCAGTAGCACAGTGTGTATTATCCAGAAGATACACTGCAGCAATTCACCAAAGATTCTTGCAAACCTATGACCACTTCCATTTAGAAGGACAAGGACGGTAGATAACTGGGAACACTATCACCTGCAAGTTCCCCTCCAAGCCACTCACCATCCTGACTTGGAGATATATCACCGATCCTTCACAATCGCTAGGTCAAAATCTTGGAATTCCCTCCTAATAGCATTGTGAATCAACTGTAGCGATCCAAGAAGGCAGCTCACCAGCACCTTCTCAAGGGCAATGAGGAATGGTCAATAATTGCTGGCCAGCCAGCACCACCAATGTCCCACAAATGAATAAAAATAAAATAAATTCTGTCCCAAACTGCCTGGATCCACTACAGATCACCCATCGCCGCAACAGGTTCACAGCAGACGCCATTTCGTTGGCCTTGCATTCAACCCTGACACCTATGTCAGACTCATATTTAGAGTTAATAGCTCAGCCTTCAACACCATTATTTCTACCAGACTCATCTCTAAACATTACGCCCTGGCTCAACTCCTCCCTCTGCAACTGTATCCTAACCTTGCTAACCCACAGACCACAATCAGTAAGGATAGGCAACAACAACTCCTCTGCAATCATCCTCAATACTGGTGCTCTGCAAGACTGTTCCTCAGCCCCTTACTATACTCATTCATCCATGACTATACAGCCAAATTCCCCTCCTACTCGATTTTCAAGTTTGCTGATGACACCATTGTTGTAGGTTGGAAGTTAAACAATGTCGAGACAGAGTACAGGAAAGAGATAGAGAATATGTTGAACTTATGCAATAACAATCATCTCTCTTTCAATGTCAACAAAATGAAGGAGAGACTGATCGACTTCAGGAAGCGAAGTGGAGGACATGCCTTTGTCTATGTCAATGGGGATGAAGTAGAAATGGTCAAGGACTTCAAGTTTTTAGGTGTCCAGATCACCTACAATGTGTCTCAAAGAAAATTCAAGGCCAAAATTTGGCCCTTTTTAAGCAACTGGTAGATCTTATGCATAAATCACTTGGTGTCAGGTTATTGGCTTTTAAATGTTTCAAATGAAAGGAATAGACAGGGTGGATTCTCAGAGGCTATTTCCAAGTGCTGAAATGGTTGTTATGAGAGGACACAGGTTTAAGGTGCTGGGGGGCAACTACAGAGGAGATGTTAGAGGTAAGTTTTTCACTCAGAGGGTGGTGAGTAAATGGAATCGGCTGCTGTCAGTGGTGGTAGAGGCGAACTCGCTGGGGTCTTTTAAGAGACTTCTGGATGAGTACATGGGATTTAATAGGATTGGGAGTTACAGGTAGTTCTATAGCCTGGTAGATACTGATATGATCGGCATAACTTGTGGGCCGAAGGCCCTGTTTGTGCTGTAGTGTTCTATGTTCTATGAAAGGTTTCTGATTGTTTAAAAAATGGTATTGTCTTCAAATTCCATGCTCAGCTTAAGTGCTTGAGTCTAGAATTTAATAACAACTCTGCTTCATATTCTGTAACTGAAACTTATTTATAAACCAGGTGGCTATGAGTGATTATATGTGGGAACATTCAAATTATACGTGGGAACATTCAACTGCCACCCAACACCATTTTCTGGAACATTTTGCCTGGAAGTGCTATTGGTTGAATAATATGTTTTCTCAAGTACAGGCAAATATAATTACAGGAAAATGATGAAATGATGTTAGATAGTACATTTCCCTTCATCTGTGACCTAGCAATGTCAGATACTGTTCTATCTTCGATGTTCAATGGAGGCAACAGGGATGGGTGGCATGTTTAATATCTGCATGATAAGTTTGAATAAAGCAATGGTGGGATGAACAATTGATTACATTTCACAATGTGCTTATTTCATTCAAAAGAAAAGCCTTTGGTAAGTATCAGCATCGAAGCAATAATGCGACAAAGCATTGAAGCAATTTCCCTTCCCTGCAGCTGTGGTGGAAGCTCCAGTGGTGCCCACCCACTCAGTAAGTGGATAAAATTGCACTGGAGTCTCAATAACATCATTGTGCCACTTTTTATATGTATTCATGGGGCCACCACCTGAGTCAGGCAGGCAATTTGAGACCCTCCCCCACCATCCGAAATATATAATCTTAAAAGGGCTTCAAAGCAAATAAAGAGTAGCAAATCCACCACTACTTGAACTTGAACTCCATTCCTCGTGATTTCTAACCAGTGAAGGGATTTAAAATGCCTCCTGTCTACCTGTTCATCAAAACTACATTTTCACTCGAACCCAAATTAAATATTCGGAGAACCCCCAAATCACAACATGCACCAGATGCACGGATAAATACCAGGCGAATAAACTGTTTGCAAGCAGGAGATTGTCACTGAGAACCAATTTTGTCACCAACAAATTATTTTGTCAGAAGAAGCAGCTGAATTTTCCCGTCAAAAAGCATTCTTCACGAGAATCATAATCTTTGTTAACTTTCAAAGTTGTCACGAGCTCTCAGTAACAAATATGAGACTGCACCATGACATCCAGTGGACACTGTGACATTGTCAAGTCTCTTAGCTGTGTGCTGATTTCTATGCTATGGGACTTTGCATCTTTTAAAACCTGATCCCTGAATGGTCGTCTCTTTGAACAACTCCTGCTGCAAAAAAAAAGCTTTGAAGCTGCTCACTGCAAGCAGAGCTCTCTGTAATTTCTGACATTTACCTTCAGCTCCAAATTACCATCTTGCCTGTCTGAAAAGGAACATTAGCCCGGAGTCATATTCCCACCGCAGATTAGGAGGAACTACAACACAGGCTTGTTCTTCTGGTATCTAGTTCCAGTCAATCAGGCAGGATTTGGTTCTACTCCTCCCAGAAAATATCCTGCTCAGGTTACCAGATCACCTCCGATCACGTGAGAGCTAACCAGTGATTTGTTTCCCATGAGTTGTGCACGACCATATTCACAAATCGTTTACTCATAGTCCACAGTGAAAGCCTGCAATGTATGACCAAACCCCATTTCACACTACCTCAGAGCATTTCACTTTAATAACGCTAATTATTGTACAGAAGACATTTGTATCCTCATACTTCAACTTTTTGTTTTTTAATAATCATATTCTAATCACTGACCAGAACCTACAGTATTATTGTATTAACTGATGGAACTTCCTACACCAAATGCCTAATTTTCAAAACTTTGAACTTTAAATATTCACAACTCTCAGATATTTTATCTTTTTCTTTAATAATCGTGAAAACTTTTATTCATGATCAACTCAAAGTCTGTGCTTTCTCTCAAGAAACACATCAGGTTTCCATAAACATCCCTCATAACTTTAATTCTCAACACTTGGTCTGAGCATACTGCACTAGTTACGTGCAGTAACATAACCAGGGTGTTATCAGATTACCCAACTATTATGCATCTCTCATGATTTTTTATTTTCATTGACATCAATGATATTGTTGCTTCTTGTTTCTGTAAGTGTCTAACAGCAGCAATATCCTTCTTTGGGGTGACACGGGTGGCATAGTGGTTAGCACAGGTACTTTACAATGCAAGGGAAGTGGGTTCAATTTCCAGATTGGATCACTGTCAGTGTGGAGTTTGCACATTCTGCCCATGATAGTTACACAGGTTCACACACTGTAATCCTTTTCCTGATTGGTTGCATCCTTTCAGTAAACATCTTCTGTGTCTTCTGTTAGTTCTTCATTCTTTTACTATTTATTTATTTCACTCCTTCTTTTCAAATTGAGAAATACCTGATATCTTATGTTTGTAGTGATGAGAGGATCTAAATCCATCGAGTATGGTTGCATTGTCCATCATTTGCCTCGCCTTCTATTTTTGTAACTCCTTCCTTATTTAATGATTACTTACAATTGTCCAAGTCATTTAGTCACAGTTTCAAGCAGGAAACTTGGTCCATCAAGGTTACATAACCATAGTATTCTCATGGGGCATTCCTAATAATCCTTCCTTGGTTACAGTCTGTTTAATTCCTTTTTGAAATCCAGTCTGTTTTCTTGTTCCACTACTTGTGCTTCAAGTACAGAAGCAGGAGGGAAACACTGTGGTTTTGGTGAACTGTTCATGAGAACCATCAGCATAATGTTCTCAGTGTCATATTCAGTAAAGGCCTGTTGTATTCATTGATTTTACACATGGATTGAGCTTGTGTGGAAACGTCTGCAACTGCCTTTTATTGTTTAAAATGGGCACTGAAATTGCTACCAAAAAGTCTGGTCACTTTTGTTTCTGCAACACAAATGATCAAACTTCGGAAAATTCCAAATTGAATAACTCCAGCTGGGGCCTCCCCTGGAATGAACATAATAAAGTGAATTCTCCCAAAAATTTCTAAGTATTGAATTTGCATGAAAACTGAAGTAAGTCACACTGGTTTTTTCAATGACAGTCTCAAAAAGAATCTCCCAAGCTCTGTTCACTGCAGAGTGTTCTAGAGTGTATCATGCTGAAAATCAGTGGGCAAAGTCTACTCCTGCTGGAGAGGCCAACAGCACAGTAATGAATGGATTAATGCACATGCGCCAATCTGTCAGCACCGAGATCGGCATTTGCACAGTGGCCCCTGCGCTACCAGTCTCCCGATTGCTGACCAGCTCAATCGCTGCCCTCCCCCATGCATCCACGGGCCCAGCCTCAACTCCCCCACTGGCAGTTCCAATTTCCATCCCCCCACCTCCACCTCCCCTCTCCCCAATGTCCAGCCCCAATTGCTGGCCTCCCTCCCTCTCCCACTATTCTCAACTCTTAATTACCCTCCTTTTATTTTGAGGCTGTGCCCTCTAGTTCTAGTTTCCTTTCTAAGTAGAAAGAATCTCTCTACCTCCACCCTATCTGGCGCCTTCATTATTTGTAAGTCTCTGTAAGATCCCCCCTCAGCCTTCTAAACTCCAACAAGTACAGGCCCAATCTATTTAATCTCTCCCGATAAGTTAACCTCCTCATCTCAGGTATCAGCCTGGTGAACCTTCTCTGTACTCTCTCCAAGGCCAATGTATCCTTTCGCAAGTAAGGGGACCAAAACAGCACACAGTCCTCCATTTGCGGCCTCACCAGTGCCTTATACAGTTGCAGCAAGACCTCCCTGCTTTTATATTCTATCTCCTTGCAATAAAGGCTAACACTCCATTTGTCTTCTTGATAACCTGCTGCACCTGCAGACTGAGTTTTTGCGATTCGTGCACAAGGACCTGCAGGTCCCTCTGCATTGTAGTATGCTTAAGGCGTTCTTTTCAGGTTTGCAGGAATCACTGTTGAAATGGCAATTGTCTCCAACATACATTGATGACTTGGGGGAAGAAGCAAATGTACTGCAGCTAAATTTGTAGATGACACAAAAATGGATGGAAAGGTTTACGAAGGTACAATGATTGATTAAGTAAATTGACAAAACATTGGCAAATGGAGTATTACGTAGGAAAATGTAAAGTTGTTCATTTTGGAAGCAAGAGCAAAAGAACAGAGTAGTATTTAAATTGAGGAAAACTTCAGAAAGCTGCAGCATATAAAGATGCAGGGGCACTTGTGCACAAAGTGAGGAATCACAAAGATAAAAAGACCCTGCTGGGAGTTGTGCACAGGCCCCCTAACAGTAGTCAGGATGTGGAGGAAAAAATAAATCAGGAGATAGAAAAGACATAAAAAAGGTGATATTACATTTACTATTAGGGGATTTCAATATGGGATAATCAAGTAGATGGTGGATCCCAATAGAAGTAATTTGTGGAATGTCTAAGAGATTTTTTTAGGGAACAGGCAATTTTGGATTTGGTGATTTGTAATGAGGCAGACTTGATTAGGGAACTTGATTAGGTGAAGGAACTCTTAGGAAGCAGTGACTACAATATGATAGAATTTACTCCGCAGTTTGAGAGGGAGAAGCTGAAATCAGTGTAACAGTATTACAATTAAATAAAGGTAACTACAAAGACATGAAGAGGAGCTGGCCAGAGTTGGTTGGAAATGGAGCCTAGCAGGGAAGACTGTGGAACAGCAATGGCAGGAATTTTTGGGGGTTATTCGGGAGGTACAACAGAAATTCATCCCAAGGAGGAGAAAGCGTGCTAAGGGGAGCACAAGACACTCGATGGCTGATGAGGGAAGTTAATGACAACATAAAAGCAAAAGAAAAAGCATACAAAATGGTGAGGATTAGTGGGAAATCAGAGAGTTGGGAAAACTTTAAAAGTGAGCAGAGGACGACCAAAAAAACATTAAGAGGACAGAAGATGAAATATGAGTGTAAGCCAGCTAGTAATATAACAGAAGATGGAAGAGTTTTTTTCAATCTATAAAAGATAAACGAGAGGCAAAATTAGACATTGACTACTGAGAAATAAGGCTGGAGAAGTAATAATGGGAAACAAAGAAATGGCAGAGAAACTGAATAGTTACTTTGCAAAAGACACCAGTGAGATGCCAGAACTCCAGGAGAATCAGGGGGCACAGGTGAGTGTAATGGCCATCACTAAGGAAAACTGAAAAGTTTCAACTCCTGGGGAAACTGAAAAGTCCTAAAAGAAATAGCTGAGGAAATCATAGAGGCATTGGTGGTGACCTTTCAGCAATCATTGGAGGCAAAGTTGGTCCCAGAGGACTGGAAAGTAGCTAATGTAACACTGCTATTTAAGAAGAGAGGGAAGCAGCAGATGGGAAATGATAGGCTGGTTAGCCTCACCTTAGTCATTGGAAAGATTTTAAGGTCCAACATTAAAGATGAGATTGCAGAGTACTTGGCAAGTGCATGATAAAATAGGACTGAGTCAGCATGGCTTCATCAAGGGGAGGTCATGAGTGACAAATCTGTAAGAATTCTTTGAGGACTAAGAAGGAGGTCAGATAAAGGAGAACCAGTGGACATGATTTATTTAGATTTCCGAAAGGCCTTTCACAAGGTGCCGCATGGCAGACTTTTAAGTAAGTTTAAGGCCCAGGGTGTTAATGCTAAGATCCTGGCATGGATAGAGGATTGGCTGACTGGCAGAAGGTAGAGAATGGGGATAAGGGAGTCTTTCTCAGGATGGCAGTAGATAACTAGTGGTGTGCCTCAGGGTCAGTGCTAGGACCACAACTTTTCACAAAATAAATCAACAATTTGGAAGAAGAAACTGAAGGCAGTGTTGCTAAATTTGCAGATGATGCAAAGGTATGTAGAGGAACAGATAGTACTGAGGAAGCAGGGGGGCTGCAGAAGAATTTGGACAGGCTAGGAGAGTTGCCAAAGAAATGGCAGATGGAATACAATGTGGAAAAGTGTGAAGTTATGAACTTTGGAAATGAAATAAGGGTGTAAACTATTTTCTAAATGGGGAAATGATTAGGAAATCAGAAACATAAAGGAACTTTGAAATCCTTGTTCAAGGTTAATGTGCAGGTTCAGTCTGCAGTCAGGAGGGCAAATGCAATGTTAGAATTCATATTGAATGGGTTAGAATAGGGATGTACTTCTGAGGCTGTATAAGGCTCTGTTAAGACCCCCTTTGAAATATTGTGAACAGGTTTGGGCCTGTATCTAAAGAAGGATGCATTGGCCTTGGAAAGGGACCAGAGGAGATTTACAAGAATGGTCCCTGGAATGAAAAGCTTTTTGTATGAGGAACAGTCGAGGACTCTGGGTCTGTACTCGTTGGAGTTTATAAGGTTGAGGGAGGATCTTATTGAAATTTAAGGAATACTGCGAGGCTTGGATAGAGTGAATATAGAGAAGATATTCTACCTCAGGCTAAAGGGACGATTCTTTAAAACAGAGAACATAAGAATTAGGAGCAGGAGTAGGCCATCCAGCCCCTCCAGCCTGCCCCACCATTCAATAAGATCATGGCTGAGAGTGGTTCAGTACCACTTTCCCGATTTCCCCCCGTAACCCTTAATTCCCTTGTCAATCAAAAACCTATCCACTCTTGACTTAAATATATTCAGCAAGGAAGCCTCCACCACTTCAACAGGCAGAGAATTCCAAAGATTCACCACCCTTTGTGTGAAGAAATTCCTCCTCAACTCCCCCCCCACAATCTTGAGGCTGTGCAGGCTTCCCAGACCCTCCACGCAATTTGCTTTTCCACTCATTTTCGTGTCATTAACCTTCCTGATTACCTGCTGAACCTGTGTGCGAGCTTTCTGTGTTCAAAGACTATAAGACATAGGAGCAGAATTAGTCTACTCAGCCCATTGAATCTACTCCACTATTCAATCATGGTTGATATTTTTCTCATTCCCATTTCTCTGCCTTTTCCCCATAACCCTTGATCCCCTTATTAATCAAGAACCTATCTATCTCTGTCTTAAAGGTGATCAATGAAATGAAGAAGAATTTCTTCAATAAGAGAGTGGTGAGTCTGTGGAACTCTTTGCTGCAGAAGGCTGTGGAAACCAGGTCATTGATCACCTTTAAGACAGAGATAGATAGGTTCTTGATTAATAAGGGGATCAAGGGTTATGGGGAAAAGACAGAGAAATGGGAATGAGAAAAACATCAACCATTATTGAATGGTGGAGTAGATTCAATGGGCTGAGTAGGCTAATTCTGCTCCTATGTCTTACGGTCTTTGAACACAGAAAGCTCACACACAAGTACAGCAGGTAATCAGGAAGGTTAATGGAATATTGACACTTATTTCAAGGGGGTTAGAATGTAAGAGTAGGGAAGTCTTCCTGCAACAAGGCGCTGGGGAGACCACATCTGAAACACCGTGAGCAGATTTCAGCCTCTTACTTAAGGAAAGATATTTCATTAGGAGTTCACTGAGATGATCTCTGATTTGGAGGGATTGTTTTATGAGGAAAGATTAAACAAGTTCAGACTGATTGGAAATTTGAAGATTGAAACATATAGAATTTTTATGGGGATTGACAAGGTAAATGTTGAGAGGATGTTTCCCCTCATGGGAGAGTACAGAACCAGAGGACATAGTCTCAGAATAAAAAGGCATCAATTTAACACTGAGATGAGGAGGAATTTCTTCTCTCAGAGCTTAAGTTTTAAGTTCATTTATATAATGTTGCAAATAGGCTTACATTACACTGCAATGAAGTTACTGTGAAAGGTTGTGAGTCTTTGGAAATCCTTGCCATAGAGAGCTGCAGGGGTAGAATTGTGTATATTTAAGGCTAGGATAGATAGCTTCTTCATCAGTAAGGGTTCTGGGGAAAGAACAGGAAAGTGGACATGAGGAATTTTGGATCCGACTGAATGGTGGAGAAGGGTTGAGGGGCCAAATGGCCTATTCTTGTTCCTATTGCTTATGGTGTCATGTGACTGAAGGTGGCTTCTGATATGGAGATTGTTTGTTATGCAGAAGAGACTTGGGAGACAATGGATGAACACTGACAAGAAAATGGCTGCAGAGCAAGGCTGTGTCATCTTTGCCTTTAAGGAACCATCAGTCTTCAGCCAGTCTGACAGCGAGACTCTGAAACCAATTAAAAGTTAACTAGCAGTGGAAGTTCCAGTTTAAAAATTCACAGGAGAACCAACTTCCTTGTTATTTGGCACAAGAAATCTCACAACCTGTTTTGAATCATTTGCTTTGCAAGACTTTGACTAGAACGCTACCATCGTTCATGCTGGTGGGATTTTCTCATCCTGCTCTATTGAACTGAGATTTGGCTGGCCACCAAATACTCCTATTCCACTGCAATGGGAAAATAGTGAGAACAGCTGGTAAGATTGCACTTTAACTTTAAATAGTCAAATCTATTCAAGAAACCATGGGCTTGCCAAATAGGAGACCAGCAACCACAAATCAGTGACTGAATTAACTGTAAAAGTGCACTATCTATATCTGTATCCAATCTGTGCATGTGTATCTATGTTCATGTGCATGTGCACATGTATGTGCATATATGCATAACATTGCATTAGTTATAGATAAGTGTGTGAGAATAAATCATCTTCATTTTAAATTCACAAAAGCCAGCTGCTGAATCACTTAGTTAGAATATGCACACCAAGGGTAAGAATCAATACACATTTTTCCACTCAAGGCAGCAAGAATGGTGTCTGTAACACCAGTCTGTTAGAAAAATAGGCAGGATCTTGAGAAGCTTGGAAGAGGGTGTAGCATAACTCTAGAAAAATGATTTTGTTTGCAAATGAATTCTAAAGGTAGGAAGGTTTTGACTACTTATAATCTTATTCCATGTTGAAACTTTTTCACGTGTCACTTTCTACTTCATATTTTTAAACAATCTTGCCTTTTAACTTCTCATCACTTTAATTATGAGCTGCTGCTGTAGGCTTTGTGGAAAAGATTGCTGAAGATCAAAAAATTAATACTGTACATCATATCTCACTAATGTCATTTGAATTCACTTAAGATTTTTTTTTCCTTTCTAAGTGTTCACCGGCTGGTTCCCTCAAAGTAATTTCAAAACTTGTCCTCCAAGATGTGTTTAATGTACTTATCCACAATGGTAGAAGCTCAATTGCAGCCAAAAATGGGTATACAAGTGTAGGGCAGGGCAATGCTATATTCATGGTTCATCTGGTTGCAATGCTGTCTGCCCATTCTCATGAAGCAATGTAGCCAGCATTACCCATTGACTGGGGTAGTAGAGGGGAGAGAGGCAAGAAATTGGCTTTCACTGCTACCACTTAAAGACAGTTAATACCCGGTAAGAGAGAGTGCATTCTGGATTCAGACATCAAGAAACTTTTGCAAATTAAAGTGTAAGTGCTGGGTTGGCACTTGAGTTCTATGATGCTGTGATGGCGGAGAGGAGAGTGCCATTCCCCAAGGGGCAAAAGCCCTCCTAGCAACACTTCAAAGAGGTTTCAAAGGAAGGTAAGCTGAGTTCCCAGTTCATGGCTACAACACCAAAGCAAGTATAATGACCTCAACAAAGTTACTGTAGCAGAAATCTTGGCTGGAACTTTCCACTTTGCCCACCACAGAACCAGCGCAGGCGAGGGTCCAACAATAGAAATCTCATTAACCTTGGGTGGAAATTTTCAGCCCCGCCCTTTGTGTCCGGCACCCTCATCTTTGCATTGGTTGCAGCCTCATTATTCACACAGCTCCCGCCCTTTGCTTCTATCTCTCTCTTACAATCATTGCATCATGTTTATTCAGAATACAGCATTAAGGCTCAGGAATGGCTCTCACTGACCGTTGGCTCCTATTCTAATTGAGTTTCACAGCTAAGCATGCCTAAGAGTCATCGTGAATCTTGTTTGCTGCCAAACAGACCAGCCTTCAGTAGCTGTGCAGGGGAAAAGAAGGCACTGGAGCATTGACTCAATATAAAAACTATCTTGGCTCCTGCCAGGTAAACAGACACGGACTGTACAACGCACTGCTGGTCATTACACATCAGTTATGTATTAATAGACTGGAAGCCCTTGTAATTCATGAAGGTTATCAGGTCATGTGGAGGAACCCACAGAGTGACAGGATGTAGTCAATAACATGGGGAGTTTCCTGTAATTTGTGTAAACTCCTGCTGTTTTTGAATGTCAATACTGAAAATAATTAATGTTTGCTCAATAAAAAGAGGCACTAGTGATTTGCAGAATGTAAATGTTGATTGTAGATTGATTGATGTTGTTAGTACAGAATCATAGGATGGTTAAAGCACAGAAACAGTTCATCGACCATCTACTGTCCTTTATAGCAGCAATGTGCCTAGTGCCGTACCTCTGCCTTTTCCCTGTAGTCACACAAATATTTCCTCTGCAGAAACTGATTGAACTTTCGTCTGATTGGCACAATTGAATCTGCCTTCACTACACAGTCAAACAATGCATTCAGATCCTCACCAATCCCTGTGTAATCACATTTTTCTGCATATCACTATTGCTTTTTTTTTGTGAAGTACTTTGGGCTGGATTTTATGGGATGGCATATTCCCTGTCACCACTCCACCTCCTGACTCAAAATAGTCAGCCATGTGCCTATCCACCAAAAAGCCAGTTGCCCCAGAGCCTTTTTAACAGTGTTCATTATTTCAGAGTGAGACTTCTGTCCCTTTCCGGAGAGAATGTCCCACCTTAAAGCGCTGCTGGCCAATCTGATTGGCTGGCAACTCTAGTTCCAGCAGTGCCCAGTTCAAGTGGTCACCACTACTGGGATTACAGGCAGTCTCTGAAAGAGAGGAGGTTATGGAGACTGGGCTCTGGGTATCTGGTGAGCCACTGTGAGGGGGTGCAGGGCCACGTTTGAGATGCTGTGGTGGAAGGTTAAAAGGGAAGGTATGACCTTGATGTTGGTGGGTATTTGCAATGGACATCCAAAGTTGAGCCCCATTTAATACCTTGCCAATCTAGTAAAAATTGCCTGACTTCACTCTTGGCACACTCCTCCACCCCCCCCCCCTCCTCCATTCATAGGTAAAATAACAGGGGGGAGAATAATTGGCCGCTTGAAAGCCTCAATTGCCTCCAAGCAAATGGATTGATTGTTGTCTTTCCTGCCCCGGTAAAACAAGAAATAGGTGTGGGAAGTCCAAACATTACATTTTATAAGCATCCCTTGCCTTCAAACATGCCAGCAGAGGGCCATTGAACCCAAACCCTTCAACTGTGTCCTTTGATTCTCGAGCTTCCACCATTGTCAATCTTTACTATCCATTCTCCAGCCCCATCATATTTTTGACTACCTCTATTGAATCTTCTTTCAACCTCCTCTTCTCCAAGAAAACATTTCCAACTTCTCCAATCTGTCTATGTAACTGAAGTCCTCATCCCTGGAATGATTCTCCTGAATCTTTTCTACACCCTCCACATTGCCTTCATATCTTTCCATGTTTGTCTGTGGTAGCCTGGAGAGTTCTAAAGACTGGAAAATTTTGAACTGTTGTGACCTGGACAATCAGCAGCACTTTATTATCAGCAATAATTTGCAACGGGTTTTAATTCTTCTTCCCCTCAGTGCCTCCCCAGAGAATTGGAACCAGCATTAAGCAAAGTTACAGAACTGCTCGTATATTCCTTTGATCCCACAAACTGTCTTGCAGAAGGATTTCACTGAACAGTCCTCTTTCTGTTTGCACTGGCACCTCAATTGTCTCCTTCCTGCTGCTGCTCTATCTCTTCCCAGATTGGGATTCTTAGATCCTTCATGAAAAAGCAGTACAATGCCAGAAGCCCCTTTCAAGTGCTTCTAACTCGTAAAACTGACGATAAAAAAGCAAAAGCTAATGCAGGAGAAACTGTACAGTTTGACGTGAGAGCTGCTGAAATGTTTTTAAATGATAGCCTCCGAACTTATGCCATCCTTGGCTGGTTGTATGATGCAAAGGTTGGTGGCTGTAACATAGACCAAGTCAACAATCCTAAGTCTAAATTAAGTCACAGCCAGAAATGAAGCCATGGTTAAAATCAGAGATGTTCAAAAAGCATGAACTGCAGGATCACAGATAGTCCTGAGAGATAATTGTTTGAACTAGGCTAAGGAAGGATTTGAAAATAAGAATGAAAATATTTAAAACAGATATTAATTAAATAGGAGCCTATGTGAACATAGGCCAGTCCATCACACAAACCAGCCTCCCATCTATCGACTCTGTCTGCACTTCCTGCTGCCTCATAAAGCAGCCAGCATAATCAAGGACCACACGCACCCCAAACATTCTTTCTTTTACCTTCTTCCGTGGGGAAAAAGTTACAAATGTCTGAGGTCACATACCAATCAACTCAAGAACAGCTTCTTCCCTGCTGCCATCAGACTTTTTAAATGGAGCTATCTTACATTAAGTTGATTTTTTGCTATACCCTTGCTATGATTGTAGCACTATATTCTGCACCCTCTCCTTTTTGGGTAACATGGTGGCTCACTGGTTAGCACGGCTGCCTCACAATTTCAAGGATCCAGGTTCGGTTCCTAGATTGGGTCACTGTCTGTGTGGAGTCTGCACATTCTCCTTGTGTCTGTGGGGGTTTCCTCCAGGTCCTCCGATTTCCTTCCACTGACTGAGAGATGTGCTGGTTAGGTACACTGACAGTGCTAAGTTTCCCCTCAATGTACCCGAATAGGTGTTGAAGTGTGGCAACTGGGGGATTTTCACAGTAACTTAATTGCAGTGTTAGTTATGACACTAATAAACTAAAACTAAACTTTTCCTTCCCCCCTATGTACTCTATAAATATGGTGCTCTGTCTGTATAGCGTGCAAGACGCAATACTTTTCAGTACATACCAATACATGCGACAATAATAAATCAAATTTTAAAAAAGGAACAATTGTTACAGTGTAGAAGGAGGCTACCTAGCCCATCATGTTTGCATCAGCTCTCCATATAAGCACTTTGGCTTATTGCCATTCTCCTGCCTTTTCCTGGTACCCCTGCTTCTATTCATCTCATGCCATCTTGAATGCCCCTTCATCTATGAATTAATTGGGACATTTAAGTAGCCAATTAGTAACAATTTAAGGGCCTCCTCCTGCCACTGCTTGGAAAGACCCATGATAGATGTCCAGGCTGCCTGGTAAAAGCTGGTGAGCCTTGTGACATGGTCAGGAGTTGTGATAGGGGAAGGTGTTTATAGTACTGAGATGACTTGCTTCCTGTTTGGGCAACCTGAGGAGGTCTTTCCAAGGTACTCCTCTCCAATGCATTTTCCCTTCCTCTGTCCTGTTGATCCTGACTCCCGCAACACCTCCACTCCAAAAAGAGCCTGTCAGCATATGCAGTCTGCACGGGTCCTCTTTTTTGGGGTCACTAGTCCCAGTGGCACTGCTAGCACGGGAGAGATGACCTCCATTTAATTGACCATCATCTGTTGGAGTCAAGATTTTCTCACCAATAGAGGCAGGAGGCCCACTCTGAAGCTAAATAAAGACCCAATAGCTGTGGGGAAATTTGAGCAAATGCAGACAAGCTCGCCTTCAGTTTTTACTCTGGAGCGGAGATCCTGGCTCCACATAAAATTCTGCCCATGAGTTCATGGCAGAAGGAACAATGTGACTCCTGCTGCCATAGTTTCCTTCTCACAACTCTACGTTCTTCCTTGCTCTCTATGGTTGCATTGTCTCTACATTAAAAACACTGCTCTTCAACAGAGTGCGCACATTAATCAACTATTTGTTCAATATATATCTACAAAGATGAGATCTGAAATAGGATTTTATCTGAAATGTTCATCTTTGTTTGGAACAGCAATGCTTCTCTTTTTGTTTTATTTTGAATATCTCAAATAATTAATTTTTCTTCCTACTTTAATTTTATTTTAGTTACAAATAATACAAGCCAATACTCAGTTCATAATAACAATATTCAGAATGTTAATTACCACTGTTGTGTGGTATTGACCTGGTTGACAAATTTACAGTTGAACTCAATATGTTTTCACCAAATGGATTGTTCAATAAGAATAACAAATAGTTTAACAGTTCTTTGTCTGATAACGTGCTGCAATTAAATCAACCTGCATAAAATCTTGTCTTACCTGATTGTAAACTAACATTAAAAGATGTGTTAGTAACATGGGCTAAACAATTCAACAAACTACCTAACTTTCAATATACAACAGACACATACTTTCAAGGTCATTGGAGGAAGAATGGGTGGAATTTTACATTTTTAAATTTTGAGATGTTGTCTCAGATAGGAAAAGCAGTGTGTAGCCCAAGTTTTTTTAACCACTTGGAATCAAAATGCTGGCCTTTCAGAGATTTTTAAAGGGCCCCCAAACTACCAGACTAAAAATAAAATCAAAGATTCCTGCCACAAACATGGAGACCTCTTCCATACATACACCCCTCTCAAGGACACAGGAACCACAAATGAACCACCCCCCACCACCCTCCAGCGTGGAATTCCCCAAAGGAAGCCCCTCCCCAGCACCGCCTTTCCTAGTGCCAAAGACAGTGCTAGAGGACAATAAGTTGGCAGTAACTGGGTACTGACCAGGCATGTCCTTCTCCCTCTGGAAAGCAGGTTCTCTTTGTCAGCTTCACTCAGCTTCACATCTGTTGTGAACTTCATTAACATGATTTCACATTGGCAAGAGAGGAGATCTAAATTTCAGAGGATGAGGAAATGCCCCCTGGCTTTGAATGATAGGAACCTCGTAATGTCATTGGCGGGGGGGAGGAGGGATGCAGGGATGATGGCAATCTGGTTTTTCAGGTCTCACAACATTTTGCACTCCCCCCCATTGCCATTTACGTCCATGGCAAAAAAGGGCACAACATCCTGGTCAAGGTAACGTTTTCAACTTTTCCACCAACACTCCCACTAAGGCAACATTTAGTAGATAACTTAAAAATTTCTGTAGATTAATATCTATAGGGCAACGTTTACAGGACAACACCACAATATTTACAAGGATAACAGAATATTACAGCATTATTTACAGGCTGATACAGCAACATATGCAAGGGTAGTAGGACAGCAGCGATATAGTCCGGATAGCATAACAATTTCCACAGGATAACAAAACATTATCTACTCGTGATTAAAACATTGTCAACTGGCTACCATAATATTTTCTATTGGGAAATCTTACATAACCTTCAACATCTCATAACACTATTTATAGGATAACAAATACATTATTCACTTGCTAGTGGAACATTATTTAAAGAATGACACTTTATCTACTCGATAATGCAGCCTTATTTGTTAGATAGTGCAGCATTATCTACTGAAGTAAGTAGTATTTAACTTGGGATGATTTTTCCTGGATACTTTAAACACTAAACATCATTCAAGGTGGCTAAGATGGGACCTTAGATGAACTGTTGGTTTAGCCTGTGATTTGGACAAGATGCTGTCTTGGCAAGGGAGTTGAAACCTACTCAAGGTAGGCTGTCCAGAGGATCAGGTAGGAGTTGTTTAACCACCTAATGTACTCATTAGCTTATTAAGGATACAGCATGGCATTGTCTTGGCTAGCACTTGACCAGAAGCCTCTGCTTACAGCAACCAAATAATTGAATGTAAACAAGTCATTGCTGAAGATTTAGGTTGTTACTTAGAGGCATATATTTTTCACTTGCTGCGGGAAGTTTAAAGAAGACTTTTAAAACACAGTGGGAGACCTTCTGAGGCAAGACTTCATCTACACTCAAACAATATGTATTCCAGGAATTCTGTGAGGAGTGTAAGTGTTACACTATTCTACCTTAATGGATACTTTATAGGAGGAGTCACTAGGAGAAAATCGGTCTTGGCTATCATCGTAATTGGGCTCCCTCTTGGTCTGCAGGAGAATGGAAGAAGAGAAAGAGACTGCACAAAGCTACATGAGCTGCTACAGGCAAACAAAATGACATCCCCACCCCAAAGGTACATGATACTCTTTCTCCTTGGACCTCTACTATACGACCTCTCACTGGCTTGTTAAATCTTGCCAGTGTGTATTAACTAGCACTCTCCACACCATCAGTAGAAGTGAGTGAGCGGAGACCTTATATACTCCTTCGTGCAAACTATATCCAATCAACATTAGAGTGCTACAGCTGCTAGTTTCTGTTTTAATGTCTTCAGGCAAGTTTGAATTTTGGTAATTACATTTAGGTCTAAAACTGTGTGTTAAATCCAAACTTTGAAATGCTTGCACCTTATTAGCAGAGCATTGTTTCGGCATTCATTATAACCCTTTCATCAGAAAGACAGCTGAATATTTTTGTTTGGTAAGTGTATTAAATAGTATGGAACTAAAGTAGTTACATGGAGTTGTGATAAAAGAACTAGGAGTAGGAGTAGTATCTGGCCCCTTAAGCCTGAAGCACCATTCAATAAGATCATGGTTGATCTTATTGCGGACTCAGCTCCATTTACCCGCCTGCTCACCATAACCCTTAATTCCTTTACTGTTCAAATGTTTACCTATCCTTGCCTTAAAGAAATTCAATGAGGTAGCCTCAACTGCTTCACTGGGCAGAGAATTCCACAGCCCTTTGGATAAAAAAGTTCCTCCACAACTCAGTACAAATTCTGCTCCCCCTTATTTTGAGGCCATGCCCCCTAGTTCTACCCACCAGTGGAAACAATCTCTCTGTTATCTATCCCTCTCATTATCTTTATATGTTTCTATAAGATCTGTCCTCATCCTTCTGAATTCCAATGAGCATAGTCCCAGTCTACTCTATCTGCCTTCATGAGCCAACTGTCTCAACTCCGGAATCAACCCAATGAATCTCTTCTGCAGCCCCTCCAGTGCCAAAGTATCCTTTCTCAAACAAGGAGACCAAAATGTACACAGTACTCCAGAGATGGCCTCACCAACATCTGATGCATCTGTACATAACTTCCCTATTTTTAAATTCCATCCCTCTAGTAATAAAGATGATCTTATTGAAGAATAAGATAAGATCCAGGGACTGAATGGCCTATATCCTACATTTTTGCATTCCCAAATGATTAAAATAACCTGATACAATGGGAGAAATTTTCCTATCCTGACCAGCACAGGAATCATAGCAATGGAGAGAGAGAAACACAGACTTTGCAAAGATCCATTGACCTCAGGCAGAACTTTCCAGCTGGAAAATCTCACCCAATGTGTTTCCAAAAAAAACAATAAAGTATCTCATTTTTTAAATTATTTGATTTCCTGTAATATGTGAATCGACACCCTTGGGCAGTTCTGAACATTATGATCTTTGATTATTGCTTCAAACATGCATTCATGGGCTACTCCTGCTAATTCAAACTTACTTTTAGTCAAAAAGAAATTTAATTATCCGAAATCTGAATTAAACAATTGCATTAAATTAGCAAACAAGGTTTTATTAGCACAATTTCAATTCAAACACTCCTATTAATTTGAATTAATTGTTGTCAAATTAAAGGAGTAACGATCATGATATTTTGATGAAATATAACGGCTTTATTCAAACATTATGGCTATAAATATAACCCGAATAAATTAATTAGATGGGTGAATATATTAACTAGGAAAATCATGTGATTAAGTCAAATTGTGGTAGAGAAATATATGTATATGCACACTTTTGGTTTTATTCAGATGTACATTCACATGGCAGACATCCAAACACACAATGGTAACTTCTGTTTCAGACACAGATATGCAATGTTTCTATATTCTACTGCCACCATTTCTGAATATTATTGTGTTTTCCTACAATGTCTCCATTAATATATGGAAGTGCAAGCTCATTTCAATTCAGTAGCTGTTTAGCTACACATCCTACTGGTAACAGTGTGATTAATCTTATGAATACTAATAAGACCCAAGGGTTTACTCTAACACTAATTATTTTTTATTTGGTTTCAACAGCAACATCAAACATTTCAGGGGAAATCAATTCCTTAGCTAGTTCATCGTAGCTGTGGGTAAAATAAGAAGTGACACACTTCAGTCTTAATTGTTTTTGTATAAATTAGTCTTTCAGACACTTGACAGCAGAAATTTACTGTCCAGCGTGCAAGTAAGTGGCAAAAAGATTTCAAAAGAAAATGAAGAGCTTTGTTTTCTAACTTTCAAACACTATGTGAAGTGCTAACCCAATAATATAGCAAATGTAACAGGAGAGGATTCCAATCGAGATTTGAAGAGTAATTAAATTATAACCTCAAGGCCCAGGTAGACAGTATAAAGGTCTAAAATCAAATATTCAAATAAATACCAGAGAAGAACGAGTGCTTGCCAATCTCACATGAAAGGACCTATGAATTATTTTTATTTTCAATCCACAATTATTCTTCAATTTGCTTTTTATGTTCATCAAATGATTAAAATTCAAAGGCTGATCCAACCTGGGGACAGTCCGAGAAACTCTACAGCAGGGATAGCATATGTGGAGCCATACCTTCATCTCAACCTCTGCAAACTCCAGATTATGACTAACTCATTAGCAGGACATTTTGGGGAAGGTGTATCAATGCCATTTAAGAACTTGAGGCAGGATAGAATCACCGAATGTTAGATGCCCGAATGTCAGCTTATGATCAAGATCAGCATTGGCTGGTATCCGACAACAGACACCACTCTCACCCAGTGATCTCTTTTTACTTTGTTTTCATGTGTTCAGCCTGTTAATTTCAGTGCATGGTACCTGTAAATATTTTGTGCGATTATTTGCAAGCGTAATACCTTAAAGGGGACAGCATGTAAGCGACCTGCACAATTATCGTGCAACCATACACACACACAGTTTAGAGAAATAAAAATCCACCCTTTTTTGTTCATGAACCAAGTCTACTCCAAGACATCTAAGCAAGGGAGAACATTCATTGTTTTAAAACTACAGGCACTTAGAATCACTGTGAACGATCTTGAGCACACATTTGTCATCCATTTGATTGCTGGTAGGTGATCACCAGCAAGAACACAACTTGGGATCTTTCCCACCCCTTGCCAGTGACAATGTCAAGTTCACGTCCATAATGGGAGTGAACCCGATTTACATTTGTGCATTTGATTATATTTTAATATAATTAAGCACCACCATCCACCACTGCATCATGACCCCTCTCTGTATTGGACCATGTCGACGTGACATCACGCTGCTGCGGTTTACAACAGGTTCACAGAGACAACGGCTTTCTTGTTGGAAACCACACTGCCATTTTCTAGAAGATTTTAGCCCATAGATTCATACAACTGTACAGCATAATGAGTTAAGTGGATTGGCTATCCTAGTATCAGGGGAATGAACTAGGGTAAATGCATGGGGTTATAGGGATAGGATTTGGGTGGGATTGTGGCTGATGCAGACTCGATGGGCCAAATGGCCACTTTCCTTGCTGTAGGATTCCATGATACCTATCTACGTCCCTCAATTTTCTACACCTTTCTTAAATGATTAAGTGATTAATAAATTAATTAACATTGGCAATGATCATCCATTATAGCTAAGATCATGTTACTGAGTTACCTTCATCAATTGTAAATATGCCAGTGCTATCCTTACCATTGATATAATCTGCAGGTCCTTTTGAGGCGTTGGTGCAACTGGATAAATGCCTCCTGCTGCAAGTGAGCCTTTAAAGGGAACATTTCAGAGTCATTGCCAGCCAGCTGTACCTGACATTTTAATATGATGGGTAGCACGGAGCAACATTCATTTGTGGCTCCTTGATACCTCTGACAGCCCTGCTTTGCTGCAGTTGATTTGGGCATCACAGGAATAGTGTGGAGGAGCTGTATTTTGATGTGCTCACTCCTTGACTGCCAACAACAGCAGTGTTTGCATTGTTTATATCATTACTAAATGATTTGGGCAAGAAAGCTCACGGTCAGCCAAAAAGCCTTATAAAGATTTTAAATCTTCGGGTAGGCAATGTGCCGGAGTCTTCTCCTGTGGGAATTACTGCTTCTAGCCCAGCAGAAAGCAGCATCTTGGCAACAATTACCAGCTGCAAAATATAAAACATCCACTGTCACTGCAGAAAATCCTTGTAGTTTATTTTAATAATCCTTTGCTATTTGCTGTATTTTGAAAAATAACAGTTCAAATTTAGTAAGTAATAAAATTATTCTTATGCCTTTGTAGACAAACTCATATTTACTCAAGACCTTCAGCACAGTAAAGCATACCACTGGGCAATTTTACAGAGGGCAAAAAGAATAATAACTAAAACTGCAGATGACATTGACGTCTCTCAAAAGGCTGAAGCCTCGTTGCAGTGTTTTTAATTGGCTATTGTTAAAAATTGCGATTGGTACAAAACTCCTTTTGTTTGAAGCTGCCACTTAGTAACTTCATTCCTCAGTATGTTTCATCCATGAGCAGGAGGCAATTAAGAACATACAAGAAATCGAAGCAGGAGCGGGCCACCAGGTCTTTCATGCCTGCCCCATTCAATGCAATCGTGGCTGATCTATGCCAACCTCAATTCCACTTCTGTGACATTTTCCCATAGCCCTTTATTCCTCAATCTATCAAACATTTATCCATCTCCACTTTGAATACTTCCAAAGATCCACCCTCCACCAACTTCTGGGGCAGAGAATTCCACCTTCTGTGAGAAGAAATTTGGACACACCTCAGTTTTAACTGACCATGGCCTTAATTTTTCAGATGACTGGGGCATCCTCCTGACTCCATCAAGCCCGCTACTATTTCTCTTTCAAATGAAGTGTGAAGTCCCACAGAGAGCTTTGATCTCTCAAGCCCATTCAGGCACAGTGCTGCAGTGGCTCGAAAAGGTCTGAGATTAAGTATAGGGAGCCAATGTGAGATAAATGGCAGGGATTCAGGGAGGGAAGAGAGTATGGGCTTCCTACATGAGGCCCTGTCCACTGCACTGTAAGGATTCGCTCCGGGATCCTGCACATAAAATTCCACACGTCTCCCCCCACCTCCAGATAAAAACCCACCAGGGGAGAGCACAAAATTCAGGGCTATGTTGGAAAA
The DNA here is from genome assembly GCA_024679065.1 of Sphyrna mokarran. Classification (NCBI taxonomy): domain Eukaryota; kingdom Metazoa; phylum Chordata; class Chondrichthyes; order Carcharhiniformes; family Carcharhinidae; genus Sphyrna; species Sphyrna mokarran. The sequence goes on from JAGIQG010000005.1 coordinate 98,091,138, forward strand.
TAAAATGTGGGTGTGTATTTTAACATAATGAATCCAGCAAGGTTAACATTAGATAGGGTGTAATCTGGGCATTGAACCTCTTTACCTGAGTACAGTGGCACAGCAGTTAGCACTGCTGCTCACAGTGCCAGGCACCCAGGTTCAATTCCATCCTTGGATGATTGTCAGTGTGGAGTTCTTGCATTCTCCTTGTGTCTGTATGGGTTTCTTCTAGATGCTCCAGTTTCCTCCCTCACTCCAAAGATGTGCAGGTTAGGTGAATTGACCATGCTAAGCTGCCCTTTAATGTCTTAAGATGTGTAGGTTCAGAGGATTAGCGGGGTAAGTATGGGGGGTTTACAGGGATAGGGCTTGTGTAAGATACTCCCATTGGAGAGTTAGTGTTGATCCGATGGGCTGAATGGTTTGCTTCTGCACTGTAGGGATTCAATGAGTCTATGATTGGGTTAAAATTTGGTCATTGGAATAAAGAACAGATGGGGGATGATGTTTTATCCCCCTTTTAGACCAGAAACATCAGGATAAATTAAGAAGATGACTTATGACATCCTCCAATTATCTACTCGACACTGTTTCCCTCCTGTCCTGAAAATGGACAGCATTGGGTTCTGATGGCACTGCTGCGCTCGGGTTTCCCTCATGCGCAAGTTACGTTCTACCCCTACCAACCAAAATGGGATCTCTCAAAAATAGGGATGCGGATTTCAAAACTGGGTCCTACCCACTATTCGTAAACTTCATGGAATCTCACAATGCATTTAAAGGGCTAACCCTACATATGTTATGTGTGTGTAGGACCAGAAATTGGAACATACCAGATATGTTCACGCGTGGTATTTTTCTTAATGAACTATGTTTTTTAAGTAATTTGCAAATATAGGCCATGCAAATGTTTTTCTTTTAATGAGAAGAGGGGTTATTTGGGTAAGTGCCTGTACATTTTTATTCACTCATGGGACATGTGCATCACTGGCTGGCCAGCATTTATTGCCCATCCCTAAGTGCCCTTGAACGGAGTGTCGTGCCAGACCATTTCAAAGGCTGTTGCTAGTCGACCAGTTTGATGTGGATCTGGAATCAGATGTCGGCCAGACCATGTAAGAATGGCAGATTTCCTATCCTAAATGACATTAATGAACCAGATGGTCATCAGTAAACTCTCAATTCCAGATTTTTTTTTCATTGAATTCAAATTCCACCATTTGCCGTGGCAGGATTTGAACCTGTGTGCCAAACACTTTAGCTGAGTTTCTGGATTATTAATCTAGCGATAGATAAGACATCGCCTCCCTGTTCTTTATACAACAAACAGGACAATGTCCAGGAGAAATTGCTTTCTAAATGGATGATGGAAAATGATTACAAAGCAATTACAAAAGCATTAGAGGCTGTTTCTGGGGGAGCTTTCCAAATTGTGCATAGTTTCAAAGTTCAGTTTTAAATTTGTATTTCAGCAAGTCTCGCACAGCTTGTGTAAGACATGGGCAGAGACCTGAACAAGAACATTAAGAGCCTATAAAAGTTAATGATGATGTTTAGCATAATTGAATAGGGAAACTATAGTGTATTGTTTTTAACTTTCAATTCCTAACATATAATATATCTTAAATACCTGATTACCACAGGTTTACAGAATAGATGGCCAGGAATACTGCTTTCCTGTAAAATAAATTGCAGGTGACAACAAACCACCTAACTATAAGCACGAGATTGAAGTGTGCCATGTTAGCTCAATACAGAGGCGGTTTATTTTCCATGGCAAATATTGCTTTCTGGTGTTTGTCTTTTTGAAGGCGTTTTGTGGGCAAAGAGTCTTAAAAGTAAATGTTGTTTTATTGATAATGTTTTATTTTGCCCTCAGTTTATATTTTAATACTCCTCCAGGTTGGTGGAAATACACTTTTTAACTGAGGGAATTATGTGCCATCCATCTGTATTTGAGTGGGTTATTTTTACAGTTAGTGGTGGGCAGTGGGTAGAACCGAACTGGACACTAGACTAAGGGTGTATTTGCATTGCAACCTGGCTAGTAATACAGCTGTGAGATTGTGGGTAAGAATGAGGAAAGAACAAGACAGAGAAGCCCAAAGAAAGAAAGTGATGATACATGGCACATTGAGAAGGAGGTGGAACATGTACAAGAGGTTCATAGAGAAAGAGAGAGAGTGAGTGGAGAGAAAAGGCATAAAAAGCAATAGGTAATAGCATGGAAGGGAAGGAGAAGATAGTGTGTGGAGCCATGCAGGTGAAACACTGGTGAGGATTCATGAAAACTGCACTTGCGCCAACACAAATAAAATAGTCCTAATAAACCATTAAAAATAAACTTTAGTTTCTTAAACCACATGTGGTATTTCAAAATCTATAAAACTACCAAGTTACTTTCCTCAGTATTTCTGACTACGAAATAAGCTAGATAGGATCATGTTAAAAAATGACTTCAGTGACACTTTCCATTGAAATCCTTGACCATTTGCTTTGCTTATCTCTTTTTCTAGAATTTACTTTATTAAATAAATATCTGAAGAATTTACTGAAGATTTTATCAATTGAAAAGATACCTGGGAAATAATTTTATACCCACCCCCTCCCTCTTCTCCGTGTTTTTGGTGAGGGGACACAAAATAAGTGGTTAAACCACCACCTTCCCTTCACATTGACCTATTCTCCACAATATGGGCATGCATAAGACATCTACAAGGCCACCCACCATTTAGAAGAGCCTATTGATACCCTTAACTGTCCAATTAAATGACAATTCAGGGCCTTATTCCAGGCCCATTACTTTAATAATGGGCAGTGAAATGTGGAAGAGAGTGGAAAGCTTGCTTTTCACCCACCTGGGATGAAAGAAAGGAATAAGGATAACTCCTTCAGGGACTGTCTATATGCATTGGGTGCACCACTCCTATGAGAGTGCCCCCTTGTTGTGTGCTTCCCTCCCACGAACGACCAAAATTCAACATCCCACCCTCTTCTCACCCCTCCCCAAGGTGTCTGATCAACCCTCCCCCCTCCCACTACCACTCTCCCCCAAAAGCCCAAACTCATGATTGTGCTGTGGCACCCATGCTCTCTCCCCACTCCCCACCATCCCCCCAACCGTGCACCTGAAAATTCGTCCCTAGAGTAAAAACACAATCCAAATCTTTGTGATGTTAATATAATTAGTTCAGAACACAGGAGTTGTAGTGGGATCAGATGAAGGCAGTGGACTTGTCTTCTTAATTGAATGGGCATGGGCAGACATGAAACTTATCCAGAGTTTGATCTCTCCAGCAGCACTTGATGAGTGACTGCACCTCAACATAGAGCAGCATGTGTAGTAAAGAGAGGAAAATGATCGAATTGTTCACGGTGCCACAACAGAGACAACATTGCTCCCTTTAACACTGAAACACTGGGGCTCCTGCTAACAACCAGTCATTAATAAAAGCAGAGATGATGACTGTATAGAGAAAGATTGGCAATTCAGTCAACACAGTGATCAGACTATGTCATATCTAACTGCACATGAAGAATTGTGTTGTTATCAAAGCAAACTAAAGTGCACTCCTCACTTTGACACTCATCTCCTTTGGGGCCTATCAAGCACTTCATAAGTCTAAGTTGGTAATTAACACATCAGCTAGGAAGTGCATGTTCGGTACACAATCTTGTTAATAAGCATGTGCATGTTGGGTACATGGCTTCAATAATAAGCATGTGTACATTGAGTAGACACCCTGTTAATAAGAATGCATTCAGTAATAACTATGTGCATTTTAGGTAAACGGCCTTGTTAATATGTACATGTTGGGTGCATGACCTTGTTAAACAGTATTCACATGTTGCACACTTGGCTTCGATAATAAGGATGTGCATGTTGGGTACATGGCCTTTTTAATAAGTCCAAATTGCACATGGATCCTTTTGCTTCACAGTCTGCAGGATTTTCTTTTGAAATTAACTAATTATGGGTGTCTGCTGGAGACAAGATAAGACATGAGAGGTATTTTTCACAGCTGAATAGTCTGACCAGAAAGAATTATTTATATATCCAAATAAAGAATGATAACTTGGATGAGGTATTAGAGGGTGGCAGGACTCATTGAACTATGCCCGACAACAGTCAGTGTCTCCAGGAGAAGAGTGACTATTTTGCAAACCAATTGGCTATAATGTGGCCAGTGACAGCCAAGCTCTTTAAGAAGAGTATAAAATAAATGGCTGATTCATTATCGCCCATTTTGTGTTGCTGTCCAGGATGAATTTCAACCCTAGACATTTCCATACGACAATACTTATATGACAACACTGACACCCGAATTTCCACCCCTTCCAATGAACAAGATGCCAAGTGCTGATCAATCAAAAGAGGTACAAATCCTAAATTTGCATGCTGCCTCTCATTCATCACGTGCACATGAAGACTAACCACTCTAGGCAAAATTACAGCTTCTTCACCACTGATCCCATTAACTTGTACTGTTCAAATGGGTAGGGAAAAGGTAAGTTAATGCCACAATCTTAGTTTTTTATTAGGTACATTTCAGAAGTAGGCATATCTTCATACAACATTGTACAGGAAGAGTGGCCAAGCTGCATTTTAATCCCAAAACAATCTACCATGGCTATTAGTGTGCAAACAACAAATTATTACTTTCAACTTCCAAGCAGGAAAGGATTTTTCTAAGATGTTAAGATCATACGGAGTTGGATAAAATTTGAACATTGATAACTCAAAAGAAAGTAGTAACGGCCAGAGACTGAATTAAAAATGATGAATGTTGAAACATGGATGTGATGCTGCTGCTTTTGTTAAATAAGCAATTAACTTTTACTCTGATACTAAACAACTTCTGCTGATCCTGGTCTTTCTTTGAAGATCATACTGCATTTTACTAAAATAGAGTGACATGTTTAGACTAAATATGGCTTAATTTAATTACGATGTAAAGATGCCGGCGTTGGATTGGAGTGGTAAGAACTCAGTAAGAATTTAGCAACACCAATTATTAATCCAACCGATTTATTTGATAGTAAAAAAGCGAGCTTTCAACACTCCCGTGTCTTCATCAGGCAAGTGCAGTGTTCTGGTCTGCAATAGCACACATCAGCACAGACAGTCAGAGATTGCTGATTAGAATGCGAATCCTTACATCTAACCTGCTATTCAAGTGTTAAAGTGGCTAACAATGTGTGTGAAGGGGATCCTGAGCATTGTTAGAGAATTGTGTATTTTCTCCAGACAGCACAGTAAGTGAGGTTTTTTGCTAACCCAGGCAAGTTACGGGGGTTACAGATAGTGTGTCATGAAGCCAAGATCCCTGTTAAGACCGTCCTCATGTGTGCGGAGCTTGGCTATCAGTCTCTGCTCAGCGACTCTGCGCTGTCGTGTATCACGAAAGCCCCTTGAAGAACATTTACCCGCAGGTCGGAGGCCGAATGCCCATGACTGCTGAAGTGTTCGCCCACAGGAAGGGAACTGTTTTGCCTGGTGATTGTTGAGCAATGCTCATTCATCCGCTGTCGTAGTGTTTGCATGGTCTCCCCAATATACCATGCTTCGGGACATCCTTTCTTGCAACGTATTAGGTAGACAACGTTGGCCGAGTTGCAAGAGTATGTACCGTGTACCTGGTGAATGGTATTCCCACGTTTGATGATGTCGTCCATGTCTATGATCCGGCATGTCTTGCAGAGGTTGCTGTGGCAGGGTTGTGTGGTATTGTGGTCACTGTTCTCCTGAAGGTTGGGTAGTTTGCTGCGAACAATGATCTGTTTGAGGTTGTGCGGTTGTCTGAAAGCAAGAAGTGGGGGGGTGGGGATGGCCCTAGCGAGATGTTCATCGTCATCAATGATATGTTGAAGACTCCGGAGAAGAAGTCATAGCTTCTCCGCCCCGGGGAAGTACTGGACAACAAAGGTGAACAAAGTACTGTTCACCGTGTCCCGTGTTCGTCTTCTGAGGAGATCAGTGCAGTTTATCGTTGTGGCACGTTGGAACTGTCGATCGATGAGACGAGCGCCATATCCTGTTCTCACGAGGGCATCCTTCAGTGTCTGGAGGTGTCTGTCACGATCCTCCTCATCTGAGCAAATTCTGTGTATACGGAGGGCTTGTCCATAGGGAATGGCTTCTTTAACGTGTCTAGGGTGGAAGCTGGAGAAGTGGAGCATTGTGAGGTTGTCTGTCGGTTTGCGGTACAGTGAGGTGCTGAGGTGACCGTCCTTGATGGAGATGCGTGTGTCCAAGAATGCAACTGATTCTGGAGAATACTCCATGGTGAGTCTGATGGTGGGATGGAACTTGTTGATATCATCATACAGTTGTTTCAATGATTGTTCACCATGAGTCCAAAGGAAAAAGATGTCATCAATGTATCTAGTATATAACCTTGGTTGGAGATCTTGTGCGGTGAAGAAGTCTTGTTCGAACCTGTGCATGAAGATGTTGGCATACTGAGGTGCGAATTTGTTCCCCATGGCTGTTCCGTGTGTCTGGATGAAAAGCTGATTGTTGAAGGTGAAGACATTGTGGTCCAAGATGAAGCGGATGAGTTGTAAAATTGCATCTGGAAACTGGCAGTTGTTGGCATTGAGTACTGAGGCAGTTGCAGCAATACCATCGTCGTGGGGGATGTTGGTGTAGAGCGCCGAGACATCCATTGTGACAAGGAGTGTCCCTGTTTCAACTGCTCCATGTGTGCTGAGTTTCTGCAGGAAGTCCGTAGTGTCAAGACAAAAGCTGGGGGTTCTTTGTACGATGGGTTTCAGGATGCCCTCGATATAGCCGGAGAGGTTCTCACACAGGGTCCCATTGCCCGATACGATGGGACGGCCGGGTATGTTTGCCTTGTGTATCTTTGGGAGGCAGTAGAGATCTCCAATGCGGGGAGTACGTGGAATGAGAGCCTGGAGGGTGTTCTGAAGGTCCGGATCAAGGGTTTCGATCAGAGTGTTGAGTTGACGAGTGTGTTCTTTGGTCGGATCTGCTGATAACTGTCTGTAGTTGACTACTATCGACACCGCATACTGCCGGATCCAAGTGGAGAGGATCTCCAAGAGGATTGCACATATCGACACAGACATCAAGTTTCTACAGAGATGCAAGAAAGCAGACAGGATACCAAAGGGACTACAGATCACGAACCCACTCAGGTCAACCTATAACACGGACTACGCTGAGAGGCTTTGCCGTCGCGCCTCTCTCACACTCCTCAATCACCTCATACACCAGCTCTATAGCAAACGCCGCACCCTGGAAAGTAAAATGGAATACATATTCTCAACTTGCACTCAGGACGCAGACCAGCTGCGAAACTTTGCCAAGCAGATGAGACAAAGAAACTACACCATTTACATGCACACCAAGAACAGGAAACTTGAAAAACTCGGCATCGCCACCAGCAACAACCAAACCTCCCTTGGCACCACAGTAGAAAACAACACTACCGCAGGGAGGTCCATTGTTAACTTGTCGGACTACACACTTCAATCAGAGGAAATCGAAGTTCTCAGCCGAGGGCTCAATTTCTGTCCCACCACCAAAATGGATCCCATCAGTCTCGCAGCAGATACAGAGGAATTCATCAGGCGAATGAGGCTGCGAGAGTTCTTCCACAAACCCCAAGAGGCCAATAGTGGACTCAATGAGATAGCGAATGAACCAGAACAGCCGACAGAGGGATCCGCAGTGCAGCAACCGAAGAGGAATGAATCCAATTGGACTCCTCCGGAAGGCCGCTGCCCCCGACTGGACATGTATGCCCAAGCCATCAGGAGGTACGTGAACACCAGATTTATCAACCGCACTTACAAGACAGTCCCGAACATCACCCAAGTACAACGCAAGGCCATCCGTGCTCTCAAGACCAACCGCAACATTGTCATCAAACCAGCAGACAAAGGAGGCGCCACCGTCATACTGAACAGAACGGACTACTGTGAAGAAGTGTACCGACAACTAAACAATGAGAAACACTACAGACAGTTACCAGCAGATCCGACCAAAGAACACACTCGTCAACTCAACACTCTGATCAAAACCTTTGATCCGGACCTTCAGAACACCCTCCAGGCTCTCATTCCACGTACTCCCCGCATTGGAGATCTCTACTGCCTCCCAAAGATACACAAGGCAAACATACCCGGCCGTCCCATCGTATCTGGCAATGGGACCCTGTGTGAGAACCTCTCCGGCTATATCGAGGGCATCCTGAAACCCATCGTACAAAGAACCCCCAGCTTTTGTCTTGACACTACGGACTTCCTGCAGAAACTCAGCACACACGGAGCAGTAGAAACAGGGACACTCCTTGTCACAATGGATGTCTCGGCGCTCTACACCAACATCCCCCACGACGATGGTATTGCTGCAACTGCCTCAGTACTCAATGCCAACAACTGCCAGTTTCCAGATGCAATTTTACAACTCATCCGCTTCATCTTGGACAACAATGTCTTCACCTTCAACAATCAGCTTTTCATCCAGACACACGGAACAGCCATGGGGACCAAATTTGCACCTCAGTATGCCAACATCTTCATGCACAGGTTCGAACAAGACTTCTTCACCACACAAGATCTCCAACCAAGGTTATATACTAGATACATTGATGACATCTTTTTCCTTTGGACTCATGGTGAACAATCATTGAAACAACTGTATGATGATATCAACAAGTTCCATCCCACCATCAGACTCACCATGGACTATTCTCCAGAATCAGTTGCATTCTTGGACACACGCATCTCCATCAAGGACGGTCACCTCAGCACCTCACTGTACCGCAAACCGACAGACAACCTCACAATGCTCCACTTCTCCAGCTTCCACCCTAGACACGTTAAAGAAGCCATTCCCTATGGACAAGCCCTCCGTATACACAGAATTTGCTCAGATGAGGAGGATCGTGACAGACACCTCCAGACACTGAAGGATGCACTCGTGAGAACAGGATATGGCGCTCGACTCATCGATCGACAGTTCCAACGTGCCACAACGATAAACCGCACTGATCTCCTCAGAAGACGAACACGGGACACGGTGGACAGAGTACCCTTTGTTGTCCAGTACTTCCCCGGAGCGGAGAAACTACGACATCTTCTCCGGAGTCTTCAACATATCATTGATGACGATGAACATCTCGCTAGGGCCATCCCCACCCCCCCACTTCTTGCTTTCAGACAACCGCACAACCTCAAACAGATCATTGTTCGCAGCAAACTACCCAACCTTCAGGAGAACAGTGACCACAATACCACACAACCCTGCCACAGCAACCTCTGCAAGACATGCAGAGACATGGACGACATCATCAAACGTGAGGATACCATTCACCAGGTGCACGGTACATACTCTTGCAACTCGGCCAACGTTGTCTACCTAATACGTTGCAAGAAAGGATGTCCCGAAGCATGGTATATTGGGGAGACCATGCAAACACTATGACAGCGGATGAATGAGCATCGCTCAACAATCACCAGGCAAAACAGTTCCCTTCCTGTGGGCGAACACTTCAGCAGTCATGGGCATTCGGCCTCCGACCTGCGGGTAAATGTTCTTCAAGGGGGCTTTCGTGATACACGACAGCGCAGAGTCGCTGAGCAGAGACTGATAGCCAAGCTCCGCACACATGAGGACGGTCTTAACAGGGATCTTGGCTTCATGACACACTATCTGTAACCCCCGTAACTTGCCTGGGTTAGCAAAAAACCTCACTTACTGTGCTGTCTGGAGAAAATACACAATTCTCTAACAATGCTCAGGATCCCCTTCACACACATTGTTAGCCACTTTAACACTTGAATAGCAGGTTAGATGTAAGGATTCGCATTCTAATCAGCAATCTCTGACTGTCTGTGCTGATGTATGCTATTGCAGACCAGAACACTGCACTTGCCTGATGAAGACACAGGAGTGTTGAAAGCTCGCTTTTTTACTATCAAATAAATCGGTTGGATTAATAATTGGTGTTGCTAAATTCTTACTGAGTTCTTAATTTAATTACTGCAGACCACAGTATAGAGAGAGTGCAGATGCATTAGGTCCCTGCAAATTATAACCTTGTCTTCCTTCAGAACATGGCACAGAAATAGTCATGCAATTCTAAAGCATTATTGTGTTAATCAAGTTACTCTCATAAATACATATTTATTACTGGGGCTTTAGAATATATTTTTATGTCAACTCATTAAATGTCATAAATATTCAATAAACAATCTAACCTCAGAACCCACAAGCAGCTAAGTCACAAGTGGGTTGTGAAAGGAAGGTTGCATGCTGAATATTTATGCTACTTGATGAGTTTTTTGCAGGGTATCTTAGTTAAAATACATTTAAAACATATCACTATTAATGCACTCATGTTTTAAAATTCCAAACTGGACTTTGTCACTCCAGTCTCTTATTAGGATTGCTTCCAAAAGTTTTATTCTATGTTTACATCAAATTTATCCCAAGGAACAAATTTTTGTGCATGAATAATTTTCATCAGAACCTCATTATTGTGCCTGGCTAAATCAACAGAGTTATCATAACTTAATATGCATGGCAAGCTTCTGGTCTGGACATGAGATCCCATGAGGAATCTGCTCAATGGGAACAGGACGGTTGAATATTGAAGTTATTGCTGCAGCTCTTGAACAGCTACTGCTGCCATTTATAGGGGAGTTATTCATTGGGAGAAGGAAATAGAACGGAGATAACAGGTAAGAAGTCCATAGTTTATAAATATTATTTTGGATAGGCAAAATTAGCTTGACTCTGCTCTCCAGTTACTACACAGGCTCTCTTACTTCACAACATTGTGCCATGTGCCATACTATTTAAACAAATGTGGCAAAGATTGCACCCTTACCACTTTTCTCTAAAATTCCTTTAAAATCCAATCAGTGCTCTTTTTATTTATAGGATGAGATATTATAGCCTCGCTCATCCAGAAACTAAAATCCTGCCCAAGGCCAACAGTCTTCCCTTTATCCGGCCCTTGCCCGCTCCAATTCTCATGGTGGGTGGGCAGTAAAATTTCAGCCATAGAGTCAAGAGTCATTCAGCAATACAGCATGGAAACAGGCCCTTCGGTAACCTCCCAGCTAGATCCAATTGCCATATTTGCTCATATCCCTCTAATCCTTTTCCAACAGTGTAGTTATCCAATTCATAGCACCCAGTGTCATTCATTCCTGCTGTTATAGTAACTAGCGCAGGTCCATTCATCCACCCATCAGGAGACTTGAAGGACCAGTTTGAGGAGAAAGGAACAGGTAAATTACAGAGCGTGAATGAGCACAGACATTCTCTGGTGGCAGCAGAGATGCAGGAACTATCTGGCTGGAGGACCAGCTTCAGCTACAAAGCCTTTGAATGTGGAAATCATGGGAGAATCTTTTGGAGTGCAATTCTTGTCTGCAATCATTTGCACTGAGACAGTGTAGAATGGAACCCTGCTCTGTTATGTCCTCAACCTCCCCTGAACCCTTTCTCTTCCTTGCTTATGAATACTGTTTGCACGGGTATCTCATTATACTGTCTGCTTCAGGAAACTAGTAGCTGGGCTTATACTGGCTGCAGGAGAGCTGCAGAGTGCACGTTGTGCAGTTATGTGGGAGACTGCTGTGTCATTCTATCCTGAAATTTCAATAAGTGAAGAAGCTGTAGTCAGAGAAAAGGGTGGTAGTGTATCTTCAGGAATGAGCTGGAGCAGCATGGTGCAATGGTTAGCACTGCTGCCTCATAGTGCCAGGGACCCGGGTTTGATTCCCAGTTTGGATGACTGTTTTCACGTTCTCTCCGTGTCTGTATGGGTTTCCTCTGGTTTCCTCCCGCAGTCCAAAAATCTGTGTGTTAGGTTGAATGGCCAATGTTAAATTGCTCCTTAGAGTCGGGGGATTAATAGGGTAAATATGTGGGGTTATGGGGATAGGTCCTGAGTGGGATTATTGTTGGTGCAAGTTCGATGAACCAAGTGGCTGCCTTCTGCACTGTAAGATTCTATGATTCTATGAAAACAGGTAATGGAATAGTAGTTTTGCCAGTGAAGCATGGTAGGAAATCTGGGGAGATGTTAAAGAAAAGAGGATATCTGTTCAGTAATAGCAAACTTAGCACCCCCAAAAGCCATCCACACATTGTATAAGGGAAGAGAGCAAAGGCTTGAATCCTGTTCTGGTGATTCCCTGCAGCTTGTAATTGGAAAATAGTGCAAAAAAAAAATCAGAAGGACACATTCCAATGCCTATACATTTCCCAGTCAATGGTCCAGCCTTGTGCTTGTGATGCAGTTAATGAGTTGCAGAAATACTACAACTAAAAATAAAAAGTAAATCATGAAGGTAGCCATGCAGTCCTGTATTGCTGAGGAATGGAGAAGCCTTTCCTGAGTGGAAAACTTCCAACTGTGAACAAGTCTGTACATATGTAAAATTGAAGCCACTTACCGTGGCATTCACTTTTCAGTCCGTTGCTCGACTGAGTCTGCGTTGGTTTGCTCGGCCGCCTCCTTCCAGGCAATCTGAATCCAATCTTTGTAGCCAGGTGCTTCTCTGTCCCAGAGAGAGCCACCTGTCTTTGCAACACCTGTTATTGAAAAGCTTTGTCAATTTAAATTTGGCTTTTAACCATCAAGAAACCAGTGAAGGATCCAAAAAGCTGATATATAACAATATAGGGAAACATGCTTGGTGTGAGTGTGGGGTGCAGGATGGATTATCCCAGTGACAGAGGCTGATTTTATATTGTAACTATTTGATTACTAATGTTGTGATGGGCTGGGAGAGGCCCAAGCTATCAGATGCTGGTTTACCCACTAAACACTGTATAAAGAGCTGGTGTGTAACTAATATTGGGAATTTTTTTTTGTGACACGTTTAAATTTCCATTGCTCAGAGCAACTAAACCAATTTTCTGACATGTATTTAGTAGATTCCAGGAGATAACAGGCTGAAAACCTGGCATTAACAAATTTAAAAGGATTGAGTGAAGTACCCCCGAATAATTCCCTGAGAGTGGTTGAGATAAGCTGGGTGTTAATAGGAGTCAATTTGTGCAATAGTGTGGCTCTGGCAAATAGTCTATCAATCTGATGAAGTTGGTGGTAGGCCCAATCAAGTTTTATGTTTGGGCAATGCTCACCCTCAGAAAGCCCAGTGTCAGTAATAATCTTACTGCTCATGGGCAATTTGTCATGTAGGAAGATGGGAATTTTACCAGGATAGCCATTTCTCATATGGCTACACCCTACAGGTAGGACAAATTGGGTGGGGGGCGATGTTGATGAGGGGAGGTGATGGGGGGGTGTGATGGGGGGGGGTGAGGGGGGCCAGGTGATGGTGGGCGATGGGTATGTGGATGGGATAGTGGATGGGGACGGGGAGATGGGAGGACAGATGGGGGATGGGAGAGGGAAATGGTGGGGTGGAAGGTGGATGGGGAGCTGGATGTGAGGGTGGATGGATGGAGTGGGTGGTTGGGGGGGTTGATGGGGTGGGTGATGGAGTGTGATGTGGTGTGGGTTGGGAGAATGGGGAGAGGGAGGTGGAATTTTGGCGAGCGGAGGTGGAAGTTTGTGGGTCAGAGTGGAAGCCTGGGTGGGGGGGGGGGAATGGGAGGTGGAAACCTGGGGGTGGGGGAAGACAGATGTGAAAACCAATGGGGGGAGGGGGAGTTGAAGCCTTAGGGGGGCAGTGGCAAGTGGGTAGTGGAGGTTTTTGTGGGGGTAGTGGGAGATGGAAGCATGGCGTGGTGGGGCGGTGGTGGGAGATGGTAGCTTGGCGGGGAGGAGTGGGAGTTGGAGGCATGGGGAGGGGGAAGAGCGAGAGCTGAAGCTTGGAAGGGTGTGGAGGTGGAAGGTTGGGGGTGGGAAAGAATGGAGATGGAAGTTTTGGTGGGGGGAGCTGGCAGCTTGGGGGTGTTGGAGGTGGAATCTGGGGGGGAGTAGGGGGAAGAAGTAGAAGCCTTGGGGGGTTGGGAGAAGGAGAGATAGAAGCTTGGGAAGTTGAGGAAAGAGGTGGATACCTGGGGGATTTTATGTAGTGTGATTTGAGGTTGGGGAGGAGGTTGGGAGGGTGTGGACGTGTGGTGCAGGGGTTGAGTGGGAGGTGGAAGTCGGGGGAGGGGGTGTGGGGTAGGAAGCGTGGATGGGAAGTGAAAGCATGGATGTGAAATGGAGTAGCAATTTTCGGCAGCAGGAAAACTTCATCAGCGTGGAGGAGATAATAACGTCCTTAAAGTCTGGGCACACAACAGATTACAGAGAAAATAAATGTCAGACAAGCTTGCTGCTTTCTCTCACGGCTGCTAAATATCTTTTTAATACAAGCGGTTGCTTCCCAAACTGCACTGGACATGACTTTTTGGGTTTTAATTCTATCATTTGACCCCTATTTATACACTGCTTGCCCCGTTTCCAGCAGGAATGCTGGCCGCATAAATCAAAGACCAATTGCAAGAGGCAGATACAAGAAGTAAGACGGCAGAATTTTTCAATTTCCGTCTATTATCTCCCCATTTACAGGCGCAGTGGGACAGAAAAGAAATCAGCTCCAGCATTTTTAAATAATACAGGCACCCGACCACTAAGAGTTTGTGTTAACGAGAGAGTTTTGAATTCAACTATTCACTGTGCGATCTGTAAACACATCCCTGTCTCTATATTAATGTAAGAAATGGTTTTAAAAGTTACAATCTTTATGACAGCACTTTGTTTTGAAAACTGCTGCTTTGTTTAGAAGAAAATGATGTTTGATTGCTTGCTAAAATAGTTCAGCCTTACTGAAACATTGCCTTGCCACTAATTGACCATTTTCTACTCTGTGGTCAGAACGCTAAAAGTCACATTCAATTGCCAAGCTGGAGTGGCTAATTTCCATTTAGAGTGGTAAATTTGAATAATTTCAGTGAGCACTGTTGGACTAACATATTACCTGCAATAAATTAAACTGGATTGGGTCAAAATATTTAGCCTTGCTATCTTGGTATGTGGATGGTTAACGCTGTTTAACTTATAAGAAGCCCAATATTTGGTCCCTGGAGCTACAATACTCCAACTAATAGAAAGTGACGCTGAGAAAATAATTTATTTATGTTCGTGTGAAAAAAAAATATAAACTGCATATTTTCAAAATGAGAAGATCTGGGGTGAATTTTCCACTTCTCAGTGTTGGGCCAGAGACCAAAGGCACGTGGTTCATTGAGTCCCAACCTCTGTCTTTCAAAAGAGCCAAATAAAACATTGTGAGCCAATTAACGGCCATCCAGCAGGAAGTTGACCAAACACCTTGAAGAAGCTTTGACAGTACAACCAATCAGACTTCCAGGTCAGGATGTCCAGGGTAAGGGGAGGCCAGGCTGTGACCTGGAAGTCAGTCCCAACCACCCGTTTAACGGGCCTGGCATAGGTTCCTGGCAAATCACCATAAGCAGTGCTTTACAGAGGGTGGTTTTGACCTAGAAGAGTTTGACATCCTTTGAGCTATTTGAGCCGCACCAAGTAAGAACTTGTTTATAAATTTTGGTGACCGTTGGGCCCGCACTGTCTTGTTCAGGATCCTTGCCAGGCAACAAACCTGTCCTATTCTCCTTCTCAAAAATGCATTTAGGAAAAGATTCCAGTTCTATCCTTTATCTCTCTGTGCTCCTCCTCAGAGGCTGTATGTCCACCATAAGGAGGTGAAAGGGGTGGTTAAGGATCCTAGAGCAAGTACAATTCCGTTATTTGATGAGGACTCCCTGCAAGTCCTCCCTCCAGACTGTCAGTGATCAGGAGGAAGTCCTCATGCGTGCTGACAAGAGGGGGAGCCCCTCTCCTCACCCTGCTCCCACAGCCAAACCAAAGCAGGCTGGATGGAGGTGACAGAGGAGATTAGTAGCCATGGGGCCATCCCAAGAATTTGGTTATGGTACCATATGAGGCTGAATGATCTCTTGCAACTTGCTAGAGTGAGTGTGTAACTATTAGGGAGATGGAGCCATGTGGAGAGGTGTGAGGATTGTGACAGTGTCAAGTGAGGGATTGCCTGGATTCTTAACCAGCTGCAAAAAGAGCATGAAGCAGACAAAGCATTCTGCACAGTACCAGTAGGGAGTACTGTGCCGAATGGTGGGGAGGGGGGAGTGGAATTATATTCTGAAATTTTTGTTCATTAGCAAGGAGCATTGAGAAATGTAGACCATCAGACATTTTGCTCACACATTTGAAAGCAAGTTTTTAGCACAACATATTCATTACAATGTCTTCTTATTTGTGGAAGATGAGAGAATATCATCTCAGAGAGAGGGCCAGATAAGCAAGGCAACATGGACATTGTCACCCCTCTAGTGGGTGAAGAATTGGAGCTGTCGGTCAATCAGTGGAGTTCCACCATTGAGTGAAGTGAGGCTGGAGGAAGGTCTCAGAATGGTGAGATTCAGCAAGCATAAAGCTCTCTCTGCAAATAGTGCTGAAGGAAGGGTGGGAGGAGGTGATGATTGGAGAAGATGGTAGGGAGATGACATTGATGGCCTTCGACTTGGAGACTTACTGGATCTGGGAATGGAATGTGTTTCTCAGTGTTGATGGGCCTAATGCTCAAACCATGGTTACCATCTCACAATGTTGTGAGTGTGTGTTTTTAGGAAGCAAATCATAGAGGTTTAGAGCATAAAACAGGCCCTTCGGCCCAACTTAACCACTAAGGTAGTCCCAGCTACTGTGTTTGGTCCATATCCCTCTACACCCATCTTACCCATGTAACTGTCTAAATGCTTTTTAAAAAGCAAAATTATATGCTCCTCTACTACTACCTCTGGCAGTTTCTTCCAGACACTCACCACCATTGTGGGGAAAAAATTGCCCCTTGGACCTTTTGTATCTCTCCCCCCTCACCTTAAACCAATGCTATCTCATTTTAGATTCCCCGACCTTTGGGAAAAGATGTTGGCTATCTTTCTGAAACAATGATGGTTCCCCTCATTCTCTCAACAAGTGAAACATCCACAGCTGCTGCCATCAGGCCTGAAAGGCCAATGTTAATCTCTGAGGAGGAAGAGGATGTCTCAGAGAGCGCTAAGTCACACCCCTACTCAGCACTGAGCACCAGCACAGATATGTAAGAATATGTAAGTCAACTTGAAACCAGCCACACTCTGCTGCAAGCACATCACAGTCGCAAGATCGAATGTTGGAGACTGAGTTGGAGTAGGTTTCTGGCACTTGGAGGAGTACTGAAATTGATATCGGTACTAAGCTGCAGTAAGAGACCCTGGACTCTTCAGGTAGCAGATATTGGGAATGCAGCACAAGATACTTGGAGATGTGATAGAGATTCCAGGGGGATTACACACTCTGGCATGGACAGTGGGGCGGGGGTGGTGGGGGAGGGAGGGGGGGGTTCTATCCAGGTCATGATTGTTGCAATTAGCTGCTCTTCAAAATAGGTGGCTTCCTCCATTGAGAGACTGGTGACTGTCTTGGGCGGATCAACCCAACAGTTCACTGATGGGACACTGGATAAGCATCCTGACCTGCACACCATCAGCTTGTCTTTGCGCTATGGTGTCGGAGTGAAGGCAAGAGGAGGGTAGGAAGCTTGAAGTCACATCAAGGTTCTGATTCCCCTCAGGAGAGCAGGAAGGGACAGCTGGATGTGATGGTGATAGGTAAGTAGCTGATGTGGCCATCCGGGGGGGTGTTGCCTCTCACAGGCTGTTTGGGATAGACTGTCCTCCAACCCGCTGCCATAAACACAAATGCCTCAGAGTGCCCATAGTGATAGTTCTGCCTCCTGCCGTTGTACAGGAGAGTCCCAGCAGACTGGAAAGCTCGCAGAGGATGCCTGCCAAAGTCATCCCAGAAAAGTGGCTTATAGGTCTCCGGCATAGGTTAAACATTGAAAGTTTATTTATTATTGTCGCAAGTAGGCTTACATTAACACGGCAATGAAGTTACTGTGAAAATCCCCTAGTCACCACATTCCAGTGCCTGTTTGGGTACAAGTCATATGTGGGTTCACAAGGATGATTATTCAGTTTTTATAATTCTGAAAATTATTGATTGATTTTGTTATGACATAATAGTTATTTTCTCTTGGTGCACTGGCTGTATTTTTGTTTTGTGTGTGTGATGTGATGGTTTTGATTTGGATTAACTACATGCTGTTAAGGGAGTTTATATTCATGTGGCCTCTTCTAATCAGCCCCATTTGATACATCCACATTGGCCCCTTGCACAGGCAGCCATGTCACCAATATTGGAAGTTTCCAGGAAAACGGTGAGCATGGCCAAGATATTCCCATTGATCAACTGACACATTGCTATTGAAATCTCTTTATCAGAGAACGTCAAAATGTTTTGGCATGCAAGACCTTCTCTGCACTGTCTCATGGAGCTGGCCAAAGTGGCTCAGCCTCCTCATCATCCGAATCATTATAAGAACATACAGCCTTCTCCTTCAGATCTTCCTCTGCCAGAGTTTCCTCTCTGGAACAGCAGTTTGTACAAAGTACAGTAACCATTAATCATCCTCCAACAGGGGAATATTGCAGTGTGTCACTGGATTGGTCTGAAAACATTTAAATCTCATTACTGGGTAACCTTTATCTCCCAAAGGCCATCCATCCAAAGGTTCTGGGCCAGTGACACCCCTGGCAAATGGAAGTGCCAAAGTACATGTGAATTGTAACTGCTCCATGAATACTGTACATAAAACCTGCATTATCCTTTGGTCATGATCACACACAATCTGCACACTGATGGAATGAAATTTTGTTCTATTGACTAACTCCATCTTGGCTGTCCAGATGGAGACCTTATTGCCACTTTTCTGCAATCAATGATCTCTTGAACCTTTGGAAATCCAGCCATGGCTGCAAAGCATCCGGCTCTGGCTGTTTGACTTGTGTTGTCACTGGTAAATGAAATAAACGCCTGGGCATGTCTGAACATGGTAAGAAGTCTCACAACACCAGTTTATTTGGTAGCAAACACCACTAGCTTTCGGAACGTTGCTCCATTGTCAGGTGAGTGGGAGATCTGTTCACAAACAGAGCACATAAAGACGCAAACTCAATTTACTGAATACTGTTTGGAATGTGAGTCTTTACAGCTAATCAAGTCTTAAAGGTACAGACAATGTGAAAGGAGAGAGCATTAAGCACAGGTTAAACAGATGTGCATTGTCTCCAGACAGAACAGTTAGTGAGACTTTGCAAGTCCAGGCAAGTCTGAACATGGCAGCTGTAAAACCCATTATACAGTAATAAACTGCAGACCACAACGTTTTGTTTTAAGATATCCATTTGATGCCTAGTACAGCCTGGAGGTGAAGGAATTCAAGGCCATGGTTATTTCCAATGCTGCCTGCATTGTTTGGCCATCAACACAATTGGAGACAATGTTACACAGAGATGTAACTGTCTAGCTTGCGAGTTGCAGGCCAGGATTTCCCAGTCCAGCTATGGCAGGACCGCCAAAATCCGTTGACTTCTAATGAGACTAGACAATCCTGGCAGGGCTGGAAAATCCCACCAGCAGTCTTTCAAGACACTGAAATTCATTGCTGTGCTTCTGAGTCCAATATAAAATTGGACGTTTGGAATTAAAGAATTAGGCATACTAAATTAAACTGCAGTCAGCCCCAGAAACCAGGAAAATCAGAGCTGAAGTTCAAATATACAGAACTCAGACAGGCTGCCAGGGCACGTCTGGATCTACCCTATCAATAACCCATCAAGTGATCATCACTCCTATTTGACATGCATCGGCTTATTGTCCACTAGATGCGGCCAGATTCCAAGGTGCCTGGAGCTGGGTTTAGGTGTCCTGTCAACAGGTCATCAACCAGACCACTGGGCATTGAGACCCTTATCCCTCCTCCCTCCTCCTCAAGACTTATTGGCCAAAGACCAAGGATAGATAGCAAAAGCACAGGGCCGCAGGAGGACAAAGTAGGCATTCCAAACACCTTGGGAGGGAAGACTCAACTGGAGATCACGGAGACTGTGGACCAGATCACAAAGAAGGAAAGATGCAAGCAAGGAAGAAAAGGCCAGTGAGAATCACCTTCACAAAAACAAACCAGAAGGACAGAATCTACAGTCTACCAAGCCATCTTTATGGGTAGTGTAACCGAATCCTGGGTGTTTTCTTGTATGCAAAGGGGGTAATTTTTAGGTGAACTATATTTAATAAAGTTTGTTGCATTATATATCTGTGTCACATTTTGTTCTTCTCATAAATAAAGGCACCTGAGTAAAACTTTAAGTATCTGAATTGGACAGATACAAATACCCTCGAAATACGTCATCCTCACCCTGTATATACTGCTGGCAGGTCATTGTTTTCATCTACCTCTGCCTGTCTCTTCTCCCTCTGTCTCCTCTGTAGCTGATTGCATAGAAGCCAGTCTTTACTGGACCACAGGACACACTTGTCCCTGGCCAGTTGCCTTCCTCCTTTTCCTACTCCTTAATGGAGTAGGAACCTCCTTCAGAATACTCAAATCCACCGGGAATAACAACCTACTGGTCCAATGCACAAACTTGCTTTTCTCATTTTCTTGACATCCTCTTCCCTCAAAAAAATCTTAATGTGGGCTGCAATGCTCAATCATCGTTAAGCCACTGTGAAACTCTCCCACCTTCAGCATCACAGTTTTGTGCTGAATGCTGCCATTGTCCCACTTTGAGCCTTTCTTTCTGCCTGCCTGACACATTCTCATACATGGGGTGAGACTCGTTGAACGATTTTCATCTGCACCCACCAGAAAGTGGCATGAGCCACAAAATTCAAGTTTATTGCCTTGTTAACAAATTTCATAGCTTGTTCATTAGTTTTATTTTTAAAAATGGCAGATGGGCTGCCAATTTTGGCACTTGCCAGATTACAGCATCATCGAAAACTGACATGATGGCATCAGGTTAGCAACCCAATGTTGTCATACCAAATTTTGTGCAAACACAGGGAGGGCAACAGCCCCAATTTGTAAGCATAAAATTCACCCCAATGTTCTTTTAACTTGCCAATTTTCTTTCTCAAAGAAGATTTGCAACAGCAATAAAGTCACAACTCATGTTGGTGATGGTGATCTTGCAGTCTGTAACAAAAATAGAAAATGCTGGAAAATCTCAGCAGCCCTGGCAGCATCTGTGGTAAGAAGATCACCCCATAGATGCTGTCAGAACTGCTGAGATTTTCCAGCATTTTGTTGCAGATTCCAGCATCTGCAATATTTTGCTTTTATCATACAGCCTGTGTTTTGTTTCATGTGTCATTCGTCTGTGATCCTGAATCTGTTGATAATTGGTGGGACACTAATGTCCAAACTGCACTGAGAATTCGAGTGAATCATTTTATGTGCAGCTGTGGCCAATTTTCACTGGGATATTTCTTGCCTCCAGGAACAGAGGGAAAGTTCTATTTTATTGCCAAGTGCTGCAGCTCCCACTCGAGCAATTAGGAAATGAAGTTTTGCAGGAGCCGCATCTTGCCGGAGGTGCAGAATATTAATGCAGGAGACATGCAGATCAACAAATCTCTGGATAGCAATACTGTGTATAATTTATGTACAAAACAAGAGAAAGGGAAGAATTTCAAGGCAGTTACACATACAAATGGAAAGATCCCCCCATCGGCTAAATCTGTTTAACCCATGTGCAACTATAAGAAAGCAAGTCAGTCCCTGGTCAATTCATAGTCAGGGCTAATTTAACTGAGAGAATGATAGGGGTGCTGTTGGCATCTCTGAGGAAGTAGAAGTTTACAACCCTCAAGCAGTTCCCAGCTCCATTATTTTCCTCTTTTTGAACCAAAATAGAGCCCTCACATTTTCATAGCCTTAAATTAGAATTTTTCACATCAACAGTTTTGAGGCTGTGCACTTATTATTCTTACCATCCAGTTAGCAAAAGATGTTTTTGGCTCATCCTTAGGCTCACTATCGCCAAGGAGTCATTTCTCATGCAATCTGTTATCTCTTCTCCAGCTATTCTTTCAAAGTTTATCATCTCTTGTCCCACAGATTCTCACCTGAAGGCCTACCATTTTGAGATAGGAAATTACATTTTTAAAAATTTTTTCATGGGATATAGGCATTGCTGGCTAGACCAGCATTTATTATCTCCCCCTCCAACTAACTTCCCTTGAGAAGGTAATGGTGAGCTGCTTTTTTCAATAGCTGTAGTTGATGTGGTGTAAGTACACAAACAGTGCTGTTGGGGAGGGAATTCCAGGATGTTAACCTAGCACTGGTGAAGATGTAGTTCCAAGTCAGGATTATATCTGGCTTGAAGGGAAAACTTGCAGCTGGTGGAGTTCCCATACATCCATTTGTTCTGGTGGTAGAGACAAGGCTGGAAGGTGCTGTTGAAGGCACCTTGGTGAATTTCTACAGTGTATTTTGTAGATGGTGCATACTGTGCATAGCTGTTGAGAGAGTGAAGCTGGTGGATGGAGTGTCAATCAAGTGGCTGCTTTGTCCAGAATGGTGTCAATCTTTTTACGTGTTGTTGGAGCTACACTCATCCAGACAAGTGGAGAGTACTCCATCATATGCCTGGCTTGTACCTTGTAGATTGTGGACGGGTGTTGCAGAGTCAGGAGATGAGTTACTCATCACAAACTTCTCAGTCTCTGACCTGTTCTTGTGGCCATTGTATTTATATGTCTATCCAATTCAATTTCTGGTCAATGAAAAATACTCAGTTTGTTGATAATGGTGTGGTGGGATGGTGGGTGGTGGTAGTGGAGTGAGGGGGAGTGGAAGTACTTCAGCAATGGTAATACTGAATGACAGAAGTGATGGCTGGATTTTCTGTCATTGGGATGGTTGTTGTCTGGCACTTGGGTGGCACAAATATAATTTTTCACTTATCAATCCCAAGTCTAAATGTTGTCCAGGTCTTTCTGTTTATGGGCATGGACTGTTTCAGTACCTGAGAAGTCACAAATGGTGTTGAACATTGTGCAGTCATCAGCGAATATCCCTACTTCTGGCCTTGTGATGGAGGAATGTTTTTGATGAAGTGGTTGAAGATATTTGGGTCTAGGGCAACACCCTGAGGAACTCCTGCAGTGATGTCCTGGAACTGAAATAATCGATCTCCAACAGGCATGACTCCAACTGCTGGAGAGTTTTTCCATCGATATCCATTGACTTCAGTTTTGGTACGAGTCCTTGATAGCACACTCAATCAAATGCTGCCTTGATGTCAAATGCACTCACTCTATTTTTTATTTATTAGTGTCATAAATAGACTTATATTAGCACTGCAATGCAGTTATTATAAAAATTCCTAGTTACCACTTTCTGGCACCTGTTCTGGTACAGTGAGGGAGGATTTAGCATGGCCAATGCACCTAACCAGCACACCTTTCAGGCTGTGTGGTGAAACCAAAGCACCCAGATGAAATCCATGCAGCACAGGGAACACAGACAGTGACCCAAGCCGGGAATCACTGTGAAGCAGCAGCAGTGCTAGCCACTGTGCAGCCCATTGAGTTTTTGAGTTCAGTTCTTTTGCCCATGTTTGGACAAAGTCAGGAACTGAGAGATCCTGGAAGAGTATCAATGAGCATATTATTGATGATTAACTGCCACTTGCTAGTGCCATCGACAACTCCTTCCATCACTTTACTGAACATCAAGAATAAATTTATGGGCTTTTTCCTGTATTTTGTGTACAGGACATCTGGGCAATTTTTCACATTAAATGCATGTGTTATAGCACTGGAACAGTTTGGCTAGATGCACAGCTAATGCTCAAGCACACGCATTTAGACTATTGCAGGAATGTTGTCAGGACCCATATTCTTTATAATAACCAGTGCTTGCAGCCATTTCTTGATGTTGCTTGGACTGAATTAGATTGGCTTATGAATGGAATCTGTGAAACCAGGTAGTAGGCCGAGATGGATCACGTGCTCAGTACTCCTAACTGAAGGTCATTACAAATTACAATTACAGAGGGGTGTTATAGTTTACAGAGTGACTTGGACAAGTTGCAGAGCTGGGCCGAGAGGTGGCAAATGGAGTTTAATGTGGAAAAGTGTGAGGTAATGCACTTTGGCAGGAACAATAAATGTGTAGAGTATAGGGCTAATGGTAGGGCTCTTAATAGTGTTGAGGAACAGAAGGATCTTGGTGTATGTGTCAATAGATCCCTGAAAGTAGGCAGTCAAGTGGATAAAGTTGTTAAGAAGGCATATGGAGTCTTAGCTTTTATTGGTAGGGGGATTGAATTTAGGAGCCGCAGCATCATGTTGCAACTGTACAAAACTCTAGTGCGGCCGCACTTGGAGTATTGTGTGCAGTTCTGGTCCCCACATTATAAGAAAGATGTGGAGGCATTGGAGAGGGTACAGAGGAGGTTTACCAGGATGTTGCCTGGTATGGAGGGCAGGTCCTATGAAGAGAGGTTGAAGGATTTGAGGTTGTTTTCGTTAGAAAGGAGGCGGCTAAGAGGGGATCTTATTGAAGCATATAAGATGATTAGAGGTTTAGATAGGGTGGACAGTGATAGCCTTTTTCCTAGGATGGAGAAAGCTAGCACGAGGGGACACGGCTTTAAATTAAGGGGTATGAGTTATAGGACGGATATCAGAGGTAGGTTCTTTACTCAAAGAGTGATTAGGGAGTGGAATGCCCTGCCTGCAGCTGTTGTAGATGCGCCAAGTTTGGTGGCGTTTAAGAGGTTAATTGATAAGTATATGGAAGAGAAGGGAATGGTTTAGTTTGGAGGGGCATTGCTTTTTATTTTGGTCGGCACAACATCGAAGGCCGAAGGGCCTGTTCTGTGCTGTAATGTTCTATGTTCTATGTAAATGCTTCAGCTTTGTCTTTTGCACTAAAACCCTGGGTGTTCCCATCATTGAGGACGGGACAAATTAGTTGTTTAATTGTCCATCACCATTCATCATTGAATTGTGGCAGGAATGAAGATCTGAGATCTATTTGTTGGTTGTGCGATTGCTTAGCTCTGTCTCTCACTTGCTGCTTCCACAGTTTGATACATGTTATGGTTGAGATCAGAAACTCAGTGTTTTCTAAAGCCCACCTGAACCACAAGTTTTGCATCTTGAATTTGGTTAGGATATGCGTGAGATGTTTCACTTCAGGTATGATTCAAATGACCCATGAGGGAACTTTTATCAAACAAAGTTTATTTAAGAATATAGTTAACTTGTATAGTAAGAAAATTAGCAACAACTTTTATCAATTACAAACAAGAAACAAAACAACTATAATGTATAACTCTTAATGATTATATATAAGCTGTCCCAATCAAAACCAACCTCCATTGACAAAATACTCTTTTCGCAGGTTTAACACAACATAGACTAATGCTCACATGATACTGGGATTGAGGCCATTATTTGAATTCTGCAGTCAAATGCTCTTAAGACTCAGAACAGTTTGAAGAGAAGACAGTTTCCCAAAACTCCAAAACACAGTTTCTTTACTGCAGCCACAAAAACACAAGTTCTTTACTGCAGGAAGGCAAACAAGATCTGCTTTCAGCTAACCGGTAAAACTTCCAATATAAAAACAGAGAGAGAGAGAGAGAGACTCCTTTCAGCAAAGCTTCTAAAACTGCAGCCAAAAGGAAGCTAAAAACTAGTCTTGCCACCTCACTGGCACACTTCCTTTCACTCCCACCAGTGATATCACCTAAGATTGTGAGCATGATTTAAAGAAAACCTTTCTTAAAGGGTCACTAACATCACAGTATGCAAGCAGACATATACCTTAGCTTCACCAGATTGACACTTCTTTTTTTTAGATATGTCTGGTGTTGCTCCTGGCATGCCCTGTTGAATTCTCCTTTGAACCAGGATTGATTTTCTTAGTTTTGCAACCCTGAGTGCTTCATCCAATTGATATTCATTTGGAGGAGTACTGATTCATCAGCTGAGAGAGGCGTGGAATAATACGTGGTAATCAGCAGGAGGTTCCTTGTCCTTATTACCCTTGATGTCATGATGGTTCATGGTAAAGCTCCAACTCTGGCTCGTTCCTGACAGAAGGAGATTGGTTAGAGAGGATGAGAACAACAGAGAAATTGAGATGGTTGATGTCATGCTGATTAGTTCTCAGTGAAAATATCTTCCTATATTGACTCCATCCTCTCTCCTCTCTCTCCTCTTAAGAGCTACAGGCTCTCGAGACAGCTCCCTCCCAACTGTATACTCCTGTACCATCACTTCTGGTGGGTCACCATATACCCAGGTGATTGTGTCAGAAGCATTGGCCGCAATTCTTCCAAAGGCGCTGAATTGGCGGAAACACTGTCTTAGATTCCGACTGTTTACTCAATTCAGTTTCTCACCCGAATCTGTGTACTGTTGAGGTCCCAGTCATGAATCTCATTAAAAACCCGGGAGGGCAGGGCCTATTCGCGTTGGAGTCTGACAGTTCTGGAACTCTGCATGTGTGCAGTGACTCCAATCTATCAGATTCCCTGTTTGCTGGCCAGCAATGGCCTGATCAAGGCCCCCACAGCAATTCCTAGGCCAGCACAGAAGCACAGCCCAACACCACCCCGCCTCACAACAGCTGTGGCGATTCCCCTATCACCCTCCCCCACTCTCCCCATTGACCCATCTGGAGTCAGATGCCTGCCAGAGGCAAGCCCCCCAGCTTGCCTCCAGCAGGTTATAAGGAGAGGCTCAATAAATTGAAACTTTTTTCTCTGAAGCATAGGAGGCTGAGGTGTGACCCTACAGAGGTCTATAACATAATGAGCGGCATAGATAGGGGAAAGATGGTCAATGTCTTTTCCCAAAGGTAGGGGAGTCTAAAACTAGAGGGCATAGGTTTAAGATGAGAGGGGAGAGATACGAAAGTGTCCAGAGGGGCAATTTTTTTCACAGAGAGGGTAGAGAGTGTTTGGAACAAACTGCCAGAGATAGTAGTAGAAACAGGTACAATTTGTCTTTTAAAAACATTTAGATAGTTACATGGTACGATGGGTACAGAGGGATATGGGTCAAATGCGGGCAATTGGGATTAGATTAGGGGTTTTAAAACAAAAGGGTGGCATGGAAAAGTTGGGCCAAAGGACCTGTTTCCATGCTGTGAACCTCTATGACTCTATGACAAACCTCCTCCCCCTCCCCAAGACTGCCCGAATCACTGCCCTTCCTCCATCTCACACAGATCCTGTCTGCAGAGTGGCAATGGCATGTCTCACAATCACCCATAGGCCCTGCTTACAATAGCTCCTGTCCCCTTGCCTGATGTCAGCTGGGCAGTGCCAAGGTGTCCCCAGGCATGGGCACTTTGCCAACTGGACAGTGTCCTCAGGCTGGCATTGCCAGGGTGTCCATGTCCAGGGGGCATTATCCCCCCATTGTCTGACCCCTTTGGGGAGGTGTCCCAGTGCTCCTCCTTCATTCTGGTGGGATCTTCTGCTAGTTCCCTGAATGTGGGGAGGTAGTCTAAACCCCACTGGAATGATGTATTCCTGGTGGAGTGAGAGATTCAATTGGGACACAAAAGTTCCCGATTAATTATATTTAAAACATATTTAAAATATATTTTAAAAAGGTTTAAATTACTTACCTGCCTTCCCACTGGTTTCCAGCGTGGTCTAACTGGTGACCGTTTGCCGGCTCTGGAAGATGCACATGCTCAAATCCTGGTACAAGTGCGGCAACATACATCTCCCACGGTGACCCACCAGAAAAGTTGGGGGTCACTATGGAAGAATTGCAGCCATTGTTGTAAGGTATAATTTTATGAGTTTGACGATGTCAGGTTGTGCTTGACTAACTGAGGATAGCACTCTCCAATTTTGCCTCAAGCCACCAGATGTTAATAATAAGGACCTTGCAGGATCAATAGTGTTGTGTTTGCCATTGTCGTTTCTAGTGCTTTGGTCGATGCCAGGTAGTCCGTGTGGTTTATTAATGGCTTTGTAGCAGCCCGGGTGATTTGCTAGGCCATTTCCAAATCAATCATGCTGCTATGGGTCAGGTGTCCCACATAGTACAGACCAGGTAAGAACAGCAGATTTCCTTCTCCAAAAAGCATTAGGGAACCAGATGGGTATATT
The DNA here is from genome assembly GCA_024679065.1 of Sphyrna mokarran. Lineage (NCBI taxonomy): Eukaryota > Metazoa > Chordata > Chondrichthyes > Carcharhiniformes > Carcharhinidae > Sphyrna > Sphyrna mokarran. The sequence continues at coordinate 98,119,150 of JAGIQG010000005.1, forward strand.
AACAACAAGTTCATGGTCGCTATGATTAGCTTTTTTCGTAGATCACTCCAATACCACCATTTCCACATGCAAGTGGAATTTCAGTCCACCCAGCTTATTTTAATGGCCAGCAATTTTCAATGAGTGTCCTGTGAATTAATATAAGATTTGTATTTAAATCATGTTATTAAAATGCTGTCCTAAACTGTTTTATATATTGAGCCACTCCTGAAATGTAGTTGCTAAATTTTGCCTCACAAATTCAAACCAACAGAAAATGAAGTGAATTATGGTCCCTTTTTTTGGTGTGTGTCTTTTGAGTTATTTCAGCGAATGTCTCCCACTGAGTCCTGACATTCACAAAAGGAAACCTCAGTAATACCAGGTGATTGGGCCAAAGTTATACCATTGGGATAATCTGTCAGGAGGCTCCAAACAGTCTCGATTGAACCAATGCAATGACAAGTTACCGTGCTTCAGAGTAATTCAACATGCTTGTCACATTAACAAGATATTATTTAACATTTTGCTGAGGCACTCGCAAGGCATAAATTTCCACTCTCAATGAGCGGTAAAGATATTACAGAATGTTGTGCTTAGAAATGCAAGTTTTTAATGCTGCAATGCTTAATGAGGCTTGTATAATTATTACTATTAAGTAGGCCTCTTTGAATTCATCAGTGGGATGATCTTTATGTATTTTTATGACGGTTTTGCCTCACTGAATCCAATATCTTCCTACAAAGTGCATTGCTCAGATCAGTCACTGCTTCCTCTTTTAAATTCACAGAGTCACGCGTAACAGTTTTTGCTGTGTTAGAAGGAATTGCTTTCAATAAACCCCTGCGGCTCAGAGTGTAAGGATTTGATTTCTCGGTCTATTCACAACAGGTGCAGTGAGCTATTATTTTTCTGATTCATAACAGGGCTGCGAATACTTATTATGTTTTTCGCTGCCTTTGAAACATAGTTTTATGCCCTTGCTATGTCGCTTCTGTGATTGCTTGAAGGAAATCTCAATAGAGCAATGAAAAATGCAGACATATTTCAGATGTTTAGCAAAGAACCAGGAAGAAAATACATCAAGAAACAAATATGGCTATAGGATTTATTCTAGTTACTGACAAATATGTGTGCTACTTAATCAATTAGCTCAAACAACCACTCAGTGACCACCAATAACTAACTATAGAACATAGAACATTACAGCACAGAACAGGCCCTTCGGCCTTCGATGTTGCGCCAACCAATATAAAAAGCAATGACCCTCCAAACTAAACCATTCCCTTCTCCTCCATATACTTATCAACTAACCTCTTAAACGCCACCAAACTTGGCGCATCTACAACTGCTGCAGGCAGGGCATTCCACTCCCGAACCACCCTTTGGGTACAGAACCTACCTCTGATATCCATCCTATAACTATCACCCCTTAATTTAAAGCTGTGTCCCCTCGTGCTAGCTTTCTCCCTCCTAGGAAAAAGGCTATCACTGTCCACCCTATCTAAACCTCTAATCATCTTATATGTTTCAATAAGGTCTCCTCTTAGCCGCCTTCTTTCTAACGAAAACAACCTCAAATCCCTCAGCCTCTTTTCATAAGACCTGCCTTCCATACCAGGCAACATCCTGGTAAACGTCCTCTGTACCCTCTCCAATGCCTCCACATCTTTCTTATAATGTGGGGACCAGAACTGCACACAATACTCCAAGTGCGGCCGCACTAGAGTTTTGTAGTTGCAACATGACGTTGCGGCTCCGAAATTCAATCCCCCTACCAATAAAAGCTAAGACTCCATATGCCTTCTTAACAACCTTATCGACTTGACTGCCTACTTTCAGGGATCTATGCACAAATACACAAAGATCCCTCTGTTCATCAACACTATTAAGAATCCTACCATTAGCCCTATACTCTACACATTTATTATTCCTGCCAAAGTGCATTACCTCACACTTTTCCACATTAACTCCATTTGCCACCTCTCAGCCCAGCTCTGCAACTTGTCCAAGTCTCTCTGCAAACTATAACACCCCTCTTCACTATCTACCACTCCACCGACTTTAGTGTCATCTGCAAATTTACTAATCCATCCTTCAATACCCTCATCCAGATCTTTTATAAAAATTACAAACAGCAGGGGCCCCAAAACAGACCCCTGAGGTACACCACTTCTCACCGAACTCCACGATGAATATCTCCCATCAACCACCACCCTCTGTCTTCTATCTGCTAGCCAATTCCTAACCCAATTAGCTAAATCACCCTCTATCCCATACATCTTCATTTTCTGCAGAAGTCTTCCATGGGCCACCTTATCAAACGCCTTACTAAAGTCCATATATACCACATCAACTGCCTTACCCCCATCCACCTCTTTAGTCACTTTTTCAAAAAACTCAATGAGGTTAGTAAGGCACGACCTACCCTTCACAAAACCATGCTGACTATCCCCAATCAATTCATTTCTCTCTAAATAACTATAAATCCTATCCCTAATAATTCTCTCCAATACTTTGCCCACAACAGAAGTAAGACTCACTGGCCTATAATTCCCTGGAAGGTCTCTCTTCCCCTTCTTGAACAATGGGACCACATTCACTATCCTCCAGTCCTCCGGAACCACACCCGTAACCAACGACGACCTGAAGATCAGAGCCAGAGGCTCTGCAATCGCCTCTCTTGCCTCCCAGAGAATCCTAGGGTAAATCCCGTCCGGCCCAGGGGACTTATCCAACTTCAAACCCTCGAGAATATCTAGCACATCCTCCCTATCTACTTCAATACTTTCCAGTTTGCTACCCTGTACCTCAGTGTTCTCCATAACTACATTTACATCACCCTGCGTGAATACCGAAGAGAAATATTTATTCAGTACCTCTCCAATCTCTTCAGGCTCCACGCACAACTTCCCACTGCTGTCTATGACTGGCCCTAATCTTGCCCTAACCAATCTTCTATTCTTAACATATCTAAAGAAAGCTTTAGGATTCTCCTTAATCCTATCAGCCAAAGTCTTCTCGTGTCCTCTCTTAGCTCTCCTCAATTCACTCTTTAGCTCCCTCCTGGCTAATCTATAGCTATCCATTGCACTAACTGAGCCTTCAAGCCTCATCCTGACATAAGCCTCCTTTTTCCTTTTAACCAGCGAATCAACTTTTTTCGTACACCAAGGTTCCCTTACTCGACCATTTCCTCCTTGCCTGACAGGGACATACTTATCAAGGACTCGCAGCAGCTGCTCCTTGAATAAGCTCCACATTCCAGATGTTCCCAGTCCCTGTAGTTTCCTAGTCCAATCTGTGCACCCTAATTCTCTCCTGATGGCCTCATAATTACCCTTCCCCCAGCTATAACTACTGCCCCCAGCTTCATGCCTATCCCTATCCATCACTAAGGTGAACGTAACCGAATTGTGGTCACTATCACCAAAATGTTCACTAACTTCCAAGCCTAACACCTGGTCTGGCTCATTGCCCAGCACCAAATCCAATGTAGCCTCACCTCTAGTTGGCCTATCTACATACTGAGTCAAAAAACCTTCCTGCACACTTTGTACGAAAACTGACCCCTCTAACGAGCTAGAGCTACAGCTATTCCAATCAATATTAGTAAAGTTAAAGTCCCCCATAACAATTACCCTATTACTTTCACTCCTGACCAGAATTGACTTTGCAACCCTTTCCTCTACCTCTCTAGAACTTTTAGGAGGTCTATAAAAGACTCCCAACAGGGTGACCTCTCCTCTCCTGTTTCTAATCTCAGCCCATACTACCTCAACAGACAAGTCCTCATCAAACTTCTTTTCTGTCACTGTGATACAGTCTTTGACTAATAATGCCACTCCTCCCCCCCTTCTACCTCCTTCTCTACTCCGACTAAAGCATTTGAACCCCGGAACCTGCAACATCCATTCTTGTCCCTGCTCTACCCAAGTCTCTGAAATGGCCACAACATCGAAGTTCCAGGTACTGGTCCAAGCTGCAAGTTCCTCCCCCTTATTGCGAATACTCCTTGCATTAAAGTATACGCATTTCAAACCATGCCCTACCCCACCCGTACGCTGCTGTGTTTTACAGCTTTCCTCTATGACCCCCTTACTCTCATCCCTCTTAGCACCCCAACTACTTAGGATCCCACCCCCCCCCGAATCAGTTTAAAGCCCCCTGCATAGCCTTAGCAAATTTTCCCCCCAAGATATTAGTTCCCCTCTGGTTCAGGTGTAGACCATCTCTCTTGTAGAGGTCCCACCTATCCCAGAATGAGTCCCAATTGTTCAGGAACCTGAACCCCTCCCTCCTGCACCATCCCCGCAGCCACGAGTTCAAACATTCCCTCTCTCTGTTCTTCTCTAAACTATCCCTTGGCACAGGCAAGAGTCCAGAGATAACCACTTTGCCAGTTTTGGCCCTAAGCTTCCACCCCAATTCCATAAATTTCTGTTTAATATCCCCTTCCCTCGTCCTTCCTATATCATGTGTCCCTACATGAACTATGACTTGGGGCTGACTCCCCTCTCCCTTAAGAATCTTAAAAACCCAATCTGCGACATCCTGGACCCCAGCCCCTGGGAGGCAACACACCAGCCCTGAGTCACTTTTATTACTATTTACTCTCCTATCTGTCCCTCTAACTATGGAGTCTCCAATTACTAGGCCCAATCTCTTATTCCCCCTACCCACCTGAGTATTCTCAGCAGGCTCACCCCCAGAGACCTGCTCCCTTTGGTCGTCTCCACTTGATTCTTCCTCAACTGTAGCCTCCAAGACAGAAAATTTGTTTTGGAGGGGAACAGCCCCAGGGGATTGCCTACCCGATTGCTTCTTACCCCTCCTCCTAATAGTTACCCAAGAATCACTTTTAGGAGTGACTATCTCTTTGTTACTCGTGCCGATATCCTCCTCAACCTCTCGAATTACCCTGAGTTCCTCTAATTCCAGTTCCAGCTCCAACTAGCTAATCTTATCCAACTACTGCCAGGTTAGCTCTGAAACACAACCAAAAATAATAGTGTTCAAATACTTATATTTTTTCTCACACTGAACTAAGAATAGATGGGCAGTGATGTGTTTTATGCTTTATCTTGAATATCTTCTTTTGTCACATAAGATATTAATTGTGTTCTTTCAAAATATATAAACCATTTCTGCAACTTACCCAATATTTTTGTGGCAAAAGTACCTTAGGTGACATTTGCTTCATTCGTGATTAATATGGGAGAATACATTACATATCCATCATGTCAAATGCTGAACTCCCGAGCCCGTTTTGAGGCCCAAGCTCCTTAGTAAGCCATTAGTAGTGGAGCATAAATACTAGCATGACTGATTTTGGCCAAGTGGTCTATTTCTCTGCAATATATTCTGTGTGATTATACGTAAGTACAATTTTTATGTTTGGTTCTGGCTCATGCTTTCTCATCAGGAATGGACCAAAAGTAAAATTCAAGACTTCCTGGTCCCCCGGCATTGAAGTTGGAGAGTACCTCAAAAATATTTCCTCTTGGAACTTTCCACTTAAGGGTTTACAGCAACTGTCCAGGAGGGCTAAAGTCCCCTGGACAATTAATCTGCACTGGGAACATCGAACAGAGTGATATGAATCACTGACTTTTGGTAGTTCTGCCAGTGTTGCACCAATAGTTACCCTGAAAGAAATTAGAAGGAGGAAAAAGCAATTTCAGCTCCAGGTTAATTATTTTAGACACTCAAATTGAGCCCAGCATGGTACAGCCCCAAACCCTCTTCTACCAGAGTACCTATAATACCCGCTACGAACCCCAGCCCTCACACCCATAACCCCAACACACACAATTTATCACCACTTCGAGGAGGTTACAGACCTATTTATAATGAAGCTCTTAATGAGATTTTTTTAGTGTCAGGTGCTGTGGCTCATGGTTAAGGTTTCATGTCCTATTACAGGATCATGAATATAAAATTTAAGTTGTACACAAGGCTGAAATGTTCTCTCCATGGATACTGCCTAATCTGCTGGATATTTATATCGGATTCACTACACTGAAACAAACCATTTGACCTAACCAGTCTTGGCAGAGTTTATGCAGCACTTGAGTCTCGTTCCATTTTTCCTCATCTAAATCTATCATAACCATCTATTCCTTTCTTGCTCATAGGCATCTATATTATTCACTTCAGCCAATCCGTGTGGTTGTGAGTTCCACATTTTACCTGAGGGAGTTTTTTTTGAATTCCCTGTTGGATTTCTTATTGATTATCTTATATTGATGGCCTCTTACGCTTACATATTTCAAACATCATCCTTGTAAATTTTCTTTGCACCCTCTCCAACACTTCTATAATCTTTTTTCATAATACGATGACCAGAACTGCATGCAGACCAAAGTTCAATCCAAGATCAGCATAACTTCCCTATTTCTCAATCCATTCCCTCTGGAAATAAAGTCCAGTACTTAATTTGCTTTTTGCTATGGTCTTGCTAACCTCTGCCCATAGGCATTATTGATTTTTATCTTGGCTGGCTATGATTTAATTGTTTGGCAAGAGAGGATCAAGGGACTGAAATGTCTACTGCTGTTCCTGTGTCCTTTATCCTCTTTTAAAAGAATTAGTGGATTTTATTTCAACAATGACTTGTGGCAGAAAGGATTCTACGTTTTGTGTAAAGAATTTTTATTTCTAGTCTTGTCTCTTTTGATTGTCTTAAATTTGGAATCTCCCATAACTGTTTCACCAACCAATTGAGACAACCTAGTACTATTGGTTTTACGGTAACATTCATAAATCTTGGAGTCCTTTTATCATTTCTCATCTTAATCTTCCAACTCAATTGAAATCTCCCCTATTCAATTTCCAGTATTTTCCATTTTTGTTTGATTTCCAACATCTGCAACATGTTTTTTCTGCCTTGAACTGGCATGGTATCATTGTGCATCATCATCTGCTGTGGCCCAATTCAGAGGCTACTCAATTTATTGCCCCTTATCTGGTCATTATATTATTATTGCTATTTGTTGGACTTTGCTATGTATCCAGTGGCTGTCATGTTTCCTGTATGTTAGCCAACAGGGTAAATTTTCTGCTCCTATCTGCTGTAGGAATCGTTATGAGTGGGATAGACAATTTAACGCATCATTAAGAAGTCCATTGATCTTGAGCAGGAAGTTCTGCTTCCTAGGTAGGTGGAACCAGAAAATTCCACCCTATATCTACAAGCAAGAGCAGTCAAATGCTGTGCAGGATCGTTAGAAAGCTGAATATAACGGAATGATTTCTAAGCACCCCCAACAAAAATAGTTTATTAAGGCAGTGCAAGATAAAACAGAAGACATTCCATGAAATTCAGCAGACATTAATGCTGGATTACCTTTATCTGGCACTATGCCAACAGCCATATCTCGAGATCCCAGGACACCTAATTCACGACAGCTGAGGATAATGTAAGTAGCCAGTTTGCACATCTGTAGGCAAACTACTCCACAGAGATAATGCTACTGGTGCAAAGGTATGCATAAAATGCAGTGGAACAGCTGTAAGGTTGTGTAAGAACTTAGCATAAATCAACTGTAAATGTGTAGAAGGTTGGCCTACAACATTTTCAGCATGAATAAATAAGTCTGGCAAATTGCTATGCTCTGTATCTTGCTGACTTCCTTTATGTACAAGTTCTTCAGCAGATATGCATAGGATGGGATTTTACAGCATTGCCTGAGTTCAATGGACATTTCCACTACCCGCCACTTGCCTTCTCTGATTCTCTGGTGTTAGAGTTCCGATGATAGTGTTTCAAAGCTTTACAGCACTGAAAGAGGCCCCACTGTGCCAGCACAAGCCATCAAGCATCTATCCACTCTAATCCCATTTTCCAGCATTTGGTGTGTAGTCTTATATGCTAAAGTGTTTCAAAAACTCATCCAAATGCTTCTTAAATGCTGTGATGTTCTTGCCTCTACCACCCTTTCAGGGAGTGAGCTCCAAATTCCCAATATCCTTTAGCTGAAAAGATTTTTCCTTAAATTCCCTCTAAATCTCCTTCCCATTACCTTAAACCTATGCCCCCTGATTATTGAACCGCTCAACTAAAGGGAAAAACCTCCTTCCCACCAACCCTATTCATGTCCTTCATAATTTTGTACACCTCAACTGGATCTCCCTCAGTCTTCTCAGCTCTAAGGAGAACAACCCCAGCCTAACCAGCCTCTCTTCAGAGCTGAAATCCTCCAGCCCAGGTAACATCCTGGTGAATTTCCTCTGCATCCTTTTCATACCCAGATTCCTGTGGTGACCAGAACTGCACACCATACTCTAGCTGTATCTCAACAATTGTCTTAGAGAGCTCCAACATAATCTCCCTGCTTTTATATGCTCTAACTAATAAAGATAAGTATCCCATTTGGCTTTTTAACAACTTTTTATTTATCTGTCCCATTGTCATCAAAGATCTATGGACGTGCACCCTTGGTCCTCTTTCCCAGTATCCTACTGTTCATTGTGTATTCCCTTGTCTAGTTAGTCCTCCCAAATGCATTACCTCACACTTTTCAAGGTTAAATTCGATTTACCACTGTTCTGCCCGTCTGTATTATCCTGTGTTCTAAGCTGTAAGTTTTCCCCCTTGCTATTTACCATACTACCAATTTTTGTGTCACCTGTGAACATGCTGATCATACCACCACCCACACCCCCACCCCTCAATATTCCTGTCTGGATCATTAACATACACAATGAATGGCAAAGAACCTAGCACCGATCCCTGTGATACACCACTGAACACAGGCTTCCAGCCATAAAACAACCTTCAACCAATATCTTATGGCTCCTGCCATGAAGCCAAATTTGCATCCAATTCATCAATTTGCTCTAAATCCCATGGGCTCTTACCTTCTTGATCAGTCTCCCATTCAGGACCTTGCCAAAGGCCTTACTGAAGTCTATGTTGACTACATCAACTGCACTGTTGTCATTTGTATACCTAGTCAACTCCTCAAAATCTTTTGATTAAAAAATTGTTAGATATGGCCTCCCCTTGACAAAAGCCATGCTGACTATCCTTGATTATCCTTACCTTTCCAAGCAAAGGTTAATTCTGTCCCTCATAATTTTTTCCAATATTTCCATACCACTGATATTAGACTCTGTGACCTGTTTTTTTCCCCCTGTTTTCTTTATTCAGCAATGGTACCACGTAAGCTACTCCCCTCTGGCACCTCACTTGTGAACACCAGGTTTAAATCTAACCAACTTATTTGATCGTAAATTCACAAGCTTTCAACATTTGCCCCTTTGTCAGATGAATGGAGGGTTCTGACCAGAGACAGAGCATATAACAGGACAGACAGTTTACAGATTACTGATTAGAATGCAAGTCTTCACAACTAACCTGCTGTTCAAATCTTAAAGATGCTGACAATGTGAGTGGAAAGAGGATTAGGCATAGGTTAAAGAGATGCGTATTTCTCCAGACAGTAAGTGAGATTTTGCAAACCCAGGCAAGTCATGGGGGCGACATGAACCCAAGATCCCAGTTGCAACCATCCTCATGTGTGCAGAACTTGGCTATCAGTCTCTGCTCAGCGACTCTGCGTTGTCGTGTGTCATGATGGCTGTCTTGGAGAATGCTTACCCGAGGGTCAGAGGCCAAATGCCCATGTTCACTGAAGTGTTCACCAACAGGAAGAGGAATTGTCAAGCGATGTTCATTCATCCATTGTCGTAGCATCTGCATGGTCTCCCCTATGTACCATGCTGCAGGAAAGGATGTCCTAAAGCATGGCACATGGAGGAGACCATGCAGACGCTACGACAATGGATGAATGAACATCACTCGGCATTCATCAGGTAAGACTGTTCCCTTCCTGTTGGCAAACACTTCAGCGGTCACGGGCATTTGGCCTCTGACCTTGCGTAGGCATTCTCCAAGGCAACCTTCACGACACAACAGAGCAGAGCCGCTGAGCAGAGACTGATAGCCAAGTTTCACACACATGAGGACGGTCTTAACCGGGATCTTGGGTTCATGTCGCACTATCTGTAACCCCCATGACTTCCCTGGGTTTGCAAAACCTCACTTACTGTCCGGAGAAATATGCATCTCTTTAACCTATGCCTAATGCTCTTTTCACTCACATTGTTGGCATCTTTAAGACCTGAATAGCAGGTTAGTTGTAAAGACTCGCATTCTAATCAGTAATCTGTGAACTGTGCTGTGATATGCTCTGTCTGAGGTCAGAACTCTCTATTCACCTGATGAAGGGGCAAACCCCGAAAGCTTGTGAGTTTATTATCAAATAAATTAGTTGGATTTAAATCTGGTGTTGTCAGGCTTCTTACTGTGTTGACTGCATCTGTGGCCAGAGAGGATTTGAAAATTAAATCCCTTGCCTCACACTCTAGCCTAGGATACATTTCATCTGGGCCTGGGGGTTTATCCATTTTTAAACCCACTAAAACCACTAACACCTCCTCCCTCCCAACCTTAGTCTGTTAAATTATATCACAGTCCTCTTCCTTGCATGTCATTCTGCTCCATAGTGAATGTGGATGCAAAATATTCATTTAAAACCTCACCTACATCTTTTGGGTCCGCACATAGTTTGCCACTTTGGTCCCTAATGGCACCTATTCTTTCCCTGGTTGCTCTCTTGCCCTTAAAATATTTATAAAACACTTCAGGATTTTTCTTCATTTTGCACACATTTGCAATGTCATATACTGCACACAATGTTAATCCAAACCCTTGCCTGACATTCTGGACGACTATCCTCTTGAGAAATGCTTCAACGTGTGAACATCCGTTCTTACATTCAATCAGCAGGACTTTCCCTTAGCAAGCCATTAGTAAGGTGTTAGGATATCGGGGCACACCATCACTTGCCTGTTAACTTTGTCAAAAAAAATTAAACACATACATCAGCAGGGAACAGAGTTTCTCAGACTCTCCTACGATCCTTTGGAATTGGATTAACTGATGCACTAAAGGATATGCTGAATAATTACACGAGGGACAATGCAACAGAATGTTGTGAAGATAGGGTTAGAAAGAGAGAGGTAGGAGTGTGAAACATAAATACTCATATTAAACAGTTGTATTTCTGAACTGTATACATAACTCTGTGAGATTATATGGCAAGAATTTTACGCTCTCCTTCCCCAGCAGGTTCTGGGGCAGGGGGAGTATGAAATTGTGAGGAAGTTCCAACCTTCCTGACCTGGGACAGGCAGAGACTTAGTCAGGAAGCCCGGCCTTGCCCCCAGTTAAGATCCCTAAGTGACATTTAATGATTGCTTCCGAGCATTATCCCAGCTGGATTAAATTTTAAGACTGGGAGAGAGTTCAATGGGGGAAGACGTAAAAAAAAAGTTTGATCGCAGGTGGGAAGGGTGGTTGGGTGCCTCCATTATAAGGCCACTTCTGAGTGGATGTGTCTTCCATGTAAGACCTCTGGACACCATCTCCCCACTCCCCCACCCCCCACCCTCAGCTCTTCGCCCAAGACATCAATCAATTTCCTTGCAACCCATCAGATGTTCCCTGGGGCCCCCTACCACTTTACTTTCATTTTAGTGTCACAAATAACACTGTAATGAAGCTACTGTGAAAGTCCCCAATTGCCACACTCCGGCGTCTGAGGGAGAATTTAGCATGGCTAAAACATCTAACCAGCATGTCTTTCGGACTGTGAGAGGAAAGCGAAGCACCCAGAGGAAACCCAGGGCAGACACACCGAGAATGTGTTGATTCACATCGTCCCAAGCTGGGAATTGAACCCGGGTCCCTGTAACTGCCATGATCAGCGCTAACTACTGTGCCATCGTGCCACCCACTTACAAGTCTTCTTGGTCCCGGGACTTAGTGCGAGACAGTATCCTGCAGTGTCTCTTCCATCTACTGCAGTCTGGCAGGACAAGAGAGCTGTCCACCATTCAGGCTGTCAGCGCTCCTGGGGTGATTTATTCCCAAGAGAAGGTGAGAGACCTGTTTATTTGCAATCAACTCTCGTCAGTAATTTAACATTGGCGTTGCTGGAGCCAGCAGCCAATATACTTTGTTAATATACTTTGGCTGAACCCACACCAGCGTAAAAATTCAGTCCCACGAGTTTCAAGAATGGCAGCATTTTATAATTTGGGATTTGTTTTCTCCAAATTCTGTGTTTTTGCACCAAAGTCACCAAACGTTGAAAGAAGTTGTAACAAATTCTGTGAAGGACATCCAGTCCCATGATAGCCATCATATCAGCATTGTGAATGAGACTTTATTTAACTGTCAAAAATGTAAATGTGACACATTTAAAATGCATTTTGATAATGAGGTTTTAAAATATATTTTGATCACGAGGGCAGAAGTTACATCATGAGATATATTCAAGATGCGAAATGAGGTAACCTCACAGAAGACAAATATTCTGTTAAGGTAATGATTTGATAATAGAGGATAATTGATGAGAATTGGATTCATCATCATTTATCATGAACAAAAACGCCATGAGCTATGCGGTCTCATGTTACAATTGTAATAAACAGCGTTTGGGCTTCCTAATCGGTAAGCATACCATTTGTACACCCAGATTATTTTCTTTCTCTTCAGTGTTATAGAATCACAAGATGTACACTGAAATCTTGCTGGCGGCATCCAGTGGTCCTGCCGATGGTGCAACATTGCAGCAGGTGACTCAGCAAACCCTGTTGACAATGACTGGATGGTAAGATTCCGCCTTCCCCCTCTATAAAATATGCTGCAGAGAGGAAGAAAAATCTTGCCAGTAGTCAGCCTTTAGTTTGAACTTTTCCATAGAAATTGGCCTTCAGAAGGTTTTACTGACTACATCTGTCCCTTTGTACTTGTGATCAACTTTAATATGTCTTATTGTAAATTTTCTCCATGGAAAAGAAATATTATTTTACTTTCACAGACAATGAAATAATTATATCCCCACCACACGTAATAAAATAATAGTTCTGCATTACAAAATAAGGCTGCCATCGTAATAATATTATCTACTCAAGATTGGATGATTTGGAGTAACTATAATTAAATAGCTTAAAATGCCACTGATTTAACAGGTCCAACTTTACATTTTAATGCAATGTCTGGGTTTAGATTAGCAGTGATGTTTGCCAGAGACTCAGTTATCAGAAGTAATGTTCTCTGTATAGTCTGTGATAGACTGCTGACAGTGGCTTAAGGTTTTTCTCCTGTCACATACAGTGCAGAGTATTGTCTCCATCTGTGCTTTCTGCAGACTTCTATAATATTATACTAACACACAAGATAAGCAAAGCTCTGGGTTGATGGATTCTCTGTGGGAAAATGCCATAGACAAATCTGAAGGTATCTAATGCAAACAATGCTCACCATGCAAGGGCTCAGGGGGTCACACAGATAAAACATGAAACCTCAATGCAAACCTGAGTTCAGGACTACCTGTTTCTTTGGGCTATTAAATATTAATTTCAATAGCGCTATCTTAAAATGGTAAAGTGGCTATTTGGCAAGAAGTCCAAGCTTCTCAATTGTATCACGGCAAAAGCTTAAATGTCATGAATTTAGGCTTCAAAATTTAAACGGGTTACTTGATTATCTGTAAAGACTTGCATTCCAACCATTATTTTATAAATTGAGTTTATGTCTTTATATGCCCTGTTTGTGAACAGAATGGAAATCCCTCTCACCTGATAAATGGACAGCACTCCAAAAGCTAGTGGCCTGTGCTATCAAATAAAGGACTTTAACCTGGTGTTGTGAGACTTCTTACTGTGTTTACCCCAGTCCAACGCCAGCATTTCCACATCATATCCTAGATAATGACAGTCATTGTCAGTTGGCGAGAGTGGTAATGATATTTTCATTCTGGTTGCTTGGTAGTCCTTGTTCATTTTCACTGGCAGCTTATTTGGATGGGGTAGCATCTAATAACTATATAGACCAATATATAAATGGCAGTCGAAGGAGGTTGTGTGTATTTACACATGATGCCTCAAAAGCAAAACAATCTGATTGCTATTCCTAGCGGAATACGAATGTATCTGATAGACCTGCCAATCTACTGGCCATTGTTTCACCATCATTCGACCATTATACCTTGACCCTGGTATTTTGATACCAGACATAACAAGCATGCAGAAAGATGCTTGGTAATTTTTTGCATTTATATGAAGATCTCTCATTTGTGCTTTTCAACTTTTTGGAAGCCACATTCCTAACTACAATGCCTTGCCGTAAGGGAGTATTATACACAAAGCAACTAATGGAAACTTGGTATTAGCTAATATATCTTGACCTTGGAACAAGGACTTTTTGCTTCACTGAGAAGTTAAGGTAGTCATGCAAAATCATGTAGCATGTGGAGCAAACAAAATTCCAAAGATAGTTTGGATGTGTACAATTGTTTTGAATATTAAATTCATATGATTTCCATATCATCATTTGAGTTCTTCAGCCACACAGGTAAACCCGGATGTTCAATGACCACACACGATGTATTTGGAACTAATATGAATAGCTACACCAACAGGCTAAAGTCGGATCCTAATGACATTTTCTTTGCTAATTTAAAGGTTCAGAAATCTAAGGCAAACTGAGTAATAGTGAAAAAAACTGTAAACGATTTAGCTCGTAAGCCCGTGGAAAGAAGGTACTGAACAGAAACTAATGCTTTCTCCATAAGGAGAAGTCCATTTAGACACTCAACCAACATGAGTTCCTTATTCAATAGCATAAATAAAAATGGAGGCCCAGGGCATCTTTCTTTCCCCGTTCACTGTTTTTATTCTTCACTATTTCATGTGGGTGTCACTAGCCTTTGTTGCCTATTCCTAATCGCCTTCAAACTTTTTCACTTGAGAAGACAGTTAATGGTCACCCACATTGCTGTGTGTCTGAAGTCACATGCAGGTCTGACTAGGTAAGGATAGCAGATTTTCTTCTTTAAAGGACATTAATGAACCAGATAGATTTTTACGACAATTGGTGCTAGTTTGTCATGATCACCATTATTGAGAATAGCTTTCAATTCCAGATTATTCTGTTCATTGAAATTAAATTCCACTCACTGCCATGGTGGCATTAACCTTGGCCTCTGGGATACTAGGCAAATGACAATACTGTTACACCTCCATCTCCCCCAACTCCCTGTTAGGCAGTGTTCCTCAAATACAAGAAAAAAAATAAAAATAGAAGCGACAATGGTCACAATTCCCTTTGAATGAAAGGTTTTGTATAAAGCCTATGATTATAGTGAAACATGATCTGAATTTTTCATCAGTCAGACACACGCATTCAGCAGGTCCAGAAACAGGCATGGAACATGTTCCTAGCTGCAGTCATCCCCTAGCTCAATGTTATGCCAATTAATAACCACCCAGTATTAAAACCATTCTGCGAAATGCTCCGCCTGGCAGAGCGGATAGAGCATGAGGACCGAGGCAAGGGAGCATGCGGGTTGGTGTGTCCAATGTGCTCCCTCCATGGGACAGTCACGATGGAGCTGTCAGAGAGAACTGCCGATCCATGAAAAATAAATATTGATGTTAAAACTATTCCATGAATGCTGAGGCAGCACAATCATATACCCAACTCAATCCCCAGACACAGCTGTTAATTTTATTTGAGCCCTGATGTTACATCGTCAAGGTTGAAGCTCAAATGTAAAGACCACCTTGCCAATTGACTTGCCCCCCCAACTGTAAAGGCAGATGGGCAATGGAAAATCCTGGTCAATTGCTATTTAATTAACTTAAATTGGCTTCTTGATTGTTGACAGGCACAGTCCTAATTTGAGCGCATGCCCACTAACAGAAATATTCTACGAGGGCACAATGACATTGGGATGCTTATGCAATACATTCTCAGGTAATTATTCATGTTTTCACGTTGGCCACATACCCGAACTTTATACATAAAATTCTGGCCCATGTTTTACCAGATGAAGAGAGCGTAGTCTTGTAGCTCTCGGGCAGGGTTTTCCAGCCACACTCCCCTAAAACCGGAAAATCCCGCCCAAGGTAAATGTACCTTCGCATGGGTTCACCTCCACACCTGCTACGATTCCTGTGATGGATAGGATGGGATGATTTCACGACCCCCCCCCACCATTGACTTTTATGGAAGGGAGAGAGGACAACATTTAATCATTTTAGATCAGTGCTATATATTTTATAACTTGGAGCTATGCAGAAATGGCAAACCTGATTGGACACGCTTGACCAATCGGATTGGATGACAGCTATCCAAGGAGGGACTTCCTTCCAAATCAAAATGGAAGTCCCACCTGCTGCCAACTAATATTCTCTTGAGTTGAGATAGTCCACTTGAAAAATTCAAGCTCCACAGTCTGTTTACTATTCATTGAGTCCATATGAAAGCTTAACCACTCAAGTACAGTGAGCATTCATAGGAAACAGACACATGAAATCAAATACAGAATAATTGAACATTACTATCAGTTCTTCTGAATAACCGAAAAAGAAAATAAGCATACAATTAAGTATTTCTGTTGTCTGATGCAGGCATCAAAAATATAATAAAAATTGCAGCTTTAATTGAAAGTAAGGTACAAATTATTATCTATTCAAGAGCAAATGTTACTTTATCTCCTTTCTCTGTCAAACAATGTTTGCAATTTGTAGCAGAATCTGCTGTTTTCAATGAACTTCCAAAAACAGAATTACACAAGTACAATTGCACACCAACTTTAAAAAAGTAAACTAAACATTGTATTTATTGATTCTGAAAGGTAGACGTTATTAATCTTCAGATAAAAGAATGATGGCTTGAGTGCTCAATAGCATTTCTCTTTTTTACGTCATTCTCACTACAGTCAAGGACTTTGAAAATAATCAACCAAGATATGAATGGATCTTTTCCCTCCAAATATACCTGACCTGCACTTGGCCTCTGATCACTAGGGAGATTAAATAAGTGTTAGTTTAAAATGTACTTTAAATATGTATTTTACAATGTTAATGGAGTTTCCAGTAATGCACTATTTCCTGCGTTGGCTTCAATGAGCTGTGAAGAAAATGGTGCCAGAGAGAGAGATGATTGCAAATCCACGAATGTTTCAAAAATTGCTTGTTTGCCAGCTCTTGTTCGAAATTTTAAAATTTTCCCCCAGTTACAAGTTAATGAAAGTGACAGGTAACACTAATACGACTAAAAAACAGTGAAATATCATAAAGCAAGTAGAACTATGAAAAAACAGTTTCTTCCATGATACAACCTTGAACTATGACTGAAGCATCAATTTTAAAATGATTCCAAACATTATCCAAAGATAATCTGCATTTTACTCTATTTCTCCTTCATATTCTGCCACAACTTTTTCTCATCCAATTTTTATACTTTAACCAGACAGTTATAGTTAGCATTTTTCCGAATTTGTCTCTATTTTTCCCACCTAAGCTCCAACTGCATTATTCTATTGTGCTATTTCTCCTCTCTGTGTTTATTGTCTATTTATTTATTTGTCACTAGTAGGCTTACATTAAAAGTACAATGAAGTTACTTTGAAAATCCAACCTTCAGCTTTAAGTCTTCCTAAAAGCTATTGAAAGCAAGCTTCCCTTTGTCTTTATTTTACTTCACAGTCGATCACATGGGGATTTTCACAGTAACTTCATTGCAATGTTAATGTAAGCCTACTTGTGACACCAATAAATAAATAAAATCCAAAACCTGGCAACTCCAAAGCACTAACTAAGGTTCTCTATTATGCTTAGAATTTACTGTTGTTCAGTACGCGAGATAAGTTATTTGCTTATCAGCCATTTCAGCAAGTTTGGTGAATGTGAAGGCAAACAAGGTGAGACTGTGGCAAACCTGGCCCAGCAGAATGCTCACTTTTCTGTTGGAGATGCACCTGGAGGAAACCCACACAGAAATGGGGAGAATGTGCAGACTCTGCAGAGACAGTGACCCAAACTGGAAATTGAATCCAGGTCTTTGGCATTGTGAGGCTACAGTGCTAACCATTGTGCCACTGTGCTGCCCAATATGATGAGTCAATCCAATACATCCCAACCCCACCCCCTCCCACCCTCTGAGAAAACTTACTCCTATGGCTTCTTCCTGTTCTTCCGGTTGACCAGCACAGGCGCAGTGGACCAAAGGATTTAGATTTATGTGGCAATGTTGTACGATATGCGTTCTTATCTTCCCGACACCCCATTTTCCTTTGAAAGCTACAGTTGGATCTTTTCCATGAACCCTTTTAGGAAATGATAAAACCACCTATGACATAGAACAGTTCCTATCTTCTTTCTAGTTCTTTTGTTTGTTATCTACAGTTGGTGTCCTCTATTATCAACCATCCCGCCAGAGAAAAGAGTTTTTTGGGAAAATTACGTGGAGAAATAATTATTGGTTGCCAAGGAGCCAAGGAACCATTTCAGAGGTACAATTCAAGAGTTTTGATAGCTATGACAGCTGCAGACCAGCTAGGCCACATTCTCGCTGTTATAATGCCAACTGATGGCTTTGGTGAGATTCTCACTTGCCATTACTTTGTCTGCATCTATTAATATTGATTTCCAGTTCATCCATCACAAAAAAACTTACAGTGACAATCTCCTCACCATTAATATTTCAATGCAAAGGTCACCAAACCAAGCACATAACCACAGTCCGCTTTTGACACACAGTCAATCCAAACTGAAGTAAATGCCCACTAACACCAATCTAAAATATAGAAAAACATTTTTAAAAATCTAAACATAAGAACATAAGGAACAGGAGCAGGAGTAGGCCATCCAGCCCCTCGAGCCTGCCCCGCCATTCAATAAGATCATAGCTGATCTGTAGTGGTTCAGTACCACTTTCCCGCTTTCTCCCCATAACTCTTAATTCCCCTGTCAGTCAAAAACCTATCCACTCTTGACTTGAACATATTCAGCAAGAAAGCCTCCACCACCTTATCAAGCAGAGAATTCCAAAGATTCACCATCCTTTGCTTGAAGAAACCCCTCAGCAACTCCAATCTGAACGCCCCCCCCCCCAAACTTGAGGCTGTGCTCTCTAGTCCATCTAACTTTGCTAAGCGGGAAGAGTCTCTCAACCTCTACCCTATCCATCCCCTTCATTATCTTATACGTCTCTTTAAGATCCCCTCTCAGCCTTCTAAACTCCAAAGAGTACAAACCTAGTCTATTCAGCCTCTCCTCATTATCCAACACCCTCATCTCCGGTATCAGCCTAGTAAATCTTCTCTGCACCCCCTCCAAGGCCAATATATCCTTCCTTGAATGCGGCGACCAAAACTGCACACAGTACTCCAGCTGTGGCCTCACTAGTACCCTATACAGCTGCAACAGTACCTCCCTACTTTTATATTCTATCCCCTTAGCTATAAAGGCCAACATTGCATTCGCCTTCTTAATCACCTGCTGCACCTGCAGACTATGTTTTTGCGATTCGTGCACAAGGACCCCCAGGTCCCTCTGCACCGTCGCATGCTTCAGCTTTTCACCATTTAAATAATAATCCTTCCTCCCATTATTCCTACCAAAGTGGATAACCTTACACTTGCTGACATTATACTCCATCTGCCAAGTCCTCGCCCACTCACTCAACCTATCCAGATCCCTCTGCAGACTTTCCACATCTTCCACGCAATTTGCTTTTCCAGTCATCTTTGTGTCATCAGTAAATTTCGTCACCCTGCACTTAGCCCCTTCCTCCAGATCATCTATGTAAATGGTAAATGGTTGAGGCGCCAACACCGAACCCTGGGGCACTCCACTAGTCACCGGCTGCCAATCAGAATAGCACATATTGGGTGAAATTTCACCGGCACGTCTGCCCGAGGTCCATACAATCCCGCACGAGGCTGATAGAGAATGCCATTCTCCAAGCCTTGCCCACCTCCAGAATCAGGGCTGGCCTGCCAGTAAAATTCTGGCCTTTGAGTGAAATCCTACAGCTTCTGAACTACGTGTTTCCTGCTGGCGGGAGGAGGCATATTGTAGCGAGATTGTATGGTCTCATTGCTGTCAATGGGAATTTGCATTGATGTCACCCCATGCTAGCAAGGAACCCACAGTCAGGGGACGCTCTGCCAGGGAGGCTAGTTAATCTCACCAGCATGAACGGTTGGAGAATTCTAGCCATAATATCTTGAAGTAACAAAAGAAAGCCAAAAAATGATTCTTGAGTTGTGGCACTGTGATAACTGGGAAAGGTTATTGATCCTACAGTTTGAGTGGAGACTTGCACACAGAAAAGCAATGTGCAAACAGCTCTTCTACTCTGAAGCAACTTTATCTGTGATATTAGTTTTTAGCCATTCAGCAGGAATGTTGTCCAAAAGTGACACATTTATCTAAACTAAAGTGATAAGGCTGAACCTCAAACATGCTTTGTCATCCAATGCCACTGTTTTCCTCCAGAAAAATGAATAGGTGTCATTCCCAACAGAGGGAAAAAAAGATATGAAAAGAAAAATCGATATATTAAATCTAAGATGTTTTCATGTGGCCTCGCTGACACTGTTGGCTCACACCAAGGCTGTCAGCAATAAAACAACAAATGGCTTGCAGTATTTTGACAATATTAAATGTGGAGTAATGGAAGTTCTGCTGCAGATATACATAGTACACCTGATTGGCTTCAGAGCAGAACTTACCAACACAGACAAACAAAGGAAATTCTTTTTAAATGTTATTTTACTTCCTTCCTCAGGTGTAAGCATTATTGAGAAGGCTGCTGTTTATTGCCTACCCCGAGTCGCCTGAAAAAGTGAATGAGAACACAGTAAGAAGTCTCACAACACCACATTAAAATCCAACAGGTTTATTTGGTAGCAAAAGCCACGAGCTTTCAGGGCTTTTCCCCTTCGTCAAGTGAGTGGGGAGTTCTGATCACAAACAGAGCATATAAAGCCACACACTCAGTTTATAGAGTAGTGATTAGAATGCGAGTCTTTACAGCTATTCAAGTCTTAAAGGTGCAGACAATGTGAGTGGAGATAGCATAAAACATAAGTTAAAGAGACGTGTATTGTCTCCAGACAGGACAATAAGTGAGATGTTGCAAGCCCAGGCAATTCACGGGGGTTACAAATAGTGCGATGTGAACCCAAGATCCTGGTTGAGGCCATCCTCATGTGTCTGGAATTTGGCTATCAGTTTCTGCTCAATGACTGCGCTGTTGTATGTAATGAAAGCCACCTTGGAGAACGCTTACCCGAAAATCAGAGGCCCATCCCGGGCTTGCAACTTCTCACTGTCTGGAGACAATACACGTCTCTTTAACCTATACTTAATGCTATCTCCACTCACATTATCTGCACCTTTAAGACTTGAATAGCTGTAAAGACAAACCAGTATTCTGTAAACTGACAGTGTGCCTTTATATGCTCTGTTTATGATCAGAATTCCCACTTACCTGACGAAGGGGAAAAGCCCCGAAATCTAGTGGTGTTCGCTATCAAATAAACCTGTTGGACTTTAACCTGATGTTGTGAGACTTCTTACAGTGTTTATCCCAGTCCAACACTGGCATCTCCATAAATTGAATGTGAGCCATGGCAGTCTGTGTGGAGCAGATACTCCCAAAGTGCTGTTACAGCGAGAGTTTTAGGATTTTCACCTAGCAGTGGTGAAGGGAAATGATATGTCTCCAAGTCAGGACAGTGTGTGATTTGGAGGGGCATTGAAAGTGATGGTGTTCCCAAGAATGTGCTGTCCTGATCCGTTTTAGAGATGAAGATTGACAGCTTAGGAAATGTAGGAATAGAGTTAAGAGAGAAATCAGGAGGGCAAAGAGGGAACATGAGATTGTTTTGGTAAATAAGGTAAAGGAGAATCCAAAGAGCTTCTACAAATACATAAAGAGCAAAAGAGTAACAAAGGAGAGAGTAGAGCCTCTTAAGGATCAACAAAGTAATTTATGTGTGGATCCCCAAGAGATGGGTGAGATCCTAAATGAATATTTCTCATCAATATTTACTATTCAGAAAAGTGTGGATGTTAAGGAACTTGGGGAATTAAATGTTGATGGCTTGAGGAGTGTACATATTACAGAGAAGGAGGTACTGGAAGTCTTAATGCACTTCAAGGTAGATAAATCTGCAGGACCTGATGAGGTATATCCCAGGATGTTGTGGGAGGCTAGAGAGGAAATTGCAGATCCCTTGGCCGAGATACTTGAATCATCGATGATCACAGGTGAGGTGCCTGAAGATTGGAGAGTGGCAAATGTTGTGCCTTTGTTTAAAAAGAACTGCAGGGAAAAGCATGAGAACTCCACACCAGTTAGCCTCACATCTGTAGTGGATAAATTATTGGAAGGTATTTTGAGAGACAGGACCTACAGGCATTTAGAGATGCAAGGACTGATTCAGGACAGCCAGCACGGCTTTGGGAGTGGAAAATCATGTCTTACAAATTTAATTGAGTTTTTTGAAGGGGTCACCAAGAAGGTAGACGAGGACAATGCAATTGATGTTGTCTACATGCACTTTTGACACGGTACCACCGCATGGTAGGTTGTTGCATAAGGTTAAATCTCATGGGATTCAGGGTGAGGTTTCTAAATGGATATAAATTTGGCTTCTTGACAAAAGCCAGAGGGTATCTGTAGAGAGTTGTTTTTCAAACTGGAGGCCTGTGACCAGCGGTGTGCCTCAGGGATCTGTGTTAGGCCCACTGTTATTTGTCATTTATATTAATGATTTGGATGAGAATGTAGGAGGCATGGTTAGTAAGTTTGTAGATGACACCAAAATTGATGGCATGGTGGACAGTAAGGAAGGTTATCCCCAATTGCAGCGGGATCTTGATCAAATAGGCCAGTGCGCTGACAAATGCCAGATGGTGTTTAATTTAAACAAAGGTAAGGTGATGCATTTTGGTAGATTGAACCAGGGCAGGATTTACTCAGTTAATGGTAGGGCACTGGGGAGAGTTACAAAACAAAGAGATCTAGGGGTACATGTTCATAGAGTCACAGGTAGACAGAGTAGTGAAGAAGGCATTCGGCATGCTTGGTTTCATCGGTCAGACATTAAATATAGGAGTTGGAATGTCTTGTTGAAGTTGTACAAGACATTGGTAATGCCATGCTTGGAATACTGTGTGCAATTCTTGTCACCCTATTATAGAAAGGATATTATTAAACTAGAAAGAGTGCAGAAAATATTTACTAGGATGCTCCCAGGACTCGATGGATTGAATTATAAGTCAGGCTGAATAGACTGGGATTTTCTCTTCTGGAGCGTAGGAGGCTGAGGGGTGACCTTATGGAGGTCTATAAAATAATGAGGGGCATAGACATGGTAGATAGTCAATATCTTTTCCCAAAGGCAGGGGAATCTAAAACTAGGAGATTAGATTTAAGGTGAGAGGGGAGAGATACAAAAGTGTCCGGAGGGGCAATTTTTTCGCAGACAGGGTGGTGAGTCTGAGAGGTAGGTAATAGTAGGTGCAGGCACAATTTTATCTTTTGAAAAGCATTTAGATAGTTACATGGATACGATGGGTACAGAGGATATGGGCCAAATGCAAGCAATTGGAATTAGTTTAGAGTTTTTTTTAAAAAAGACAGCATAGACAAGTTGGGCCGAAGGGCCTGTTTCCATGCTATAAACCTTTATGATGCTATGACTCTAAGTGGCAATGATGAAGCCTTGCTAATTTATTTGATGACTAGGTAATTTGCTTATTCAAACTAGTACACGGTGTGCCAATTAAGCATGAATGAAGCACATGGCTACTTCATTGGAATTTGTGGCACTTTTCCACCTTGGTAGCTGCCCAGGGCTCTTCCAAAAAAAGTATGAACTGTTGCACTGATGGTTTTGGGGCAGATTAAACAGCATCCTTCACAGAAGCTCTCAGTTAGTTGGAACAAGGAAATAGGCTCTAATGCTCTAATATAAGTGATGGTAATGCTCCCACTTGACATGGCAAAACTTAAAACAGAGGCTTCAGGATTTCATCATTGGCTCCAGGCTGGTAAACTGTGATGTCCTCTGACAGCTCAGACTTCTGAGTAATTGAGATCATTGGGTTGATCCATGGTCTATGCTGAGTTATCTGACATCAACCAGGTTGATGATATGAGAAAATTAGCAACAGTGCCCCTGCAATAGAAGAGCAGTTGGGAGGCTGTGTGCAGAGATAAGGAAGAACAAATACAATATTCAATAAATAAATCATTTCATTTGTGTCGTAATCTTCAATGTGCACTCATCGTTGTTGCACACGGGCTCACAGGAAAACCTTAATCAAACAGCACAATGTCCATGACAGAAAAACAATCAGATTAAACTTCTGATGACACATCTTTGATCTGAAACATTGAGAGAGATTTTAACCACAAAAATGGGGGGATTGGGAAGTTAAAATCTTAAAAGTGAGAATTCTGCCTGAACACCCTCCTCCCTTCCCTAGCCAACCCAAACACTTCCAGCTTTAATTGAGGCGAATGGATGAATGGGAAGTTAATCCATCCAAGGAAGTGAATTGACACTTCCAGTACGATAATAAGCCTGTG
This sequence comes from Sphyrna mokarran, assembly GCA_024679065.1. Classification (NCBI taxonomy): domain Eukaryota; kingdom Metazoa; phylum Chordata; class Chondrichthyes; order Carcharhiniformes; family Carcharhinidae; genus Sphyrna; species Sphyrna mokarran. Next base: position 98,143,601 of record JAGIQG010000005.1, read on the forward strand.
AGCCTCATGGTGGTGAAGTTTTTCAAAGTCGACTGTAGTTGGCCTGGTGGAGATGTCAGTGTTGGACTGGGGTGGGCACAGTAAGAAGTCTCATTACATCACTTTAAAGACCAACAGGTTCATTTGGTATCATAATCTTTTTGGGTGCTGCTCCTTCCTCAGGTGAATCACTCACTTAAGGAAGGAACAGCGCTCCAAAAGCTTGTGATTCCAAATAAACCTATTGGATCTTAACCTGATGTTGAGTCTTATTGAGTCCCTCTATCATATCTCCATTCAGCCTTCTCCACTCCAAGGAGAACATCCCAGCTTCTTCAATCGATTCATGTGCTGCTGCAAAATTTATTATAATATACAGAAACCACAGCAGCATCTCACCCACACTTTATCATCATGGAAAAGATCTTTGCTGTAAAATACACCATCTAATTGTGGGCCAAGTGGTACCACAAGCACAGCGTAGTTTCCATGCAAGAGACCTTCTGCTGACATGGTCATCTCCATTCATCAGCTATGAGAAAATTGTAGGGAACAGGGTATACTTCTTTACTTCACATTGGTAGATTAAGACATTTGACAGCATCAGCAGAACAGGGGTATTCAAGACTTTAGGGAAAACTGGCAGTCCACCAAGGTTTCATTCTCATTCTTAATCTATTTCTCCTTGCAGGAAACATGAATTATACAGTTTTTAGGTTCACTTCTCATAGTTACAAGGTGGAGAATAAAGTGCACATTTTGAGTATATCTGGTAGGACACTATCATGAATATGGAAGTTCTCTCGAAGACAGATCACCCAAATTTGTTGGCACTCAGTTGACTCGGGTACATCCACATGAAAGAAGGCAATCATGTATCCAGGAACTTGCCTCATGTTGATGTATCTGGAGCCAGGCGATTATTTGGACAACCACAGCTCTGCTTCAAGGATGCTTGCAAGTGTTACATTGATTATGGTGCCTGAGAGTCACTGACTGAAGAAAAATAGCAACACCTCCCATGGGCTGATGTGCATTGCCACGATGACTAGTTTCTACAATAGCTTGACAATAGATGGCCACTCAAAAAATAACCCATAATGTCCTATGTAGGCTTTTAAAATATGTATTTGGCTTGTCCTTCTAAGGAGTTGAGGTCGTGGATTTGGAAATTGCTGTCAAAAGAACCTTGATGTGTTGTCCATTAAGTCATTAGCAAGCTCTACAATCTATCAAGACTGCATCTTATAGGAGGTGCACACTGCTGTCACTATGCATCAGTGGTGAATGATTGTTGAAGGGGTAGCAATTAAGTCAGCTGTTTTATTCTGAATGGTATCGATCTCCTTGAGTATTGTTGGTGCTACACTCATCCAGGCCAGTGGAAAGTATTGCATCACACTCTTGATGTGTACCTTTTCGATGGTGGGAGGCAGAAGGGGAGATACTCACCACAGAATTCCCCATCGCTAACTACAGTATTTATACGGCTAGTCCAGTTCAGCATCTGGTCAATGGCAACCCCCAATATGTTGATAAGGGTGGCATGAGATGAGGAGGATTGGGGAGGTCAGTGATTGTTATGCCATTGAATATCAAGGAAAAGTGGTTAGATTTCTCTTGTTGGAGTAGTCATTGTCATCATGTGTAGCAATTCCCTCAGTATAGTTGGATATGCCTCATCCAGCCCCAGTGCCTTAACAACTTTAATTACAGGCAGATTCCCACTCCTCTTCAAGATCAATTAAACTCTTCAAATGTCTTAACTATGCCCTCTTTCACCATTACCTTCCTCTTTATTAAAATATTCATTTTGTATCTCAGCATTAATGAAATGCCTGTTGCCAAAATAATCGGTAATTGGTTTAATCAAAAATGGCAAAAAAAGAAAGGTTTATTTATTAGTCAGAACTAAGGCTTACATTAACACTGCAATGAAGTGACTGTGAAATTCCCCTAATTGCCACATTCTGGCCCTTGTTCGGGTCAATGCTTCTAACTGCACATCTTTTGGACTGTGAGAGGAAACTGGAGCATGCAGATACTGCACGCAATGACAACATGCAAACTCCACACAGACAGTGACCCAAACCGGCAATCGAACCTTGATCCCTGGCGCTGTGAGGTAGCAATGCTAATCACTCTGATACCGTCTCCATAGATGAACATAGTGAGAGAATAATTTGCAATTATGCAAGCAAATTCACAACTTTAGTGCATGGTTATGTTGTGGCGTGTACAAAAATTGATGCTGAATCTAACAGGAAACTCAGCAAAAACAAAGCAACCATCATAGAGCTTCATTAAATTTATTCTGCAAAGAGAAACTTCTTTATTTTATGTTGATAGGCTGGGTGTTTATTAGTAAGTCAGGAGGAATTGACATAATTAAGAAACAGCAGAAACTCTTGTTGCCAAGCTGGAAGATTTACTCTCACCTCTGAATCAGACAATTATGTCAGGTAGGCCCTTATAGAGACTTGAGATTTTCAGTATAATGCTGAGGGAACAGTGCACCATCAAGGTCCTGTCTTTTGGATCATATTTTTCCCATTGGTCCTGCTCAATAATACAACACAGAACCCCTACAGGGCAAGTGGAGGCCATTCGGCCCATCCAGCCTGCATTAACAATCATTCCTCAACCAACACCTAAAGATTTGCTCTGTTCGTATATTTCAGTGCTCTTTGTAAAATATCACTGTGTTCAAATTGGCTGCCAGGATCCTGACAATATAACAGTGACTACACTTCCGAAGTATCTAATTGGTCACCAAGTATTTGGATGGGCCTATGTTCGTGAAATGTGCTGTATGAGTGCAAGTTATCAATGCAATTTAGTATGGATTTGACAGGCTGAACTCAGTCCTCAGTGTTGCAATTCCACATTCTCTTTTTATTAGAGCATGCATAACATTCCAATGCAAATTGTTTAGATTCTTTCTCAAACTTTTGTCTCTCTTTGGGGGAACAAAAATGTCTGAAAGTGCTTCAGTTAGGTGGATTAGCCATGCTAAATTGCCCCTTAGTGTCCAAAGATGTATAGATTAGATAGATAAGCCTACACGCGGGATTATGGGGCTCGGGCAGAGTGGGGGTAGGCCTGGGGAAGATGCTGTTTCAGAGAATCAATGCACACTTGATGACTAAATGGTTTCCTTCCATACTGTAGGAATCTATGGTTCTGTGCTTTACATGATGAAGGAAACTGCACAGTTTTGATCTTGCCACCTAAAATGCCTGGGGAAATGGCCAAAAATCAAAAATTACTTTCTTTTGTTTCACACATGTTGTTATGTATTACTATGACGCCTGAACAAACAAACAGATTTCAAAAGTGGCCAATTCATTTCTTTTTGATTAGATTCAAAAGCTATTAACGACAAGGAAATGAGTTATCTAGAATTTCAGCGTTTATGACTGCTGGTGCTAGATTTTAATAAAATTCATTAAAAGTAAAAGAATAAAACTTTAGGAAGGAGACAATGTGTATATAACTATTGTTTCATTATTCAAAATTCTAAATTGCCACACAGTGGGTTAAAGACCGGCAGTAATGCCTAGTGCCAGAGTCATTAAGAATAAATTGAGCTCATAATGAGGTGGTAAAACCCAACCAATTGATGTTCAGCTACCGTTTTCATTGATAAAACCTTATGTTAGATATGGACAAGCTGAACTTGGCCTTAATAATACTTAAGGAGGATGTTAAATATATCTATTCCAATTGCTAACGAGACAGTTGTTCCACATCTGGATTTACCCAGCAGGAAGGGGTAAAGAACCAAATTGTCAGCAAGTAAATGAAATGCCTTAGATTGTTCACCAAGTGGAACTGAGGGAATAAATTAGAAATAAGAAAGGAAGTCAGCTTTTTGATCCAAAGATAACAGGTTTATGGAATAAGGGGAAATCATTTAAATAAACACTTTTTAATTACTTTAATCCAAAGAGAAACAAGCTGATGGCACTAATGTGGAACCAGCTATGTGATGCTATGATCAAACAAGAAAGAATGCACTCCTTAAATCTTATGGCATTTTCCTATTCCTTCAAATCCACCTCCTGTAGCCTACTTTCATTGTAGTACTCCCACAGCAATACACCGGGCTAGCAGCCTAGATTTGTCTGCTCAATACGCGAATACGACATAAATCTACAACCTGAGAGCACTGCCAATGGAGCCAAAGCTAATACTGAAGCTCGAAAGCTAAACACGTCTCACTTCTCTGATCCATTCCAAGCGCAGAATCATTAAATCTATTAATGATACAAAAAGCTTAGCAGTTGTATCTAAATTCCTGAAAAAATAATATCTTAGTATAGGTCAGTTTATAATTGAATTATAATCACCGTTAGCTAAACTTTTCACGTTAACAAGTAACCATAACTAAGCAAATGTTTACCCATAAGATGTATGGAGACAAATATTTCTACATTACTTGTTTTAGTGTAAAGCATATAAAGGATAAAAGTTTTGGGAAGCATGTCTGACGTGAAATTATGTATAACAGTAACAAGAACAGTTTATATTTCTGTAGTAGATGACTAAATTCTTGATCAAACTGATTTTATGGTGTGTCTTGAAGGTGGAAAGTGAGGTATAGGAAGGTTTTGATTTGATTTGATTTATTAATGTCATGTGTATTAGTATACTGTGAAAAATATTTTTTCTTGCGCACTATAAAGACAAAGCATACCATTCATAGAGAAGGAAACAAGAGAGTGCAGAATGTAGTGTTACAATCATAGCTAAGGTATAGAGGAAGATCAATTTAATCTATGGTAGGTCTATTCAAAAATCTGATGGCAGCAGGGAAGAAGCTTTTCTTCAGTCAGTTGGTATGTGACCTTAGTCTTTTGTATTTTTTTCTTGAACGAAGAAGATGGAAGAGAGAATATCTAGGGTACGTATGGTCCTTAATTATGTTGGCTGCTTTGCAGCAGGAAGTGTGGACTGAGTCAATGGATGGGAGGCTGGTTTGTCTAATGGATTAGGCTACAGTTACAACCTTTTGTAGTTTCTTGTGGTCTTGGGCAGAGCAGAAACTATACCAAGCTATGATACAACCAGAAAGAATGTTTTTTATGGTGCATCTGTAAACGTTGGTGAGATTCGTAGCTAACAGTTCAAATTTCCTTAGTCTTCTGAGAAAGTAGAGGCTTTGGTGGGTAATGAAGATTATAGTGTTGGCACTGTGGGCACAGGACAGGATTTTAATGATCTGGGCACCTAAAAACTTGAAGCTTGATAAAGACAGGGACTTGTTCTCCTTTACACTTCTTGAAGTCAATGACAATCTTCTTCATTTTGTTTAGATTATGGGAAAGATTATTGTTGCCATACCTGTTCACCAGATTCTCTATCTCATTCCTACACATTGTTTCATCATTGTTTGAGATCTGACCCACTACTGTGATGTCGTCAACAATCTTGAAAATCAAGTTGGAGGAGTTGGCCACACAGTCATGGTTGATTAAGGAGTATAGCAGAGGATTGAAAACACAGCCTTGTGATGCACCGGTATTGAGGATGATCGTGGAGGAGGTGTTGTTGCCTATCCTTACTGACTGTGGTCTGTGGGTTAGGAAGTTCAGGATCCAGTCACTGAGGGAACAGCCAAGGTCCAGGCCACAGAGTTTGGAGATGAGTTTCATAGGAATAATGATGTTAAATGCTGAGCTGTATTCAATAAGTAGGAGTCTGACATAGGTGTCCTTGTTATCTAGGTGTTCCAAGGTTGAGTGCAGGGCCAGGGAGCTGGTGTCTGCTGTAACATGTTATGTTGGTAGGTGAACTGTAGTGGATCCAGTCAGTCCATTAGATTGGAATTGATTTGTATTACGACTAACCTTTCAAAGCACATCATAATGATGGATGTCAGTGAGGAAGTGGAGGAAGATGGAGCGGTGTGGGGAGGGAATCCCAGGGCTTGGCCAACTGAAGATACAGCTAGTAATGATGAAACATTTAAAATTGGGTTGCTCAACGAAGCCAGATTTAGAAGAGTGCAGATGTCTTTGAGGATTGGGAAGATTTACAGAGATAGGGAGGGGCAAAATGAAACTATCTTCCAAAACTTTATGTGACGTGCACATTCGCACGTGTAAAGTGCTCCTGACCAGTTTTGCAAGTAGAAAAAAAATCATGTTACAGTGATCATTGCAATTTAAGGTCTTAACTGAACCTCCCGCTCTCTCTCTGTCTCTCTCTCTCTCTCTCTTAAGGGAAGAATAATTTCTGATGGAGCTGGGTGAACACTAGACTTACCCACAACCAAGTTTTCTCACAGAAACCATAACCAACATCGTGCAGACAAAGATAGTAGTCAGGGTTAAAATTAAAGTGTAATCTTCTTATTACATTCACAAATATGATCACAATTCCACCATGGATGTGTGATCAAAGTATTCATATGTTGAACGTGTTCTGGAGACCACTCAGTCTCAGCCAAAGTGTAAATTCTTTTACCTTAAGAAATGTAAAACTATTAGCCATGTATAATTACTGCCCTATATTTCATTTCAGACTTAATTGGGACATGTGTTTATTCCAGTAAAAACAGTTCAAAACGTGCTTTCAATAGCAAAAGTCACTGACTATAAATGGCAGCAAACACTTAATGAATACATTTTTTGAGTAGTGGTGTTTCCCATTTAAGATAGATTGTATTTACTTAGTGTCTTTTTTGATCTCGCCACATCTCACATTACCTCACAACCATTGACGTGCTTTTGAAGTTATAAATGAGGAAATGTGGCAAGCTCTCACAAATAGCAATGTGATATTGACCAGATAATCTGTAATATTGGTTGAGAGCTAATTATTGGCCAGGGAAGAACTCAATATCCTTTCTCAAACAGTGCCGTGGGATCTTTTGAGATAGTTGCAGAGGGAACTCGATTTAATGTCTCACCGAAAAGACAGCAGCTCCAAAGACTAATGCTTCCTCGGTTCCATTCATAAGTGTTAGTCTCGGTTGTGCATTCAAGTCTCATAGTTTTTAACCTGGGGGGTGTTTTCCAGCCATGCTCGTCACAGGGCTTGAAATTCCTAACCAAGGTCAACAGACCTTTGCATAGTCTGCCCTCACTCGCTACAATTCCCATGGTGGGTTAGACAGGAAAATTCCACCCCATCTTACTGATACACATGCAAAAACAATATCAACTGAGGTGAGAGTGATACTGAAATAAGCAGGTTAAAGTAAAAGACAAAGGTATATAATGTGAACATGGTAAGCATTTGTCCACTAACATTGCTTGTATGTTTCTGGGACTGCTGAACTTAGATTCACCATGATTGCACCTTTAGGGAGGAATGTAGAAATGAATTGTAAATTATGATAGTTTAGGCAGCTTCTACCTATCTTACAGCTTATATCAACGATCTAGTTCCCTCCAATTTTAAAGATTTTAACTGGTGAGATGATTAGAGAATAGCTTGCTGCAGGTGGTTTCTTTTAAATTAGGAAGCTTTGTTGGTAATACTATGCAAAGATTTAAATAATATTTGTAAATCTAGGAGCATAAATTCTAATTAACTGTGCAAAAGCAGAAGGAGGTAAGATGTATTCTTATTACAGGTCAAAATTGCATGGAAAATATGCAATATAGCATTTTAAAAAATTCCTTATAGGAATATAGAACAGAAACAAATGATTCAGCACCTTAAACTTGTTCTTATTATTATTCTTTCAGTTTCTCCTATTTTACTTGGGGTTGCTACAGTGCTTGTTGATCACTTTTCTTCATCTCCTCCCATCAATTATCCATTCGTCTTCAGATCCCACTTGTTTGTGTCCTTCATCACCACATCTTTCCATCTGGTCTTTGGTCTTCCTCTCCTTCTTCCTGGCAGTCACATCTCTGTCACTCATTTCGCCACACTTCTTCTTCCCTATACAAAAACCTTGGAAAAGCAGCCAATTTAATCAAGGACCCCAGGCATCCCAGACATATTCTCTTCCACCTTATTCCATCAGGAAAAAGCTACGGAAGTCTGAGACCCTACTGACTCAAGAACATATTCTTCACTGCTGCCATCAGACTTTTGAATGGACCTACCATATATTTCTCTTTCTCTGCAAACTTGTTATGAATGAACACTACATTTTGCACCCTCTCCTTTCCTTCTCCCACATCTACTCTATGAATGGCATGTTTTGACTGTATAGCGCTCAAGAAACAATACCTTATACCATATACCAGTACATGTGACAATAATCAATCAAATCAAGTCAATTCAAATCAAATCGGCCTAATTATATACTACAGAGAAACTTGGGTTACACCAGGGAGAAGGGAACAGTGACTGGATCCAAATGAGGTACAGATGCTGAGATGGATGTGTGGATAAAGAGGAAAGAGAAAATCAGGAACCAGCACGCACAGAGTCAATGAAGGTTGTGTCAGCATCAGAGAAAGTAGCCATGAAGAGTCATATTTTGTAAGCTGGAAGCAGGAATACAGCATTGTGGTCTGATTTGCCAAAGCATGGATGGGCGATAGAGTGGAAGGCGTGTTAGATGTCTGTGTAGAACTGGTGAAAGATGTTTAGGTGGGACAAGAGAAGTACTGATGATATCTTTGTAGGACACTCATGAGCTTGGCCTCTTTCAAGTTACTGGCCATTATAAACAAGGCCTTGAGATGTTTCGTTTCAAGATTATTCATGTTGGTATATATTTCATCCTGTGTGCCCTTCATATCCACACATGGTAGAATGTAAATTGCTGTCAGGATAACATAGAGGAACTCCTGTGTCAGGTAGTAGGAGAAATATTTCAGCATCAGGTGTTTTAGGTTCGGGAAGCAGAACTTTGTCGGTATTGCTATGTTTGAGCTCAGAGGTGTTGATTAGAAGGCAGACACCACCATCTCTATCCCTGTCTGAGGTTGCTGTGTGGTCCATCTGGTGGTCTGAGACACAATCTAATAAAGCAGGAATGAGCCATGTCGCCCTGAAACAGATCACACAGCAGTCTCTCAGTTTCCTTTGATAAGTGAGACTGGCTTTCAGTTTGTGTAGCTTGTTTTTAAGAGATTGGACATTTGTCAGGAATAAGCTGGGGAGGTGTGGCCTTGGGACCATGCGGTTTCACTCTCATCTGCAACCTGCATGCTTTCATCACTTCCTGGAGTGATTACTTCTGTTCAATCTCGCAACTATGTTGTAGATTTTTCTTTTCAGTTTGAATGATATTTTTCTGTCCACTGCAGTTACTCCGGCCAGAACTAATCCATGCTTCATTTTCATTTCTGTACTTCCATCATTTGCCATCAACTACCCCATGTCATGAAAGCTCCCACTTTCTCCAAGTCTTCATCCATAATCTTTACACCTGCACTCTGATCTTCCTCCCCAGGCTCAAACTAACAATCCTTACTGTGATCTGTATATTCCTGTCTTCCAGTGCTTTTTCCAGTTCTTCAGATGCTCAGTTATGTTCCCATCATCCCCAATATGCAGCTCAATGTCCTCTGCAAACATCATAGACCATGCACATTCCATCTCACTTGCTCAGTTAGAAAGTTCACGGCAATCAGGAAGAGAAAGGGGTTCAGTGCCAATCCTTGGCATAATCTAACTCTGGCATTATGACTCACATTCTTCCCACACAGCTCCTTACTCTTGACTGGAGCTCTGTGTCATACATGTCAACATGGACTGCATCCCTCTTTCTATCCCTCTGTCTCCAATACCCTCCTGCTGTTCTCATCCGCAGTCCTCCCCTACAGCTGACATTATGATTAATATATGGCACAACTTATTCCACACATCGGAAATACCCACAATGCAGTCTTGTGTCTCGGTTCCCCCATCCCTCCAATTTTCTCCCTTTTCTCAACTTTTTTGATGGCAGTCTCTCTCACATGGCTCAATAGTTGTCTCTAAATTTGACTTTCAACACAAGTGACTACCGTTCATGCCTTAGCTTTAATAATGAATGTTATTTGCTCATGTTAGCTGTGCGGGGTGAAATAATGGAGTCGAATATCACTCAAGATATAATTCCCAATATTGTAGCGCCTGAGGACTCTGGGTCTGTACTCAATGGAGTTTGAAAGGATGAGGGGGGGGAATCTCATTGAAACTTCAAGAGTACTAAAAGACTTGGATAGAGTGGACATGGATAAGATGTTTCCATTGGTAGGAGAGACTAGGATCCATGGCCACAGCTTAAGAATAAATGGACAACCCTTTAGAACTGAAATGAGGAGGAATTTCTTCAGCCATGGCAAATCTGTGCAATTCATTGCCACAGAAGGCTGTGGATGCCTGGTCATTGAGTATATTTAAGACAGAAATAGTTAGATTCTTGCTTGGGTAATGGGATTAAAGATTATAGGGAAAAAGTGGGGGAATGGGATTGAGAAACTTATCGTCCATGATTGAATGGCGGAGCAGTCTCGATGGGCCAATTGGCCCAAATTCCACTCTGATATCTTATGGTCTAATAAACAAGATAAGATTAAAGAAGACAGCTGCAGTGCTGAAGAGAGACCCATGTGGGTGGAACTTCCCTTGCAAAACGGTTGTATGAACAGAAAGGCTTCAATACTTCTTTCTCAGGATCTGCTGATGGAGTCGGAACTGCAACACAGCTTGACGGAGTTTGAATCTGATACATTATGACAGGCTAGTAAAGAGTCTTCAAACCTACTGCATTCAATTCGTTTGAGCATACAACTGAAATATTTTCATTTCTGTTTCAACTAGAATAATTAAGGTGCTGATACAGTATTCTGAACTGCCTTTTAAAAAAATGCATCTGGGCATGAACAGCTCGAATCAGATTAAATCTGCATCAGTTTTTTTCTTAAAACACTGATCTGTCTGCGAATTCATGTCTGCTCACTGCAATGTAAATTATGATGGATTTTTTTTAATTATAAAATATCTTTGTTGGAGTACACTGTTTGTGTTGCAGTTTGAATGTTTTCAGACCCAGCCCTGCCAGAAATGGAAGCGAATGCAAGATGCAACTCAAAGAGAGAGAAACAAATCACTTCAGAAAAGAACACAGAGCTCAGCACAATTATATTTGCTTGACAACTACTTTTATGGAATTGCAAAATGCTACAGTGCAGAAGGAGGCCAGTCAGCCCATCAACTCTATCAGTGCTCTTTTGAAGAGAAGTCCAGTCTGTCGCATTCCCCACTTGTTTCCCCACATTCCTGCAATTTATTTCTCCTTCAGGTATTTATCCAAATTCCCTTTGAAAGCTGGGCATTAAAAAAATCTTTTGTTTCCAACATTTTCATTTTATTAGTTATAAAATGGTGCCATCATTCCTATTCAAGCATAGGTGCCGGGGATGTTCAAAAACTGTACTCGGTTTGAGTGTGACATTAACATATTCAACTTGGGACCATTTTCCCCTCCCAGCATTGGCACTGCCCAGATGGCGTGTGTCCCGATTTGGCTCAATACTGAGCCTCGGTCCTCACTTCAGTGGGCTTGATGAACTGTTGGCACTGGCACTGCTCACGCCACCACAGGATCCAAACTTCAGCCACAATGGCATGCAGTTCAGTGCCAAATCGAGTGGTGGAAGACAGTGATAGCAAGAGGAGGACAGTGCAGATGACAGAGACTGGCAGGAGCATTATGGGCTGGGAAGTTCAATCCTGCTCTTCCTGACTCTACATGGAATTTGAAAGATAACTTAAAGAACAAAAAACAGTACAGCACAGGAACTGGCCCTTCAGCCTTCCAAGCCTGTGCCAGTCATGATGCTTGCCTAAGCTAAAACTATATGCACTTACGGAGCCTATATCCTTCCATTTCCATCCTACTCATGTATTCATTTAGATGCCTCTTAAACGCTGCGATAGTACCGACTCCCACTACCTTCCTAGGCAGCACATTCCAGACATTAATTCTGTGTAAAAAAGAAACTTGCCTGACACATCTCCCCTAGACTTTTTCTCAAACACTTTAAATCTATGTCTGCTGGTACTTGGCTTTTCTACTCTAGGAAAGAGAATTTGACTAAACTCTCCCTTCATAGTGCTAGCCACTCGCAAGAATGGAATAGGTTTGTGTTAAACATTAGTCAGCAGAAACCAACGTGTTTGGGATGCAGGGCATAGTTCTGTGAAAATTGTAACTTCTGCCCCAAATTTTCATCTGGAAAAGTGACCAATTTCGACTTGTGATGTGAGGAAGTAGATAAACGCTTTATATTTCTCTGCACTAATGGAATATCATTTGACCAGGACCAGCTCAAGATGAATATTTAGATTGTCAATTACTTAAGGCATAATGCTATAATTGCCAGCATTTAAGCTACCCTGATAGCTAAGCAGGTTTATGCATTGAGTAAATGAGGCTATGTAAGATGACAAAAGTACCAGTCTGTGCCAACCTACCTGATTCCATCATATGCTCTAAGATTATCTAAAAAAATGCTGACCACAACAGTTGTTCCATTAGATTTAATAGTCAGCAGCTCATTCAGTAATTTGCAACCTTGGAAGCAAGTGAATATTTAGATTCCAGTGATTGCTGCACAATGATTTAAAATCTAATTAAGGCAATGTATGAAAGTTATGTAAATGGACAAGATCTTTACAAAACATATTTTCAGTCAGAGAAGCAATCCCAGGATCAGGGTTATCAGCACACAATGATCCATAGGACTCACGGCCAGTGACAAGGAGTTTCTTAGATGGCCAATCATAATTGTTGTCAAGTGATTGCAGAGGAAGAAGAAGATCACTACTCTAATCTGAAGATCTTTATCATCTCACACATGGGTTTCAGAGATTAATCTGAAACATCAAAATCATAGAATCAAAGAAACCTTACAGTGCAGAAGCTGTCATTCAGCCCATCAAGTCTCCACCGACTCTCCGACTGAGCATCCCCCACAGACTCTATCCCATAACCATAAATCTTTAACCTGCTAATCTCCCCTGACCTAAACATTTTGGGACACTAAGAGAAAATTTAGCGTGTCCAACCAACCTAACCTGCCCATCTTTGGAGTGTGGGAGGAAACCAGAGCACTGGGAGGAAACAATGCAAACGCAGAGAGAAGGTGCAAACTCCATACAGACACAGTCAGCCAATTGAACCCGGCTCCCTGGCACTGTGTGAGGCAGCAGTGCCAGGTACTGTGCCACTGAGCTACCATAGTTACCTTCCTGAGGTCCATTCCTTGAATTGGTTATTTTTTGTTAATTCTGACAGATAACTACATATAAATGCAGATATTCTTTCAAATGTATTGGATAATTGTAGATTTAAATTAAGGATGAAATTGTCAACTACCATTGGATGATAAAGATAACTGAAACCCATTCCAATATTTTGATTTTGCTTGGTTATTTAATATGAATAAAGGTATAATCAACAATGAATATTAAATATTTTATGTTTGAAAGGTAAATAATCTCTGATTAAAACTATGTGTAAATGGATTTGTTTCCCAGTGAAATATGCAGGTTAGAGCCCCTCCTCGCTGTTTCATGATGTTCATCTGGAGCAGTATGGTGAGAGTTGCTGCCCAGAAAACTGGGAAGTTGGGGGCCTACCCATCTGATCCCAGTGACTTACCCAGAGCACAATTCATAAATCAGTGCCACTGATGTGAAGCCTTTATCATGAGCCGTGCCCTGATGTAATTTCATGCAGGAAGAACTCACTGGGCTTCACCCCAAAAACCCAAAGATGGAGAAATTACTTTTTGGCAGGAAATTAATACCGTTAGTTGGCGAGGTGACTGAAACAAATGCACGGAAATGTTGACCCAAGGCCTTTCCACATGAAACCTTTGCATGGCAAACAGGTGTCACCGACACAGCTTCTTAGTTGGAGCTTTGACTGGCTGAAATGCCAAATCCCCATTGGTACTGCTGATGGGACTGACGTAGGATTAGAACAACTCAATGGAAAATGTTTTATTCTGAATCTGGTAATGAAGACTCTAAAACAACCATTAGGCTTCCAATTAGCATGTTTAAGGGACATAATGCCTATCTTGGAAGATGGGGGGGAAGTTGGGGTTTGGAAGGGGGTGAAAATTGGACTCTTGGGAGCCTCTGGCTCACAGATTTTTGAGGAACTGACCCAGAAATGTGTCCTCTAAAATCCAAAAATCTCACTCATTGCAAATTATTGTGGATTATTGCTCAGAAGGAGCAGACCTGATCATTTATCCTGTGCTGATTCTAGATCCTTAATTGGAACAGTCTCCTCTGATCTTTCACAGTATCATTTTATTTTATTCTTTTCCATATAATTATCCAATTCCCTTTCATAATGACAATCCTGCTTTAGCAGCCAATTTCATGTATTTCATGTTCGAATAATGCTGTCTGAAGAGAAACCTTCTAATTTCCCTGCTTATTGATCCAACTATCCTTGTTATGTCACCCACCTGAACAATCCTTCAGTACTTATCTTTTTGATGCCTTTGTAGTTCCCGTTGTTAATCGTTGTCAACCCATTAGCCAGCGAGCATACCCCAGGGTAAGTTCTGGGCAAGGGTAAGAAGCAAAGTCAGTGTTACAGTTATATGGAGAGGGGCCTGGGCAGCGTAATTCTGTCCATATAAATGCCGCATTTATGTAAAGGTTAGGACTTCCGCAGGTTTCCGATATACAACTGTGAAGAATATCTCAGCATTGCAAATATCCCAAAGCACTTTACATCCTTGCTTTTATATTTACTGCTTCCAAAACATTGAATCATATTTGCCTTTTCGTGGCTTCTTCCATTTGCACTAAACAGGAGTAATTCTTCCAGCCCGCTGCACTGCTCCAGTCATGCGGTGGACCAGCAGACGTCGGCAGAGGCCGTTTTGCGGGTTTCCCGCTGAGTGTCACAGCCTCTGAGAAAGAACTTCAGTGTAATCAGCTTCACGCCGTAACTCAGTGTGTAGCTGATTTTAATACTGAAGTTCACATTTACATCTTATTAGCAGGCTCCAGACTGAAGTCTCTGGACTCACTAATGTCTCCCTACTGCCAGGAACAGTTTGCTCCAGCAGGGTTTTCTCCTGATCTTGGGAGGGAAGAAAGGGCATTGAGCCTCACCCCGCCCCCAGGAGTTTGGGAGTAAAGGATGCAGCCCTTTGGGTAGTGCCAGCCTGGCAGTGCCAAGCTAGCCTCCTGGTACTGCCAAAGGGGCACATTGGCACTGCCCACCAGGCATCAGGCAGTGCCAAGGTGAAGGTAGCTGAGGGGACGTGGTCTATTGGGACGGAGCCTATTGGGGTGATCATTGGGGTGGCGATATCCTGCTGCCACACTGCACTGGAATCACTGGTAGAGGGAGGGAGGATGGCGATTGGGGCTGGCCCATCGGGGGAAGGGAAAAGGCTGCCGGAGGATCGGGGCTGGTAAATCGGGTCAGGTCTGTCCTGGTGGGGGGAGGGAGATCAGGGCTGAGAGGGATGGTGGAGTGGTCAGGAAAATTGGGGCTGGCTGGGTTGTGAGGGGACATTAGGGCTGGCACAGGGAGATCCAAGAGACCAGCAATCAGGGGACGGGGATTTTCAGAAGGCCAGTGATGGGGTTTGCAGGGCTGGCTAGCAATCAGAGCTGGCCAATGAACTGGAGGCTGGCAATGTGGAGCCATTTATCAAGTGCCGATCTCCATGCTGACAGGTGGGCAAGTGTGCAGTGGCCCACTTAGCGCCATGCTGCTGGCCTCTTGGCTGGGAATAAGCCCCGCCCACAGATTTCCAGAGTGAATTCTGCATACACCTCCCATTTAATCCCTGAGCAATTACTGAATAGTGATTGGATCAGTGATAATGGATTTCAAATGGCTCATTATTTAGGCTAATGAATATTCCACTGCCAGTGGTCAGGCTTCCCATGTCAGCTGCCTCTGGCCTCTGACTTAAAGGGAATACGTTTTTGCCACCGCCTACCATCACGTGGACTTGGCCAACATGCTTTCCATTGCAGTGGACTGGATTAAGTTCCAGGCAATGTTTCAAATCATTGATTTGTAATCAAGAATATTCATGAGTCTTTCTGAAAGACCATTGACTTGAAAGGTTAACTTTGATTTTCTCTCCACAGATGCTGGCTGAGCTGCTAAGTGCATCCAGCATTTTGTACTTTTCCATCATTCAGATGCTCCACAGAGCTAAATCTGCTTGATCCAATTGTTACATGCAGATGCATCAACTCAGACCTTGCAGGTATGAAGAAATCCTTGCCGTTGATTCTTAGTATCCTGCTTGCAGGTTAACTAATTACTGTTTAAAGTTTTTAATCTACGCAGATAATATTGCCAATAATTAGATACATCTACTCCTCTGTTTAATGAAACATCTAACGTTATGAGTTGGCTGTTTTTAAAAAAGATCAAATCATCAAATGTTGTCTGTTTCAAACAGTTACTACAACCAGGCAGCTAAGAGGCACAAAGTATTGGTGTTCCAACAGACATTGCCACAGACTGAGATGATGTAGCATTGCTGTGGCAATTCTCCAAACTATACCCTCAGGGAATGTGTGTGCAGGGACTCGATATCTCACAGGAAGAGAAACTGCACCTACTTCTCCCAGATTGCCCTCACCTGCTACCTAGTGGGCAGATAAAGAGTTGCATGGAAATGTCTCATTGAAGAAAAGGCATACGAAGGGCTGATTTTTAAAATATATGCACCTGTCACACCCAGTAGTCCAGAAAACGAGAGCAAATCAGAAACTGAATTCTTGCTCATGTGCGGAGTTGGTGAAAATCATAGAAGCAGGTAGATCTGTGCTTGGCAGTGGAGGGGGAAGGGGAGATTGCTGGGATGGAGCCAGATGATGAGGTAAATGGGGGGGGATATTATTGTGGGATGGTGCAAACTCAAAAGCAGGGCTTGCATTCAATCAGGATCAGGAAAAATATGACTGCCTAGAGGGAGTAGGGGTTGAAGGTTTCGTGGTATGTGAGTGTCAAGGGGATGATGGGCAAATCAGAGGGCTTGCAGTGATGAGGTCCTGGGGCAGGTGGTCATGAGCAAAGTGGGGGGAGGTTTGGGGGGGGGCTGCCTCAGGTTTTGGAAGGTCCTGGGAGAGATCCGATCACAAGACAGTTCTTTGTCTGTCTTAAATTCACATCTTAAATTCACTACATCCTCATCTTGATGAAGTCCCCAGGCTTCCTGATGCTTGGGGTAATCAGCCGACAGAAGTTAAAGTGAAAAAGTACAATGACAATGTGGTTTATAGCTTTGTTATCACATTTAATTATTGGACACGGTAATAGTTATGTTATTGGATTAATAATCGAGATGCCTGGATAGATACTTTCAAGACATGACTTCAAATCCAACCACAATAGCTGGTGTTTAAGTTCAATTAATTTGATTAATTCAGAACAAAAATCTATCAGTAATTGTAATGACTTTAACAAGACCCATGATATGGATTTCTTAGCATAGATTATGGACTTCTTAGCATAGATTAAGGCAATAATGACTTGTCCAATCAGGGAAGCCGCCCTGTGTACATAATGTGGAGTGTCAGAGTTACTGTGCTTGGAATTGATACTTTGAAAGGCAACTTCTTCATGCACAGCATAATGCGGCTATGGAATGAGCTGCCAGAGAAAGTTGTTAAGGTAGGCTCAATAACAACATTTAAAAAGCATTTGGATAAATACATGGATGAGAAAGGATTAGAGGGATATGGGCCAAATGCAAATGGCACCATAGTTGGTATGAACCATTTGGGCCAAATGGCCTGTTTACATGTTGTATTGCACTATGACTCTATGTATTTATTTGCTTATTATGAAAATAAATCTGTTTAGTGAAGGGACAGTGGCCTCGGAGGAGTTATTTCAGTAATGGTGATCAAGAAACTATCTGGTTCACTAACATCTTTTGGGAAATATATCTCTGCTATCCAAACCTGGTCTAATCTATATATAACTTGACAATCATAACCATATGGCTGATTCTTAACTGCAGTCTGAAAAGGTGCAGGAAACTATTCTTTTGTACCAAACCATTAGACTCTTATAAAAATGCACTGTGGATGTACCTATATTACTAGGACTGTAGCAGTTCAAGAAGGCAGCTCACTATCATCTTCTCAAGAGAAATTAGTGATGGCTAATAAATACCAGTTTTTCCAGCACTCTCATTCCATGAAGGAATAAAAAGCAAATGCACTTTGCAACCCACATCCTTAGCAAGGCTTGGTCACACGCCAACCTTCCGGCCTCAGTTCAAGCCTGAAATGGGTGGGGTTTGAGTCAGGAAAACAGATTTTGCACATTTCAGTCTCAAACCTGTCTCTATTTTTAAGCTAAAATTCACCTGATCTGCCCACAGTGATTCGTATAATAGCAGCACAGGAAAAATAGGATCTGCTTAGACTACTGATATTTTGATTCCTAAAGTAAATGGAACAGTTATAAGCAAATTGATTTAACAAAAGTATAAGTCTTTATTGTTTTACATTACAACTTGAGCTTTCAACATATTTGGAACTTCTATGATACACTGGCCTCAATAATTAATCCTTTTCCAGCCACTGTTTTATTGCATTTGAAATTCTGAGTCACACAGAATTATCAAATTGTTATAACACAGAAGGAGGCCATTTAACCCATTAGATCTGCACTAGATTTCTAAATGATCATTTCACCAAGCTCTATTCCCTTACTCTCCCCAAAACATTGTGCACTCTTCCTTTTTGGGTAACAGTCTAATTTGCTTTTGAATGCCTCCATTGACCCTGCTTTTACCATACTCGCAGGAGTGCACCCAATCACATGATGCTCCTTTTGCCAATTACTTTAAATCTGTGCTCTCTTACTCTCCACCCTTTCACAAGAGGCAACAGTTTTTCCTATCCACATTGCCCAGTGGATGTGGTTTATTTAGACTTTCAGAAAGCTTTCAACAAGATCTCATATTGCAGACTACTGTATAAAGTTAAAGCACATGGGATTCAGGTATGTCTTTACATGGATAGAAAGCTGGTTAGCAGATAGGAAGCACAGAGTTGGCATAAATGGGTCTTTTTCTGATTGGCAGCCAGCTAGTTGGGTTCTGCGGGGATCTGTGCGAGGACACCAACTAGATGGGAGAGTGGTCAGCACTGCTGCTTCACAGCTCCAGGAATCTGGATTCAATTCCCGACTTGGGTCAATGTCTGTGTGGAGTTTGCACATTTTCCTCTTTTTGCATGGGCTTCCACCGTGTGCTCAAGTTTCCTTCCACAGCCCAAAGATGTGTGGGTTAGGTTGATTGGATATGCTAAATTAACCATTAGAGGTAGATAGGTTCTTGATTAAAGGGTCAGAGAATATGGGGGAAAAGGCAGGAGAATGGGGATGAGAAAAATGTTTGAAAGGTGGTACAGACTCCATGGGCTGAGTGGCCTTTATGATATGGGAGGAAGGAAGGATCAGGATATTGAATACGATGATCAGCCATGATAAAAATGAATGGCAAAGCAGGCTTAAGTGCAGAATGCCTACTCCCACTTCTAGTTTCAAAGTTTATATCCTTCTATACCTGACCACTCATAATTTTGAAAACATCCACCAAATCTCCTCTCAAGGCGCTCTCTCTCCATGGAAAACAATTCCAATTCACCTTCATAACTGAAGTTTCTCATCCCCAGAGTCATTCTTGTAAACCTCTTTTGCACTCCCGAATGCGTTCACAGCTTTCCTAAATTGTGGTCGCCAGAACTGGATGCAATACTCCAATTGAGGATGAACTAGTATCTTATGCACGTTCAATATAACCAATTTTCTATTGTGTTCCATGCCCCTATTAATCAAGCGTAGGAAATTATATGCTTTATTAACCACTCTATTATCTTCTTCTTTTCCTCTTCAGTGCTTCTACCAATTCCATTTCTATGGAATCTGAGTCACATTCAGTCTAGCAGCAGCACTTTGGTGATATTGTGCTGTCTTCCTGTGAGACGGAAGGTTGTTTGCAGATGTCCCAGTCATGACAAAAGTTGCAATTCTTGCAAGTAATCTCAGGTAGTATGTAGGACTGGCAGGGTCCTTAAATTGAGCTTCTTCAGTGAATTCTCCTACATCCATTAGACGTAGGAGATCCTGTTTCAACCTGTTAACTTGTATCACCTTAAATGATCTATGTACACGTGCATCCAGGTTCCACCTGCTCCTGCATTCCCTTCAGAGTTGTAATCTTTATTTTATGTTGGGTGGGATTCTCCTGTCTCTCAGCCACATGCTTCTAGGCAGCGAGAGTGCAGCGTACCACTTGTTGGCAGCAGAATTCTCTGGTCTCACTGCTGTCAATGGGATTTCTTATTGAAATCACTGTAACCATGCCCCCCCCCCCCATCCAGAAAACCTGCAGATGGGGTGCACTTCCAGCTGGTGTGAACAGCTGGAAAATTTTGACCATTGTCTCTCCATTTTCTTTTAATGAAAATTAATCATTTAACATTCCTTCACACTGAGCGTCATTTGTCACTCGTCTGCTCATTCGCCAACTTGTCCACATCTTTTTGAAGTTCTACACTATCCTCCTTGCAGTTCTCAATGCTTCCAAGTTTTGTATTACCTGCAAGTTTAGAAATTGTGCCATGTACACCAAAGCCTATAACATTATTATATATCAGGAAAAGTAAGAGTTCCTATCCTGACTCCTGGAGAACTCCAAAACAAACCTTCCTCTAATCTGAAAAACATTCATTGACTGTTATTCTTTGTTTCCTGTCGCATGGACAATTTTGTATCCATGTACTTCTTTGCTGTTTATTCCAAGTACTATAATTTTGCTCAAAAGTCTTGTGTGTCACCATATCAAATGCCTTTTGGTACTCCATGCACCATACACCTACATCAAACTGCTCTGTTACTTCATCAAGTTAATTAAAAATGACTTTCCCTTTTAAAATTCATTCTTTCCTCATTTGACCATATGATGATTAATTTTGTCCAGAATTATTGTCATTGTATTAGAAATATAATGTAGAAAAAATATCCTGATATGCTGAAAGAACTTTTGCCTATTTTTGCCCTTTATATCATTATCTTAGTCTATATTTGGATAATTAAAGTTCTCCATTATAACTCCTCAAAATCTTTCACCTCTGTAATATCCTTGCAAGTTTGTTTTTCTACATTCTTTCCACTAGTTGGTAGCCTGTAGACTGTATCAGGTAATGTAACAGCAACTTTTAGTTCCTTAGCTGTAGCCAAATAGATTTTGTCCTTGACCTCTAGGATATCCTTTCTGTCCAGCTTTCCAATGGTCTCCTTATTCAACACTGCCACTCCTTCCACTTTCCTTCCATTCTTATATTTCCTGAACATCTTGCATCAGGATAAATTAAAACTCGGCCCTACCTTCTTTGATACAAGTCTCTGTTGTAGCCAGAACATCACATTTCCACCTGTCAATCTGTGCCTGTACCTCACCAGTTTTATTAAACACACTCTATGCATTCATACTCATGCATAGTAAGCCTCCTTTAGACCTTATTACTTTCTCCCTTACTCTGACCCCCACCTAATAATTTATTATTCCTTACTCAAGTGCTGTCTATCTCTCTCAATATTCTATGCAACTTAATATTCCTCTTTCATAACGCCCTTCTGATCGCCACATCTCTACCAACTTAGTTTAAACCCTCCATTAAAGATATTAACTCTTTGTAACAGAGGATTTAAAAACATCTTTCAATTCTCAGTGTATTTATGGAATGCTGTCAGGGTGAAATACAAATTTAGGGGTACAAAATGAGTCATAGGGGATTGATTGCTTGTTGGATGCCCAGTTTGATTTTCTTTTTTGAAGTCAGCAGAACAGCACATCACATTGCTGTACAACAGACAACAAATTCATTATTGTCCATTTTGTGGCCCCACCAAAGCAGAATTCCACCCTTCACCCACCACCCATACACTTGAAGATAAGAAAGACATTAACATAACTGCCCAGATTTTCGATATGAGTCTTATTGTAGTTATTTCCTACAAATAAATGCTGAGTGTTTCCCTTTTTGATCAGTTGGTGTTGAACATATAATATAGCCACTGAGTTCTTCACAATCAGCACATTGTTTTCCAAGCTGTGTTGAACTGGGAACAGATTGTGTTTTTAAAGTGGGCTCACATGAAATATTTTATTTTTATATCGTTTAAGCCTACATTTGCTTGCAGCTCATTCACCTATCATCCTTCCTCGCAAATGTAAGCAAAAGAAGTCGTCTTTTAAAACTGCTTATATGTGCATGCAGTGTTCAATGCACCTAACCAGTGCGGGTGAAATTCTGTTGGGGCCTAAAATGGACAATAATGGATTTACCAACTGTGATACAGCAATGTGATGTTCTGTTCCACTGACTTCAAAAGGGAAAATCAAGCATGGTGTATTGTTATGACATTTTGATATTGCTTTATTAATAAACCATGTATCTAATAACCATTAGAGTCCATACTTAGTTTTATTTTTATTTTGATTAATCATAGAGACTTCATATTTGTGGCTAAACTACAGCGTATTAAAAGAATACTACATGGCAGAAAATTAAAAGAGAGAGCTTGTATTTTCATGATTTAACAATGTCCCAAAGCATTTCACAACTAAGTGCTTTGGAAGTGTGATGATTGTTATAAGGATCCCAACAATAATCCATAGCATCCCTACAGGCAGAAAGAAGCCATCTGACTCATCGAGTCTACACCAACTCTATAAAAGAGTGTCTCACCCAGGCCCTCCTCTCTGCCCTTTCCTTGTAAGCCTGCGTATTTACCATAAATAGTGAGATAAACATAGAACATAGAACATAGAACATTACAGCACAGAACAGGCCCTTCGGCCTTTGATGTTGCGCCGGCCAATATAAAAAGCAATGCCCCTCCAAACTAAACCATTCCCTTCTCTTCCATATACTTATCAACTAACCTCTTAAACGCCACCAAACTTGGCGCATCTACAACTGCTGCAGGCAGGGCATTCCACTCCCGAACCACCCTTTGGGTAAAGAACCTACCTCTGATATCCGTCCTATAACTATCACCCCTTAATTTAAAGCTGTGTCCCCTCGTGCTAGCTTTTTCCATCCTAGGAAAAAGGCTATCACTGTCCACCCTATCTAAACCTCTAATCATCTTATATGTTTCGATTAGGTCCCCTCTTAGCCGCCTCCTTTCTAACGAAAACAACCTCAAACGACAGAAGTTATCTTTATAAAGGCAGAATACTACTGCAGATGTTGGAAACCAAAACAAAAATGTGGAGAAACGCAGCAGATCTGACAGCATCTGAAACAATTTAAAGTTATAAAAAGTCCCATGGCATTATTTGAAGAAGAGCAGGGCAATAACCTCAGTGTTCTGTTCATTGTTTATCCTTCGACCAACATGGCTAGAACACGATAGCTTTCATCCTGCTCTGCTTTTATCAGCTCTGACGAAGGGTTATCCAGACTCGAAGCATTCTCTCTCCACAGATATTGTCAGACCCCTGCATTTCTCCAGCATTTTCTGTTTTCGCTTCAGATTCCAACATCTGTAGTATTTTGCCTTTATATAGGTAACTTCTGTCATTGGCTCAGATCCTCCAATAAGGCCAATGAGCTAGCAAGGCTAATGAGGGTTAACTGGCATCTTTTCTTTAGCCATGTCCCCATTGGACCTCGAGGGCTGGAGGCAGTCTGGTTGCTGTTTTGGTAAAGGCACGGATCTGTCCATGGGGAAAATTGGATCATTGCTAATATCCTGAACTCAGAAATCTAATGAGTTTGGGCCAAGTTACTATGTAGCACTTTAGGTGTGGTCTGTCTGATTGGAGCCCAATTATTGGGGAAATGGCCCACCATATATTTTTATTTGCTGTACATGTGTGTGTCCTCTTTGTTTTGTATTTCATTTCATTAGCTAGACCTACGTGGCTGACTGTGACTCCTGTGGGTGCCCTCTGTTTTTAATAACATTGAAGGAGAGTCACATTTCTAATATGTTTAAGTGGGAACGTATCATTTAGGATGCAGACATGATGGAGTGATCAGCAGTGCCTTCAATGGCTGGAAGTGGCTTGAACCTTTTAGTAGAGGTTTCAGTGTTTTCAACAGACACTTAAAGAGGCAGTCTTCATCATCATAGAAACATCATTTATTTGACAGCCAGTGTCCGACCAAAGTACAAACTTTGGGAGTGTTTTGTTTGGCAGATGCTAAATGCTTTCATTTGTTCTCTGAGACTACGCTGAATGACGTTCCTCACCTCTGCCAAATTACTCCTTAGCAATGACCACAATGATCTTAATGGAAAAGAAAATACAGCAGTTTTTACAAAGGGTCAACTACCGTGTAATTCTAAAGACTATGACCAGTTGAAAATTTACTTCATGGCATCCTATATGCTGTAATTCCAGTCAGTCTATATAAACTCACAGAAAGAGGAGGCAAATTGACACAGAATTACACATTTCTTCCACATTAGTAGAATTTAATACCTGCAATAAAATTATTAGCCATTTCCCACCACTTGCTTAAATGTACGCACAAAACATATTGGACATTAGTTTACTAAGTTCAATAATGGTGCCTCCTCCAATAAACTCCACAAGGCCTCTAGGTTTTCCACTCTGGAAACTCATATGACCAGATTTGAGTCGCGAAGAGGCTGCCGACCCTTGTAATTGGTGGACAAACCCAAATCTGAAAATACCGCCCCCATTTCTGGTTGATCCCATTTTCACAGATAGGAAATGGGGACAGGGCTTAGCTCAAAACATGAAGGAAATCTGAACTGAGTAGGGCTATTTTAACTCAATGCTCAGTTCCAACAGGCATAATTTTTTTTTTGAAACAAGAGTCCAGTTCTACACAAGTTTATGGAGGAGAGGTAAATGGATATGGCCAGCTTCTTAAAAATTAAAGAAAATCTACATGTGTCAGTGATACATGAGATAGTTGAAAAATTTCAAGCAGTGAAGTTGTTTAAATCTCCATCCCTGTAAAACATTGAAAAGAAAACAGCCTACTTGTGTCAATCATAGTTGAAAATAAATCTCTTCAGGCAGTAACAATAGCTGTTTGATGACATTACCTCAATGGAATTATGATATTATTAGTGGTTTGCTGCTTTCCACTACTGCTTTGGCAGCACATATATTAGAATTGGAACGATACAGAAGATCAGCATAGCCCTTGTGTAAGGATGACACAAATTCTGAAGCATTCCATAAAAATTTTATATATCTCAACAGGGTCTCTAAGTTTATAATTTGATGGAAAGCTCAAAAAGGTCATTAAAGAATAGCTGTCTTTGATATAGAGTCCTGAATACAAGTTTGTTTGTTTTGATAATAGACCAAGGGTTACATTTCACATGCCCCAGGTAGGTGCATTTTCCATGTGGGCGCATAAAATGCGGTGGGTGCTAATCTCTCTTTCTGACCTCTGAGTTCATTTGATTTATTATTGTCATATGTATTAACATACAGTGAAAAGTATTGTTTCTTGCATGCTATACAGAGAAACAGACCATTCATAGAGAAGGAAACAAGAGTGCAGAGTGTCGTGTTACAGTCATAGCCAGGGTGTAGAGAAAGATCAACTTAATGCAAGGTAAGTATATTTAAAAATCTTATAGCAGCAGGGAAGAAGCTGTTCTTGAATCGGTTGGTATGTGACCTCAGGCTTTTGTATCTTTTTCCCAACAGAAGAAGGTGGAAGACAGAATGTCCAGGCTGCGTGGGGTCTTTATGCTTTGCCGGGCCAACGGGAAGTGTAGACTGAGTCAATGGATGGGTGGCCAGTTTGTGTGGTGGATTGGGCTTCATTCATGACATTTTGTAGTTCCTTGCGGTCTTGGGCAGAGCAGGATATCAAGCTGTGATACAACCAGAAAGATTGCTTTCTATGGTGCATCTGTAAAAGTTGGTGAGAGTCATAGCTGATATGCCAAATTTCCTTAGTTTTCTGAGAAAGTAGAGGCATTGTTGGGCTTTCTTATCTATAGTGTCGGCACTGGAGTAACAGGACAGGGTTTTTGATGATCTAGATACCTAAAAATGTGAAGCTTTCGACCCTCTCTACTTCATCCCATTGTTGTAGACAGGGGCATATTCTCCTTTGTTTCCTGAAGTTGATGACAATCTTCTTTGTTTGGTTGACATTGAGGGAAAGATTATTGTTGACCAGTTCACCGGATTCTCTATCTCATTCCTGTACTCTGTGTCGTCATTGTTTGAGATCTGACCCACTATGGTGATGTCATCAGTGAGCTTGAAAATCAAATTGGAGGAGAATTTGGCCACACAGTCATCGGTCTATAAGGAGTACAGCTGGAGATTGAGAACACAGACTGGTAGGGCACCAGTATTGAAGATGATCATGAACGAGATGTTGTTGACTATCCTTACTGATTGTGGTTGGTGAGTTAGTAAGTTCAGGATCCAATTGCAGAAGGAGGTGCCAAGGCCTAGGCCATGGAGTGGGCATATTATTATGCCCATAGTACATTTTTTTTTGGGGGGGGAAGGGGTGGAGGGGGAGCATATGTCAAAATTGACAGCCCACTTATCATATTTACAATAAATAATTAAGGATCAATTGGACTTATTATCAAGCCAGTTAACCCTGATAATATACTGCCCGTACTATGAGGTGTAACCCCTCTTTACACCCACTGCCTCCTCCCCACTGCACCACTCTCTCACCTAACTAAAACTTCCCAGACAAGATCTGGATTTACATGCTCCAAGAATTCATCTTTTTCTTCTTTTGCAGTCCTGAGAGTGGTCACTGATGACTTCTTTGAATTGATATAACTGCCAGCTAATTTTATTGGCTGGGAGTTCTGCCTCAATGAGGAACAGAAGTCCCTTGTTAGTCCACCCCATTATACTTTATGGCTGTGAGGCAGATTGCCTGAACCATGTCGGTTTCACACCGATGGAGTTTTCTGAAAGAAGGGTTGGAAGCCACACCCCACCCCCTGCATATTACTCTGCTCCAAGTACTTTGAGGGTTATAGAGAAAATTGTAATAAATGCTTAGATCTTTATTTTGTTTTATCTTAATATGGTTCCTGAGGTATGATGTAAAGATGCCGGCGTTGGATTGGGGTGGTAAGAACTCAGTAAGAATTTAGCAACACCAATTATTAATCCAACCGATTTATTTGATAGTAAAAAAGCGTTGCTAAATTCTTACTGAGTCCTGAGGTATGCCCATGGTGGATAATGGATGAATTGGCATATAATGTGTAAGGACAAAACATGGTTATTGTGAGGTATGAGGTGGCACTAAGTTATTATGAAACCTAAGGAAGGATGGTGGGGAGGAGAAGGGACCCTGTGAGAGCCCTTTCAGAGACTTGGTGCAGACTCAATAGGCTGGATGATCTCTTTCTGCATTGTACGGTATCTATGCTTCTCATGATTCTAAGTTGCGTAAGTAAGCGTGCTTTGTCAAAGTTTAAACAATTAGTCAGTCTCTTTTCTTACCATGGTATATGTGGAATGTTTATTTTCCCACCATCCCCTTCACATCATCCCGACAGCCTGTTAGCTCCATCTGTAGTATTTCGATGCCAGCTTGTTACACTTTCAGGAGTCCTTGATGCCTGATTTAAGTGTTTCTTTCCTCATGCATTGGTTTTATGATACGCCAACAACAGTGAGGTGCACTTGCCCTTAATCTGCTTTTGTACACCACAGCTGCAAATTTGGTTTTTTTTCTTTGGTTTTGAATAGACAGCTATTCCAATTTTAAAAGGCATTGTGCAAATCGTAACAGAATTTCCTCTGCTGTCACTGTGTCGCAAAATCCTGCCTACCTCAGCTGTCAAATTTAAACCTGCAATGTTTTACATTATTTTAATCAGTTTGTGTAAGTAGGTGGATTCGAATCCCTGCTTGTCTCTGTACTCTGCTGTAAGACACAGAATGTATCAGACTGTGATGTGATACCATGAAATACACCCACTGCTATAGAAAGGGTGTGCCTTGCTGAAAGGCTGGACCACAGCCCTGAAGTCATCCTGTCCCTTCATTCGACCACTGGTAAAGCAGTTACATGTAATATCATTTGAAAAGCACACTTATTTCATTGCAATGTATCTGCCATGGTCCCCTTTTAAACACATTCAGAATGACACAAGCTCAGCAGGGGAAATGTAATCTTTTGATTTGAATGGGATCATATGGATTCAATCACAAATATACAGCATGCATGAATTTAGCTTTGCAGATACCATCCATCTTAGATCGAATCAAGTTCCTATGCAATTGGATATTGGCTATCTGAAGTTTGCAAGAATATGCAAAACACAAGTTGAGTTGGACTATGGAATAGGATAAGCAGGGAAATATTGATTACTTTCTAGAAATCAAGCAATTGTTAAACCAAGCTAAGACAGTAGTCCTCCATACACAAGGAATGGTTCACATTCACCCTTCCCCAATTCAGGTTTCGCACAGCCTACATAATTATTGATTTTAACAGTTGTTCTTGAACACTCCTGGTTAGGCCAACAAAAAGCAATAAATGAGAACTCAGTATTGACCGCTGTGGCACTGCTGTAAAGGATGACGGCAGTAAAGATTATTTGCCCACTACAGTTGTGCAATCATGTTTTCAAAAACTTGACGCCAATTTTTCTTTTGGAAACAATCAAGCCTTCCGATTCAGCCCCGTATCTTGAACAGGTGCAACCTGCCCATATTAAAAATGGTTATTAGGCAAAACTCGCTCTGTATGAGCCAGGCTGAACATCTGTGCTTATTAGTCTGCACACAAAAGGGAAAGCCTCCCTTGGAAACCTGAGCAGTGAATGAGTGAAAGAGGCATCACAGCACAATAATGCTGCCTGATTTAAAACCTTTGCCATTGCTTGTAATTAGCATTTGAAAAAAATCAATCTGTTTGAGAAAAAGGAATTTTAAATTGAGAGAAGTACATTAATGTGAGTCTTTTGCATCAAGTAGCAAGTATATTTAGATGCAATTTAAGGGTATATTTACCAGTGTCCTTCAGCACTCCCCAATTGCTATCTGTACTTCTGTATGGATTACATGTATATATGCAACATTTGGTACTCTTATAGCAGAGAAGATTTATTTTGTAAATTCAAAATAGCATAAGTCTTTTTTCAGGAGCTTTACTGTGGAATATTAATTGAGGATGCATATAGACAGATGGTATTCAAGGCTGGTATTGAAATACAGAAAATGGTCTGCATATATAAGTACTTGGATTAAATAAGTAAAATGTGTGTCGTTTATCCCTGAGACCAGAGTGAAACAGATGAAAATTCAACATGCTCTGACCCTAACTAAAATTGTTGCCTGTGTAAAAATGTATTTTCTGAGTAATTCTGACGCATAAGTAGAATGTGAAAACGAAATTGATAAGATGGCTGGTTTGTAGCATTTGCAAAGGCAGAGATAACTTATCATTTGAGGGTGTGGATTGGAACTCGATCCATCTCTTGCTACTGAGTACTTCCAGCACTTTTTGTTTTTTATTTCAGGTTTCAACTTCAGGCAACATTTTATGATGATGCTTTTTCTGTTGTTGCTCTACCCAACAAGGTTTTCAGAACATAAAAGTAAATCTATGATGAAAGTCAGGACAGTGGTTTTCTTGTTGGAAGTGTATCTGATTGACACATTAGTGACAGCATCACTTCATCTATGCACAAAAATACGCAAGAATTCCCTTCCTATTTATTTGAGGAAAGCAGGGTTCATTCAACTTCAATATATATATTCAATAAGTATAGTCATTCAATATACTTGTACTAAACATTTTATTCGCACTTGGTCTGTATTTCAAAATACTTTATTAGATTAAAAAACTATTGTTCTACCATTTAAACTAATCAAAGCAAAAGAAATTACATTCATACCATGCCAAGCACATCCCAAAATGCTTCATAGCCAATAAAATAGGTTTGAAGTGAAATCTATGTTGTAATGTAAGAGATGTCAGCCAATTTGCACATAACATCCCACAAATAGCAATGTGACAATAACCATACAATCCCAAAGCGCAGGAGGAGGCCATTTAGCCCATCACGCCAGCACCAAACAACAATCTCACCCAGTCCTATCCCCATAACCCCAACTATTTACCCTGCTAATCCCCCTGACGCTAAGGGGCAATTTAGCATGGTTAATGGGCAATTTATAATCTTATTTATAGTGATGTTAATTGAAGGATACATATTGGTCAGGACATCTGGGAGAACTTGATTCTCCCAGATGTCCAAACATACAATAGGATTTTTAATCTATTCTGAACACCTTGGTCTAATATCTCATCCAGAAGATGACACATCTATCAGTATGGTAATCCCTCAGTACTGTACTCTGTGCTCTAGCCACTTGATGACCGTCGATTGTATTTCTTTACAAGCAGCAAACTGATTTTAAATGCATTATTTTCTTTAAAATCGAATTTGTATTTGACATTTAGACAATGTAAGATAACATCTGAGGGACGATTTTATCCTGCGTCAAGCTATCTACAATAATAACATATCAACATGACAATTTATGTGGCAAAAATTATGTAAATTGTTGGGTGAGATGTAAAGGAGACATACAATCGTGGGGTGTTTGATGTGTGGAAAACTTTAAAATCAGCAAACAACAGCAGAAAAACGCAAATTACTTGGTCATTCATCCTATTGATATTTACTGGGCTTTAATCCAGCTTAGTTGTACAACAGCAGTAACTTCATTTAAAGTACATTCGTTGGCTGTGAAGTAATGTCAGGCATCCTGATGTTGTCAATTATGATATACAAGGAAAAATGTTTTTCTGGATCTTTGAAACAAAATAATGGCATGTTATGCTATCTACCACAATACATGTTATTCAGATTACTTAACTATTTTCAAATTACGCAGGTATAGTAGTCTGAAGGAGCGCACTGGACATACAACGAATAATTCAAATACTACCATGGCAAATTGAAAAACATATCTGAATTGACAACAGCTCTTTTAAAAAAAAAAGCAAGGAAGCTGCTGGATTGTTGCAAAATCCAACATAGTTCAGTAATGTATTGCAGAGAAGGATCTTGCCACTTCTTTTCTGTACATGCATAATGTAATTCCATCCTATAGTACGTGGTTAACTCTTATAGACCACAATAACAACTTGCACTTATGTAGAAAGGGATGAGGGAAGTGGTGGTGAAATAAAACTGGCTGTTGTCAGTTTACATGTGGAAGGTGACCCATGTGTCTGGAAATGATACGACAAGGTAGCAGGAAGCAAAGAAGGAATGATACAAAGTTGGGAAGAGAAGCCATTGCTGGATATATTCCGGCCAGGATAGTAAAGGTTTTGTGTAATTGTGTTTGTTTCTAGTTGGAACAAGATAACTTTAAGAGCCTGATTATGTGATATATTGATGACATCATCAGCCATTTGTGCAGGCAGTCTATCTTAACAGCCTGCAGAGTAAACACCTTTCCAATAAAGTTCTTGTTTGTTCCTACCTTGGTGGTTTGTAAGCCTATCCTATAAAAACCACAAAGAAAACTGGTGAAAAGGAGATCAGAACCACACTGGCAGACTCCCATAGAAACATAAAAATATAGAAAATTGTTGACCTGTTCCATGGACATCTATAAAGGATGAAGAAGATAAAAATATCACTACACCAAAGTTGGTGATGGAGGGATGCCAAATATTAATAGCAGCCATTGAAGGAAGAGAAATATAAATGGAGAAAACAATATTGAAAATAAGCTTGCGCTTGCTCTGCCCGGAAAGATCTGGAACAGTTTGGGGAATTTCATAGAATCCCTAATATGCAAATGGAGGTCATTTAGCCCATCAAGTCTACACAGACTCCATGACAGTATGTATTACACAGACCTGTCCTATCCCCAAAACCTCACATACATAACAACTAAGGAGCAATTTAACATGGGTAACCCACCTAACCTGCACATCTTTGTACTATGGGGAGAAAGGGAACGCCTGGGAAAACCCATGCTGACATGGGGCGATTGTGCAGAGTCTGCACAGACAGTCACCCAACTCCAGAATTGGTGCTGGTCCGTGGTGATGTCATCATAAATATGTGGGGTTATGGAGATAGGGCTTAGGTGGAATTGTTGTCAGTGTAGGCTTAATGGGCCAAATGGCCTCCTTCTGCACTGTAGAGATTCTATTCTATGTCCGCATTTGTGATGTTCCAACATGTTGTGGATCAAATTTTAAATGGGCTAGAAGGAGTCCACTGCTACTTAGATGATATCTTACTGGAAAGAATGAAAAAGATGCAACACTTCAGAGACTAGAAGATTACAGTCTACCAGTACAGATAGATAAATATGAATTCTTCAGATTTGCTACTGAATACTTGGGACATGTCAGAGACGCAAAAGGATTGCATAAATTGCTTTCAAAAGTAAAAGCCATAACTGAAACACCTGCGCCTCAAAACATAAATCAATTTCAATTATTTTTGAGCATATTAAGCTGTTAAGATAGACTTGTCCCTAATCTAGAAATTATTCTCAAGCCTTTACTTGATTTATTGGGCAGAATTTTCCTGTCCCATCCACCAAGGGAATTGTAGTGGGTGGGACAAGACCATGCAGAGATCCGTTTACCTCAGGCAGGATTTTCGGGTCTAAGGATGAGCATGGCTGGAAAATCTCATCCATTGTGTCAAAACAGGAAATGGAAATGAGTGGATCAATATGAGAAGCCCTTTGTACAAGCTGAGGAGCATTAGTAAAATCAGAAGTATTGATGCACTTTGACCTAAATTTGCATTTACAACTGGCTTGCAATGCATCACCTTATGAGATGGAGTCAGTGGTTTCTCACATGATGTCCAATAATGAAAAGAAGACATTAGCATTTGCAGCCAGATCCTTGAGGAAAGCAGAATTGAAGTATGCACAGATCAAGAAGAAGCACTGGCATTATTTTCAGAGTCAAACATTTTTACTAATACTTATATCAAAGGGTATTTACTTTACTAATGGCTCATTGTCCACTGATAAGAATACTCAGGCCACACCTGGTATTTCACCTCTAACAGTAAGCCGGATGGGGAGACGGACATTGTTGATGGAATCATATGACCCCCTACAATATAAAAGGCGACGATTTGACCCATCAGGTCTGCACTGACCAGAATCCCATCGAGGCCATACTCCTAAAATCCTTCATATTTACCCTGTTAACTTCCTTGACATTGAGGGTTAATTTAGCATGGCTAATCAACCTAACCTGCACATCTTTGGACAGTGGGAGGAAACCCACTCAGACATGGGGAGAACATGCAAACTCCACACAGATAGTGACCCGAATCTAGAATTGAACCTGGGTCCCTGGTACTGAGAGGCAGCGGTACAAATCACTGTGCAAGCATGCCATCCTAGGCATACACAATAAAATATCATCAATTAAATCTGGATGGGAAGGCTGATGGACTCACCAATTATCTTTATCAAACAAATAGGAATATCAATGAATAGTTTGATTGATAATACTTTCTATTTTGAAGAAATTGATATCACAAGACAAATTAAGTATATTGGAAATGATCCATTGCAATCAGAAGTTATGGACATAGCACTTCATAGCAAGACCACAGAACAAACCCAGAGATGAAGCCATATGTTACCTGAAGACTTAAGCTATGCGTATGGGTTGATTGTCTCCTCTGCAAAATGAGATTCATCATTTCACCATTATTAAGAATAGGGCCTGGGTGGAATTGTTGTCGGTGTAAGTTTAATGGGCCAAATGGCCTCCTTCTGCACTGAAGTGATTCTATTTCTATGTCCACACCAATTTCATGAAGATCATTGTGGGAGAGTAAGAATGAAGGCAATATCCAAAAGCTTTTTTTGTTGGCCAGGGTTCGATAACGAAATTGAGGAGAAGGTGGGAATGTATTCAGCTTGTGGAAAGGTTCAAAACCTGTTGCCACTAGTGCCATTGCATGGAAATGACCAGAAGGATTGGGACAAAAAATTCATATTGATTATGCTGAACCACTCAAAGCATGGATGTTTTTCATTGTGGTAGACGCACACACAAAATGACCTGAAGTTGCCAGAATGAAGACTGTGTCCTCAGAAAGAATAATAGAAAGACTGGCTGAGATTTTGCAAGATTCGGTTACCCTGAACAACTTGTCACTGATAATGTGTCACAGTTCATTTCACAAGAATTCACAAATTATCTAAAGGAGAACAGAATCCAACATAACCGATCCGCTCCTTATCCTGGGTGAAAGGTTTGTTCAGACAATGAAGCATTCATTGAAGGTAACTTGTGAGCAGGAATCATTGTCTAAATGACTAAGCCAATTCCTGATGACAGACAGGAATACAAGACATTCAATAACCCAAAGTCCCTCAACATTACGCATGATGAAACGTCAGTTATGCTCAGCATTTGATTTGCTGAAGTCGCTTAAGACAAGAGAAGTTGTAGTGAGGAAATAGCAAAGTCAGGCTTTGCGATGTGAATGCCATGTTCTTCAGAAAGATCAGGAAGTATTGGCAAGGAGCTATACTATTGGTGAGAAGTGGATACATATGATTGTATTAGCGCAGACTGGACCGGTCTCCTACACCATACAGACTTGGGACATGTAGTGTGGAGAAAACATGCTGAAAGAATCATTCTTAGCAACTGCAGCTAGTTTGCCAGACAGTCAAACAAGGATCCGTAACAAACTGTGCCAGTAGATTAGTCAGCAAGCAAATAAAGAATATACAAATAATAAAAAAAAAGCAAGTAGGCTTTTCTTTTAGCAAGGTTCTCAAATTTCCTTCTCCAATGAGTGGAATAACGTGATGAGAGGCATATCTTGCACATGACAGTATGCAAATATAAATCTTAATTACGTAGTGCTCATTAACCACGGCATTCTAAAAGCCATTAGCTGCTATTGTTCTCACATCTGCCCCTCTTTCATATGGGTACTTAATTTCCTCCAATGTTATGCAGTTTAACCCATTTATGCAAATTTTCCTTGTGCTTCAGTTTAATGCAGTTGTCAAGCTGTTTAAAGAAAGTATTTGAGTCAATGTTTTAAGCAGTGCTTAGCCTAGAGAAATTAAACCCTAGAGCTTTAAACTTGTGAAAAGTGACTACTACTGAAAATACAAACAAGCCCATTTGAAAGGAATCAGGTAGAACCCACTAAACTGACACCGTGGGGGAAAGTAAATCGTACCCTTCTAGTTAAATATTTTGCACTTGCCAACTTGCGTGTAAAGAAATCCATGAAATATACATGAAATATATTTCTTCAAAAATATCATATATTAACTATTCTTTCATGGGGCATGGGTAGAAGGTTACTATGTTAAGAAATCAAGAGGATATGTTCCATTAATGTGGCCAATGGGGTTCCCCGTTTGTGTCTGCTGCTTAGCATGCTGTTGATTGACAGTCCTGTTGTTTGTGTAGTATTTTCATGTGTTTTGCCCTTATAGTTTATAACTTAGTGAGATCATGTTTTAGTGCATAATGTAACAATGTAGGGAGTTATAACCAAACAGAAATGAGCAGATTTGAATTGATGGGGCAGTAGAGGAAGGGAAGGGGTTTGTTAAACTCTTAATCTGTTTCCTGACACAAACCCATCCATTTCCTGCTATAGCTGAGATTGAGGATGGGTGAACAATAATTCAGCTCCAAGGAAGTGAGACATTAAATATGATAATGAGGCTGCAAGTGAGGACTTGGGTGATCCCGGAAGTGCTATCTTTTATACCAACCTCCTGATGTGCAGTGCAGTGACCAAGAAGATTCCATGATTGCTCAGTCATGCCCAAGCCCCATTCCCTCAGCCAATTACATTCTCTACAAGAACATGACCTTTCTTTCGGGCATCTGACTCTCCTTCCCCAAATCCCAACCTCACTAACCATCCCTCTGATTTGATATAGATCAGTTCCATCTGAATGGACATTAGCCTAAGATGTGTCTCAAAACCAGTTTTGCTTCATTGGAATCATTAAGTATGAAATCTTGTTTCAATGGCAGCACATTTCATTTTATCCTAGTTTAGAGTCCCTGACACACAAAATTTTCCTTTTACAGTTTTTGAAAGGGAAAAGAAAAGATGCCAACAGTTTGGACTGATTTGTCCCAACAAGTTGTATGAGAATATATTAAGGCTAAAAAGGCTAACAGGTCAAAAAGGTTGCTGATTTTAGCATGAGGATAATTTAAATGTGATTAATGAAAATTAGAAAGTACAACAACATTTATCCAAACCCTATATAAGGCCTCCAAAATGTTGAAAGGTTATCACTGACTTAATTAAACACCGTATGAATCAAAGGCTTAAGTCTGCTTACCAGTTAACCAAAGCATGCCCTGGAACCTGATTGCACAACCAATTTATTATCATTAAATTGGTCTTATTGAGCTACTAGTCTACATGTTTATTCTACTTTTTAATCACTGACAAAATTTTGCCTTAATACCTTCACAAATTTACTTTTAATTTCTTCTGAAGAGGATTTTCTGGACTGTGGATAATATTGTTTGGAGAGAGATGAGGAGCAGCTTACATTCTACAATCAGTCAATATTAAAGAAAATCACCATTAAAATTAAAGACTAATGACGGTGAAATCAATCTCATATCTATAAAAATTTTCTCTGTGTCACATGCATATGTTCAAATTTCTAACAGTTATTTGCCTCAACTTGTATTATCATCTTGCCTTAATACCTTCACATGGAACAATGCTGCCTCACAGTACCGGGTTCAATTCCAACCATGGGTAACTGCTTGTGTGGAATCTGTACATTCTCCATTGTGTCTGCATGGGTTTCCTCACACAGTCCAAAGTTGTGCAGGTTAGATGGATTGGTCATATTAAATTACCCTTTAGTATCCCAAGATGTCTATGTTAGATGGATTAGCCATAGTAAATGTGCAGGGATAGGGTATGGATATGAGCCTGGGTGGGATGCTCTTTTGGAGAGTCGGTGCAGATTTGATGGGCTGAATGAACTGTTTCTGCTTTGCAGGAATCCTATGGTTCTACTGCTAAAGAGGCTAATCAAATATAAGCAGGAAATGTTCTGGTGAGGAATTGCTAGATACATATGAAAGCAACAAATCAAGCATGAGCAGTCAGCAAATCTAGGAATTAAGATGTATGTTTCCAGCCCACCAACAGCTGGAGGCCGGCAGTGGAATGGCTGAATTACTCAGATCCCACTCTGCAAGTCCACACAAAATACATCTGTGACCTCTTAGAGACTTAACTTTGCAAGTTCTTGCTCTGTAAAGTCTTGCTCTATGTTCATTATTGTTAATAATAGAAACAAACTAAAAGGGGAAAACTGTGACTGAATTAAAAATTCCATTTTCACTGATTTGCTCGACTAAAAAGACTATCAGAACATGAAAAATTTGTCTAATTTGTCCTGAATTATTTGTCTACATGAAGGGAGACAAGATAAAGGAAAGAAATAATTTATTGGAATGATTAAAGTCAGTGAAGAAAAATAATTATTGTAATGGAAATGATTGAGGTTGAATCAATGCAAGAGTTGATCAATAAAGAAAATATTACATGCATATAATGGCTTCTAACTCAAATTAATAACAGCCATTCTGTTAATTTAGAGACATTCTGTTAAATTCTGCAGCATTCAGGGCTAAATGATGACTGAAGTAAATGCTACATTGATGTTTCCTATAGGTTAACTTTAATGTTTGGAATTATAACAGAATGCAACATTCACTGAAAGACCTAAAGCATCTGAGGGCTGGTTTCATCTGGGCACTAGGTATTAGTAATATTGCAGAGGGGGGATAAAACCCACTCTGTTCACTCTTACAGTGACTGCAAAATGATTTTATTTGCTAAAAGATGGAGTACATTTTAATTTTTATTGCATGAGTGATAGATTGACAGAGTATTACACTTGTCCCCATTGTAGAGCTGCCTGATTGTCATTTGTGTGTGTGAGCAGGTGACTTCCTGCACCAGTTTATTTCCCATGGGTGAAGATTAAAATTTACCCTAATATCTGGACGCTTGTTAATGAACATTAAAAGTTGTAAGTCTCACCAAGAGCAAACAAGTCTTCCCTTGTTGTTTACAAGGAAACACAAACACTTATTTTTCCAGCCACCCTTGCTTATAACACCAAACGTTAATGTGGGTGTAGTTTTCCACTTGAAGGTTTTTAGGGACAAGCTGCTTGCTCCCTTTTTATTCACAATACACAATCAATTCAGATAACTTGTTTCTGGCACTAGGAAAACCTGATACATCATTTGCTATTTGAATTTACTCCAGAAATTGAATGTCTCTCTGCTGAAATCACTATCACTTAATTTAAATCTGGAGCTTCTTTTATATTTTTGTGAGTGATTATAGCTAACAATTTGCCTCTCACTATCCACAAAAGCATAGAAACAGTAAAGAGCTACTTAATATATCAAAATTACTACGCTGGTACCTGTCATTTGGCTCAACTTGTCAGTGTTGCCCTGAATGCAAGTTAATCCCTGGGTGACATTTAATGTTGTCCAATGTAAGTTTGAGAATGGAGGGGCATTTAATCAGATAGAAAAGCAATATGTACTGTTTAAATGAAAAAGACCCCCATTTTATAGAGATTTATTTATGCCTGAATGTCTTCATACAGAGGAACATCCGAGTGAATTAGCATTATTCCTAAAGACATCAGTATTTTTCCAATGTGGAACACAATCCTGTGCATAATACTGCATATAAGATATTATTAACATTTTATACATATCATTACCATTTGATTATTCATTCTATATTTTTCTATACTGCCACTTGCTGCCAAATGAAAAACATTATACCTTGAAAGACAATTTGCCAGAAAAACTGCAGCAAAAATGGTTTTGACTCAACTTAAAAAGTAATACTTAACATTCTCGGAAGAGGAATTATAGATGACCATGTTGTTATAAAATGTCAAAGTGTGACTATATAATAGTACTCACATAATGTAACTGAGGCTAAGATAGAAAGATTCAGCAACTTAAACCCACTAATTAAGAGCACCACAATTCATAGTATGTATATATCAGCCATCAACCTTGTATTGATTGTATGGCATATATTATTTTCACAGAAATTAAGGTAAGGGGAAACCGATTCCTTGGGCATACAGCCGATTACACAGCAGCCTACATTACTTACAGGACTTTAAGCTCAAAGATGTCAAATTTGGATGATTTTGGCGATCTACTGGTAGCATCACAAGGCACACAACAGTATATGCATGGAGGAAGCAATACTGGCGGCTAATGATACATAGCTTACTGCGCCAATATGCTGCTTTGGCTTGTTGAAACTCTTCAGCAGACTTGCCTTGCGATTTTAATGTGGTTTATGCAAAAGGG
This sequence comes from Sphyrna mokarran, assembly GCA_024679065.1. Lineage (NCBI taxonomy): Eukaryota > Metazoa > Chordata > Chondrichthyes > Carcharhiniformes > Carcharhinidae > Sphyrna > Sphyrna mokarran. Next base: position 98,182,907 of record JAGIQG010000005.1, read on the forward strand.
AAAGGAGAACAAAATGAGTTATACCTTCTTTTCACCTTTTACAAATAGGATTCAAATCCAGCTGAGATGAAAATGTGATGATAGAAAAGGAGAAGTGAGAAGAGATTATCAGGCCCATCAATTTAATCATATCCTGAGATGGTGTCACCTCATGCATCAACCTTAGAAAATGTGAATAAAATAGGGAAAAAAATAAACAGAGAAAAAGAGCCAGCCTGTTGAATTGTAAAATGTCCCCTTACATAAATTAATACATGTCATTTTTGTACTTGTATTGATGCGGCAAAACTTGCAAGAACTCCATTTATTTTCCTATAGCTATCCAGCATTGCTTGTGAATCTTCAGGAAATGGTCAGCATTATCTTCTTCTATTACTTTTAAATGGTGTCCAGAGGCAGAATTGAATGCCCTCACTCATGGTGAATTTGGAAGTGGCAGGCATGGTCCCCAAAGCAGGGTTCTCATAGTGGCAACGTCCTGATCAAAACTTATATCTTCATAAGAATGTTGAGATCCTAAGAAAAAGGATGCCTCTACCAGGCTCCGCACCAAACCAAACACCCAACTGAAACAACAGACAGCAAGAAAACTCATCAGAAAGAAGAATTAAAGAAAAAGCTTCAGGAAGAGAAGTATCAAGGAGAGGTGTTATGCAGTGGTATTGTCACTGGACTAGTAAGCTAGAGACCCAGTGTAATGCTTTGAAGACCTGGCTTCAAATCTCACGGTGACAGATAGTGGAATTTAAAATCATTTGAACAATCGAAGAGCATGAAATCGTTATCAATTTTTGTAAAAACCCACCTGGTTCATTAATGTGTTTTAGGGAAGGAAACTTGTTATCCTTACCCAGTCTGGCCTATATGTGACTCCACACCCATCCAATTTTTATATCATCTTACTTATCAGACCACCTACATTTTCCTCCAAATCATTTTTGTACATATATATTACAAACAACAGAGGCCCCAGCACTGAATCTTGTGAAACACTACTTGTCACAGACCTCCAGTTAGAAAAGTCCCCTCATCTGCTACTCTCTGCTTTCTATGCCCAAGCCAGTTTCAGATCCCACTTGACATCACCTTCTGTATCGGCCTGCCATGAGGAATCATGAGTATCTTTCCCTCTCTGGCTAAATAAGGTTTTATGCTTTACAACATTTCGTTTGTCCTTTTCAAGATCTTTTTTAGGACTGAGTAAGCTTAACCAGTTTCAAGTTTTGGGTTACTGCAGTTCAAGTAGACTTTAGCTGCTCTTTCTGCCTCTGGCCAATATCTCCATATCTGTACTCTCTACAGCAAATGTGTACATAGTTATGGGTTGTTAATGTACTCTAGAGTACAAAGCCTATTTCTTGGTATCTGAAGCAAAATTCCTCTGCAAATTTAACTTCACTGTCTTTCTTCTTCTAAGGCCTGTGGATGGCCAGTCTGCCCTGCTGCTGATTGAGGCCTTTTGAGTGATTAATTAATGTGCACTAAAATGCTTCATTCTGCCACTGTTGGTGTTCAGCCAGTAGCCATTGGAGTAGTCATCATATGAGAAGCTCAAAAAGCAACTCTATCCCAGATTGGGGATAGATGAGAGCTGGTGTTGGGGTCCCTCTTCAAAGACTCTCAGTAGGACCCAATGTCGGGAAGAAGGGGAAGGGCACTGATACTCACCACCTTGTTTCCCTTTACAGTTGACCTCCCTTGCTTTGTCTCCCTCTAAGTCCAGGGAAGTCTTAAGTTGCTTTGGTCTTTCACTTCTTTGCACATGTCCCCTTCTTTAGGAAGGATCTGGAATAGTTTGGACAACTCTTATTCACCTAATCCCCATTAGTATAGCAAAAGTGCAGATGGCTTGCTGGAGCAGAATGTGTTGCAGAACATAATAAATTTAAATTAATTCAGGGATTCTACCGTTGCACTAATCAAATATTAATTGAGACACACTCAGAAGCTACTTAACTCACTCTGCTTACATAGTTCCTGGTTAATAATTAAGTGCAGATAAAACATTTTCAATGCAAACAAGATGTCATGCAAAAGTTTGTATTATACTCCAGGATGGTACTGTGAAGTTGCTGTGTTGATGGAGTTTCTGTCCTTCAGATGTAGCATTCAATCATGTTCTGAAAGTCCAGATGGGTATTTAAAATCTCATAATACTATTTAAAAAGAGTTAATACAAACAGACTAACTTGCCCTTCATTTCTTGGCTGACTGTAGAGTCTGGAGAAATGCAAAATAGTTGGCATGGCAACAAAAGGTTCTGTATTTCAAATGAATTTAATGTACATGAGTACTTTTGAGAAATTTCACAGAGATATGATACAGTATTATGTAGGTTTTGTTGGTAATATTTGTCAAGGATGGACCTGTTACTTGAGAGAACTAAGTAAAGACCAGCTTAAAAGTATAAAAATAAACACTTTTCTCAAAAGCCTTTAAGATTGTATTTCAGTCAATGTAGGCGCACACTGTCAGAAGATGCAGTGGCCACAACTCAACAGAGCTCAAAACCCTCAGGCACTTCTCACTTAATGTCTGGTACTTGTGTACAATGCTGAGCATTAAGGGAAAGGATATCTGCTTAAAATTATGAAGCGGGAAAAGGGTTTGGTGTCTTAGTACAAGACCATTGTAAGTCCACAAATACTGGTGGGTCCATTGGGAAAACAAAAGGGATATCAGATTTTGTTTTACATTAATACTGTAATGTCAAACTAGGAATACTTGGATTGCATTAGTATAGCAGTATTTTAAGCACTCATTGATTTTGGCCCACACACAGGGAAGGTGATTGTGAAGTTCTTGGGAAGAAACAATTATATGTTCAGCCAGAAACATTCAGAATTAGAACTTTACATGCTGTTAGACATGGATCATTATTCCATATCTTTATCTATCAGACTCCCTCTGCTGGTACTTGTGTGTATGGTAGCCTCAAGCTACAAAATGCACTGATTCATTTTGTGCTCTACCATGTGATTAATTCTCATGAACCATATTTTACATTATATCCCTCCCTTCTTAGTAAGTGAAAGACATTGGATATATCAATGGTTTATCTCAAAGTGTAAACAACAAGCTTAAGCATAGATTAAACATTCAACTTCATCAATAATGCTACTACATGTTCTAATGTTTGATTTAATTTAAGAATACAAAATGAGGTAAAAGATTTGTTCAGCAATTGAAAATAGCTGTGGATGTTTCCTTTGATTAGGCTATCATTTGACATCAGGTGTTTCATTCAAGATACATTCTTCATCTGAGTTGTTGAATTTGGAATTGGATTCAATGCTCATGAATTGTCTTTTCAAAACTTTGACACATTTTTCATGATGATTTGCTGAACAACAAACATTGAACCATTGATCCTTTCGTTATTGGTCACAACAAATGGCTGAATGTCAGAGGGATTGTTTGCTGTCCAACATGACCATCACGTTTCACAAGCACTTTTGACACTGCATGATATGGCAAATACTGATTCATTTTGTGCTCTGCCATGTGGTTAATTCCTGGGAACTATACTTTTACCCTAAGTTGTGTCTTGGTTTTGACAATTCATTTGTGATCTTCTCAAGTGTTATGTCAGCAACATGTTCCCTCAATGATTGTAGAATTACAATACAGTTGTTGCATAACATAAGATCAGATATAGTTGTAATGTTGAGCTCACTTTGAATATTGTGAAGACCTTGCCATGCATCTGAATCTGTAAATGTTTTTTTGAACATCTTTCCGGTTTCATCATTCAATAGCCATCATGCATTGTTGCAAGTTTAATCCTTTTTTTTAAATTGTTGGATGGTCATTTTTATGAGATCAAGCTTTGTGTCTGTACACCATGCATGTGCCCCTGTTTCTAATTCAGAAATGGAGTGCCTCTTGTACATATCTATAACGGCATCTCTTACAATGCTGTCAACAGAAGGTAAATAATATCTTGTAAAAATCTCATATCTGAGAGCAAAGTTTGCTATTTTCCACCATCAACATTGTCATTGTGAAGTTCTTGAGGGAAAAAAATCCACCAGAGACATTTAGAATTAGAACATTGCACATGCTATTATACATGGATCCGCTTTCCATCAGACTTCTTCAGCTGGTACATGTATGTATGATAGTCTCAAATGGACAAAATGCATAACGCAATATTCAATGCACCACAGTGATATTGCAACTCTTGTAAGGTTTAGAGGATGGCAACAAAGATCATCGCCAATCCTAGAGCTATTAGCCATGATGTTAGGCTGAAGGAAATATGCCTTTATTTCAATAGCAAAATTCAAAACTCGGGAACATTGTGAGATTATTTTTTACTTGATGAAGGAAATATGTCTATTTGGATCAATTATTTGAGCTAAATAGTGATTAAGGAAGTAGGGAGTAGTTATTTGGTACTGCAGAACTTGGGTACTGCTGAAAAAGAGTCATGTCAAAAGCTTCAACATTTCTCTTTTTTCCAGAATATTCCAAGAGTTAGAAAGAAATGAGTATAAAGAGAGAACTTCCATTTACATAATTCCTTATACATTTTCAGAATTTTCCAACACTCCATTGAAATATAGGAATTAGGAGCAGAAATAGGCAAATTCAGCCCTTCAAGCCTGCTTCATCATTCATTCAGATCATGGCTAATCTCTTCCTGATCTCAAATGCACCTTCCTACCTGTTACCCGTACCCCTCTTTCCCTTTTTTAGTTGGAGGTATGTTTACCACTTTCTTGAAACCATCCAATGATTCAGACTCCACTGCAGCAAGTTCCACAAATTCACTACCCTCTGCTACCCTCCTCATCTCAGTTTTAAATTTACCATCTCTCAAGCTACACCTTTGTCCTCTTATTCTAGATTGCCTCATAAGAGGAAACATTTTGTCTACATTTACTTTGTCAATCCCTTTTAAAATTTTATATATCTTGATCAGATCCCCTCTCCTCCTTCTAAACCCCAGCAAGTACAAGCCCAAACTGTTTAATCTCTCCTCATACATCAACACTTTCATCCCCAGAATCAATCTGATGAACTCCCCAGAACTGTCTCCACAAACATTGAAGTAGTTTTCAAATTGTCACTGATGCAATGAAGGGAAATAATAAAAGAATGACTTTGCATAGAGATATGAAAGCAAAGTGTTGGGCTTGATGTTAGGAGTTCAGCAGAAAGAAGGTGCAAATTAACTGCAAAATGTTGGCAATTTTCCATCAGGTATCAAATTCCAGTAAATGGTGGGGTGGGCATTTTGGGAGAGTGTCAGGAGAGGTAAGGGAGAATGAGTCCAAAACAAAGAAGGTTGTAAGTTTTTTGTGTGTCCCAGAAAACTCTGCAGTCATCTTTTAGAGCTCCTTGCCAGCAGCTGCTGTCACCCAAGCAGCTTCCCCATTCAGGTCTTGGTTCACAACAGCTTCATAATGCAATCAAACCTGAATCTACATACGTTCATGCTTTAGGTCTCAACCTCTTGCATAACCCTGGTGGTGGAAAGAGGCAGGTTCTAAGCAATTGAGCAGCTAACCTATTCAATTTTTATTGCTCAGCCACCTGATTTCCATACTGGACAATTAAGTAATATTAATTAACTGTACTACTTTTATCTATGCTTGAACCTGTGGATGTCCTTCCGCTCCAAAAAGATACATTTACTACCCATTCTATAGTAGAATTCACCTGTAAATGGGGGGAGTATTTGCTTCTTCTTGTCCTCATAACAATGCCTGTGTATAAAGCCTGTATATATGCAAGATGATTTCCTGGCCTCATTGTTTGCAGACAGTGATCACAGATCATAAAATACCCCTTAGGAATTATATTTGTACTTCTGCCAAACCACATTATGGAAGGATTTGCATTAACACTACACCTTACACAATATCGAAATATCCCAAGGCACTTTGTAGACAATTAAGTACTCTTTCGATGTGCAGTTACTGGTATAATGTAGAAACTGCTGTCATCAATTTGTACCCAGCGAGGTCCGACAAATAACAATGCGATAATGACTATATAACTGTTCTGATAACGTTGTTTGAGGAATAAATATTGACCAAAATGCAAGAGAAAATTCCCATATTTCACTTTGGAATATTGGTATGGGATCTCTGAGTTTAATGTCCACTCAGAAGAACAGCACCCCCAACAATGCAACACTCAATTTTGCATTGCACATAGATTTTGTGTTTAAGCCTTTGCCGTGGGACTTACAAAGTCCTGTCTCAGTGCAAGAGTGCTACCATTTAAGGCAAGGCTGAAACCTAAGTGTGAACAGAGCAGAATAGGAGCAGAGCTTCATAATCTGGTTTCTAATCTCAATTCAGTGCATGTCAGTTCTGCAGACAGTGTTTGACTGACTGCTTCTTACCATAGTGTGCATCTGGCCATCAAATAGCTAGTGGCTGTCTGAGAGAAAGCATTCAAATACAGCTGAAAATGTGAGAAAATTTCATTGCTGCTGTAAAATAATTTATTTCCTCAATTCTGCCAGAATTTGCATTCCGCCCTGTAACTGTCTGACCTCAATCGCAATTCTCTATATAGAGCTGTAGCCTATAACATGACAATTTCAAGAGATAGAGACCTATACTACTGTTGCCAACTCTAGTATTGCATTAAACTTTATTGGATTAGCAAATGTCATTATTAATTATTGAATAATATATTGTTTGATTAAAATTTAAAGTAATATTATGAAGGATAGAAACAGAAATGTTGCTTGGTGGCATCATGTCTGTATTCTAAATTGGTACAATGTCAACAGTCTGGATGAGATATGACAAAAAAGAATTACTATTTCTGCATTTTAAATGATGTGTATTTGCCACATGCCAAGAAAGCATGTCTTAAGGTAACACTTTGGAATCCTGAGTTACGTTTGAGAAATGGAGGTATAATCCATATAAATTCTGTCACTGGAGATCATAGAATCATAGAGTTTACAGCACGGAAACAGATTCTTCAGCCCAATTTGCCCATGCCATCTAGTTTTTACCGCTAGTATCAATTGCCCACATTTGGCCTATATCCCTCTATACCATCCCAGTAAACCATTTCTGTACTCTTTCCAGTTTAATAATATATTTTCTATAATAGAGTGACCAGAACTGTACACAATAGTCCAAGTGTAGCCTTACTAATGTCTTGTACAATTCCAAAAAGATGTCCTAACTCCTGTATTCTTTTGCCCTTTATGTAATTATGAAAGCTCTTTGATTCTCCTTTGCCTTAACTGCCAAAGCAATTTCATGTCTCCTCTTTGCCCTCCAGATTTCTCTCTTAACTCTACTTTGACAACCTCTAAACTCTTCAAGGGATCCAATTGATCCCAGCTATGTATTAATGTCATATGCCGCCTTCTTTTTGACCAGGGTCTCAATATCACGAGGCATCCAATGTTTCCTCCTTCTACCAGCCTTGCCCTTCTCTCTAAAAAGAATGTGCTTACCCTGAACACTGGTTAACACACTTTTGAAAGCTTCCCACTTACAAAACATTCCTTTGCCTGCCAACAGACTCCCCAATCAGTTTTTGAATGTTCTTGTCTAATGTCTATTGTCACAATGGGTAGTGTCCCTGCCTCTGAGCCAGAAGCTCTGCATTTGAGTCCCACCCTAAGGAGCTAATAGTCAAGGAAGATGCATTTGTAACCCAGCCAGTTAGGTTGAGTGTCAACTTGCAAATTCTTCCAACACCAATGGCTGGTAGTAAGTGTGGGAGAGTCTCCTGGTCAGCCATGATGGAGGAGGAGTGGTGCCCCTCAAACTATAAACCTGTAGCAACAGATTAGCCACTTTTTCCAGGAAAACTCAGCTATGGAAACAGACAAAGGTGTCTCTTAGTACACCTCTTGGTGCAGGAAGAGAAGTGGAATTCTGCCATGTACACTTATGATGCCTTTAAGCACTTCATTATTTCTAACTCGTTGGCTATGATATCGAAGATAAACAGAAATGACAGTTAACTGTATGAAATATATTTCTTAGAATATTCATGTTCTTGTAAGAATTCAGACTCCATTTTGAAAATGCACTCGGAGAACAAGTCAATAAATCTTTAAAAAATGATTTTTTTAAAACACCTTAGGAATGTTCTCACATCTTTCTTTGATATGACTGCTTGAGAAAACCATTCCAGCAGTAATGAAGCAATATCAAACAAACTTAAAGATATGCATACAGCCTACAGTTTCCCAACTCATCTATTGCAATGGCAAATCCCAACAGCATTGACAATACTACCGACTAATGCCTTAACTCATCTGCAACAGGGTATCAAATTAGCTTTAGTCCTAATTATTTAAAGTCTCCAACTGGCTTCAAGCACCGTGAATAACATTTCAGCTGGTTCAACTCTGAGTCTCATGTTACTATAAGCAAATGTTTCTATAAACAAATTTAGTTTTTGTAACACTAGTATTCTCAAATGCGCTGTGCAACTCTAACACACATCAATCAGAGGGCATAATATTTCACAAACAAAAATATATCCTAATTTCAATGTGGACTAGCCTGAAAATAGATTTTATTTTTACTAGCTAGGAAAACCAAAACTAAGTCAAGTTTGATTGATGCAATAAGTTAATTCAACTGAAGTTACAAGGTTAAATCAATTCAGATTACAAGATATTAATGAATGAAACCAATTATCATGCTTTTTACCAGGTGGAGACAAAAGCAAACTTTAAATTAGGTTCAATTCATATTTTATTTGATTTACTCTCAAATTTTTTGTTTATTTTTCAAATTAACAACAGTTTAGTTGATTTTTAAGAGAGTGGCTGGTTCATCAAATTCACTTTTCAATGTTTTAAAAAGTCCAAAAAATGGCATAAAAATGTTTTACTCATAGAAACTGTGGTGAATAACTTATGAATTAAACATTTAAATAAATAACATTGCATGAATTGAACCGACATTAAACAAGACTATACATTTCCTATGGGAGCTATTGGTCTTTGTGACTAGTAAAAATGTTTTTGACATAGGAGAATGGCCTGTCAGGACTAACCCTTATGATGATATAAGTATGATTCTCATGAAGACATCTTTGTGCTGGAATTGTTGCCTCCATTCATGAGGTTAAGAATAAGTATCTATAAGAAAATCTAGACCCCCTTGAAGATTTTTATTGGCCTGTTGCTTACATTTTCTGCATGAATTTTCTGCAAGGAAACTTTCTGATAGATTTATTTGGATATGAGCTTGAAGTATTTTATTAAACCATGGCTGTTAGTGTCCAGAGTTAATGGTGTGAATTTATCATGTGCTCTGATCTGAGTAATGTGTTGCCCATATAATGTGCAAAAAACCTGTTAGACCAGGAAGTGAGAAAACTGGTGGAGAAATGTGAAACTTAAGAGAGTTACTTCAGCAAGCTGTTCGTACTAAATTCTACAATTTTCACCCAGCCATTTATTTGAGTTTTTTCAAATTGGAGTAAAATAACAATGGGATGTATTGAACAAAATTCAATGGTACATTGCCAATTTTGCAGTCATTAAATGATGACTAAGTCTTCAATATGGCAGACCAAAGTGTGTATTCATCACAAGCAGCGATTAAATGTGATGACATTGTATTGTCTTAAGAAAATAAAAAGCTTTCAGGCTCTGTGCCTGAAACAGATGTTTGGAGGTTTGCATGTGCAAATAGAGGGCCTAATAACAAAAGCATCTTGTATTTATACAGTACCTTTTAATGAAGTAAAATGGACCACATCACAGGAATGTTATCAAACAAAACCTGACATCATGCCACATAAGGATACATTATGGCAAGTGGTCAAATTGGCAGTTTTAAAGGAACATCTTGAAAGAAAAGAGAGAGAGCTGGAGAGGCAGATGGGTTCAGGGAGACAATTGAGCTAATAAAGCACTGAAACTTTAAAGCATAAAGCAGCTAAAGACATAATGGAGCGGTTAAAATCAGTAATGTAAGGAGGCCAGAATTGGAAGAGTGCAGATACCTCAGAGTTATAGGGTTGCAGGAGATTACAGATATAATGAGGGGTGAAGGATGAGGATTTTAAAATTGAGATATTGTTGGACAGAGTAACAATGTAGGTTAGCGAGCACAGGCGAGGTGGGCAAATGGAACTCGGTGCAAATTGGGATAAGGGCTGCAGGTTTTGGCAAGTCCAAGTTTACAGAGGATGCACAGAGGCAGGGACATTGGAACTGTCAAGTTTCGAGATAATAAAGTTATGGATGAGGATTTCAACAGTAGATGAACTGACACAGGGGCATCACAAAAGACAAAAAGCCAGCAGTCTTCATGATGAAGCAGATATATGCAGTCTTAAGCTCTTCTAATGGTCAAATAAGCTGCCATGATTGGAAAGAGTTTGATTCAGTCTTTGATTCTGGTTAAGGAGAGAAATGGAATCAGTGGGGAATGGACTTTCTGTCATGGACGGTAGCCAATAGCTTCAATTTTCCAAACATTTAATTAAACAACATTTCTGCTTAACCAGGACTGGATGTTAGGCAAACTTTCTGACAATTTAGAGATCGTGGGAGGGTTGGGCAAAGTAATGTCAAGTTATAGCTGAATGCATTCAGTGTACATGTAGAATCTGAAGTTTTGTTTTCAGATAGTGCCACCCATTTGATACCAATATTGACTCACTCTGAGGCAAGTAACACATTCAAGAACATCGGGTCTACACGCAGCCAAACAGGAAGATAGGTGCTACCTTTTTGACTGCTGCGAGCCACCATTCACGACCTCTGGACCCACTCTGTTCATATATTTGACCTGTTCCTTGATCAGCGCAGCATTACTTTTCTGATCGAGCTTTCCAAGCCACTTCCCCACCTAGTTGCTGTTCTTCAACAGTCAACTTTCTGTCCCAGCCAAATTTACCTGAGTTCTGCTGTCTGTGAAAAGATCAGCCTTCTCTTTAAAGCTTCTCCTCCAGCAAGGTGCCCATCCGCATTCTCCAGCTTGATGACAATGAGGCACCAATCCCATTATCAGGTGCCCAACAGGCCTATCCATTCAGGAACTAGATCGTTCCCTGCTTCCAGTTGGCAATGGGCAAATCCCCAGGCCTTCAATTGTAAAATAACCAAATGTTTGTGTCAGAGTTAAGTAGAACAAATGGAATTTACCACCACTTCTCAAAGTACAAAATCAGGGTTACTGGCTAAATGTGAAAGAGAAATTACCCATGTGTGCATTCATCATTGATAATTAGTGAAATATTTAGCTCAATGTTTTGTGGCATTGAAGTGAAATAAAATTTGAAAATCTTGGAAGGGAGCAGGTGCTTTAAAGTGTACCAAAATTCTACATCAACTGTAATAAAGCACTGAAATTTTAAAGTATTACAATTATCAGGGATTATGAAATTGGTATCCCTCTTCAGACCTTGTAAGGGTTGCTGTCTCCCTGTGTGATCCGTTGTCATTGATGAATGTATAGTATTTGATGAAATGCACAATACATTGCAAATGAGACAGCCCATTACTCATAATGAGCTTATATCTTGAAATGGCAAGAAACAGGGCTGATATTATGGGTTGATACAAATGCATACATGCCCAACCCTGGCAGGTGTTGTGATGGTTGTGTCTGCACAGGATAAACAGCAGTGGCCTGTAGCCAAATGTCCGTGGGTGACCTCAGAGTCACAAATAAGGCTTTCATTCCTCTTTCACTTTGTTATCTTGTTAGCAAATGGATTTGGTACTTGGCATGCTATCAAGTTGAGCAGCTGAATCAGCTGACTTTGGTATATTTTACATTAAGTAGAAAGTATCAGAACAGTCTGAGTGCTCAACAGATTAAGTATTGTAATTGCTGAACAATACTTAATCTGTTGAGTACTCTTGACTGGTTCTCTTGGTTGCTAAATGTCACAAAGCAAGGGCCTTTTTTTTTATTCAACGAATCGTTAACAGAGAGACTTTTTAATGTTGCCTTTGTTATCTTTGTCTGCATTTGTAATCTTTTGCATGCTTATTATGTCAAAGGTCATCCTTGTAGATGTTCTTTCATCAGCTAAAGTATTAACAGTCACTCAAAAGTGCAGAAATGGGATTAACATGAGGCTGCACAGATATAGGTTGAGTCAGCTGAGGGAGATAGCATTAAATGGGGCAGGAAAGCAAGAAACAAATAATAGTAACATCTGCAATTTTTGAGTGTTAATATAAGATGTCAGTCTTGGCTTAGTGGAAGCACTCTATCGCTGTGTCAGGATGCCTTGGGCAAGAATTAAGCGTAACTTAACCAGGTCAGGGAGATGAAGTTTAAATATAGATTAACAACTAAATGGGAGAAACTAGAGGGGCTGAATAGCTGTTTTTATGCAGAAAGCATTGTTGGTTCATGCTCAATTCCAAAAGCTTAAGTATGTAATCTAGGCTGAGAGGTCAGGACAGTAATGAGAGAGTTCTGGTTTTGGGGGCAATATGTTTAGCTGGGTTCTCATTTGCCTTCACAGATGGACATAAAAGATCTTGATATTGTAGTATAACAGTTATCACTGAATTGGTAATCTAGTGAATATGAGTTCCAGTTGGAACTAAGTTTAAAAAAAAATCCAGAACTAAGAAGCTGGTATCATACTCAGAAAAGTGAACAATTAATTCACTTCTGTTCTTTAAGAAAAGAAATCTGGCACCCATGCTCAATGTACACAAACAAGCTGTATTCCTGATATCAAACTCCCAAGATAATTGCAAACAACAGAATTTGGTCATAGAGTCATAGAGGTTTATAGCTTGGAAACAGGTTCTTCAGCCCAACTTGTCCATGCCGTTCAGTTTTTATCACTAAGCTAATCCCAATTGCCCGCATTTGACCCATATCCCTTTATGCCCATTTTGCCTATGTAACTGTCTAAATACCTTTTTAAAAGACAAAATTGTACTGAGCTCTACTACTGCCATTGGCAGCTCATTGCAGACACCCACCAACTTCTGCATGAAAAAATTGCCTCTCTGGACCCTTTGGTATTTCTCCCCTCTCACCTTAAACCTATGCCTTATAGTTTTAGAATGTCCCAATTTTGAGAAAAGGTGTTGACTATCTATGTCTGTGTGCTATCTATGCTGACCTATATCCCTCATTAGTTTATCTCTGTAAGATCACCCTTAAGCCTCCTACAATTCAGGGAAAAAAAATCCAAGTCTATCCAATCTCTCCTTATAACTCAAACCATCAAGTCCTGACAGCATTCTTGTCAATCTTTTCTGCACTCTTTCTAGTTCAATAATATCCTTTCTATAATAGGATGACCAGAATTGTACAAAGCATTCTATAACTCTCCCCAACACCCTACCATTAACTAAATCCTGCTCTGGCTCAATGTACCAAAATGCATTACCTCACATCACTTTAAATTAAATTCCATCTGCCATTCATCAGTCCATTGGCTCAACTAATCAAGATCCCATTGCAATCCTGCATAACCTTCTTCACCGTCCAATACACCATTGATCTTGGTATCATCTTAAAAATTACTAACCATGTTTCCTAAATTCTCATCCAAATCATTAATATAAATGACAAATAATAGTGGACCCAACACCAATCCCTGGTCATGGCTCGAGATTTCCAGAAAGACTGTGGAAATGAATAGGGATGATCTCAAAGCACCCTTGGAAATGTCAAACATACCCACCAATGCATAGAAGTCCCTGGCTTTCAAGCTGCCGCAATAGAGAAGGTTCATTTGAGAATGCACCAAACACATCAACAGCAAAATCAGCAAAAATAAAGGAGGAATCAAAGTAGGAGAGGGCACACAAACCTTCCAACAATTCACCGAGAATCATAGAATCCCTACATTACAGAAGGAGGCTATTCAGTCCAACAAGTCTGCACCTATTCTCCAACAGAGCATGTTACTCGGGCCCATCTCTGTAACCCCGTGCACTTACCCCACTAGTCTCCCTAACCTACATATCTTGCGATATTAAGAGGCAACTTAGCATGGCTAATCCACCTAACCTGCACATCTTTGGACTACGAAGGAAACTGGAGCACCCAAAAGAAACTCACACAGACACAGGGATAAATGCAAACTCTATCTGACTCTTCAAGTGCCACTGGCCAGTCATGTGGCAAAGTCATTAGAACCCATCAAACCAGAGTAGAAGCAAAAACAGAAAATGCTGGAAAATCTCAGCAGGTCTGACAGTATCTGTGGAGAGACAATGGAGCCAACATTTTGAGTCTTGATGATTCTTCATTAGAGCTGGAAGCAAGTGATCCATGATGCTAAGAGACTGCTTAAAACAAACTCTTGATAACTTCCATTCTCTAAAAGGGCATATCACAGTGGAAAACCATTGTTTAATCTGAACAGTCAGGCTCTATCTGCCACAGTTATTCTTAAATCATGTCCATCAGCACAATTGTATTGGTGTGGTCCTTATAATTCAAAAAGCAATAAGGATTTCTCTGATTTGTGAGTTTTTGCTTTAATTCGAGTTCCTGTTTCCCGTAAGAAGCCCAAGCACTTCTCATTCAGAGATGTGCATCAACTCTCCAACATTTAGCTTTATGAAAGCAGAAGCTTGTGGCTGAAAGGGATATTGGATCTTCCACTCGCAACGTAACCATCAAAGCAAATCTCACTTAAACACAATTCTCTGTGGAAAAATAAGCCGTTCCCCTTGTTCCTTTCATTCACTGAGTTATTTGTTTGAGATCAGCTTTCTTCCTTAGGCAAATCTGAAACTGCATAAGCCAGACTGTTGCTAACCAACCTGACTGACTACTTGTCTCCCTTGTCCTGTATTCTCTGTTTTCAGTTCCTGGTAAAGTAATGGGAATAAAAAATGGTACTATTCAGCTTTTGTGCCTGTTCAATCAGATCATGGTTAATTTATACACTGATTTCTTCCAATAATATGCTGGCAGACTTTGTCCTTAAGGTATTTCACAGAAAGATACTCCAACTGTTCTCAATTAAAATTGTAGCCCTCATAGTCATGGGCCTAAGACCCAACAACTGATCCTCATTGTATCAGTTTGACATGAACAGTGAATGATCTTGACAGTCCAGACATGCCCCATTTAACTTTAATGTGCCTCTTCAATGCTGCAACCTGTGTTTTCTTATAAAACCCATGCAAACAGCCCAGTTTATAAAGACAATTCAATCCATAACCAAATTCCATGCCATCAATTCCTCACTGGATGAGATAGGCTAAAATTATCTCAATGTCATTGCAACATCTTTCCTAAAGATCCAACAATTTCTTCCTGAAGAGATTGGGTAACAATTGATATAACAAACAGTGTCCACTGAAAACTCTGTGTGGGTCCTAAGCAAATTTGCAAATATTTTTTTTAGACAGACTGATCAAATCCCTAATGAAAGATTGATCTATAAAACTATCTCCCATTTGGTTGCAACCTACTCGGGGCTTATCAGCAGCACTCTTCTTGGCCACCCACAGGATGTAGATGGTTTCAGTGATTTAAGAAGAAATGTTGTGGGTCGAGGAGGAGCATGACTGTTCCGATAGGCACTATGATCAGCATTCAGCCTACCACAACTTCCTGCAACTCCTCTCCCGACTCAGCAAATCATATCTGAAGGCTGCTATCTGTGAGGTAAGTGACTCAAATTTATAGAATTCGTATAGTGCAGAAAGAACCCACTTGGCCCATTGATCCTGCCAGTAACAATCCCACTCGAGCCCTATCCCCATTACCCTACATACTTACCCTGCTATTTCCTTTGTTACTAAGGGATGATTTAACATGGCCAATCCACCTAATCCACACATCTTTGAAGTATGGGAGAAACCGGAGCCCAAAGGAAATTCATGTAAACATGCATAGAATGTGCAAACTCCACACAGGTAGTCATCCAAAGGCTGGAATTGAATGTGGATCCCTGGCGCTGTGAGACAGCAATGTTAACCACTGTGCCATTATGCCACCCCAGTGAAGTGCATTGCTTCTAGAAGCACAATCGGCTCGAATAACTCTGCCCTGTTACTCCAGCGTGGCCTGGGGATAATTGATTATCAAGCCTCTTGCGGTGTTCAGTCTGGGCCTGAAAACAAGATATATCCCATTGACTCTTTTCTTTTAAAAAGCTACTTCATTTAACAGAAAATTACTTTCATGTTTTGTTTATTAGTGCTCAGGAGATTCGCCCAAGTTTAAACTAATTTTGAAACGGTGAATTTATTCATATATACAGAGCTGGGCTGGGTACAAATGGAATTCTGAAATGAAGACAATTGATAGTCTTTCATAAATGGTTGCTGCTGTCTTTTTGGTCATTTTAAATTGCTCCACTCAAGTAACTAGAGACATCCTGTTTTTAACTGCAATCATTACTTTTCATCGTACTATTGTTATTGGGTATCAGTGATTCAACCACTTTACTGGCAATAAAGAAATTCTTAAAAATGAATAAATGACTACAATCATGACAGGCTTGTAAACACAGGTTGGCATTTAAACTCAATTTCAGGAAAGCGGGAATCATGTTTTCTTTCATCGTTGAGGATTTTCAAAATGAATTTGAAATTATAATTCATTCTAATTGAAGAGATCTGGAATGTTTGCAGATCTTTTGTTGGCTGATTCAGTTATTCACTATTATGTATACCTGCCCCTTTAAGAAAATAAAGTCTCTAGTTTCAGAGAAAACAAAGGCCTTGATTTCACTGTTCCCCCCCCCCCCCCCCACCCACGACCTACACCTAATTACCTGAACTGAACCTAGATTGAGCAATTTGAATAACCTAAATATACCTCTGGCACATGCCTCCATCCTCATTGCTCTTCTTCTTGGCTATGGAAACCTTTTTATAATTTCATTTCTTTGGAGATGTTGCCCCCCGCCCCCACCCCACCAACCCTGCAAAAATATGCTACAGTCTGCAGATGACCCAGATACAAACTCCACCATCCATAACCCTCATCTCCTCAGACCTATCTGCAGGCCAGTTTGCCATCATAGATGGCAGGAAATCTAGAGGCTCTATAAATTGTTTAATGTATATATTGGATCCATACAGAGATGACATTTGTTTCTCTGTGTAACATGTTTTATTCATAGTGCTTTACAATGTCTATGCAATGCCATAGCTCAACTTTTCAGCTCTTTCTACAGCTTTATTTACTCTTCTGAATGCACATCCAGGCTTAATCAATCAAGAACAGTGAGCATCAAAAGTACACCCACTCACATCATTAAATACAAAGCAATTGAAAACTACATATTTCAATATTTGTAAAAATATTGTATTTAAAATTAAACCACACATATGTACAATGAATCATTACGTAGGGTTCATCTTGATCATTTTCTCTAAGAATAGAGATGGAGCGGAATTCTCCTAAGTTCCTGCTAACAGGTTAAATTTTGGGCAGTTGGAGGGGATTGGAAATTAGTAGGAGGTTCAAAAATAGTTTTTTATGTCCGTGTAAATTTACAATGGGGTATCCCCTGATAAACCAAGAAACTCACTGGAGGAGGCGTGAAACTTATTTGCATCCTGTTAATGAGCTGCAGGTGAAGGCCCTAACACATTACCTGTGGGAAAACACATCAATGCAAAACACGTTGCTTGCAAATGTCAGGACTCACCTATTCAATACCTGGTGCTGCCTCCAGAGTTCAGGCTGAAGTCTGATGGCAATCCTGGATCTCAAAACACCACAGAAAAGTGGATAAGAGAATCCAAAGAGCTTCTACAAATACATAAATGGTAAAAGAGTAACAAAGAAGAGAGTTGGGCCTCTTAAGGATCAACAAGGTCATCTATGTGTGGATCCACAAGAGATGGGTGAGATTGTAAATAAATATTTCTCATCAGTATTTACTATTGAGAAAAACATGCTCGTTAGGGAACTTGGGGAAATAAATAGTCTTGAGGAGTGTACATATTACAGAGAAGGAGGCGCTGGAAGTCTTACAGCGCATTAAGATAGATAAATCCCTGGGACCTAATGAAGTGTATCATAGGACAGTGTGGAAGGCTAGAGAGGAAATTGTGGATACCCTAGCCAAGATATTTGAATCATCAATAGTCACAGGTGAAGTGCTTGAAGATTGGAGAGTGCAAATGTTGTGCCTTTGTTTGAAAAGGGCCGCAGGGAAAAGCCTGGGAGCTACAGGGCGTTGAGCCTCACATCTGTGATGAGTAAGTTGTTGGAAGGTATTTTGAGAGACAGGATCTATAGGCATTTATGGACATAAGGACTGATTAGAGACAGTCAGCATGGCTTTGAGTGCAAAATCATGTTTCACAAATTTGATTGAGTTTTTTGAAGGGTAACCACGAAGGTAGATGAGGGTAGTGCAGTTGATGTTGTCTACATGGACTTTAACAAGGCCTTTGACAAAGTCCCGCATGGAAAGTTGTTGCATAAGGGTAAATCTCATGGGATCCAAGGTGAGGTATCTAAATGGGTACAAAATTGGCTTCTTGGCAGAAGCCAGAGGGGATTGTAGAGGGTTGTTTTTCAAACTGGAGTCCTGTGAGCAGCAGTGTGCCTCAGGGATCAGTGCTGGGTCCACTGTTATTTATCATTTATATTAATGATTTGGATGAGAATATAGGAGGCATGGTTAGTAAGTTTGCAGATGAAACCAAGATTGGTGGCATAGTGGACAGTGAAGAAAGTTATCACCAACTGCAAAGGGATCTTGATCAACTGGGCCAATAGCCTGACGAATGGCAGATGGAGTATAATTTAGTCAAATGTGAGATGGTGCATTTTGGTACATAGAACCAGGGTAGGACTTACTCAGTTAATGATAGGGCATTGGGGAGAGTTACAGATCAAAGAGATCTAAAGGTACATGTT
The DNA here is from genome assembly GCA_024679065.1 of Sphyrna mokarran. Lineage (NCBI taxonomy): Eukaryota > Metazoa > Chordata > Chondrichthyes > Carcharhiniformes > Carcharhinidae > Sphyrna > Sphyrna mokarran. The sequence continues at coordinate 98,201,692 of JAGIQG010000005.1, forward strand.
CATAGCTCTGTGAAAGTGGAGACAGAGTGGTGAAGAAGGCATTTGACATGCTTGGTTTCATTGATTAGAATATTGAATACAGGAAATGGGACATCTTGTTGAAGTTTTACAAGACATTGGTAAGGCCAGACTTGGAATACTGTGTGCAGTCCTGGTCACCCTATTATGGAAAGGGTATTATTAAACTAGAAACAGTACAGAAAAGATTTACGAAGATGGTACTGAGACTTGATGGTTTGGGTTATAAGGAGAGGTTGGATAGACTGGGACTTTTTCTCTGGAGCATAGGAGGCTGAGGGGTAATCTTATACACGTCTATAAAATAATGAGGGGCAATATTAGTTAGACAATCAATATCTTTTCCCAAAAGTAGGGGAGTCTAAAACTAGAGGGCATATCTTTAAGGTGAGAGGGACAATTTTTTCACACAGGGTAGCGAGTGTCTGGAACAAGCTGACAGAGGTAGTAATAGAGGCGAGTGCAATGTTGTCTTTTAAAAAGCATTTAGGTAGTTACAAAGGTAAGATGGGTATAGACGGATATGGGCCAAATGCAGGCAATTGAGATTGGGTTTTAAAAAAAGGTGGCTTAGTCAAGTTGGGTTGAAGGGCCTGTTTCCATGCTATAAACCTTTATAACTCTAAGAGGGACAAGTACAGATCCAGTTTCAGTGCCCTAAATGGGATTCATCTTCCAGCCTCAGAATGTTCTTGGAGATCCACTTTCACTTCCAGAGACCCAGCTTCTTTTTTTGATAGTCTTTGATGAATGAATGAAGTTGGATGCCTTTTCAAGATAGCACCTTGGTAGAATGGCCGATGGACTATGAGGCCCACCCAACACAGAATACAACACAAAAATATCCATGATTAATAAGGTGAGGGTTAGAAGACCATGTGTTCTCTCGTGTGTCTTCACTGTAGGAAACACTTCATGATCATGCCCCAACACGGGACTTAGTCCACTGATGGAAAAATTCCATACAAAGCCTTTGAGATCTGAAGGTGACTGCTGATACTGCCAAGAGCTAAGAGTTTAAAATTATAAATATTATAAAGTTTTATTTATTCTTCAGTGTCTCAAGTAGGCTCACGTTAACACTACAATGAAATCACTCCGAAAATCCTCGAATCGTCACTTTCCGGTGCCTGTTCACATACACAGAGGGGGAATTTATCATGGCCAATGCACCTAACCAGCACATCTTTCAGACTGTGGGAGGAAACCGGAGCATCCGGAGAATACCCACGCAGACACAGGGTGAACATGCAGACTCTGCACAGACAGTGACCCGAACCAGGAATTGAACCCAAATTCCTGGCACTGTGAGGCATCAATGCTAACCACTGTGCCACCGAGTTGCCCTCCATTTATTAGAAAAAAAAATGATATTTTCATTATCGCGTTCTCAAGATATCTTAGCCTGCTCAGTATCAAGAGTTTCACCTTCCAAATTGTGTTAACCTCCAGCAAATAAGCATTGGCAACAAGCAGCCATTTAATCTGCTTTGGTACAGATGGATTTTTTTTTATTTACAGGGTGGATATCAATGGCTGAATCATACCCATTCCTACATGCCCTTCAGAAGGTGGTAGTGAGCTGCCTTCTTGAACCGCTGCAGTGCCTCAGGGGGGTATAGATACATCTACAGTGCTGTTAGGGAGGGAGTTCCAGGATTTCAACCCAAAGACACTAAAGAAACAGTGATATATTTCCAAGTCAGGATGGTGAGTGTTTTGGAGAGAAACTTGGATGTGTTGGTGTTCACAGTTATCTGCTGCTCCTATCCTTGTAGGTGGCAATGTTTGTGAGTGTGGAAGTGCAGATTAAGGAACCTTGGTAAATTATTGCAGTTATTTTGTAGATCGTACACATAGCTACTACATCCAAGACTCTGGATGGAATTCTTCCATCTGTGGACTAAATTCCATGATGGGGGCAGGAACATGACATGTTTCCCTGCTGTGGGGGCTGGCAAGAGAACACACTGTGTCTTTTGACCCCCACTTTATTAATCATGCAAATGGGTTTTTTGTGTTGTATTCTGTGTTGGGACAGGCTTGATGGTCCTTCAGCCATTGGTGGTGAGGGTACTTTATCCTGGATTGTGTCAAGGTTTTTGAGAGTTGCTGGACCTGCACTCATCTAGGCAAACCAAGAGTATTCATTACTCCTGACTTTTGCCTTTTAGATGGTGGACAGGTTGTGTGTGGGTGTGGGTGTGTGTGTATGAGTTACTGGCTACGGGATTCCGAGCCTTTGATTTGTTCTGGTAGCTACAATATTTATGTGGCTAGTGCAGTCAATTTCTGGTCAATGGTAATTTCTAGATGTTAATAGTGGGGGATTCGCAATGGTAATGCCGTTGAATGTCATTGAACTGCTGTGAGTTTGTGGTCATGATTTGGCCTTTTTAAGCAAACCTGAACTCCGAAATCAAGCACCTGTTTGATTTTCAAGGTGCATTTTACATCGTGCCTTATGATTTTAGTTTGCTTTCGCTCTGACATTCTTATTGGTTATCTTAAGAGTAATAGCTTAAAAATGGTCAGTGCTCACAAAAAATCAAAAATTTAGGTGGTATCTTTCCAGTCAGCAAGTATGGAGTGGATCGATATGTGCGAAGTAGAATATGAATGGATTGTTCAAATGTTTTCCCCTCCAACATACTTGCTCTCAGACTGTCCTTTATCACCCTGTTGAATCGTTCACACCACTATTCAGTTGTGAGCTTTAGTGGGTTATCAGATAGTGATGAATTCAGTAATTTGCTAGAAACTCTGTGAACTGACTGGAAATAAACTGCTGTTTGGTGTCTGTCTGTCTATCACTGTCTGCAGCGATACTTTCTAGCAAAGCACATTTTGCAAACAAATGGTCTAAAATATCAATGACTGAAGTGATGGTTATGGAATTTATTGTAGTGATTTCTGGCCATTTCCTATGTAGGTCCTGAACATCTTTGCTTATTGATTCTTTAGGACTGCTTGGTTTTCTCTAAAATACAAATTGGGAGTTGTTGCCATAGTTTTGTTGGGCGTGGGGTTGTTTGTGAAAATATTAAACAAATATTTTTGAATTTTCTGACTGGAAATCTTAATAGTTATTTTTAAAGATGAAAACCTTATTCCAATGACTTGGGATAATAGCTAAAATGGCTGCACATTTGCAGCATTGTACCTTTTATATACCAGTGCTATTGAAATGGGGACAAGTTGATTGCAATGCTGCATCATGAATTATTGCCTTGAAAGAGATGAATGGGGTTGATTGCATTAGCAGAACTGCCTGTCAATCATTTGGATAATGGGACACTATCTGAGGGAGGAATTCCCAAACATGATCTAATCAAGATAACTGAAATACAGAAACCATGAACATATTTGGGCTGTTGGAGTGAGAAAGTCATGAAAGAAGCCAACCCTTTGTGTGTTGGAGGACCATAACAGGAACAAACAATTGAGATGCCAAAGAAACATAACCCTGAATGGGTTCCTTCCTTGCCCCTCCAATAATACTTACCCCCCAACTGCACTCCCTTCTCTCTCTTTCTCAAATCAGTTAGCATATTTTAAAGCCACTCTGCTGACTTTTGCTACCTAAATGTTGCAGAGACTTAAGAAGGAACCCAACTCAGTGCTGCACAATCACCACACTTCCACACCTCCTTCCCACAGCAGAAGGTATAACTCTGCCCCTTGTAATAATAATAAGCTTTGAATTACATATAGACATATTGAACTATTAAATAAGGAGATTTTTGTAAAGGCCATACAAACCAATGATGGCTGAGAATATAATTCAGTGACTGTCTGGAAAGTTCCTGTGTGGATTATATTCAATCCTGAGAGACAATGGCATATCACGCACTTTATCAGGCAAAAACATTTTAAATGATGAAATAGACTGAATTGCAATCTCCTGTGGAGATAATGAAAGCTGACTATTACCTCAGCAGGAATCATATTCTTTCATTAAAACCCAGATCTGTCTGTAGTTTTCCCCGTCTAGGAATACACAAAAAAGGGATCAAAAAGCAACTGCAATCCTGGTCTTGGTGGACTAGTCTGTAGTTGTAGTTCCAATGTGCTAGTGTGTGCTGTGATAATCACAACTAAAGAATATCCTAGGTACCTATGCTCTGACAGGTACAAAGTCTTGCTCCCTCTCTGATTGTTAGAACCAGTCAAGTCAGCAAAACCATAATTGAAAATAAAGCAGGGCAACTCCTTTCAGTTAACCTTTAGAACCAAAGAATCTCCAAACCAACTGCTCAACTGCCAAAGTCAATGCAACTAAAATCACAGATCTTAATGGCTGTAACATTTAATATCTACTCCTCAGACAAGTCAAAGACAGATCAGTATACAGTTTTTACATTTAGTTTTGGACTCACTTTTAATCACATCCACCTCATTTCTCTTCTTTAAAAAAAGTATGAAATTCTTGACCTCCAGCCAATCAATATGAGGGAAAATTGAATCTCCCGTAGTTAACCCAGGGTGAGCTTGTTTGGGATTGTGCCAGAGGAATGTGTAATGTCTGGCCATAGAGTTAATGTTTGGACTGCACCAGATGAATGGTTTATGACTCAATCATAACAGCAATGTTTTAACATGACACTGAAAGATTCCACAACTGTCGACTCATATTTTACTGAAATCTGATGCTATTGTGAAGACTTCTATGTATCCATTTCTTTGCTGGTCTCTTTGAGTACAGTACATCCTCACTTTGGGAGCTATAGAGAAGAAAAGCACAAAGAAGTGCTTTATACAGAATGTCTGTTAATGATGGACATATAAACATCCCAGTTATGTTAGTGAGTTATGGAGAGAGGTAATTTTAAACACTGATGCAGTGAGGGGTAATTGCATCTGATGCATTATGCTGTGTGAAATCTCCTCCATGGTTAATCTGAAATGTGCTATTGCTGACTATGCAATATACTGTCATTTACATACATTTTATCTCGCTATAAAATAAGTTTTTTTTAACGTTATAATTACAGATTGTAATTTCTGTAAGCATTTGATTTCTCTGAGTTAAAATAAAGTATCAAAAAGGATAGATATGGATAGCATTCATTATATTTATCATCCAGAAGAGGGGCGCATTTCAGAGGAAGCACAGACAATATTGAGCAACAGTCACAATTCAGATCACTGCGATTTAACCTTGTGGAAATATTTCAATCCTCTTGCGTTGACCAATTCCGGCAAGCACATGCATTGCTTGAACTTCAGTCAGAAATAACAAAGTATTGTATTAATGACAGCACAGTAGCACAGTGGTTTGCAGTTTTGCCTCACAACTCCAGGGACTGTGTTTGAGTCCTGGCTTGGGTCAATTTGTGGAGTTTGCACATTCTCTCTGTGTCTGGATGTGCATTCCCTCTGGGTGCTCTGGTTTCTTACCACAGTCCAAAGATGTGTAGGTGAAGTAGATTGGCCATACTAAATTAGTGTCAGCAGAACTAACTAAGGTAAATGTATTGGGTTATGGGGATAGGAGCTGGATGGGTGTGTAGTTGGTGCAGACTCAACAGGCCAAATGACCCTCTTCTGCATTGCAGGATTCTAGTGATTATTTTCAGCAGTGTTTCACACATGCATCATTGTGAATACTAAATCCTGTTGTTGTTATTGGTATAACACTCCATCATTACCTGCTCTGAGAGAAGAGAGGCAAAATAGGATTGACTTATGCTTTTACCTCTGCATAAATGTTTAGACAGAACAGAGCTCGATGTGTTTGCACCCTGTACAGAATATTGCCCGTTGATATTTGGAATCCAGTGGATTTTTCATGTTCACTAAAATTAAAACCACAAAGAAATTCCAATGGCCTAGCTGGGAATAATTCCAACTTCATGTTAAACTCGATAAAGCTCACTTTGAGATATTGCAATCATTCCACAATTGTTCCAAATCTGCTCCTTCAGGACCACCTCATACTGTTCTTGATAAAGCAAATCAAATTGAAATCAATTCCTTCAAACTGTAGCTATTTTATAAACTCTGTATCAAAATTATTCACTGTGGCAAACCATTTTATGACAGAAAATAATATTTTGGGTAGAAATTGTCCCATTGGGAAGGCACAGCATGGGTTCATGAAAGGCAGTTTATGCTTAGCTAATTTACTGGAATTCTTTGAGGACATTACCAACACGATGGACAATGGGGAGCTGGTGGATGTCATGTATCTGGATTTCCACAAGGCTTTCGACAGAAGGTGCTGCACCAAAGACTGCTGCCTAAGATAAAAGTGCACAATGTTACGGGTAATGTTTCAGCATAGATAGAGGATTAGATAACCAACAGAAAGCAAAGAGTGGAGGCAAATGGATGTTTTTCCTGGTTGGCAATCAGTGACTAGTGATGTGCCTCAGAGATCAGTGTTGGGACTGCAATTGTTTACAATTTACATAGATGATTTGGAGTTGGGGACCAAGTGTAATGTGTCAATGTTTACAGATGACATGAAGATGAGTTTTAGAGGAAAGTGTGCAGAGGACACTGAAAATCTACAAAGGGATATAGATCGTTTAGGTGAGTAGGCGAGGGTCTGGCAGATAGAGTACAACGTTGATAAATGTGAGGTCATCCATTTCAGTAGGAATAACAGCAAAATGGACTACTATTTAAATGGTAAAAAAATCGCAACATGCTGCTGAGCAGCGGGACCTGGTGCATGAATTGTAAAAAGTTGTTTCGCAGATGCAGCAGGTAATTAAGAAACAATTGGAATTTTGTCCTTCATTGCTAAAGGGATGGAATTTAAAAACAGTGAAGTTATGTTGCAGCTGCATAAGGTTCTGGTGAGGCCACACCTGTAATATTGTGTACAGTTTTGCCCTCCTTTACTTGAGAAAGGATATACTGGCACTGGAAGCGGTGCAGAAGAGATTCACTAGGTTGATTCTGGAATTGAGAGGATCAGCTTACGAGGAGAGACTGAGTAGACTGGGACTATACTCTTTCAAATTCATAGAACATAGAACATTACAGCGCAGTACAGGCCCTTCGGCCCTCGATGTTGCACTGGCCAGTGGACCCTCGAACCTAAACTATTCCAATATCATCCATATGCCTATCCACCGACCATTTGAATGCCCCCAAAGTAGGCGAGTCCACAACTGCTGCAGGCAGGGCATTCCACGCCCTCACCACCCTCTGTGTAAAAAACCTGCCTCTGACATCCGTCCTATAACTACCACCTCTTAATTTAAAGTTATGTCCCCTCGTGTTGGTCATCACCATCCAAGGAAAAAGGCTCTCACTATCCACCCTATCCAGTCCTTTGATCATCTTATACGCCTCAAATAGGTCACCGCGTAACCTTTTTCTCTCTAATGAAAATAACCTCAGGTCCCTCAGCCTTTCCTCTTAACAACTTTATCAACCTGGGTGCCAACTTTCGAAGAGCTATGTACTTGTACCCCAAGATCCCTCTGCTCGACAACACTATTAAGGGTCCTTCCATTAGCCCTATATTTCATACGCCTGTTCTTCCTACCAAAGTGAATCACCTCACACTTATCCATATTGAATTCCATTTGCCACCTCACGGCCCAGCTCTGCAACCTATCTATGTCCCTCTGCAAACTGTAACATCCATCCTCGCTGTCTACAACTCCCCCCACTTTGGTATCGTCAGCAAATTTACTAATCCAACCCTCTGCACCCTCATCTAGGTCATTTATAAAAATGACGAACAGCAGTGGCCCCAAAATAGATCCTTGAGGTACACCACTTGTAACTGCACTCCAGGTTGAATATTTCCCATCAACCACCACCCTCTGTCTTCTATCAGCAAGCCAGAAGAATGAGGGAAGGTCTTGTATGTAAAATTATAAAGGGGATAGATAAAAGCAGGGAGGTTATTTCCACTGGCAGTGAAAGTAGAACTAGGGACATGCCCTCAAAATAAGGGGGAGCAGATTTGCAACGTAGGTGAGGAAGAATTTTTTTACCCAGAGGGTTGTGAATCTGTGGAACTCACTGCCCAGTGAAGTAATTAATGCTATCTCGTTGAATATTTTTAAGGTAAGCAAAGATAGATTTTTGAACAGCAAAGGAATTAAGAGTTATGGTGAGCGAGTAGGTATATGGAAGTGAATCCACCAAAAGATCAGCTGTGATGTTATTGAATGGTGGAGCAGGCTGAAGGGGCCAGATGGCCTGTCCCTGCACCTTGTTTTTATGTTCTCGTGTTCTTCAATTCAAAACTGAATTGACTTAGAATCTTTGCTTAGAAATGTAATCATACTCAGAAGTGAGTGCAGGGAATGTTGTAGGCCATCGCATGTTGCCCTAGATAGGACCAAATCATGAGCCAGGCATGCTGTCAGTGCGACCTGTGATATTATTGTCCACCTCTTCTGGGAACTCAGATAATCTCTGATGCCACTTAAAAGTAGTCAGCAACTCTTAAAGGGAAGGTGTAATTCTGGCCATGGATACCAGAAAAACTCTTGTAAGGAAAGAAAAGGCTGCTCGACCTGAAGTTCGTAGATTCACTGACACAATCAAATCTTTTAATCATCTTACGAATTTCAATTCTCAATATTCAAATCTACGAGACTATGCTACTTAAGCTGTCGTCATAATTGAATTTTTTTAAGCTCTGGTATAATTCTGATGATTTTACACTACATACTATTTAAGGCCACTGTATTGGCCGGAATTCTCTGACCTTTCCCACAGCTGGGATTCTCCAGTCCTGCTGCAGTGGATGGAGGTTTGGCTGAGTGCCAAGTTCTCCATTCTTGCTGGCAGCAGGGGAGAGGTGAACAAGATTGATGAATCCCACCCATCCTTCCTGAGGTACTATTGCGCAGAGCTGAATACAGTACTCCAGAAGGTGCCTAACGTACAGAGGCAATGAGGGTCCAATCTGTGACAGCTAAAGAAGGAAATACAGGAAGGGACTAACATTGAATGTATTCCTTCACTCTATATATTATGATTGTAAAACATGTGTGTCTCCTAACATGGAGTCCAATGCAGCAAACTTGAATAAGTCTATGGTATAAATTTGGGGACCACAGATTCTGTAGAATCTACTGGCAGAGTTGGCTGTATCTTGGTTTGAAGTCCAGTGCGACAATGACACAACTCTATCATCGAATCCTTGGTGAAACACGGATGTCTTACTCCTCAGTGAAAACAGGTGTGAATAGTACTCTGAGAATATGCCACGGGTATGGCCTCCCATGCAAGCTTTTATTCCTCCTCTTCTTTACTACTGGTTTCATGTAAGCAGCTGTTGTGTGATAAGCTCGAAAACAAAGAAACCCTCCACTGAGTAGGCAAAGAAGGGGAGCCGAGGGCAGGAAGAGAGAAAGGGAAGAGAGGAAATCTTTCCTTCTATTTTGAGCACCAAACCTACAGTTACTCTTTAGCCCCACTCTAAACTTCAACATCTAATGCCCCAGTTCCTGGTCGTATTCATTTCCCCCTCTCAATTCCTCCACTCAATCCCCTTCCTCCTCATCCTTATTTACATCAGTTTGTTCACACTCTGTGATCTATTTCATCCTCCCTCTCATTATCCCAATATCCAATGACATCAATTTCCAAACGCTGCAAGTGGGGAGGTTTCCTGTGACATTCAGCTCACTGGCAGATGGATGACATGGATGACATGATCAGGCCAGAGAGTTTTCTGCAGTATGACCCATAAAGGCCACATGGAGCTGGCCCCTTTAAATTATTGCCAAGATGTGGCTGTATGAAAGAATGTAAAGGGGCTATGCTGTTTAATAAATCACCATTGCACCCTGAAAAGCATTGGTGGCATGGTAAAGTTAAAAGATCACATTCCCCTGAGCTACCAGCAATAGTGCTTAGGAGATTTATGTCCTATTCTGGGAGATACCCAAGCAATCTGAAAGTGCTGGCTGTCCCAGGTCTAAAACTATTTAACCATATTCAAGCAACCTAATGTTGCCATGATAACAATAAATTTTTTGATTCTTTCTTTCTTCAGGATCACAGTCTTGCAATCTCACCAGCACTCAAAAGACCCTGGCTGTATTTATGGGGTAGGCAAGACAGATGATGCACCTTATACCACCTGTAAATGGAGATACCATTGATGTGTCAGGATAGTGGAGTGAACAGGTTAAACTGGAGAGATACCTGGATAAGACAAATGACCCCTTCAGATCATTTATGACATCATTTTGTCTTAATAATCATTAACAGGTTTGATTCCCATGTTCAGTTGCTTGACATACTTACAAAAATAATTAATGGTGTTTTGTCTCTGCATTAAAAAAACCTTGATAAACCATTATCATTAATTTTCAAATACGAAAGACAATTCCATATATCACAGTAAACATGATGCTCGCGCTTTCGCTTGCATTTTCTTTGAGATACTTTACCATGGAAATAAAGTTGATTTAAAAACTCTTACAGACCATCAGAGTTCTTTCTTTAAAGTTGGCTATTTCAAGGTTTGCACTGGCTTTGAATTCTAGGATTTACACAGCCCTTCCCACTGCCCCTCAGCTATCTTCCAAATGGTCACACTGATGGATATTTTTACAGTGCACACAACGTATGTATTTTTGCATATTATTTCATTGAAAACTGCATTTTAGTCAAATTTCTCCAAATCATTTCAGAAATAGAACTTCTTCACTGCATGCACAGGCTATAATGCAGTTAGATTTTCTGTACGGGTCCAAAATCTAACATAATATAATCTTTTATAAGTTTGTTTTTGTTTCAAAGAACAGGACAGGCTGAAATTCAATATGGAACTGTTTATTACCCCTCTGATAGTCCAAAGATTCACTATATTTAGTTCATATAGGACATATACTGTATAATAGGCTGTTAGTTTCAATTACATTCACACCCATACATGCACAGATAGATAGACAGACCATTGTGAATCCTTTCAAACTTCAATGACAATGTAAAAGAAGCCTACAGAGCTGCTGGTCTGTGGAGCTTTCATGCAGTGGAAATTCCATCCACTTTTTTTCTCTCTCTTCTTATCCCTAGGATACTCCCATCCATCAGAAACCAAAGACAACCATCAGGCCTCTTAACTGTCAAATCTTGTTAAATCTTTTTTTCCCTTAAAAAAAAAAACGACTTAGTCTGAAGGTCAGAAAGAACATTCATTCTGGGACTGTAAGTTAGCTAATTGAAGCTAACTCCTGATCTAAAAAAAAGATTTTCTGTGACTTGCCTGTCTGGATGAGCGCACGTCAATAGAACAAAAGACTCCATTACGTATTGCTGTATCACAGTAAAGTGCACAGAATGTGAGTTTGTGTGGTGAGTGAATGATGAGCCAAGTGTTAAGCAGACACTGTTGCCAGTCTGGAAAGCAAACAGTAGCAGACAATTGTCCACAGTAGTAATATATGCTCCATTTTGCATTAATGGCACATCGTTCATAAGTAAAATTGAAATGGTATTTTTTCTGGAGATCTATGGTGCCTCTCCATAATTCATCAGACCAGCAGGAAATTACATGGTTCATGTGGAGTTTTATTGGACAATTAACTTTATAGCAAAACATGTAAGTCTAAGTGGAGGCCTCAGCCCTCTGTGTTAATTCCTTTGTGTACTGTATTTCACTGTTTAATCACACAATCCTTAGCTGGACGGGTCAATAAACTCAATAACGCAACTCTGAAAAGGGGTGAGACTCAGTTTCTCTTTTAGGGATATTGCTTTTCAGGAATAGCTTATTAAGGTATCCTTATATTCTGAAGGATGCAGGAACATTGCTTCCATTAGTTCAGTCGAAATTTTGTGCCCATGCTAACCATACCTTGTGGCTGTATTGCAAAAAAAGCACAAAGTCTGTCACTATTCATCAGGGTATAAATGGAAATTTTGAACATTAATCTCTTACGAGATAACAGAATTACTACCCCACAACATTAAGGTAACCCTGATTTGATTGTTGAAAGCATAACTCAAATTCATGGCACTTTCTCTGAAAATCTATAAAGAATATGAAAAATAGTAAGTTATTTGCCTGTAGCATGTTCCAAAATGTTTCAATACCTCATTGGAATTTGATTTTTTTAAACAAGGAGGGTCAGATTTAGGATTTGTAATATCTCAATCTGTTGTGAATGCTCTGCACCTTTCTTTATTGGACCAGTTGTCTTCATCTAAGTCTACAATAATATATAAACTGCCTCTGCCACAGATCCTAGCATAATGGGATTATCACCACTCTTTATATTGATTAATGAGGGTCATTACAGATAACCTATTTAAGGTGATGAATGACACTCCCTTCATTTCACAGTACTATATAAAGGTCATATTGTTTCCTCTACTTAAAAATGAGAGAAAAAAATAGTCTTTACACAAATTGTTAATTGGAGTATATTTCAGCTGCGTGTTCTGTGTGCTGCGTCTGCCCAGGTGCACTTTTTTAAACAAAACATTTTAGAAAAATGAGATGAAAAGATGAGATGCATTTAAACATAAAAGCAATTCACGAGTGCACATAAAACATGCCAGAACATGATCATTTTCTAAAAGCAGAAATTGATGTTCAAGTGAAGTCTGTAGTAAGTGCAAGTCACCCATGTAGGAATCAAGAATTTATGCCAAGCTGACCTGAAAATGTAATTTTTACAAATATCTTCTGCTTCAATGGAAGAAAGGTACAGCGCACATGGGAGATTGTGCTTAAAGGTAGTACAGAAATTATGAACCATCGTGAAAGTCTTCCAGAATCTGTAAGAAAGAGAAATTAGGAGGAATTAGAGTAAACTAACCTTCGGAAAATAAAATGATTCTTCAGATTGGTGAAAGTGTAGTTTGTACACCATTGGTGATAATAAATCCAATTCTGAAAACAAAAATCCTGGAAATGTACAGCTGTTCAATTAGCATTTGAAAGCAAAAAATACGTTGAGACCAAACCTCTTTCAGGACTCAGACATGACTTCAGATGAAAGGCCCCAATTGAAACGTTAACCAATCAGTTTCCTTCAGCTTCTGGTTTGACCTGTTGGGCACTTCCAGCATCTGCAAGTGTTTATGTCAATGGGATATTTCTTCCCACTGCAAAGCTACTTAATATTGTTATGCCACACAATCTGCAATACAAATGATCCAGAATTTACCTGCGCATCTACAAGAGCTCTCAAACTTTGCAGTTAGTGGAGCAGTTTTGACATATAGTAACCGTCATAATGTAAGTGAATTCAACAGCAAACTTGCACACAGCAATATCTTGCAAACAGGGTTGTGTTTTTGGATGAGAGATGAATGTTGCGCAGTCCACTAGGAGAACCTGACAATTTTCATAGAGTACCAGGGAATATGTTGTATACACCTGAGAGAATGTAGGAGCATCATTTGATATCTCAAACTAGTATCCCTGGCAGCATGCTGCATTCCATGCCAGCCTATATCATGTGTTGAAATCTCTGAGGTTGGTCTTGAACCTATGACCTTACTCAAAGCTTGGAGTGCTATTACTGAGCCAAGACCGACATCAATTTACTAAATTACCAACCAGGTCAAAAGGTAATACTTCACTTCTGATTTAATTTTCTGAGTTATTTTACTCCGCAACCTGGAAGCTAATTTCCTACATTACAAAACTGACCACACTTCAAAAGTATTTCATTGGTTGTAAAACATTCTGGATTGATGTCACGAAAAGCACTATATCAATTTAAGTCTTTCCTTCTTTAATCTAAAAATGGTTGAAACTAATATTTCATCTTACCAATGATGTTTTCTTTACCCTCTTTCCCCGCCTTTCCATTTACACATTTTCCCTGGCTTTTGAATTTGCTTTAAAGCCATTAATCTCTGCTATCTTCTAGTTCTGATGAAAGGTTCAGGACCTGAAATTTCAAATGTGTTCCCTGTATTTACTCACTCCAATGATGCTGTCTGACCTGTTAAGTGTTCCCAGTATTATCTCTTAGATTTTCTACCATTCACAGTATTCTGCTTAAGTTGAAACCATTGTTATGTGGCTAACTAAATTCCCATCAGTCAGAAAGAAACAAATTAAATCAAAATATGAAGATAACAGTAAACTCACTGTTTGAATGTTTCAAATATTTAATTTTAATTAGTCTTAAGTTTAGCTATAATGTATTGTGAAATAAACCTAACGGGCTGGATGAAAATACATACCAACAATGCAGAGACAAACTCAAGAACTATAGCAATAACACAGAAACAGAGGAACATAGGAATTAGAAGCAAAAGTTATCAAATTTAGCTCTTTAAGCCTGTTCTGCCATTCAATCAGATCGTGTCTAATCTCTCCCTGGTTTCAAATCCACCTCCCCATCTGTTCCCCATATCCCCTTATCTCTTTTTTATTAGAAATCTATCTATCTTCTTCTGGAAGCCATTCAATGGTTTAGCCTCCATCGCACCATGGAGCAGCAAGTTCTACAAATTCACCCCCTCATTTCAGTTTTAAATCTATCGCCTCTCAAGCAAAACCTGTGCCTTCTTGTTCCACATTGCCCCATAAGAGGAAACATTTGGTCTACATTTACTTTATTAAGCCCTTTTAAAATTTTATATACCTCAGTTGTTTTTCAAACTGAAGGCCTGTGACCAGCAGTGTGCTTCAGGGATCAGTGCTAGCTCCTCTGTTATTCGTCATTTATATTAATGATTTGGATAGAATACGAGGGCATGATTAGTAAGTTTGCAGATGACACTAAGATTGGTGGCATTATAGACAGTGAAGAAAGTTAGCTCCAATTTCAACAGGATCTTGATCAATCGGGCCAGTGGGCTGATGAATGGCAGATGGAGTTTAATTTAGACAAATAAGAGGTGATGCATTTTGGTAGATTGAACAAGGACAAGACTTACTCAGTTAATGGTAGGGCATTGGGGAGACAAAGTGATCTACGGGTATATGTTCGTGGAGTCATAAACGGACAGAATGGTGAAGAAGGCATTCAGCATGCTTGGTTTCATTGGTCAGAACATTGAATGCAGGAGTTGGGACATCTTGTTAAAGTTGTACAAGACATTGGTAAGGCCACATTTGGAATACAGTGTGCAATTCTGGTCACCCTATTATAAAAAGGATATTATTAAACTAGCAACAGTGCAGAAAAGATTTACTAGGATGCTACCATGACTTGATGGATTGGGTTATAAGAAGAGGCTCAATAGATTGGGACTTTTTTCTCTGGAGCTTAGGAGGTTGAGAGGTGACCTCATGGAGGTCTATAAAATAATGAGAGGCGTAGACAAGATAGATAGTCAATATATTTTCCTAAATGTAGGGAAATCTAAAACTAAAGGGCATAGGTTTAAGGTGAGAGGGGAGAGAGACAAAAGTGTTCAGAGTAGGCAATTTTTTCGCACAGAGGGTAGTGAATGTCTGGAATAGGCTGCCAGAGGTAGTATAGAGGCAGGTACAATTTTATCTTTTAAGAAGAATTTAGACGGTTACATGAGTATGATGGCTATAGAGGGATGTGGGCCAAATGCAGGTAATTGAATTAGCTTAAGGGTTTTAAAAAAAGAGTAGCATGAATAAGTTGGGCCAAAGGGCCTGTTTCCATGCTGTCAATCTCTATGACTTAGTTAAATCCCCACTCACCAAACTCCAGCAAGTATAAGCCCTCTTTATACGCCAACACTTCCATCTCTGGAATCAATCTGATGGACCTTTTCTGAACTGCCTGCAATGACACCACATCCTTCCTCAAAGAAGGAGACCAAAACTGATCACAATACTCCAGATGTGGTCTCACCAATACCCTATACAACTTGATGATTTTCCAGTGGATCTTCTCTCTGTCACTCTGTATAGATCATGCCAGTCTCAATGGGACAGGGATCTGATACCTGAACATCTGTGATTGGTTTCAGAGATAAAACAATAATTTTTTGTTTCTTTGACTCCGGTGAAGAAGTCTTGTGAATTTTCCGTACAATTCACGTTGAATGTCATAATGCTGTAAGATATCTTTGCACTACTTAGCTTTATTACTAAAACAATCATGTTCACATAGCCCAGGATTCATAAACAACTTTTCGTCAAAGGCCAACACTCACATCCAAGTTTGTGTAAACAAAGAAAGGATATTGTATAATGGAGGTATGAAGTAGAATCATAAAAGGTGGAAATCAGAAATCAAAACAGAGATCGCTGGTAAGATACAGTGGAGTAACATCTAAAAGAAACAAATGGGTTAATTTCAGGGAGAAAAATTTGACAGAACTGACATATTATCAGGCTGGAGAAAGATCTTTCTGTGAGTAATGAAAACAAAAGAGTCAAGAGAAAAGATGACGGTCTAATAGATTTAATAGAAAAGATGAATCATCAATAAGATAGGCAAGTTTCACATTCATACTGCTAGTACATGTTGTTACAAAGTATAGGTATGGCAGAGACATCTTATCAGCAACTACTCATGGGAACATATCAATCTGTGTCACCAGCAAAGAATCATCCTGGAGACATGACATGCAGCAAGAACCTACATGAAGTGAGAAAATGCTACAATGATTGAAAGTAAGTGAGTCTAAATGAGAGACGTGAAAAATGAAATAAAGGTCTCGATTTAACTGAGCTTTTGACAGGTGAGTTTTAATGTCAGTTCAAACTGCAGAAAAAGCTCTTGGGTCTCATCTAAATGCTAAGAGTTGAACACTCACCTGGATATTAGTGGGAAGTAGTGCAATTTTTCACAGCCTATAGGCTGTTTATGGTAAGATTGGATCAATTGGTCCTGTATTCACTGGAACTTAGAATGAGAGGGGATCTCATTGAAATATATAAAATCCTGGTAGGGCTGGGCAGACTGGATAGAAGGATAATTCTCTTCCGGCTTGGTGGGGGCGGGAGAGGGGCACAGTGTAGAACAAGAGTTTAAGGACAGAAGCAGGACTGAGCAATTCAGCTCCTCAGGTCTGCTCAGACATTCAATATAATCGCAACTGTTCTCATCTCAGCCACAATTCCACTTTCCTGCCTATTGTCCACTGTCCTTCAACCCATTGCTAATTAAAAATCTGTCTATCTCCTCCTTGACTTTACTCAATGAACCCACATCCACCGCACTCTGGGGAAGTGAATTCCACAGATTCATAACCCTTTGAGAGAAAGGGTTTTCTCCTTAACTCTATTTTAAATTTGTCACTCCTTATCCTAAAACTATGACCTCTTGTTCTAGATTGTCCCACAAGAGAAAGCATTCCTTCTACATCTACTTTGTCAATCCCCTTTATCATTTTATATATCTCAATGTCCCTATATTGGTCTCTATATGTCATTAAGACGTTAGGATGGCGGCGCGGGCTCGTTGGGCCGAAGGGCCTGTTTCCCGTGCTGTGTTGTTCCTTGTTCTTTGTTCAATTTGATTTTCTCTCACTCTTGTAAGCGTTAGAGAGTGTAAGCGTAAACTGTACAATCTCTTCAGAAGACAAACCCATCACCTGTGAAATCAGTCTAGTGAACTTCCTCTACGGCAACTACATTTTTCCTCAAATAAGGGGGCCAAAATTGTACACAATCTCCAGGTGCAATCTCACAATGCCTTATATAGCAGCAGCGACACTTCTTACTTTTATATTCAATTCCTTTAGCTATAAATGCCAAAATTCCATTTGCTTTCCTTATTACCTGGTGTATCTGCACACCAGTTTTCTGTCACTCAGGCATAAGGACACCCAAATCCCTCTGCACTGAAGCACTCTGAAGGTTCTCGCCAGAAAATTTGCCTTTTATCTTTTCTAACCAAAACGGATAACCTTACAGTTATCTGCTACATTTTGGCCCACTCACCTACCTATCTATATTCTTTTGGAATTATCCTATTCCTTCTCTTCAACTTGCTATCTCACCTATTTTAGTGTCATCTGCAAATTCAGCTATAGTATCTTCTATCCCTATATCACTAACATAGATAATAAATAGTTGGGACCTGAGGGCCAAACATTGTGTGACCTCACTAGGTACATCTTGCCAATGAGAAAAAGAGAGTTTCCCGATTCTCTGCTTTATGTCAGTTAGCCAGTCTTCTATCCAAGCTAATAAGTTACACTTCACCACATGTGATTTTACCTTGTGTTCTGCACTGAGCATGTGCTTCCCTCTGATTTAGCAGGTGAGGTATGAAATTGATAGGACAGTGAGGAGAAAGCTGCAAACATTGAGAGGTTGCAACATTGGAGCAACGTTGGAATATGGCAAAGCAGCACTGAATGTAATAGGAAGAAATTGGAGCTAAGAGAAACTTAGGATGAATTATTAAAAGAAACTGTACAAGAATTAGTAATTAACTTCTTCACTTTATCTAACACCATCCTGGAGGCCAGACATACTACATCTACTGGATCACCATTGTCATTGCTTGTTATATCTTCAAAGAATTCTAGCAAATTTATCAAACATGATTTACCCTTCATAAAATCATGCTGGCTGTGATGGATTGCATTTTGACTTCCAAATGTTCTCTCGTTGCTGCCTTAATAATGGGTTCTAACAATTTCCCAATGACAAATGTTAAACTAACTGCTCTATAATTTCTACTTTTTTCCTTCCTTCCTTTTTGAATAAGGGCATTACATTAACATTTTTCTCATCCATTAGAACCTTTCCTGCATCCAGGGAATTTTGGAATATTATAATCAACGGATCTACTACCTCCACTGCCACCTCCTTTAATACTTTAGGATGTAGGCCACCAGGGCCTGAACACTTGTCTGCCTTCAATCACAACAGTTTGTGGAGTATTGTTTTCATATTAACGATGACTGCTCTAAGTTCCTCCCTTTCTCTTACCTCTGGATTACCTATTACTATTGTA
This sequence comes from Sphyrna mokarran, assembly GCA_024679065.1. NCBI lineage: Eukaryota > Metazoa > Chordata > Chondrichthyes > Carcharhiniformes > Carcharhinidae > Sphyrna > Sphyrna mokarran. The sequence continues at coordinate 98,220,504 of JAGIQG010000005.1, forward strand.
ATGGTACTAGTGTCATCCACTGCGAAAAGTGAGGCAAAATATTGATTTAGTGTCTGTGTTCCTCACAGTCAATTCCCCAGTCTCATCCTCCAAGAGACCCATATTCATTTTAGCTACTCTCTTCCCTTTTATATATTTGTAGAAGCTTTTGCTATTCTTTTTTATATATTGAGCCAGTTTCATTTCAAAATTTACCTTTTGTTCTTTTTATTACTTTTAGCAACCCTATATCTCCTAATCTTCCAACCTGCCACCTCCTTTACAGTATGGTATACCTTAGTTATCAGTCTTTATGTCATTCCTAATCTCCTTGCGCAGCCATAACATCACCACCCGGACCCTTACAATCTTTGTTCCTCCCTGGAAGGTACTTTATTTGGGAGGAATTGAATATCTCCTTAAACAACTGCCATTGCCAGTCAATTGTCATAACTTTTAGCTTTCCAGCCCAGACCACTAGAGCCAAATTTGTCCTCGAGCCAACATAGTTATCTTTGTTTAATTCCAGAATGCAAGTGTGAGGCCCCAGTTTCTCGCCCTCAAACTGAATTTGGATTCTATCATACCTTGAAGACTCTTTCAAAGAGGATCCTTAACTATGGGTTCATTAATTGATCCCAGCTCATTACACAATACCAAATTCAGAATTGCCTGCTGTCTGACTGGTCCCACAACACATTGCTACAAGAAGCAACCTCCAATGAACTCTCCCTCAAGACTACCTTTGCCAATTTGATTAATCCAGTCTATCTGCATATTCAAATCACCCATGATTATTGCCATACTTTTCTTTCAAAGCCCCAGTATTTCCTGGGTTATATCAGTGGCCCACTGCGGAACTACTATTAGTGGACCAGGGAGTTATTTTCTTTACTATTTCTTATTTCTACCCAGACTGAGATTAGAGGGTAGGCCATTTAGGACTAAGATGAAGAGAAACTTCTTCACTCAGAGGGTGGTGAACCTGTGGAATTCTCTACCACAGAAGGCTATGGAGACCAAGTCACTGAATATATTTAAGAAGGAATTAAATAGATTTTTAGATTCAAAGGTGTCAAGGGGAAAAGCGTGGGAATATGATACAAGATGGAGATGGCATTGAGATAAAGGATCAGTTATGATCATATTAAATGGCAGAGCAGGCTTGAAGGCCTAAATCCAGCTCTCATTTTCTATGTTTCCATTAGGCCCTGTGCTCTGTTCTTTCCAAGTAGCTCAGCAAATGATTTCTGTTCAAGTAGATATTCAATTCATTTTCCCTTTCCCTTCCAGGCAGTGCATTTCAAATCATAACAACCCGCTGTGTAAAAAATGTTCTCTTTTATTAACATTTGCCCGATAGAATGCAGAAAAAGCAAAGTTAAATAATTAATAGCTCAGAGACACTCAGAGTAGAGCGGAGCGTGATTGTTATATGAAAGTAGGACTTGTTAGTTAGCTTTTGAATATATACTAAGGGCACAGTTCATTCGCTTTACAAGAAAATACTGTTGTAGCTGCTAAATATCGTGAGAGGGCCAAAATGGCATTTATGCCAGTGAGAGCCTTCATTGCAATGCTCCTGAGCCCTCCCTGATGGTACAATTGGGTTCACACCCAGGTAGGACGTGAACCTGATTTCCATCAATTAGAATGAATTCTAACATCATTAAACACCTTGATGCTATTGCTTTGGCCAATCTCAGATGTTCCCACCCACTAACATGATGTCATGCCAGCAGGAATCGCTACTGGTTCCCAAAACATGTAAACCAATCGTGGTGACCATGCAGGGGCACGACGGTAAGTATAGCCCCCAGATAGTGAGGGACATGGCTAGGGGGCACACCTGTGGCGGGGCTGCCAGAGAGCCCCAGTAGAGAAGATGAAAGGAATGCTGTGCTTACATGGCTGTGGGAGGAGGGGGCTGCAAATTGAGAAGGGGAAGTGCTCCGATGTCAATGAAGATAGGAGTGGGGGCGGGAGGTGGTGTCAGCTCATCCCTATGCCTGCATGGTGTGAAAAGAGGTGACTCAACCATTGAGTGGTCTGGAACGCACAGAGGCCTGGAACTATCAGGCTCTAGCATGAATAGGGCCCACCCCCTCCGAGCTTTCACTGATATTCACAATTGGGAATATGCATTGCACAGAATGTGGGAGATTCGAATCTAAACTCTCACTGAGAAACAGTCATAATTTACACCAGTTTTCTCACGAATTCAGCACTTTGAATTCTTTTGGGAGAATCACCCTCATAGTGTCAATGTGGATGTATTGGCTATCTACAAAGGGGTTGCCTTTGTGAGCTGGACAGTGTTGAGGACTTTGATATCGCCAAGCAATATGTGTACAATTCTCCTAGAGTCTACAAAGGGTAGATGTGTGCATTGCCGATTAATGTTGATAATGCTTGGGCAAGATTTCACCGAATGCAAAGGTCTGATCAGATTTGTCAGGCTTCCGATGGTGGTAGGAACCCATGTGGTTGCACCTGTGCAAATTCTTGACCTGGTGAGGTACTCCCTGTGAGGCCAACACACCTCACAACTTTATTACATGATCTAGATTTAATGATTACTGAGTCCTGATTGGGAAGCAGCAACAAGATAATGCTTCAGCTCTCTGGATATTTCACCACGTTGAACCATCCAATGGCAAAGCATGAAAGACTGGTATGTATGTTTGAGCTACCTTATTGAGTTGGTGTCATACTGACATGAAAGTGTCCCAGTACAAAAATGCCATGCAAACTGACTTGGTGAGGTCATGGGTGAAAGGACTATACTTTGCAGAATTGTTTAAGGCCATGGTTAAAGGACTGCTAATCACATTCCATAGCGATCACATATTGGCAAAGCTACTTTCCCTTCCCAGGGAAAGACTGAAGGAAAATCAATTGGTCAGAGTTTGTAATTAACTTACACCTCATGGAATCTTGCAGTTAACAAGTTATTAGAGGGATGTTTGCCATGACATTCCTGTGCAATGGCCTCTTCAGAGCTGTCCCTTTCAACATCTATCTGTGGAGATGTCTTCCCCTATTTCCCCCTCAGGGAACAAAACCTCTCCTTTGGGTCAGAAGGTTGTGCAAGGCAAAACAAACAATGATGCGGACATTTTATGATGAGTATTGGAGAATTCTGCCTGGCCAGTCCAGAAATGTACCATCAGAAGGCCAATCATTTGTTCTATGAGGACTTTGTGGCAAAATATACAGTAATATATCCCTCTTCAGCCGCACTGTGTGGACAACACTTGGACGTCATATTCTGGGGATGTCCATTGGCCCCAAGGAGTCAGCCCTGTAAGTGCTGAAGTCCCTCAAAGATCTGTGGCACCTGTGAGTGTGTCAATATGTTCAGAGTCATGAGAACTCCCTGGGTTTCTAGCACAAACATGCAGAATCTGCTTTAGCTGGACATTCAGACTGTGAAATACTTTTCAATTTATTAATCTCAATGGCTGCTGCCAGGAAGCTCTCGAGACCCATCTATCCAGTTAAGGACACCTTGGACTTGCAGGAAACCTGGGACTGCAGTGAAGCTCACAAACCTGCAGCCTGGCTTTCTTCATTCATGCAGAACTGCACATAACAATAAGTGCATCCATTATCTTCTTTATTCTGTATTTGTGTGCCCCAATTGGGGACATTTGTGGAATCTCACAATGTAATTGAGACATCATTATAATTTCCTTTAGAATGCTCTAATGCTCTCCCTCCATCTTGAAGTCAGAAATTTAATGTCAAGTCCTTGACTCAGTCTAGACATGACATCCCCAGGGCACTTCTTGAAGGCGATTAATATCCTGGATGTCCACAGGTGCTTGAACATCCCCTCAGTGAATGTTTAAAAGGAAGACAAAAGCAGCATCTACTGATCTCCGATTCATAAACGAAGTGAGGTTTTGATTTGGCGATGCTGGCGTTGGACTGGGGTTAACACAGTAAGAAGTCTCACAACACCAGGTTAACACCAGGTCAGAACTCCCCACTCACCCGACGAAGGGGCAGAGCCCCAAAAGCTAGTGGTGTTTGCTACCAAATAAACCTGTCGGATTTTAACCTAGTGTTGTGAGACTTCTTAATGAAATGAAGTTTACCAGGCGCTGGTCACGTACATGTGGTCATAAAACAGACTGACCTAATAATATGCTTGATGTGGAGATGCCAGGCGTTGGACTGGGATAAACACAGTAAAAAGACTGACAACACCAGGTTTAAGTCCAACCAATTTATTTCATATTGTAACATCTGGAGACAATACACATCTCTTTAACCTGGGCTTAATGCTCCTTCCATTCACATTGTTGGCCTCTTTAAGACTTGAATAGCAGGTTAGGTGTAAAGATTCACATTCTAATCAGTAATCTGTAAACTGTCTGTGCTGTTATATGCTCTGTCTGAGGCCAGAACTCTCCATTCACCCGACGAAGAGGCAAACCCCAAAAGCTTGCGAGTTTATGATCAAACAAATCGGTTGGACTTAACCTGGTGTTGTCAGACTTCTTACTAATAACATATGCTGACAGGGCACTTAATTTGGAGGGGAACGTGATTCCAGTGAGTTGGTCTTTTAAGGGTGACATGGTGGCAAAGAGCAGCTCAGTGGTTAGCACTGCTGCCTCACAGCACCTGGGACCCAGGTTCAATTCCCAGTTTGGGTCACTGTGTGGAGTTTGTACATTCTCCCCTTGTCTGCGTGGGTTGCCTCTGGGTGTTCCAGTTTCCTCCCACAGCCCCAAGATGTACAGGTTAGGAGGATTAGCCATAGTAAATTGCCCTTAGTGTCAGGGGACTAGCTAGTTTTCCTGATTTTTATGGCTGGTAAAAAAACAGATGGAGCTTCCATCTGAACAATGGCAGGTAACCCATTTGCATTCATTCGCAAGTCATGAATGTTCGTTGTTGAATCCTACAGTGCAAAAAAGAGGCTATTCAGCACACCGAATCTGCATTAACTGCAATCCCACCCAGCCCCTATCCCCATAACCCATGCATTTATCCTAGCTCCCTCTGTCTTTTACGAGCCATGAAAATCAGGAAAAGTAAATTCCAAACTATCTTTCAACTGGCAGGAAACTGATTTTATTTTTCACTTTATACCAAATTAAGTCACTCCATTTCCCACAATTCCCGCTGCTGGTAGGAAAAGAAGGTTCCACCCACCATCTGCCTTCTCAGGTGGATTCCATAGCACCATTTTGAAGATGAGCGGGGGACTTACCTTCAGTGCCCTGGCCAATATTTATCTGTCAACAGCATTATGAAAACAGATCATCAGGTAATTCTCACAGAACTGTTTGTGGGATTTTGCTGTGTGCAAATGAACTATCAGGTTCCCTATATTACAACATGAACTACACTTCCAAAATACTTCATTGGCTAGAAAACACTTTGAGATGCCCCCTCATCACCTTTCCTACCCTTTCCTCTTTGGCACCCTGCTAGCCTAAAAATTGAGGCTAAGCAAGAAAAAGCCCTGAAGTACCCACGAAGTGGTCATTTAAAGGCTTTAATTAAGACATAGGAGGGCTGCCTACCCCACTCTAAAATTGATTCTGGGACAAGCTGAGCGGGATCCTGGAAAAAATCCTTTCATGTAATTTTACCCTCCTCCACTTTAGAATTCTGCCCTCCCCCTTAGATGTGGATTTCACGTACAGTCAGTTTGAATCATAGAGTGCTTGCAGTGTAGAATGAGGCCATTTGACTCATTGAGTCTGCACCGACACCAATCCCACACAGGCTCTATCCCCGCTTAGTTATCCTGCTGATCCCTCTAACCTAAGGGGCAATTTAGCATTCCCAATGAGCCTAACCTGCACATCTTTGGACTGTGGGAGGAAACCCATGCAGACAGGGGGAGAATGTGCAAACTCCACATAGACAGTGAACCAAGCCAGGAATCAAAGCTGGGTCCCTGGAGTTGTGAGACAGCAGTGCTAACCCCACTGTGCCGCCCCACAGATCTGGTTACAGATCTGCAGAACAATATGAAATGACCCTCAAAAAGCTGCCTGTCAAGATCCTACAAGTTGCCAAATGGACTTTTGAATTAAATCGGAGTGGCACGTGGATGCTGGAATAAGAGCAGTAAAACTGTCACGAGCAGCAGGTTAACTGGGACTCTTTAAAGAGGAGGCCAAGAGAATTCTCAAGCAATGCCAAGAAACTCTGCAGTGCACACAAAGAGGAGGTACTGGAAGTGTACTTCTACCATCTGTTTTCTGATATATGGGTGAATTGTATCCAGAGAAGATTGATTCTGTGCCACTTATTTCTTAAATATTAGATATTGAATTCAGCGCTAGTTCAAAGAATACTAATCACACTACTTGTGGTTCTGCAAAACACAAACAAGATAATTTTAGCTTGTTTGGATTTCCTTCAGGATTATGTAAATCCAGGACACTATTGTTCCACCGTCTATAATCATCTGTATTTCCCACCATTGAACATTGAAAACTTAAATTTTAATAAATGAGCATCTTATGAGTGGGGCCACACATCAGAATCACTCCCAATGTCAAATTTAAATCACACATCAGCACGACTTTAGAGCAGCATTATTTACAAATGCCCTTCCCTATGTTCCCAAGTTTGTCTTTCCAGCTCCAGCAACTGATTTAGCACTGAATCCGGAGGTTCATCATCTGATTCAGACTCCATAGATTCCTAACCCCCAGCTGTCCTCCTGAGATATCCCTGTTCCTACCTGCTGTGCATCAAACAGTAAGCAGTGCTTATCAGATTATGACTCCAAAGCTACTCTACAATTAAGTGCCACTGAAGTGTGTTGTTATTCAGGTGGAGGGTGTGGGTAAGCGCTGTAAGGGGTCCACAAGTCGTCTAGTCATCAGATTCACCTTCTGAGGTGCTTTCGAGCCTTGAGTGCAAAGTTTGGCTTGTGGATGCTTTTCAGATGTGCTCGTGAAAGACAGGAAAGATCATTAATGTGTGGAAGGAGATATCATTCATCACATGGTCAACCAGTAGATGTTGAAGTGCACTTTATTAACTCCACTGACCTTACTGTCAGCACAGGAACGGTCCATGTCCTCACCGGCCAGTTGAATAACTCCATTCTCAAAGTCGGCCAGAACCTTCAGCTCCCACATTCTTCCGCTGTTCAGGGATCTCTCCCTCTTGTTATGAGCCAGTTTGTCCAGCCTGACAAAGGGCAGAGAGAATGTGAGCAGGCCATCTGCTGGCAAGATGAGAAGAATGCCTGGCATGTGTGGGAGGTGAATGGTGCTATGGATGGTATGAGGAGATGTGTATGAGGGAATGAGTGATTTAATTTGATTTATTATTGTCACATTATTAACATTGTGAAAAGTATTATTTCTTATGCACTATACAGACAACACATACCATTCATAGAGAAAGAAACAAGAGAGTGCAAAATGTAGTGTTACAGTCATAGGGTGTAGAAAAAGGTCAACTTAATGCAAGATAGGTCCGTTCAAAAATCTGACAGCAGCAAGGATGAAATTGTTCTTGAGTCGGTTAGTATGTGACCTCAGACTTTTGTATCTTTTTCCTGAAGGAAGAAGATGGAAGACAGCATGTCCAGGGTCCTTAATTATGCTGGCTGCTTTATCAAGGCAATAGGATATGTAGATAGAGTCAATGGATGGGAGACTGGTTTGCTTGATGAATTGGGCTACATTCATGACCTTTTGTAGCTTCTTGCAGTTTTGGGCAGAGTGAGAGCCATACTAAGCTGTGATATAACCAGAAAGAATGCTTTCTCTGGTGCATCTGTAAAAGTGGCTGAGAGTCATAGCTGACATGCCAAATTTCCTTAGTCTTCTAAGAAAGTAGAGGCATTGGTGGGCTTTCTTAACTATAGTGTCGGCATAGGTGAACCAGAACAGGTTGTTGGTGATCTGGACATCAGAAACTTGAAGCTCTTGACTTTTCTACTTCATCCCCATTGATGTAGGCAGGGGCATGTTCTCGTTAATGCTTCCTGAAGTCGATGACAATCTCCTTTGTTTTAATTCTGCATTAGTTCACCAGATTCTCTGTCTCATTGCCATACTCTCTCATCATTGTTTGAGATCTGACCTACTAGGTGGTGTTATCAGCAAAGTTGAAAATCAAATTGGAATTTAGTTGCATAGTCATAGGTATATAAAGAGTATAGTAGGGGGCTGAGAACATAATCTTGTGGGGCACCGGTTTTGTGGATGAGCGTGGAGGAAATGTTGTCGCCTACCCTTACTGATTGTGGTCTGTGAGTTAGAAAGCTCAGGATCCAGTCACAGAGGGAGGTGCTGAGCCCTGGGCCACAGAGTTTAGAGATGAGTTTCATGGGAATAGTAGTGTTGAAGGCTGAGCTGCAGTCAATAAATAGAAGTCTGACATAAGCGTCCTTGTTATCTAGATATTCCAGAGTTTAGTGCAGGGCCAGGGAAATGGTATCTGCTGTGGGCCTATTGCAGCAATAGACAAACTATAGTGGATCCAGATAGTCTGGGAGGCTGGAATTGATTCGTGCCATAACTAACCTTTCGAAGAATTTCATAATGTTGGATGTCAGAGCCACCGGCCAATAGTCATTAAGACACACTGCTTGGTTTTGCTTAGGTACCGGGATGATGGTCATCTTAGATATCGGGATGAGTGCTACTGTGAATGAGATTTCTGTGAAAGTGTAATGGGTTTGTGAGTTGAAAGTGAGGCTCTTGGATGAGGTAGGGGAAGAAGCCTTGATGGCATGCCTCCACTGCATCTAGCCAGTACTGAAGAGAGACTTAACTGAATATGGAGGCAGCATGTTTTTTCCCTATGGTAGTCCTAACTTTCAGGCACTTTTTGATCCCTGGGAGACAGCCAGCTTTGTATAAGGGAGCCCTGGAAGACTGAAGGGCTGAGATCACTATGGAGCAAGCAAATCAGAGGCTGGCCCACTAGCAATCTGGCATGAAACCTGTGTCTCTACATTTTTTCCAAGAAGTGCTGCAACATTAGACAGATAAAGCTACCCAATATTTGTTGATTTCTGGGACAATTTTGCCCATACCATCATCATGGACAGCTCTAGAATAAAATGAATTGAATCACATTGGAATTTAATACAGGCTTTTAATTGCAAATAATATTACAGCCAGACAGATTTAAGTTATGCAGCATGTCCAACTGGTAATTGATCAAATGGAGTGCAATACATCCATCAAACGATTATAGAGTTTAATAAAAAAAACCCTCAGAACAATCTTGGAAGTAACCATTTTGAATTCCAGTGTTGTAGTACCTTGAATTCCTTGCAGAATGTTACTTTTAACCTTAATGCTGTCATAATGAGAAATCTTTTCAGTTACAGTATTGTCTCAAAATTGTATTAACTTAACATTTGAACAACATTCTATTCCCCATGTTATTGAGTTGCAGAAGGTTGACCATTGAGCAATCATAAGCTTGATGCCAAGTTTGTGATTTGATTTATTATTGTCACATGTATTAATATACAGTGAAAAGTATTGTTTTTTTTGTACGCTAAGTAGACAAAGCATACCATTCATAGAGAAGGAAAGGAGTGCAGAACGTAGTGTTACAGTCATAGCAAGTATGTAGAGAAAGATCAACTTGATACAAGGTAGGTCCATTCAAAAGTCTGCTGACAACAGGGAAGAAGCTGTTCTTAAGTCGGTTGGTACTTGACCTTAGAGTTTTGTATCATTTTCCTGATGGAAGATGGTGGAATAGAGAATGTCCAGGATACGTGGGTTCCATGATTATGCTGACTGTTTTCTGAGGCAGTGAAAAGTGTAGACAATGTCATTGGATTGGAGGCTTGTTTGCGTGATGGCTGAAGTTGGCTGAATGGTGGTGTTGTAATACACCTTTAAAGATGGCAGGATGCCATCACACAAGAGGAAGCTGTCACATGATCCAGAGTTGGTTTCACTTTGCCATGAGGAAAGCGAGGTATGACCTGCCAATAGCAATAGCTGCTTTTCCCACCATATTGTTCACTAAAAAAATGCAGAGTTTCACATTGGATCTTGGCAGGCTGGTCTCCGATTGACCATGCTGTGACCTCAGGCCTTCAGTAATCCAGTCACCGTATTTAAAGGTCACACAAACACAACTCTGCTGCTGATGACTTCAAGCTTTCCACCTTTGTACACACATTGTTATGGGTCTTGTCTAAATAAATGAACACAAAACCTGCTTACTCAATCATTTATAAGTAATTGGTGTCTTTATATAATTCTAAAACTGGTCAGGTGGCACTTTTGCTTTGAGCCAGAAAATTGCAGGTATGAAGTCCCACATCAGCACATAATGCAGATTGACACTTGGAGGAAGTGCTGTCGCATCAGATAAGACGATAAGCAGGGCGATGGGGGTGGGGGGTGGAATTCACCCTGGGCATGGGATCCCTGGTAATGCCCATGCCTAGGGGACACATTGGCACTGCCCAATGCCTAGTGGGACCGATTGTGAATGCGGCCAAGGGGCGATCAGTGGGGGTGGGGTCTCCTGCTATCACTCTGCATGGGGAACGGTCTGGGCTGGGGCAACTACTTATCTGTTGTATTACATGTTAATGGTCACATGATACTTATTATCTGCAACAAACCATAAGACAGAATTCCTCAGAGACAGCCGGAGCTGGAAGTAAGTATGGCCACACTGCTTTAGTGGGTGGCAGGTCCTGAAGCCACATTTTGCTGTGTGCAAATTAACTGCTATGTTTGCTTTTGTAATATTCCAGCTGCTTAGAACAAAACTGCATGTCAATGCACAGTGTTCAGTGCCATTCAAAACTCCCCAGATACTGAAGCAGTCCAAATCCTTACACAGCAAGGCATGGATAACATTCAAGTTTGAATGGATAAGTGACAAGTAAGATGTTTCCCACTGCCAGACAGTGACCACCTCAAACAAGAAGGGATTGAACCATTTCCCCTTAAGGTTTAACAACATTACCATTGCTGAATTCCCCATCAGCTCCTGAGGAGAAACTGAACTGGACCCATATTTAAACCTTTTGGCTACAAGAACAGACTAAGGGCTGTGAATTCTGCAGCCAACACCTCATTTCCCGAATCCTCAAAGACAGTGCTGTGTTTACGAGACAAAAATCGAGGGGGGTTTTGGGGGGTGGGGGTGGATTCTCCCTTTGCGACCTGCAATTTTTCTGACAGGTTGGGCTGGGAGATGCGCCTTGCTGGCCTTTTTCCAGGATTTGAGCATGCACATCTCTGGAGAACAGTTGAAGTCCAGACCATGCTGGAAACCAGGGGGGCAGGGGGGGGGAGAAGGCAGGTGAGTAATTTTTTTTTAAGAGCAACACAGCACGGGAAACAGGCCCTTCGGCCCAACGAGCCCGTGCCGCCGTCATAACTATATAGTAGCAATTCCATTATCCTATTATAGATTTAGGTTATTCCTAATATGGAAGACTCTCACTATAGGGACAATTTGTTTCCCAATCAGCCTAAGAGCGAATTTTTGGGTTGTGGGAGGAAACCGGAGTGCCCGGAGAAAACCCACGCAACCACGGGGAGAACGCGCAAACTCCCGCAGACACCGGCCCAATTCCAAGTGTCTGCACAGCCACATCGATAGTCTCTGAGCTGTCATGGTGCCCTTCAGATGGTCCACATAAAGCACTCATTTACGACATGAAGTACCAGGCAACCCATGAATCAACATCCAAGAGCTGTACTCGCACCACCTGCCGAATGCATGCTCAATGTTGGTCAAGTATGGACCGAATTACCTGTGGAAAAAAAGCCGTAGTTAAACAGTTCTACTATATCCCTCTATCTGCATACCGCTCATGTGGCTGTCCAAGAGACCCTTAAACAGCCCCAGCGTGCCTGCTCCCACCACCTTACTCGGCAGTGCATTCCACACCCCCACTACCCTTTGTGTGAAAAACTGCCCTCTAATATTCGTCTTATACATAGCCCCCCTCACCCTAAGGCCATGACCCCTCGTCCTATCCATTTCTGAAGGTGGAAAAAGTTTACCACCATTTACTCTATCTATACCCCTTATAATCTTATACACCTCTATTAGATCCCCTCTAAGCCGATGTCTTTCAAGGGAAAACAACCCCAGTCTATTTAATCGTTCCTCATAAGACAGTCCTTCCATACCAGGCAGCATCCTGGTAAACCTCCTCTGCACTCTCTCCAAGGACTCCACATCCTTCCGATAGTATGGCGACCAGAACTGGGCGCAGTATTCCAAGTGAGGCCTAACCAAAGTTCTATACAACTGCAACATCAAACTCCTACTCTTGTATTCTATACCCTTTTCTATGAAAGCTAACATACTATACGCCTTCTTTATCACCTTCTCCACCTGTGAGGACACCTTCAGAGACTTGTGAACCTGCACCCCCAAGTCTCTCTGCGTCTCTATGCTCCGTATAGTTTTACCTTTTATCCTATAACTCTCTTCTACATTTTTCCGGCCAAAATGCATCACCTCGCATTTATCCGGATTAAATTCCATTTGCCATCTATCTGCCCAGTCTACCAACCTGTCTATGTCCTGTTGTATTGCCTGACACTGCTCCTCTGTACCCGCCAATCCAAGCATCTTGGTGTCATCAGCAAATTTGCTGATCTCACCACCTACCCCAACTTCCAAGTCGTTTATGTAGACCACAAATAGAAGAGGACCTAGTACTGAGCCTTGTGGCACTCCACTAGTGACAGGCTTCCAGCCGGAAAAAGAGCCTTCCACTACTACCCTCTGTCTCCTCCTCCCGAGCCAGTTCTCGACCCATCTACATACCCGACCCTGTATCCCATGCGCCTTCACCTTCTCTATCAGTCTACCATGAGGAACCTTGTCAAACGCCTTACTGAAATCCATGTAGACGACATCAACAGCCTAATTTGAATCCTTTTTAAATGTACGTTAAATATGTTTAGCATTTCATTATCAGGAACTTGCCAGTCCTGATTGAATCTTCCACCCTGCCAGGAGTACTTCATTCCGGCAGGGTTTAGAGTAGCCCCCTACGTTTGCGGAACTAGCAAGAGACCCCACCGGAATGAAGAGAGAGGCAATCAGGGTCCCCAGGGGATCAGGTGGCAGGGGGATTCACCCTTGGGCATGGGAACCCTGACAGTGCCAGCCTGTGCCCCCAGCACTGCCCATGAGGTAAAGTATCCATGCCCAGGGGGCATCTTGGCACTGCATGATGCCTAGCTGGCTTATTATGGGTGGAACTTAAGGGCGATCTGTAGGGGCTCCTGCTGCTATTCTGCATGGAGATCAGTCTGGGTTGGAGGGAGAGCAGCAATTGGGTCAGGACTGGGGTTAGGGGGAGGTGGGGTCTGACCCTGAGGGGGTGGTCAGCTGGGTGGGGGGAGGGGTCTGCCAGGTAAGGTGTGGAGGGGGCATCATCACCACTGCTGGGTGCGGGGAGGGCTGGATATCATGGGGGAGGGGTCAGGGCTGGCCCGGGAATTGTTGTGGGGTCTGTGATTGGGTAGTGGGGGGTGCCTGGAGGGACAACACTGTAGGTGTCTGGGCTGCCCAGCCATCAAGCTGGCCAGCAAATGGGGAGACTGACAGATTGGGGCCACTGCACAGAGTTCCAGAACTGAGAGACTCTGGCACAAATATGCCCCACCAGCTTCCCCCCGCCTCCTCCCCTAGGTTTTTAATGAGGTTCACAATTGGGAGATTCGAATGTGAAGTTGAACTGAGAAAACGGTCGCAATCTAGAACAGTTTTCCTCCCAATTCAGCACTTTTGGGAGAATCGCTCCCCAGGATTCTGATGGCACACTCTCCATTTGGCTGGATACCACCAGAGGGGAAGAGTGATCCAGTGTCAGTGTCTCTTTGTCACAGGAAAATCAGTGTACCGCCGATGAGAATAGTGGTTTTTTTCTGCAGGATCCTCCACTGAAAAAATGCAGAGGCTCAGTTTTTGCATCAAATCACTGGCGGGATGGTCTCTGAGCCACTCTGCTGTGACCTCAGCCTTCAACAATCCAGGTGCCACCTTTAAAGGCCACCCCTGCAGTAAACGAGAAGCTCAACGTCATTCAGGACAAAGTAGCACACTCGATCAGAACCCCCCGCATCAACTTAAACATTCACACTCTCCACCAGCAGTACACAGTGGCTGCAATATGCTCTACTAGCATTTCACCAAGCTTTCCTGACGGTAGAGGTCGCAGGTTTCAAGCACCTTCCAAATCTGTGATGTCTGACATCGAGAAGAACAATTGGCATTGGGAAACCACTTTCTGCGAGTTCTCCTCCCCGTCACAAGTTGAATTATATCATTGTTCCTCCACTGTCAGTCAATCAAAAGGCTGGAAACTCCTCCTTCACTGTGTGGGAAATGTGCTTAAAGCACATGGACTGCACTTGTTCAACAAAGAGGCTCATCACTACCTTTTCAAGAATAAATAGGGATGGGCAATAAATGCTGACTTTGCTAATGAAGTTCATACCCCAAGAACAAATACCTTTCAAAAGTCAGATACAAGATCAGTTGAGACACCCACAAGCAAATCTGATGTAACTCCCCAAAGTTTTGAAAGGAAATCTATCTACGTATTGTGATAGCGAACATAGAGCTCCTCAACAGCTTAGGTTGGGCACACTTGGCACCTTGGAGAGAGAGGCTGCTCCTGCTACTGTTAGATTAACAGAGATGCAATACTTACTAAGAAAAAGGTTCTAAGGCAGAGGATTAGGCTCTATTTCTGATCACAGTAGAGGAATGACACAGCCTGACATTCAGTGCTCCTCAGTGTAAAAAGCCATAAGCCCAAATTTTTGTTCCTTGGTTGGGTGCAGGAGCATTCCCGTCTCCGTGAACCCAGCCTTTAGAAATGGCTGACCAAATGGCAGGTTTTTGTTCCATGGAGGTAGGTGTGTAAACAAAGAAGCAGTGAATTGAACAGAGTGGAGACAGGCTGGGTGGAAGGCCTGCCTCAAGCCTCTGGCACTATATCCAAAAATGTAAAATTAAAATTAAAACATTCTTCCAACTCTCATTAAACCCACCACTCACCTTCTCCTGCACACACACACACAGAGCAATGGCCCTTTAAAGCTCTTATCCTTGATGCCACATGTACAAACTCATGCCAACTCATGTCCCCAACCATTTCCTTTACCTTTACATCTACCATGCCGACTCACCTAGTATCCAACAAGGACAGGTCTTGGGATCTGTACTGAGATAAGATAAAATAAAATTATATAAAATGAAGTCCTAAGTTTTTATTGAAGACATCACTCTATTGGAAAAACACTCTGATTCATAAAGACCCATTTGCTATATTTACATTCCTTCAACGGGATAAAGCCTTATAACAACAAACATTTCATTCAAAGTGCATATTCCCTTGCAACAACAAATGTTGGAATTCGTAGTCCCATATCAAAGTCCCATATCATATTAATCAAACTGTGAAGAGGCAGGCAACTACTATGGTAATGGACGGTCGTGAATTAGTCATACAGTTCTAATCCAGTAGCCCTCAGGTTTACATCAACACACAGTCGGTAGAGTGAGATAGCACTCCAAATATTTATTTCAAATATTTAAAGAGTTGCACTTTTAAAGGCCTTGGCAGTATGACAGGTCCCTTTGATAGGTGCTTCTGTTAATTTTAACAGGACCTTTTAATAACTCCAATGAGCTTGACAGTAATGGGTTGATGCACATTCATGTCTAGATTTGTACTTCAAACAGGTAGCTGACCTCCACCAAAGGCACCTTATAGAATCACAGAATCTTTATTGTGCAGAAGGTAGCAATTCAGTCCAAATCAACCAAATTGAGACTTGCTGTTTTATGACCTAGTCTGTTCACATCAAGTTTCACACTCCCGGCTGACCAATATTTCATTTCAGTGGAGGTAGTTGTTGGTTTAAGTGGACAGTTGCTTCTATATACTGCACAGGAGTGAAAGGTGCCCTGCTCCTATTCTTGCCCCTGTGAAAACAGGGAGTGTTGTATTGAAGGGAGGAACTTTCTGATATTTTTGCTATGATGTAGAGCCCCCTTCATTATGATGAAGATTTGGGCCATTATGTGAGGAACATGAACAACAATTCTTTTTTGACATTAAAGGGTCTCTGAATGTCCTTCCTGATCCTTTCACATGATTTACTGGTAAATAATACAGATGCACTCAAAGGTTTTTCTCATTTCACAAGTTCACTGATAATTGAAAGAGCTTGGGCTTTGTTCATCTAGTCTCTAGCAAGGAAAGTGATATCACTTTCCTCATTGCTCTATTTAGACTCTGACTTGTACCTGACTCAGACGAAGTTGAATAATTATCCTCCAAAGTAACAATTTCAGCATGTGACATTGGAAACTCAATTTAATTTAAATTTAGCATTGGCACAAAATGTTTGTTCCACCTACTTTGCTTTTTACTTGAAAAAAGTATGAATTTTAAAAAAGGGTTATTACTTGCAAGCCACTAATTAAATGGGTGATGAGTAGGTTTTTAAACCAATCATTTTATACAGTGTGGTTTTGGGCATGTAAATGACAAAAGAAAGGTCACTCATACTTAATCTTCTCAAGCAACTAATGAGACTTAGCCATGAAAAATAAGAACAAAGTACAGCACAGGAACTTGCTTCTGTCCACCAAATATTGCTGACTATGTTATCCTATATAACGAACTGTCTGTATCCTTCTATTCCACCCCGCACACCCCCCGTCATGTGTCTATCCAGATAAGTCTTAAATGCCGTTAGCGTGACAGCCTCAACCACCTCGCTAGGCAGTGCATTCCAAACACGTCCTCTGCGTAAAAGACTTCCCTTGCACATCTCTATTGAACCTTTCCCTCCTACTTTGAGCCTGTGCCCCCTTGTAATTGTCATTTCTGCCCTGGGAAGAAGCTTCCAACTGTTCACCTTATCTTTGCCCTTCATAATTTTATAAACTTCTATCAGGTCACCCCTCAACCTCTGTCTTTCCAGGGAGAACAATCCCAGTTTATTCAATCTCTCCTCGTAGCTAATACTCTCCATACCTGGCAACATCCTGATAAATAGTTTCTATATTCCCTCCATGTCCTTCTAGTGGGGTGGCCTAACCAACATTTTACATATATGGGATCCAATGGGATTGGGGGTTATAGATAGGTTTATGGCTGGGTAGGTTTTCATGTGTTCGGCACAACTTGTGGGCCGAAGGGCCTGTTTGTGCTGTAGTGTTCTATGTTCTATATAACTGTAACATAATTCACCAACTTTTATACTCAATGCTCTGGCTGATGAAGCCAAGCATGCCATATGCTTTTTTCACTTCCTTTTCCACTTGTGCTGTCACTTTTAAGGATCTGTGGACCTGTACTCCCAGATCGCTCTATGTGACTATGCTCCTGATGGTTATGCCATTTATTTTGTAGTTCCCACCTGATTTATATCTATCAAAATGCATCATCCTGATTTATCTGGATTAAATTCCATCTGCCATTTCTCCGCCCAATTTTCCAGTCTATCTATATCCTGCTTTATTCCCTGACAATCTTCATTACTATCTGCAACTCCAACAATCTTAGTATCATCCACAAACTTGCTAATCAGACCAGCTATGTTTTCTTCCAAGTCATTTATATATATATTACAAACAACAGAGGTCCTCCCTACAGATCTCTGCCTCACTACCTCACTTTCCTCCTTTGAAACACTCCTTAAAATCTTTCTCTTTGACCAAGTTTTTGCTCCGCTGACTTATTGTTGTTTTAAGTGGCATCATGTCATACTTTGTTTTCTAATGTGCCCGTGAAGCACTTTGACATGTTTCATTAAGTTAAATGCACTACATAAATGTAAATTATTGTTATCACCTAAAAGGGATGTTATTGTCTATTTGACAGGTCACACCCAAACCATGGGACAGTTGGTATCTCTCGGATGCTACATTTTCTTTTTTGTTTCAATTTGTGTAAGTGGGCCTGCAAGTAGTCAAAATCTTCGTTTATCTCCTTGGCAGTAAAGATTATTCAGCAGCTCCTGGGTGATTAACTCAAAGGCATCTGGCTGCTTGCTAAAGAAAATGCCTCAACCCATTTAGCAGCGTAGGATTAGGGAAACGATGATGGATGTGTGCTAACTGTGTAGGAGTGAAATGCCTAAAAATTGTCAAAATAAAAAGAAAATTGCTATTTTGGGGAAAGTCAGGCAGACTTGCCTCAGAGCCAGACATGCTGCAAGTTAGTCTATAGAAGTGTATTTACTCGCAACAGACCTAAAACCATGTTTGGAAGATGCTTCATGTGATATTTAGTTAAGGTGATTAGCTGACATACCTTCAACAGATTGAAACCACTTCCCTCCTCATCACAGCTCCTCTGATGAACATGTTTGAGCAAATAAATGGAGCCAGGTGATTTATTTCTATAAATCATACCAGTTTCTTTCAATGTGCCATTAAAGTTACAGTTAATTACTTTACAATTTTTTAACGGATATGAACTTCTGGAATGTTCATTAAAATAACAGGCTTTATCATATTTCTAACATGAAACTCACTTATTGGCTTGATCAATGCATCAGATAAATAATAAAATTATAGTATTTAGATAGGACATTGTCCCTTTGAAATGCTTACTATAAACTAGGACCAAGATTACATGTTCTATCTCTGGCACTCTGGAGCTGGGCATGCCAAGGCGGTGTTCATAAAATCAAAGAATCCCTACAGTGCAGAAGGATGCCATTCAGCCCATCAAGTCTGCACCAACCACAATCCCACCGTATTCCTGTAACCCCCACATATTTATCCAGCCAATCCCCTGACACTTGGGTCAACTTAGCATGGCCAATCAACCTAACCCACACATCTTTCGACCGTGAGTGAAACCCATGCAGACATGGGGGGAATGTGAAGACACAGACAATCACCCAAGACCAGAATTGAACCCAGGTCCCTGGTGCTGAGAGGCAGCAGTCCTAACCATGTGCCATCCCAGTGTTAATGGTTGCCAGCAAATAGCAAAGGGTAGTAATATGCAAAATCACTTTTTATGGGAAAGGAAATATAATTTAGATGAATTTTTCAGTTTTGTTTAAGTCCTCATGAGCTTGATTAGTTCAATATGGTCATAAGTTCCCACCAGCATTCTGTGTGGTGAACAACAGAGACAGGTTGTGTCTATCTCTCTGATCTCTCTCAGACTCTTGCAGAATAGCCATAATGTTTAGGAATATCTTAAGACACCTGAGCATCTTGATTGCCAGGACTACAGCATTTCCAGAAGAAGGCTTGCAGCTTCTTAAGGGTAACTAGGTATGGGCAATAACTGTTCACCCTGCTAGCCAAAGGATTAATCACTTTTTAAATCCTGTTCTCAAATTGTTATGTATTTTTACAATTTAGGGTGAAATTTAGGGTGGCTGACAACTGAGCCCAAAGTGTCATGCAGTGCAGGAAGAGGATCTCTTTCGATCCATCAGGATAAGTCATCCCTCAACTGCCTCCAATATCAAACTCTTATTATAGCAAGATGTACTCAATAGGCTACTCTACTCATGGATTTCACACAACCATTAGCAGCAGACACATATCAACACTCCTTCTCTCATGCAAACTTTCACATCACCATCATTCCATTTATCATATTACTCATACACTATCATCTGGCCCTTTTGGGGAGGGCTGACCACACGTGGGGATTATGTATCTCACGAACATCAGCTCCAGTCCCTCTGATCAGTTACCTTTAAAGTCATTGGCAGGGCATATCCTCCAACCCCACTTTTTGGTGCTTCAACAGTGGTCAGATGAAACCACTTGGGGTCTGTCAGCCGACCACCATTCACTCTTGCAGCACCAAAAAGTGAAATCGCGGTCACAGAAGATGATCTGTAGACCAGCATCGCATTCCTTTCACGCTGTCTCAGACTCCTCCCGAGTAGATTCGCTGTTATCTTCATTCTGAGCCAGCGCCATTCCTGTGATACAGCAAGATGGTCATTCTTCACATTTATTTCCAGACAGAATTCGACACTCCCCCTATCACTATCCACATGCCAGACGTGCATCTCAAGCCTCTCAATGTGAAAATAAAGCTTTCTCCTGTTGTTCTCCAGCCTCCCCCAATAATACCAACTCACATATTTGTTTGGTGGATATTCCTACCCTCCCCCAACCCAATCCCATGACCCACGAGGACTTCTATCCACCCCAGCTACAGGCAGTGTGCACAGTCACTACCTACAAAGGTGAACCATTTCCCTCCACTGCAATCTCCCAGGAGACCTTCACATACCCAACCCCTTCCAATCTAGAGGCTGCGGATGCCTCCAGTTACCATCACCATTCAATTACCAATACAGTGCTTGCCAAGCCCAGGAATAGCCACTATAAGACAGCTCTGCACACTAAACTGTGCATTTTCTCTCTGGGGTGCACAGTACTTATCCCTCTCCACAGCTTGAGCACACCATGCTCCTCGTGATACCTCCTACTGCATGCCCACTGCACCCCTGGACTGTCTCTTATCTCTGACTTCTGATTGTGAGGTTCACATATCCTCTGTATTATTTGTAATCTGTGATTTCATTCCACCCAGGATCTGGGTGCTTCTGACTTATTTTCACACCACCACAGCAGTGTCAGTACTCTGTAAATTCTGACTGCAAGCCCCAAACCAAGGACTTGGACTTTCATAAAATTCCACATTATCATGAGGACTAATGACAGTGTCTGTTCCCAAAATATGTCCTCCCCAACACCTACTGAGCGTCCATACAAACCGTCCATAAAGTCCAACACTAACAACTGTCCACTCTCTTTCTGAGTCTGCATGCAACCCCTTCTAGTCAAAGATGTGGTATTCCTTTGACCCTGTTGTTTGTTAGTGTTTCATGTATCATTGTCAGGATTCAATTTCCTATCCCTCAGCCTTCACGTTACTTTCCATCGTTCCTTCTTGCATCCCCCCCACCGCATTCCACAACTGCTCCTTGCATAGCCTTCATTTTCCATTTCCTCCTTGCGTTCATCATTCCCACTCTCCCCTCCCACCCCCATCCCTGTCAAAATGTTATTTTGTAAAAGTGGACTTCTACATGAGTACTGCACATATTGTGATGTCCTTGTTGACAACATTGTCAGCCACTGGGAGCAAAGACCGCTGCACTCTCCAGTTACAAGTGCAGTCCTAGTCAAGGTCTGTAAGTGGAGCCCTGCATTAGTACTCCCACTTGAGGGTGTCCTTTTGGAAAAACATTAGCAAAAAGCAGGAGCAGACTGACTCTCACAGCCCCAGCGGTGCGCACTCATCGTAACAAGAGCTATGCAGTATTACGCCAGGTTGGCTACGGTATGATGCACTCAGTTCAAAGTCACAAGTGGACTGAGGTCTAACTTGTGCACATCAGACATTTTGAAACAGGTTTGAAGCCAACACTGGTGTAACACGAGATTGGCGGACACGAGGAGATCCCGGCATGCAGCTGTCTTAATGAACATTCATGAGGTTTAAATCTAAGCAGCGGGATAACCAATCCACCATGGGGAGAATTGTAAACTGTTTTTACACTAGTGGGTTTCCAACTTTTTGCTTGCTGCTAGATTCACCTCACCTTCCCACCATGATTCATGTCATGAGCAGGCCGGAAAAATTCTGTCTTTAGCCTCCAAGTCTCAGTGAGGTATTTGTGTGTCCGCAAGTGTTAGGAATGTCAAGTTTTACAATTTTAAACCATATATTTAAGTCCAAGCTGGAATGGAACTGAGCATCTAGATGATAGCTAATTAATGTGTCTATCTGAAGGTCCATGTGATTCACATTGCTTAGAGATGGACTTTAGGAAGGAGGAACTCCATATCAAATGATTGTAGGATTGGGTTGCAGATTTCTTAAGATATCCCTGATCCTCTTCACTACCAGTTTATAACGATCTGAGAAAGAGAGTGCAAGAGAAAAAGGGAGATCACAAAAAAGAAAGAGACAACACAAGAGAGAGCAAAAGAGCAAGAGAGGGAATGAAAGAGGGATAGGTAGCCTAGCTTTGGCTCAAGGGACGGATCTCTATGTTAACTTCATCGCAAAAGTTTACCTGAAGATCCTAAGTGTAGCAGTTCTGCATTGTCAGCCTGGATCATGCCCTCAAAGCTGGGAGTGGGCCTTGAAGCCACAACCTTCTGCCTCAAAGCAAAAGCATTATCATTCAGCCATAGCCAACACTTTAGGAGGGAAAAGGGAGCAGAACTAAAAGTAAATAAGAAGACATTGGTCAGAATCTTGCAAGCAATGGCAACGTTGAGCGGATTGTCTTTGTGCACAAAGATTCTCCCAACCCAACTCTGTTGTGTATTTCTTCTGGGATCTTCTGATTCTGCTGTTAAAGAAATGCTCAGCGCTGCATTCCTGAGGGAATTCTGTCAGAGTGGAGTAGAATCAGAAGAATACAGACCATAGCCCCTTTCCACTGCATGAACTGCTGTATGATAAGTTTAAATGTTCAATCTTTGATTTTTTTAGTGAATGGATGAGTAAGTGAATGAAAGAATGGATAGATGGGTAGGATATGTAGTTAGGTGAGTGGGTGAGATGGATAATTGAATGAGTGGATGTGGTGGGTAAGTAGGTGGGTGAAAAGGGTAGGTGAGTGAGTAGGAAAGTGAAATACTGAGGTGGATGAGTGGATAGGTGGGTGAGTGGATATGGGGTCGGGGGCATTCAGGTCAGGACAAGGATGTAGTCAGGTGCTCAGGGTTGGATGGGAATGAGACCTAGGTGGTAGCCATGTCAGGTCAGAGGTTGCCAGATAGTAGTTGGATTGGATCAGAGGTTAATCAGGTTAGTCATTGGGGAGGGAGGGGGAGTAAGGTGGTCAGGGAATAGTTGGAGGGAGCCACAGGATAGTTGGGGTGCCGAGCAGTAGTTGGGTACTCAAAAGGCAGGCAGATGGTTCGGGGTTAGTCAAGGAGGTCATGGGGTGGGGTGATTGTGGGTCAGTTCTGCAGTTACCCAGGTGTTAGATCAAGTTTGAATTTGTCTAACATTTCTATGTTAGGTTAGTGGTGCAGAACTATCCAAAGATGTGTAGGTTAGATGGATTGGCCATGACAAATGTGCGGGGTTACAAGGATAAAGTGGCGGGGAGGGCCTGGTGGAATACTCTTTCAGAATCTGTGCAGACTTGATGGGTCAAATGGCCTCCTACTGTACTATAGATATTTTATTGTTCTAACTGTCTAACGCAGAATCGACAGAGGAACTATCCATTGCATGTTTAAACTTCTCAAGCAATTCCTACATTGGTCCATGCATCAAGACTTAAATGGGGTCCTGAAGTACATCATCCAATGTAATCAATATCTGACAATCCAAGACTTAAAGATTTAACTCAATCTCCAAGCTTTCTCCAACTCTCTATTAAAAATCTGTGGGAAAGATATCCTGAAAAGTTCTCATTTTTGCATTAAACATTTTATATACATTCTTGGTAGATTGTTTCAATAAGTGTGTAGGAATGTTGGAATCAATTACTTAGCGAATAGTGGTTGTTGGCCTTCCTCTGACACTAAAACATACTCTCTCCATTTTTTGTGTTTTCTTTGTCCCTTACATCAATACATCAGACAATCCAAGTTTTGCCATTTACTTGTAAAGCTGTTATTTCTGTGATGCAATTTGAACCAGACTGGTTAATCATTCGTCTCCTGAGCTCCTCTCAGTCTGTTAAATGTCAGCTTATGTTTGCCATATAAATCAGGCAAACTATTACTTATGGTAAAATGATTGATATCTCCATACCTAAGCTGTATGCTTTATATGAAATATAGGAATAAAGGCTCAGTGATAAGCACTATAAGATTTTGCCTGCATTTGCTTTTATTTATGAATAATTACTTTAAATATTAATTCAAACCATTAATTATAACAGGTTATGTGGATTGGTCATGCTAAATTGCACCTTAGTAACCCAAAGAAATGTAGATTAAACAACTAGTGGAGGTGCGTCTGAATAGTAATAATTTAACAATAAAATTATTATTAATAATTTATAATTATTGTTGCAAGTAGGCTTACATATGCATTTGCAATAAAGTTACTGTGAAAATCCCCTCGAGGCCACACTCCAGCACTGTTCGGGTACACTGAGGGAGAATTTAACATGGCCAATGCACCTAATAGCATGTCTTTTGGACTATGGAGGAAACTGGAGCACACGGAGGAAACCATGCAGAGAATGTGCAGACTCCGCACAGACAGTGACCCAAGCCGAGAATCAAACCTGGGTTCCTGGTGTTGTCAGGCAGCAGTGCTAACCACTGTGCCACCGCGCTGCCCATTGAAGAGTCAGTACTGACTCAATATGCCAAAAGGTGTCCTTCTGCACTGGAAGGATTCTATAAGATTCTATGACCTTGCTGTGCCTTAGTGAATAAACACACCACTTAGTGGGAGATGAAGTTGATAAAGATTACCTTTCAATAATTGGTTTGATGATAAATCAGATAATCTAGTCGGAGCAGCAAGTGAGATGATGACAATTATTTTGGGCTGCATATTGGAATATTCAGGCAGGGATCATATGCCTGATGACTATCCAGGTACACCATTACCAATGCTTATGTATTGATGTTAGTCCAAGGACAGAGCCAGGCTGAGCTTGAGTGGTTTCTCATAATTGAATTGCCTGTGATACTCAGAGTCACACTTGCTTGGATAAGATACTGGAAAGTTGATCATGCCTTTTGAACTTCACTTCAACATAATATAAAGGGAAGAGAGGAAAGGAAGTGGAGAAAAACAACAAAAAAAATGTTTGCAACTTTTCTCTAACAAAAATATCAACTCATAGTTTGTGCTCTATTTTGAAATATCTAAGGTAGCATTTTTTCCTATTATTTCCTGGTATGTGGGAATCACTGACTGAGCCGGCATTTATTGCCTATCCCTAATTGACCTTGAGTAAGCATTTAAGAGTCAACTCCATTGCTGTGAGCCTGGACTCAGGCCAGGTTAGGATGATAGATTTCCTTTGCTAAAGGATGTTAGTGAACCAGATGGGTTTTTAATGTTAATTAAAAATGATGATATCAGTAGATTCTTAATTCCAGATTTTTATCCAATTCAAATTACACCATCTGCCATGGTAGGAATTGAACATGGGTCTCCAGACCATTACCCTGGGTCCCTGAATTACTCGTCCAGTGACAATACCACTCTGCCACCATCTTCAGATAACACAGCCAGAAAGCTGATGGAATTTCTTTAATTTATTATACTTAATTTTGCTGGGAAATGCTTGCAATCACAATTATTTTGTAATGATCATAAAGCACAAAATTGCTTTATTTATAGATTGGGTATTCTTTTGGAGGGTGCATAATCCTTACACTTTGGACACTAAAGTACAAATCCAGTCTGGATTTATGGGATGGATGGTATCTTTTCGCTCAAGAGTCCTTCATGAAGTTTGATGTTTCAGTTTAATTTCTGCTGGATGGCAGTGTGTATGATTCAACCAGTTGTAGCTTATTAGCAATTTGACAACATTGTCCAGGGAAGCTGTAACAATGTTGGCAGATTAAATGAAGTTTGTCACATTAGTTTCCAAGGAAACAATTGTTTTAACTTGCTAGTGGCGTTGCAGTTGAGTTGTGTAAAGCATCATATGATGATTCATTTACTGTAATATATCATTTGTCACCTTGTACACTACTTACACTGCACACGAAAATTCACTTATAAATTTACAAAGGAACATATAATATTTGAAATTTACATCTTTTTAAAGTTCTTTTTTGCATAGATGAGATGACTTCAGTTTAAAGTAATTATGATGTGGATCAACAGAATTATGTGGAATATTAAGAATTGGTTGTTGGACCTTGGATCAGATCAGGGTGTTGAATATAAGGTGAAAAAGAGAGAGAAAAAGAGAGGACAACAGAGCTAAATTGTGATAATAGTGAGAGAGATCTGTAAATTTGTAAACCATTCAGTATATTTATTAATGTCACCAATAGGCCTACATTTACACTGCTGTAAAGTTAATAATAAAAATCCCTGATTCTGCAGTCAGAATATTGGCCGCGATTCTCTCAAAATAGTTCAAAGTGTAAAATTGACAGGAAAGCTGGAGTAAATCCCGCTGTTTCTTTTTCAGTGGAAGTTCACATCAAAATCTCTCACATTCCATGCAATGCAGAGGCCACAATTCTGATTAGCAGTAGACTTCAGGGGGTGGGGTCTGTTCCCATCCAGGAGGCTGACAGTTTTCTCTGCGCATGCTCAGTGGCCCCCTTGTCAGCCTGCAATTTGCTGGCCAGCTGGATTGCCAGCCAACCCAGGATCCCTCAGTGATGTCCCCCAATGCCTACCATGGCTCCAGGCGAGCTTTGTATCCCCCCATCCCCCATGTCCCGACAGCCCAACCTCCAGCCCCACACTGCTCACTTCCCCACTCCCTGCCACCAGCAGTGATTATCCCCGCTGGGAGATCTATCTCTGGCAGATCTCCCACATCCCTCAACCCCCAAGACCGTCCTGGTCACTGGCCACCGTCCAGCTCCTATCAATCACAATAGCAAAGTGATAGCTACACTCCTTCACCTCACTCTCACCAATTGCTACCTAGGCCCTGCCCCCAGCAGGCCCCACCCTCAGCAGGCCCTGTCCCCTTGGCACTATCCGATGCTCAATGAGCAGTGCCAAGATGTCCCCTCGGCATTGGCACTTTGACCTTTGGGCAGTGCCAGGGGTCACAGCCTTGCACTGCCCATGTATCCATGTCCAGAAGGCACAACCCACCCACCCCCCCCCACCCTCCACCCCCTGACCCTCTGGAGGTCCTCCAGTTGCACCCCCCCCCCCTTCACTCCAGCAGGATTGTCCTGCAACTTCCCCAGAAGTGGGGAGTTAATCTGAACCCTGCTGGAGTGAAATACTTTTGATTGGGTGGGAGATGCTAGCAGGCCCCACTGGAGAATTCAGTTCTGGGCCTGTAGTCACATTAACATAAGATTAAAAACAGATGCAAAGGACTTACCTGGTGTTCCCACCGGTTTTCAACGTGGTTTAAACAGCACTGGATATCCAGCTGGGAATTGCACACGTGGTGGAAACACATGCGAGAATCCTGGGAATTGGCCGACACGCGATTCTCCTGGTTGGTCACTCAAAAAAAAAAACTGGTGATGGGAGAATCGGCCCCTGTGTTTCTGCAGTGCTTACGTGGATGATCTGCACTCATTAGGGGGAATTTTAGTGCCTCACCTACCTTGGCAATCATAGCAAGTGGGCAGGGCAGATGAGGCAGAGGTAAATCATACAAAGGTCCATTGGCCTGGGGTGGGATTTTCCAGTTTTGGGATGAGTGTAAACTTTCACTGATCAAAATGCCAGAGGTGGCGATGTTGCTCTTTAATAGTTTAAGTTGAGCAGTTAAAAATGGATGAAAATTAGATTGTTCTGACGAACGGTCAACAGAGAACAGGAAGAATACATTTGATTACATTGAGCATGATTTTTCATTAGAGCATGAGAAAAATGTATTTCTTTGAGTATGAAAAGACAGTAGCAACTCCAAATAAAATAATTAATAATTCCAAACAAGATAAGTAATTTCTCCAAGAAGAGACTTTGCTTGTTCTCAGGATGTGGACTGTGATGGCAAAGCTGGATTGTACTGCTTGTTTTCTTTGAGAAATACCACTTCAGTCCTTGTGCTGATGGTGTTGCCACTTCGACTTCCATCCCACTGTGGGCCACCTTCATCACCAAAGTCTCCAACTAACCATTTTGTACTTTCCTGTCACAGAAGGATAACGGAGAAGTGAAAAAATTGAAATTAGTTGATAAATAAATTAAATAAATATATTAGTTCAATCATTTCAATCAGCAGTGAACTGTAGAGGTTGTGTTGAACTCCCAGCCACCTGACGACGGGACGGGTTGTCCAAAAGCTTGAGGCTTTTGCTACAAATAAACCTGTTTGAACTTTAAACAGGTGTTGTATGATTTCTTTGTGTTTTACCTCAGTCCAACTCCACATCAAGGCTGAGATAGACAGATTTTTAATCAGCAAGGGAATCAAGGGTTGTGGAAATAAGGCAGGAAGTGGAATTGAGGATTATGTGGCAATTCTCAACTTCACAGAGCAGAGTCGATGGACTGAATGGCCTACTTCTGCTCCCATGTCTTATGGTCCCACCCATCTGTCACATTCCTCTTCCCACCAGATACAGGTTGGTGCAAATCAGTTCAAGGACTTTAAAAGATTGAGGAAATGCTAACCTAAGTTATCAAATTCACCTTTCACCTTTGTGAAAGCCACAAAATACAACATAACAAGAATCGAAATAAAAACAATAGGCTGTGGATGCTAGAAAACTGAAATAAAAAAGCACAAAAAGCTGGAAAAACTCAGCAGAACTGACAATATCTGTGGTGAAAGAAACAGAGCCAATGTTTCAAATCCATTAGGATTCTTCTTCAGAATTGAGGAATTAGATGCCCATAGTAAAGAGGAGGCAGTCAGAGCCAACAAACTGGAAGCTGTTCAAATTACCCAGAGTGTCTGCAGAACCATGATGCAGGTGGGAAGACACTGGACAAGCAGAGAAAAAGAGAATCAAGATAGGAAAAAATGAGATCAACGGGGAGGAACAGACTTAAACAATAGGTGTACCAGGACTGTCCTTTTTGTAGATTTGGGGAGGAGGTAGAAGCAGACATTGTGGAGTTGGGGGAGGGTCTATGTGGTTGGAAGATGGCCAGAGAAGATTGAAGTCAATGACATCAAGTCATTGGCTTGATGTTAGGTGGTGGGGTCAGGTGGAGGAAGGAGCGTCTGAGAGTTGGCACTCAGCCTCCTCCAGGGTGGAGTTCAGAAAGTCAGCAGGGCTAATAACAAAATCAGCAGAAGACCTTAAAGAACAGAATGCTGGTACCAATAAATTATTGGAACTTGCATTCCTCAACACCTGAAAAGAAGAGAAAATGTTTATTGTTAAGGCATTGGATGAGATTACGAGTGAAAAGGGACTGGGAAAAAAATCAGCTTTGAGAGAAGGTGAGTCGGTGCTACTGGAGAGAGTGGGCAAGTGTTTATATATCATATTATATCACACGGAGTGTGGATCTCAAGGATGTAGCAAGAATACTAGTCTAAGGAACAGAGTACATCCTGGAGATTCCTGTAATCCTGTGTGGATTCAAAACATGAAAGATGGAACTTCAACAGGAATTTGCCTGAGTTAAGTCAGAGCCAGGGACAGTTTCCGAGGAAGATGCTGTGACTGTGGTAGTGAGTTTTGATAAACACTTCATCAAACTCGAGGAAGGTAATGAAAAACAATGAAGATGGACATAGTGAAAGGGACAAATGGAAATCCCATCCTGTAGGAAGGTAGGCATTCATGGAAGAGAAGTGGCATTGAATTCATGACCAAAATTAAAACAAAATACTGTGGATGATGGAAATCTGAAATAAAAACAGAAATTGCTGAAAAAACTCAGTAGAACTGGCAGCATTTCTAAACAGCAAAACAAAGTTAACACTTCAAGTTCAACATGATTTTTCTTCTGAGACAAAGTTCCAAAGAAGGATCATATTGGACTTGAAACATTAACTGTTTCTGTCTCCAGAGATGCTGCCAGATCTGCTGAGCTTTTCCAGCATTTTCTATTTGTACAACAATAATGGAACTGTTGACTAATCATAGCAATTAATCTCAATTAGTTAGCCAACAACAAATTCACACCCGAGGCAAAGAAAATCCCAGCGATGGAAAGCTCTGAAAGCTACAGAACAGAAGTCACCTTTTCCTCCCAAGCATGCAACACGTACCAAGGGCTCCAGTATTTTTTTTTTGACTTTGAGATGAAGTCACAGAATCATAGAAGTTCCATCATCTTTTGTTTCTTTCTGTCATTGACCAGAGGTTATTTTCCTCCATTCAGAAGAAGGTAGATAATGCAAAAGCTCTCCATAAATCATTGCATGAAATGTAATCCTCGATGTCAGGAAGAATTCTTCAATGGGAATAAAAACAAGTGTGAGGAATAAATGGCTGCACTCTTTTATGTTAGGCTGTGTGTAAATGAATACTTGTAGGTGAAGGAATGGATGAGAATATTACTGTGGAAACTCAAGCTAAGTTGCAGATGTAATGAAGCCAAGATAGCTATAGATGTGAGCCATAGTTAATATATTGCATTGTTGAATGGTATGACTGTTCATTTTGACCTTAGCTAGACAACTGAGAACTGTTAAAGTTTTAAAGTTTTTATTAAAGTTTATTTATTAGTGTCATAAGTAGGCTTTTATTAATAATTGAATGCAGTTACTGTGAAAATCCCCTATTCGCCACACTCTGGTGCCTGTTTGGGTACATTGAGGGAAAATTTAGCATGGCCAATGCACCTAACCAGCAGGTCTTTCAGAGATGTGGAAGGAAACCAGAGCACACAGAGGAAACCCAAATAGACAGGGGGAGGACGCGCAGACTCCGTATAGACAGTGACATGGAATTGACAGAAATCAAAACAGTATCCCTGGCGCTGTGAAGCAGCATGCTAACCACTGCACTATGCAGGGTGTTCTCAATTTGCCAATAGATATGTTTTGTATGCGAGTCCCCATAAGTAATCAGAGTATCTGGGAAACTTTGTTTCAGGACACAGCCGAGGGGAATGTTTTGCGACACTTTTATTTGATATATTTTCAGTGGGGTGGATGGGTGGGTAGAAGGGAGTAATTTTATCAGAATCTTTTGTCCAAAGATTAATTGGCTGGGGGCTTGTATGATCCATGGAAGAAATGGGCTTATCAGACATATCGGAATGTTTTCTTATCTTTGAATCTGAATGTTTTTAATTTGTATAGAACCGGGCTTTAGCATTGCTTTGTAGGTACAGCTAACAAAATAAATGCTTACTCTGGATCAATTCTTCGTTGAGAATTGATACATGAGAAGAGATCATTGTTGTTTGTCCTTGGTCTTTCTCAGCATTATTATAGTTCATTTATTCTCACCATTCAGCATTCTTAATCTGCCATTGACTTGATAAGTACTGGCAAGAATATTGCAATGAGTCCAAGTAGATCTCAGAGCAAGCTATTTAATATTTTTAAGCGGTGTTTGCAACTTCCAATTGGCTATATTATCTCTAGATTTCAGTATGATGAGTCAAAGATCCTTTGGCCTGAATTTTTCACCCATTGGACGCACTGAGCACATGCTACTGGAAGCAGTGGCGGAACACATTCTGGGCTGCAGTTGGCCTCAAAGTGCAATTTCACTCACACCTGCTGGCCAATCGACAGTCATCCAGCATCACACTTACTGCCTGGGAAGATGGGGAGAGGGCAGATGTTGAGAAAAGAGAGGGCGCAGGCTGTCATTTCCAATATACTTTCTGAAAGGGGACAGCCACAGTGGAGCAGTCTCAGTAGTTGCTGGCCCATAGAAAATAAATATCAATGGAAAAGCTATCCCATGATCACAGCACAATAATACACAGACCTCAGATCTGGACACATATATTAATTTTATTTCAGCCCTGATCTTTCATTCTGCCCCGGATCAAGGTTGTACCTTCAGTGTAAAGGCCACCTTGCCACTCAGCCTATCCGCTGCCAACTGCAAAGACAGATGGGGTATTCACTTGACATCTTGTAGCATGCTTTTAAGCACATCCATGTCAGTTGCATGACTGCCCCAATCATATAAAATTCTGTCCACAATGCTTCGTTTGGGTTTTATCAAAAGAGATGGAATTATTTTTTAAATAAACCATCTCTTAATGAATTGATTAACTATTCTTTCTTAAATGACAATATTAATTAGTTGTTTCTACCTTATATTTTCTGACCACTCTGCTCCTGGCAGCAGTTGTAGAGGAAACTTCAGGTTTCTTAACATCAATGTTTGAGATGGATCTAAAGAACACAGAAGACCTTTTATCTCAACACTCCATGCTGGCACTTTTCCAAAGCAATCCAAAACAAGTCCAAATAACTACTCCTTTCCTCAAGTCTTGTATCTTCCTCTTCTTCAAATACCTTCTCTCAATAACTGAATGGTCTCTCCTTAACTGCTGCCTGTAACAAAGTATTGCTGCTTTAACAATTGCCAATATAAAGAAATGACCTTAAGCCCTGTCCTGACTCAAATTGGTGAAGCTTCATCACTGACTTACCAACCAGAGAAAATAGAGACAGCTTTCAATCTCTTGCACTTAGTTATAAATTTCCCAGTTGAAAAATTGAGAGAAACAAGTTGAGTCTGATTAATTTTACATCCATTAATTTAGTTCAACAAGTGCAAAATATATTTTATATTAATCTTCAGGATGGTATAATTTCCATAACCGTAGATGTCCCTGGCATAGATGTGATAATTCAGTTCATCAACTCTGTGATGCCTCTTGGCCAGATCAATTGGCTATCTTTTTTACCACAACATTTAATTTAATGACCAGAATTTTCCAGCTTCATGCCGACGGGATCTTTTGGGTTTCCTGGCAGCATAGGGTAGAGAATCAATGGGAAATGCCATCGACAGCCGTGGGGACCAGAAGATCCCACCACCAGCACATCATGTCCTGCAGTGAGAAAGACACTGTGGAAAGGCCAGAGAATGTCGCTCAATGTGTGTTGTATATATCTGTGTGAGTGCGCATTTTGTGTGTGTGTGGATACATCTCTGCACGCGTGCACATTGGCTCTGATTTTACCAACATGTCTGCCCTGTTTCTGGGGCTGACAACGCTCGTAGAACAGCATTCTCCGCTGGCCTCAGGGGTGATGTAATGAGTTGCAGGCAGAGGTGCCAGTAAAATTTCTGGCCATTATGTGTGCACATGTGTTTTTGCATGTTTGTGTGATTGAATGTATATATACGCATGTGTGTGAATGTATGTGTGCATGAGCATGTGTGTGTGCTCGTGTCTATATCTATGTACATTTGAAAATTAAACTTTAAAAAATTGTATTAAATTCTCATACATGCTTTGAAATACAATCTTAAGATAACTCTTTCTAGGAATTATCTGAGTTTATATCATGGGGAGACAGCTGAAGGATTTCTATTTTGTTAATCAATGTAATTATTTTTTGTTAAAAGCCCCACTTCAACTGAATATTTCTCACATTCCCTCCATCAAGTAAAATCACTGAAAAGGTTTTACTAGTCATTCCAGATTACTTGTGTTTTTCTACCATTTTTCCTTGTTCTGTTATTTAATTTACTGGCACATTGCCACAAGCAAGTTGTGAACAGGATACATATGGTTTTCTCATCTACTGTACCAAGTGTTATGAAGTGAAATCTGTCTTAAAACCCATTGACTGTCAGTCTCAACAATACAGTGAATGATTCAGGACTTCAAACTGCATTAGATCACCTGTCTTATCTGAAACCAATCCCAGCGGTATCCATTACAGACAGATTCCATTGAAGCTTATACAATGTTATAGAGCTTGTTATTATCCATTTGGTTCTTTTTTGTCACTTACTAAACCAAAATCAGATACAGTGCAATTCTTTTCTACCTGATTCAGCAGAGCTTATGGTACAATTATGTAATGTTACAACATCTTGTAATGATAAACTGCTTCTAACAGGAAAATAAACATCCCAAGGCACGTTAGAGATGTGTTAACTGAATGTACTGAAACATTGAACCAGAACAAGTATTTAGTATATGAGATCAAAACTTAGGACAAGGCTGTGGATTTTAGGGAAAGCCTTAAAGGGAAAGAGGAAGGTAGAAAGCTGGGAGGAGGGGGTGTTGTGGTGTTAAATAGGAAATCCAAGGGTGGACATTGTTAGCTAAAAGCACAACTACCAGTGATGGAGCAAAGGGTTAGAGGATGCACATCAGACCAGTACGAAAGTCTTGAAGACATCAGGGCTGAATGGTGTGTTGGAGGTGATGTCAAAGATAGTGAGGATCATGAATGGATTTAAACACAGGACAAATTTTGGTGTAGTGGTGAGCGTTAGACAATGCAGTTACAGAAGAGATGATCTAAGCTGAATTTTGAGCAAAATAACATACAAACAATAGAGATTTGGGAGAGTTGAAATTTACGGCTGTTGCGGGCTGGCCAAAAGAGCATCGAAATAGATAAGCCTGGAAAAGTAAAATATAAAAGCCAGGGTTTCAGCAAAGGTGAAAAGTTATCATTATTATGGGAACTGTTTCTGATGAATGTGACAGGAGGTTGGAAACACAGCTGAAGATGAAGTAGACCATTGAAAACACAGTCTGATTGATGCAAGTGACAGGGCAAGTGGTGAAGTAGTTGGCAAGTGTACAGCAGCTAAACAAGATGGTTTTATTTTTCCCAATGTTTATCTGAAGCAAAGTTGCTACTCACCTAATGTCAAACAAGCACCGTGACTTCACAAAGCTGGCTGAGAGATTGGAAGAGGCACTGGAAAGGTAGAATTGAATTTCATTTGAGTAGATGAAAGCTGATTGATAAGTTGTTGCATGTAAATAAGGAAGATGTTGGAGTGAAGGATGGATCCTTGGGGATACTTTGGGGGATGATGTCAATTTGAAAAGCTATTGTTGGAGATGTACTGTCCACAAACAGATCACTGATAGAGGAATTATCCAAGAGAGAGGCGTTTCAAGTGGGTGAGGTAACAAAAGTAGCAGAGAGATTGGTGATAAAAGCTAATTACGGTAGATGCAGGAATCTGAAACTAAAGTAGAAAATGCTGGAAAACAACAACAGGTCTTATAGCATTTATGGAAAGAACAAAGCTAATGGAGATGATTCTCCAACCACACCGCAACTGGTAAAGATCACTCACTCCCAGAAAATAGCATTCGGGATTGGCGCCAAAGAGTTTGCAATTGTCAGAAAGAATGCAGGCCAATTTGTATGAGATTGACTGGCCTTCAATCGTCCCCCTCCCAGAACGTTCCCACTTCCTCAGCAGGAGGTTACGTTACATCGCTGGTCTCCACCAGCAGAGACCTGGCACAAGGGAGAGAAGAAAGGCAGTGGGGTGAGATTCATGGGCTATTGAAGTCCCTGGGGGTTGGGGCCATGGCCAGGCAGTGACCAACTGGCCCCCCATTGCAAGTTGAAAACTACTAGTGAGCTAACGTGCCAGAGCAGTGCCATGGGTGGAGCCTGAATGGGGGCTATCAGGGGTAGCCATTGAGAAATGCCTAGATACTAATGATCTGTGTTCGGGGAACTTACCAGTGATGAGGTGCGGGGGTGGAGGGGGGGAATCCCCAGATGGATGGATCCCTTTTGAAATGACACCGGAGTGATCAGAAACATAAATGGCATGTTTAGGCCCTACCACTGCCAGCATTGGCACACGACTTACTAATCTCCAAACAACTGACTGCACGGGAATATTGCGGTACAGATGTGCCTTCGAGACCGGCGCTGATTACTCCATTATCTGTGCCATTCTGCCTCTTAAAGCATTTTTATGGGAGAACTCTGTTCATCGTTTCAAATGTGGATGACCCTGTCAAAGCTGAAGGCAATTAAGAAAAGTTTCAGATTTATACTGGAAGAGGTGGGGGGCTGGATAGAGGGCCAGCATCAGGTGGATGCAAGGGAAAAATTGAAAGATGTATTGAAAAGACAAAGAACATGTAAATGTAAATAGTGGTGATCATGGCTAAGAAGGGACAAAAACAGAAAATACTGGAAAATCTCAGCCAATTTTTCCCTGACTCTATTCTCTCTCCACAAATGCTGTCAGACCTATTTGATTTTCCAGCACTTTCTGTTTTTGTTTCAGATTCCAGCATCCACAGAATTTTGCTTTTATATTACGGCTAAGAAGGGTGCTGACAGTAGCACATTAACAAATCAGAATAGTTAGTATCAGGTCAAAGGTTTGTGAATTTGGTTTGGGCCAGTTCAGTGTTGTGGGAAAATAGAATGTCTGATTTGGGTAATGCAAAAAGGAATTGAGGGAAAGATAGGTATGGACTCATTCAAAGGGATAAAGAATTAAAGTTTTGGTTGAAGGAGTAATGAACACTGGTTTGAATGTTAGCAAGACAGCGGCCATGAAAAAAGAACCATCGAATATTTCAGAATCAGGCAGAGAATTGGGTCACTATGAGGAACACAAAACGGTTTTGAAGTAGCAGGAGGTCACACTCTTGGATGACATGAACTTGGAGAAGGGAGTAGGGGGAGAACCAGAAGAAACATTTGTCTACAGTTAGAGTAGATTGGGCACAAGGGAAAGGTTTATTCTAATAAAGAAGAACAAGAAGGTAGCACGCAAGAAAACAAAAAAAACACTTTTTATTCAAGCTTATAACACAATGGGGAGAAGAAAGATAATTAAGGAGCTTGTAGATGATAGAGAAATAGAGCCAAGGGTATTGTTACCTTCTATAGAGATAGTGGATGGTTTCAGAAATTGAAAGTGAAGTCTAGTAGGACTGATCAAACTGGCAATGGATGATTAATCAATTTGTCTACCAGTTATGGTCAAGGCCATGATTCCTTAGACTTGAGGGAGTAAATACTTAAGAGCAGCAATGGAAACCCAAAGGAAATAAGAGATGATGTAGTCTTTTCTGGAAATGATTGAATAGAAGTTAGGGTGATGTTGAGAATTTCACAAAGGGCAGAGGCATGGAAGTCCAAAAACAGGACTGAGACTTAAAGTTGGAAATGATTTGACATAAAGGTTTTCCCAGGAACATATACAAACAAAAGTCAGTTTATAAGTAGGGAAGTTATATGAATGTTGAAGGAAAGAGGCCAGCATTTGGAGATGGCTCAATCATTAATTAAACCAAGACCACTGAAGATGGCAAGGTTGAGGCAATGGATGGACTGACAGAAAGCAGAGGGTCAGGATAAATGGGTCCTTATCAGCTAGTAAAATGTAACTAGCAGGGTGCCTCGACTTCAACTGATTACAATCTATATGAATGATCTGCAAGTAGGGACAGTGTAACGTAGCAAAATTTGAGGATGATACTAAAATAGATAGGAGAGGAGGCAGGGAAGAGGATATAAGGATTCTACAGACTGGCTTTAGGTCAGATAGGAGAATGGGCCAAAATTTGAAGTTTATCAAGTTTATGGGAGGTTATCCATTTTGGCAGAAAAATAGACAGGGAAATTATTATCTAAATAGAAAGCAGATTCAAAATGCATCCAAGCAGAAGGATCTGGCTGTTTATGTTCATGAATAACAGAAAGTTGGTATGCAGATGCAGAATGTAGTAAAAAAGGCAAATGGGATGTTGGCATTTATTGCAAAAGGACTGGAATGTAAAAGTAGGAAAGTGTTGCTGCAATTGTATAAAGTGTTGGTGAGGCCACGACCAGAATATTGTGTGCAGTTTTGGTCTCCTTATTTGAGGAAGGATGTGGCAGTTCAAGGAATTTCAGAGGAGGTTCATCAGATTGATTCTGGAGATGAAAGAGTTGGCATATGAGGAGAGATTGGGTTTGTACTTGCTGGAGTTTAGAAGGATGAGAGAGGATCTGATTGAGGTATATAAAATTTTAAAAGGGATTGACAAAGTACATGTAGGCCAAATGTTTCCTCTTATGAGGCAATCTAGAACAAGAGGTCACAGGTATAGGTTGAGAGGTGACAGATTTAAAACCAAGATGAGGAGAAACTACCACTTGCAGAAGGTGGTGAACTTGTGGAACTTGCTGCCCCATAGCGTGGTGGAGTCTGAATCATGAAGTGCTTTCCATAGAGAGATAGACATATTTCTTACACAAAAAAGGAAAGGGGGATATAGAGTACAGGTAGGGAGGTACATTTGAGACCAGGAAGAGATCAACCATGATCTGATTGAATGATGGAGCACATTTGAATGATTGAATTTGCCTACTTCTGCTCCTAATTCCTATGTTCCTATGATGTGCAAATGGGAAGGAAAGTTTTATAAATGTAGAGATTAGGGAGAATAGAAGACCAATAAATACAGAGGAGAAAAGATAAAGAAAATGCAGAAAGAGATTGAAAACATGAGATTGAAGAATCATTTGATCCAGGGGCTGAGAAATAAAAGTGAAAGTATCTCAGGGACAAACTGAAGCTAAAGAGAAAGGATTGATCATGATGAGGCACTTGAATGAGCAAAAGATGCCAAAGCAATAGATGGACTGGCCAAATTTTGTCTTGGTGATAAAGTTATGCTGCCACCTCAGCAACTTGCACAGAAGAGGCTCTGGAAAATGTAACTAGGTAAGCTCTTTCCAGTAAATGCAAAATATTACCACCTGTGAGCCAATTTTCAGTCAAAGCCACGGTACCAATGAGATAAAAACAAATCACTGCAAGTGCTGGAATTGGAAACAAAAACAAAAAATGCTGGAAAATCTCAGCAGGTGTGATACCATCTCTGGAGAGGGAAGACAGCTGACATTTCAAGTCTGCATAACTATTCATCACAACTGTCAAAACAATATGATTATTGTAAGCATGGCAGAGTTGAGAGAGACAGTGGCACATAGAGTGAGCAGAATGGAAAGCCGGTCATTAGTTCCCAATGAGGCGCAGTAAGGATGTCCCTTAGCACTAGTCAATGGCATGAGGAAAGCAGATAAAGTTTAATCAGCACTCTTAGTTACACACTGTCACACATTAACTTGGCAGACATTGTTATAAATGCAGAACACTACTGAATGAAAATGTGTCATTCTATTTATTGAGCATGTTGGTGAAACAAATAGTAGGAGATAAGGTGAGATTATTTTCAAGGAAGTAGTGATGAATGTACCACAGGGTCATCTGCACAATACTTAAAGAGGCACAAAGGATATTTGTGAACTTGTTCTGGGGAATTTCAAGCCAGAAGAGCAGGAAGAGTAGTGAGGGGCTGGGGTAGGGAAGGAGGAGAATATGACATGTCACTGTGGCAAGCTACTGAGCAACAGCTCAAGCAAAATATAACCATCAGAGGCAAAGGTCATGGGGATAGATACTAACATGCGCCACTGAAATGGAATCTGATGGGAGTGGATTGGTTGCTTGTTATGCAATCTATCCAATTTTCCTTTCTATTGATGTCAAAGTTTCTAAATCTGCCCCAAAGAAGACTAAAATTGAATTTCAAGGCACAAACAACATTTGCTGTAAAATAAACTGAAAACATATTGAGCATGAATATCTGCTTCTTTGTGAAGTGACACAACACAACATTAGCATCATTTTGTAACAAGCTATTCAGAAACTGTTAACATAGCCATCAAAATATCATATGCTTTTTATTTGTGTTATACAAGTCAGGACGTAGCTCAGGGAAAATTAAATACAATCCCAAAAAAGTGACAATTTCAACTGTTTAATCAAGTTATGGAATCATACAATCCCTACAGCGCAGTGATGACCATTCAGCCCGTTGAGACTGCATCAGTAATCCCACGCAGGTCCTATCCCCGTAACCACATGTATTTACCCTGATAGTTCCTCGAACATTAAGGGGCAATTTAGCACGCCAATCCACCTAGCCCCACGTCTTTGAACTATGGGAGGAAACCGCAGCACCCGGAGGAAACCTGCAAAC
The DNA here is from genome assembly GCA_024679065.1 of Sphyrna mokarran. Lineage (NCBI taxonomy): Eukaryota > Metazoa > Chordata > Chondrichthyes > Carcharhiniformes > Carcharhinidae > Sphyrna > Sphyrna mokarran. The sequence goes on from JAGIQG010000005.1 coordinate 98,259,976, forward strand.
ACAGGAAGAAAGTGCAAGCTCCATATAGACAGTGACCCAAAGCTGGAATTGAATCTAGGTCCCTGGCTCTGTGCAGCAGCAATGCTAATCATTGTGCCACCCAAGTTGTTTGAGGTTGTGTCAGTATGGCACTGATTAAGAGAAGTTAAGCAATTTTGTAAAAATAAAGATTTACTCTTCACAAAAAAACTCTTTTTTTTCAGTTGGAAAAGATTTCAGTCTTATTTTGTAATGACCAAGTGACTCAATAATATATCTATTATGATTTATTCGATTGCCTTCATGAAAAAGGAAAATAAAAGATTTGCCAAAACCTTTTAAATAGAATGATGCTTTATTCTTTTCTTTGCAATATAATTCTGAGTTTCACTTCATTTAATTAATGATATTCTTGAACTTTGCAAGTTTCATGATTTATAGAATCAACATCACGCAGATATTTCCATGTATTCTTCACTTAACTGGAAACTGACAATTTAGCAACTTCTCAAAAACAGCAGCTTCAATGGATGTAGCAAATTATCCCAAAGTTGCAATGTCAGTATAGGCCGTTTGGGTAGAAAACATTAATTTTTCTCATAGTTCTCCAAACTCTCCAACACTGAGGTTTTCTATGTGTGTTTTCCAAGTCTGTTTGAGACTAATTGATAAAGGCAGATTACTATTGCTAGCGAACAACTCTATTATTGTTGTATCTTGTGATTAAAGTGCACTTGATGGACCTGTGTCTTTTTACACCAGGCAATTCCTGTGTTCCTATGTAGCCACTGCCTCGTGTTTAATGTGGTGAGCTCTTTCCAAATTACTCTCACTCAATAACTCTCCAGTTTGTTAACTTCATCCCTCTTAACATGGAATTGTATTGAGAACAGTTTTCATCACTTGGCATCAGGTTTAGCAAAATATATTGATTATAGTTTTGTCCTTAGCCAATCTCAGAACTTTAAAAAAATAATTATGAAGCCGTAATAATCCTTAAAACAAGTGCCATTGAAGGTGAAGAAAAATTACAACAGTATTATCCTTTCGGACTTCTTGATGTGCAATTTATCCATTTATCCAACAGCCATTAAAAAAAATGAAAATAAACTCAGGAAATTACATTAAGTAGTAAGATTAGAGCTGCATTGGCAATGAAAAAGGTAATAATACCAAATATATGGAGCAATATTGAATAGAGCAACACACAATGAGAGAAAACCACTTTAGAATCATAGAATCCTACAATACAGAAGGAGGCCATTTGGCCCATCAAGTCTGCACTTATCACAATCCCATCCAGAACTATCCCCATTTACACTAGCTAGGCCCCCTGATTTTAAGGATTAATTTAGCATGGTCAATTAACCTAACCTGCACATCTTTGGAGCGTGAGAGGAAACTAGAGCACCTAGAGGAAACCCATGAAATGGGGAGAATATACAAACTCCACACAGACAGTGACCTGCAACAGGAATTGAACCCAGTTCCCTGGTGCTGACAGGCAGCAATATTAAGCACTGTGCCACTTTGCCCCCGCCCCCCCACCCCCACAAGGTCAGTGACTTTGTAGTGGTCAATGACCATCTTATGGAAGACAGTTCATATTTGCCCTCAGGTCCTACAACTGAAGCAGATAGGACTGTGTCTGATACCTCCTGCTTTTGTTTGAGCCTCTGACATCAGGACATAAGGACTTATCTGAGTCAGGGGTAATAGCTAATGCCAACTTCAGGAAAAAAAGCTTTTCATCGAAAGGGGAAACAGAGAAAAATTATAGGAAGAACATAGCAAAACATCAGTGAAGATTTAGTTGTAGGTTATTGTAAAAAAAATCTCTCCCTTGCTCCTGTGAAAAGTCTGACAATTGTAATCTTGCATCCATTTAAAGTTAATGGCATTCAGAACAGCTTTGTCAGTTATTACAAAATGTATTCCAATTAATACTGTTCACCAATCCTATTCATGAGAAAAAATAGTCAATGTAATTCAAAATTTATGGACTTTCTGACAATTCTCAAATGTGACAGAAAAAGGAGTTTGACAAATGTGATTCTAGAAGCTCCTGCAGGGTTGGGGCATGGGTAAACTCTTCAGGTTAGCATCCACGCAGCCAAATGAAGAGGAAGAGCAACAGCACGAAATACAATGAGGCTGTTAAGACAGCAGGAAGCAAGAGAAGGCACAAGAGAAACTATATCACACAGGTCAATGGAACCAGACTCTCATATTTGCATCTGACAGAGGAGCATTGAGTAAGGCAAGATCCTTTCAGCATGGAGGCTGTTACAAAACTAAGCAAGACGTGCACCACACTTTCTGTAGCTATAAACTTTTTACTTTGCATTTGGATCATTCAGGATTCACTGTGGGACATCAGAAAGGCTCACCTCAAATTCGGCAGGTGTCTGATACATGCGAGCTCCCTACAATGCATTGGATAAAAAGAAATGCTGGAATGTGAAACCCAAAGAGAAAATGCTAGAAAATCTCAGTAGATCTGGCAGCAAGTGTATGGAGAGAAAAGAGCTGATGTCTAGATGGCCCTTTGTCAAAGCTTTAAGCTGACATTACGAGTCCAGATGAGCTTTTGTCAAACCTTTGAGTTGACCATCGAATCTAGGTGACACTTAGTCAAAATTTTGACAAAGGATCACCTGGACTCATAACGTCAGCTCTTTTCTCTCCTTACAACTGCTGCCAGACATGCTGAGATTCTCTTTTGGCTCTACAGTGGATTCTCTTCACTTTGCAAGTTGGCAAACAATAAGCCCAAATTTTGGAACTTTACACAATAGCTTGTTCACCAACTACCAGGCAAAAGTCAAATGGAGCAACAGTTTATACCTCATGAGAAAAAAGTGCTGATTGGTTGGTAAGTTAATCCTGATTGTTCGAGGCATTTGATAGAGATCATACATATTCATACACAGACTCCAGTCCTCTGCAGGTACAAGGAACATGTCCAAGCATTGTGCCTTTCTGAATGAAAAAAAGCAGGGGAAACAATAGTTCCTTGGTATTTTCAATAGCTCCCAATATTCTCCATGACAATTTCTTAAATGAAGAGGTTATTGGCCTATGTGAAATAGAACCCAGTTAGCAGATCAGCTTGTCAAAATGTAAATATTAGTGGAATTAAATGCTTCTTTGGAGAAATTGAAGATTTGAGCTCCAACACTGGTCTTTCTCTGAACTGTAATTTTCATTGTGAACATTTCCTATTCAATTCTCCTATGCATTATTGCTAATGTTGTTAAAATGCAATTCAGCATCATTTTCAACCAATTATAAGAGCCCCTGTCCTGTTATTAGCTTATTTTATGCTGTACTTGTAGCTTCTTATTCCCAGTGACAGGTTTAGAATATCAATGCAATGGATATTGTTGCAGTCACAATCTTAGCAAATTATTGTACCTTTATTGTATAGTCATCATTTCTTTGCTTTTGAGTATTTGGCTAATTTCACAATTGCAAGTTTTCTTGAAATACTTTCAATTTGTTGCTTTCAATCATATTTTTCAAGAAATATTACACTTTTAGTTTCTATGAAGCTATATCTTACCAAAACCAGGAATTTGACATGAGCAGTTCATTATGAGAATTCTGAAAGATTATGCATTTATCACGATCAAATCTGTCTCATTCTCATGTTCATTTCATCAGCTGTAGTCAAATTACCATGGGTCATTAAAATTTACCTATCCATAGCTTACTGTAAAGTTAGCTTTGCCTTTGATAAAAGTTATTGTACTCTGTAGTTCGCCTTTCTCATTTGACTTCATACTGCACTTCAAATTTAGAATAAATAAGATTAATATAATCATAAATATGGATGATATTGATGTTGGACAACAATGCAAAATAAACAATGAAAATGGAGAGATGGAGAATGGGTAGATGATTTTGTATCACTTGTTTTATATTATTGCCAAATGTCAAAATTGTTCCTTATTCGTTTGAACTCACGAGCAATGGATGCACCAACTTATCTAAATTTACTGAAATAACAGAAAGTCAAGTCAGTCAAAGTAGCAATGACTGTGCAACTATAGCCAGTACAACGATTGTTTACTTGTACAGCCTGCTGTTTAAATAAATAATAATCAATTATTCTTGAATAATTGAAGACAATTTAAAATGCATGAATCTTCAATCAACATAAAGATCCCTTTATCTCTGGGTGACAGGAGAAATTATTTACCTTGGAACATCTTATCTTGGGGCTTTGGTTCAGAAAAATATTGCCAGTTTGCAATGGGAATGATATTAGTTGGACATGGATAGCCATATCCAAATTGATTGGCCACATAATGGCGAAGATGAGGAATTCACTCCTTAGATATACAACAAGTTACCTTGAGTTGAATTGGATATCTGTAAACAGAGGGCTTTCCTGTAGCAAAGCTGGCTCACCACTGGCTATCGACAGGATCTTCCAGACCTGCTAAAGTCAATGGCAATTTGGATAGCTTGCCTAACTGCTGCTGCAATGGGGCAAGCTACTTGCAATGGGGGTCAACTTCAATTGGACCAGAAGATCCCATCAGTCGGAGATCCAACCCAGAGTATTAAAGGACACTCAACTGTTCACCAGCCACTTGTAGGAAATCCAGCTAACAGAATTAAACACCACTTTACCCATCTTGTGAGTGGAAGGCAAGCAACAATAGCATGAACTGAATTGGCGAATTGGGGAAGAGGTCAGGGTGGAAAGGTAGCCCCCAGTGAGAAGAGATGGAAGTGCCCTAATCCACTCCTCAATTCTCCACTACCTTTCCACCAAGTTCGAAGATTGAAAATGTGTCTGTCTTGCACTGAGCTATCTGACACCTATCAGCCCAAAGTTGAAGGCTGAACATAAAAAGTATTTTATTGGGGCAGGGGTAGCTTCCTGTCCAAGACCTTACCTGCCCCATTGTAAATTTGTATTCAGGCTGGGGTGGGCAGGATCCTGTTGAGAAACCATTCAGTATGACTTCACATTGCATCCTTCCTCAAAGCCTGCCAGAGGGGAGCACAAAATTCAGGCCCGTAGTGTCATTCAGAAGTCCAGTGTACATTGCTCAAAAGCACACTAGAGCAAAAATTTCCAAACTGGGTTCGCAGATCCCCAGGAGTTTACAAAGGATTTGCAAAAGGCCCATGAAGCTGCTGGTTACCTCATCACTGGCAAACACCAATTTGAAAGGAGCAAAAGACCAATTGCCAAACTAATTATAGCAATGAAATTAGCCTATCAGAGCAAGGCTTCTTGGAGCACACGGATGCTGATAGGCTAACTTTGCAAACCCCGTTTGTGCTATCTGTTTTCAAAATTTAAATCCCGGGAGTCCAGGGCCTGAATTTCCTGCTTCCCACTAGTCCACGTGCCCCAACCTTGCAAAAGTTTACGATGGGGCAGGCAAATCCTCATACAGTAAGTCCACCTTTGGCCAATCGAGGCCCTTTAGTGATCTAGTATTGAACACTGTGATAGTGGAGTCAGACACTTTGGGAACTTTCATGCTGTTACTGGATAGGCACATGGAATATACCAGAATGATAGAGCGTGGATTGGCTTGATCTTGGGTTCAGACATAGCTCAGCACAACATCGAAGGCCAAAGGGCTGGTACTGTGCTGTACTGTTCTATTTAAAGGCTATTTCCTGCCTAGTCTCACTTTTGAACAAGGGAATTACAGTTGCTACCTTCCAATCCATGGGGATCATTCTAGATATTAGGGAAATCAAAATGGTCAAAACTAGTGTACTATCATAATCCATAAACCCCCACTATTTCTGCAGTCACCTCTTTTAAAAGCCTATGAAAAGGGTTGTCAGGTCTAGGGATCTGCTGACTTTGGTTTCATTAATTTCTCTAGTAGTTTTGTTAGCTTAGTATCAATTATTTGAAGTTCCTCACCCTCAATAGTATCTTGGTTCCCCATAATTATTAAATATGTTTCATGCTTTCCACTTGCAAAATAGACACAAGAAAGGAGAAATTCATCTCAGGCTGCAGGTTACAAAACAGGAAATGTTGGTTCACTCGCTGTAAGTGCAGCATCTAGTAAATCTAGTTCCAAGTTCCATTGAAATGAATGGAATTAAATATCCACAGTCGCTGACAAACTTTATCAGTGGAGCTTTTATTCCTCAAGAGAAGGGATAATCTTTGAGTATTATTTCTTCAAATGCTTGTCATTGCTTATCTTCTATTACGTTTTGTAATCTAATTGTCCAATCTACTTTAGCCTGCTTGTCCCTCATATCTCAATAACCAACTTTGTTTAAATTTAAAAACTATTTTTGGATTTAAACAAATCATTCTCCAACTTAATATAAAATTTTATCATATTCTGACAGTACTTCCCCAAGGAATCCATTAGTATTTAATCCTGTTAGATTACTAATAAATCCTGTCTCATTATACAAAAGTCAATATAAAATAACCTGTTCTCTAGTTGGTTCCTCAACATTTTTTTCTAGAAAAATGTCCCAAATGCATTCAATTGTCAATTTGGTTTTCCCAGTCTATGAAAATTAAATTCGCCCATAATTAATTCATCACCCTTGCTTTCTACTTCTCTAAGATCCTTATTTATATTCTTTGCAACATTGTGAAGATCTATAACCAACTGCAGCCAACATCTGATGTGCTTTATTTCTTAGATCCAGCCATCCTGATTCTACATCCTGCCTTTTAGGGCTAGAATTCTCAGACCTTGACCACAACTGGGATTTTCCAGTCCCACTGCTCTGAACGGAGTTTGGTTGATTGCCAAATTTTCCATTCTCATTGGCAGTGGTGGAAAGGAGTATGGCATTGGAGAATTCTGACCCTTTACTCATCATCATCTCGTTCCTCATTTAATTATCAGGGCTCCTTTCCCATTCTGCAGATCTTCCTTGAAATTCAATTACCTTGGAACATTCTCAATTAACTTGCAGCCATTAGCAGAAGTTAATACACCTCATTCTCCTCCAGAGATGGAAGGAGTCGGGTGAGGATATGGTGCACAGCTAAATGAGAGGGGCATGTGATCAGGTGGAAAGTTATATCTGCCTGAGATTCATGGGGAATTTCCATTCACATTTGTCAGGAGTGTGACAGAAGAAAGCTAAGTGTCCAACAGAGACTTAATTCCATAGAGCTTTGAGAAGATGGAGGGGTTACAACTCTTTTGCAATTGTTGGATGGAATCTGCTCCTCCCACCCCCTCAATTCTGCCCATGTCTCAGTAATGACTATTATCTCAAACAAATTTATCTCTATTTCTGCAATTAAGTTATCTAATTACAAATATGTTGTGCATTGACATATAAACGCATTAGCTTTTTATTATTTTTGTCTGATGTGGCCTTAGTCAACAATGCTAAACTCTCTGCCCCTCCCTCATACAATCTGCTTGATTTTACACAGGTCACACTACTTCTTACTTTTCTCTTCAGTCATAAACCTTCCTAAAGCTTAAAGCTTTATCTGCTGATGTAGTTTGTTCAATTGGCCAGAACCCATTTGGTTCACTAATATCCTTTAGAGAAGGAAATCTGCCATCCTTACATGGTCTGGCCTACATGTGACTCCAGAACCACAGCAGCGTGACTGATTTTCAACTTAGTCAACTTGGGATGGCAGTAAAGGCTGGCCAGCCAATCAAAGCCATATGAAACAAATGAATGAAAAAGGATATGGCAACAGGCTTGTAAGGAGGTGCTTGTCTCAATAGAACATCTTCCCTCTTTCCCCATTCTTGCCTCCCACACCATACTTCAACCATGCAATTAAGCCCCTAATCTATTCATCCCCATGCAAATATGTATGTGGTTCAGGTAGTAGAGGATCAAAATTCTCCAACCATCCATATCAACGAGATTCACTGATCCTGCTGCAGTGAATGGAGATTTGGCTGAGTGCCAAATTCTTCTTTCTTATTTGCTGCAGTGGCAAGGCATGATCAGCCAGAGAATCTAGCCAAGATTATTACATTGGAGATTCTACTCTTTAATTTATGCCATAGTTCCTCAAGTCCTTCAGTTTAATCACATTCCTGATTATTCTCATGTTGTTGGCTCCTGCATGAACACCAACTGGATCTCTTCCACCTGCTCCATGTTCTTCCCTGGCTGTGAGAGATGCTCCTATTCTTGATATCAGATAGGCTTTCAGGATCCAGGTTGCAGCTGCAGAGAATATTATCTATTTCCCTGATCAGATTATATCCCATCATGACTACAAACCTTATGCTGTGCCTACTTGAATGCAGTAAGAAGTCTGACAACACCAGGTTTAAGTCCAACCGATTTATTTGATAGTAAATTCCCAAGCTTTCAGGGTTTGCCCCTTCATCAGATGAATGGAGAGTTCTGGCCTCAGACAGAGCATATAACAGTACAGACAGTTTACAGATTACTGATTAGAATGCAAATCTTTACACCTAACCTGCTATTCAAATCTTAAAGAGGCCAACAATGTGAATGGAAGGAGCATTAAGCCCAGGTTAAAGAGATGTGTATTGTCTCCAGACAGGACAGTAAGTGAGGTTTAGCAAACCCAGGCAAATCATGCAGGTTACAGATAGTGTGACATGAACCCAAGATCCCTATTGAGACCATACTCATGTGTGTGGAACTTGGCTATCAGTCTCTGCTCAGCAACTCTGCGCTGTCATATGTCATGAAGGCCACCTTGGAGAATGCTTATCTGAAGGTCAGGGGCCGAATGCCCGTGACTAGTGAAGTATTCGCCAACAGGAAGAGAACAGTTTTGCCTGGTGATTGTCGAGCGATGTTCATTCATCCATTGTCGTAGTGTCTGCGTGGTCTCCCCAGTGTACCATGCTTTGGGACATCCTTTCCTGCAACATATTAGGTAGATAACATTGGCTAATCTGCAATAGTATGTACCATATACCTGGTGGATGGTATTTTCAAGTATGGTGATGTCATCCATGTCGATGATCCGGCATGTCTTGCAGACGTTGCTGTGGCAGAGTTGTGTGTATTGTGGTCACTTTTCTCTTGAAGACTGGGTAGTTTGCTGCAAACAATGGTCTGTTTGAGGTTGTGTCCTTGTCTGAAGGCAAGAAGTGGGGGTATGGCGATGGCCCTGGTGAGATGTTCACCTTCATCAATGATATGTTGAAGACTCCAGAGAAGATGTTGTAGCTTCTCTGCTCTGGAGAAGTACTGGACAACGAAGGGTACTCTGTCCACTGCGTCCTGTGTTTGTCTTCTGAGGAGGTTGGTGTGGTTTTTCACTGTGGTGCATCGGAACTGTCAATTGATAAATCAAGCGCCATATCCTGTTCTTATGAGGGCATCTTTCAGCATCTGATGTCTGTCATGATCCTCCTCATCTGAGCAGATCCTGTGTATATGGAGGGCTTGTCCATAGGGGATGGCTTCTTTAACGTGTTTAGGGTGAAAGCTGGAGAAGTGGAGCATTGTGAGATTGTCTGTCGGTTTGCGGTACAGTGAGGTGCTGAGGTGGCCGTCCTTGATGGAGATGTGTGTGTCTAAGAATGCAACCAATTCTGGAGAATAGTCCATGGTGAGTCTGATGGTGGGGTGGAATTTGTTGATATCATCATATAGTTGTTTCAGTGATTGTTCACCATGAGTCCAAAGGAAGAAAATGTTATCAATGTATCTAGCATATAGCATTAGTTGAAGGTCCTGTGCGGTGAAGAAGTCTTGTTCGAACCTGTGCATGAAGATCTTGGCATATTGAGGTGCGAATTTGGTCCCTATGACTGCTCCGTGTGTCTGGATGAAAAACTGATTGTTGAAGGTGAAGGCATTGTCGTCCAGGGTAAAGCAGATGAGTTGTAAAATTGCATCTGAAAACTGGCAGTTGTTAGCGTTGAATAGCAGGTTAGGTGTAAAGACTCGCATTCTAATCAGTAATCTGTAAACTGTCTGTGCTGTTATATGCTCTGTCTGAGGCCAGAAATCTCCATTCACCTGACAAAGGGGCAAACTCCAAAAGCTTGAGAATTTACTATCAAATACATCAGTTGGACTTCAACCTGATGTTGTCAGACTTCTTACTGTGTTTACCCCAGTCCAACGCCAGCACCTCCACATCATGCCTACTGGAATGGCCACTCTCATCCACATTGATAGAAAGTACTTATGCTGTTCAACAACAGCAAAGGTTAAATCTTCTCCACCATTGAATCTGTGAGCCAATTACCTGCCTAAACATGGTCAGGTCATTCTGTTTCTTACCATTAAATTACTAAAGCATTACTTGACATAAGGAATGTGTCTGGCAGCTGGGTCAAAGTGTTTGCTTAACTTTCCCTCTCCTTGATACATCACAGTGCACCCCCACAACAGATTTCCCGACAGCTACAGGTGAGTTCAGTGGGAAACTCCATGCACAAAGGGAACACCATAAGATCCTAGCACCAACGAGTCTGCCACCGAAGGGAGAGGAAAATCCCACCCATTATTTTGATACTTTTTCATAAATTAACATCTTATTTAATGAACTAACTTGGTTTATTTTTATCTTTTAAGAAAATTATGTATTTAACTAGTTATATGATTAATTTAGCAGGGCATTTATTATAGAATCCTTACTTAGGGAGCGACCAATCTCTTACTCACCAATCAAGAATCAACCTAATGTGCTGGGACTTGCTTATCCCAATGGAATAGACACTGCAGGAAAGTTTCATGCTCTATAAACTTGATTGAATTATCCAAGTATCTTGATTTATAGATATTGATGTTATGGTCCATTTTAGGTTTTATTTTTAATGTTCAGTCTTACAGCAAGTACTGAAACATTGAACAAGTTGTTTAATAATTACTGCCTCAAGCTTATAATTCATTACAAGTATTTAAAGCAAAGGGGAGCACCATCTTCACCTCCCTCTCTTGTAGAACTCCTGCCTCTGGCTAACACAGTGTGGGTTCAAGTCCCACTGCAGGTCTCAAGTAGAAAAGAAAATCAAGACTGATACTCCGGTGCTTATTGAGAGAGTGCTTGCTCTACTGGAGGAGCTATCTATTGAATGAGATGTTAAGCCAAGGTCCCATCTGCCTCCTTGGAAGAAAATAAAATATTGCACAGCACTATTTCAAAGAAGGACGGGGAAGTTGTCCTTGGTGTCCAAACTAATATTTATCCCTCAATCAGCATAAGAAAAGTAGATTAGTGATCATTGTCACTCTGCTGTTGTGGGATCTTGCCTTGTGCAAATTAGTTGCTGTTTTTTCAATATAGCAACAGTAACTACACTTCAAAGTACTTAATTAAAAGAAAAACATGTGCTAGAGAAATGTCTTTTTATTTAGGGGGTGATCTTGCTGGTTCATCACTCCGACTGATTGGTGTAAAAAACCAGGACAATCTTGAGAGAGGCAAAATGCTGGGTTGTCCCCAGTTTCTTATCTCTTGCGATCTTACTGGGCCCTGGACTGCTGGCACGATCAGCTTCGTGCCTGGGCTCACTTGCCTTAAGGCCTCATCATAGAGATCCTCACTGGCAAGGATCACATATGATTCCCGTCAATTGGGACTTGTCGTGATGGCCTTGCTGGTGGGACCAGAGAGCATTGAGGTTCCCAAAGTGTTCGGGGATGGGTGGGCAGTGCCTTTGGGCACTGCCATCTGGCAAACTGGGCACTCGATGGTGCCAAGGGGTGGAGCCTGCGTCCTCTGAAACCAGGAATCAACAGGGGATGGGGGGAGAAGCAATGTTGGAGTAGTGGGGGGGAGGTGGGGGACTGACAGATCTCTTGCTCTCTGCACAATGGCACCTTCTAGCAGTCAGCTTTCTGAGTAGAATAGATTCTGCTCACTTCCCCCATTGATGTGAATCACATTTTGCCTCTTTTTTTTGCATTAAATGTTGTCAGGTATGTCCGAGAGCTCACTCAAAAAATGGGTACGATTCTCTCCCATTGTTATGCTCATTCAGCACATAAAACTTCTTGGGAAACTTGCCCCATTCGTTTTTGCCCACTCTCACCAAATTCACAGCTGCACTCGGTTTACAGTGCACTCCATTCACACTGTGATCCATGGTTTAGTTCTGTGTGCAGGAGCAGTCAATAAGGCAGATTCACTTCAGCAGGCTAGTGGTCACTGCATTCTGTTTCACACTGCAGCAAGTATTAGAACTGAGCACACTCTGTTCCTTTACTGTTCCATTCTGCACCGTCACCTAATCAGGCAAGTGTTGTGTGCATATTATAAGAAGCGATCACAGGTCAAAATTTAATTTCTCTATTGTCAAGACTTTCACAGGAGACGAAGTGAAGAAATTAGATAAACTGTGGTTTATCCCTTCAACCATTGCCGTTCACTCAAATCTGGTTACCCAAAAGAATGTGGCGCAATATTATAAAACTTGTGTAGGAGTTCCTGAAAATGGGTGAGGCCAAATGTGAGCTCTGACTTAGCTTCCTGCCATCCTAAATAGTGCTGGAGGAACAGATCAAAACAGAGTGTTATTGCAGCAACTGGCTGAAGTCCCCCTGTTCATGACAGTAGAAGTGTGGCAGTTTTACGCACGTATATCAATATGACTCACAGCTACACATAAACATTTCAGGATGGGAAGATGGTTAAAACATTTTGTTTTAAATTACGCTTGCCAGTACGCCTCCTGCATGTCTGGCAGTCTGCATATTTCTCTTTATGAAACTAATATTTACTTTTGACAAATATACAGTAACCACCACTGATACAAGTGTGGGAGTCAGGTTTAATGATCATGCCCCATTAGTAAAATTACTTTACACTATAAGTAGGTTAAACATATTGGATTGAATGTTACATTTGGTTCTGCAGTCATCAATTACAATCTGCCTTCCGACCTACGGGATATTGGTCATCAACATAGAGTCTCATAACATTATATAACCCATTCAACCCATTGTGCTAACTCTTTGAAAGATTTGGGAGGCAAGTTAGCACAATGGTTAGCACCAGGGAGCTGGGTCACTCTCTATGTGAAGTTTGCACATGCTCCTCATATCTGCATGGATTTCCTCCAGGTACTCTGCTTTCCTCCCATGCTCCAAAGATTTGCAGGCTAGGAAGATTGGCCATGCTAAATTGCCCCTATGTGTCAAAGGGACTAGTATGGCAAATATGTGGGGATAGGGCCCAGATGGGATTGTTGTTAGTGCGGATCCAATGGGCTGACTGGCTTCCTTTTGTACAGAGGGATTCTATGATTCATTCCAATTATAGTTCCCCCAATCTTTCCTCATAGAGCTTTATTTTGTTTTAATTTTCAAATGTACATCCAATTCGCTTCTGAAGGAAAGCTAAAACTGAATTTGTTTCCACCATCCTTCTGGCAATGTATCCCAGATTGTAACAACTTACTGACTGAAAAAAAATGTCCGAATCTTCCCTTTGCATCTTTTGCCTTAATCTGATCTTAAATCAATGTCTTCATGTTACTGACACTGCAGCTAGTGTAAATAATGAAATTAAAGATTATGAATGAAAACAAATCTGCTGCACACCTCGTTAATATTGCCCCATACATCTCCTATTCTTAGGACTTATCATAAATCATTTTTGATAAGTGAATCATAAACACTGGTTGAGAAACTTTGGATCTCATGTCACTGAGTGAAACTGAGCACTGCTGGCAATCCTGGCCATTGTATTCCTCGTACCATTGACAATGTAGCGAATAGTCTAATGGTGGTAAATGCGACTGCATTTCTGAAACCTCACACACATGATCCTACTGAACTGAAAACTTGAATCTTCAGATGAATCACCGTCTTTAAATAGACAGAACCAAGTTGAAAATCTTACCTGAACCTAACAAGGAGTGAATAATTTTTTTTGACAGCTCAATTTGACAATGCAATAAGAAATAGGAAATCAAAATAACCTGAGGATAAGGTAGAACAGTATAGCACTGAATGGTAAATTATTGGCATTCTTTCAGTTGTGTGACAACATATAATAATTTAAACTTATCAATAGCTCTCATGAATACTGGATCTTTGCCATTCATTAAATTATTTTTTTAAATGACATCAAAGCTAATGCAACATCCTATATTCAACAATGAAGGTCATTTAGCAATCATTTTCCGGCCATGAAAATATTATGCTTAACTACTGTAAACCATAAAGACTTGCATTGAACACAGTTATTTTTTACTTATCCATTTATATCACAGCACGATGGAATCAAATGATACAATACAGAAAATCTATTATGCCTGTGCTGGCTGTCCTTACCTTTTCCAGTGCATATCTATTTCCCTTTTGAAAATTACAATTCAACCTGCTTCCTCCACTCCTCCGGTAGTGCATTCTGGATTATAAAAACTTTGCTTAGAATAAAGAATTCTCTTCATGTCACTTTTAATTGTTTTGCTAATTACCTTAAATCTGTGTCTCCTGGTTACCAATGTTCCTGCTGCTTGAATTGGTTTAACCTTATTTATTCAATCAAAACTGAGTGATTCTACACACCTCCATCAAGAATCTGCTTTTCTATCTGATCTAAGGAGAACAACATACAGCTTCATCAAAATCCCCACATAAAATCCCTTAACACCGATTCCAATTTAGTGAACAGGATGTGATGCAAATTAAGAGGCTTACAACAGAGTATTGAATCACCTCAAGTTTACAGAGAGTAGTATGATGCCAGAGAGGTGTGCGTTGGAATAATTAAGTCTAGAGAAAACAAGAACATGAAAGTTTCAGCAACAGATGAGCTGAGACTGAGCTATGTTCTGGAGGTGGAAATCGATGATCTTAGTGATGCCGAGAATATGTAGTTGAAAGCTTATGTCAGAGTCCAATAAAGACATCAAGATTGCGAATAGTCAGGTTCTGATTCAGGCAGTTTCCAGGATGAGGGATGAAGTAGTTGCTCAAGGAACAGAGATTTGACCAGAGATTAAAAAAAAAGGGATTGAATCTTATCCTCAAGGTTCGTAAGGACAATCGGGAAAATTCGCAACTTGGCCCAACCATCTCGGAAGGGCGTATCTATCAGGCAGGAACTTAATTGTTGGTGGCTGGGAGCAAGCTGGGCCAGCCAATCTAGGAACAAGTGTAGTGGTATCCATAGGGACTGCTGGGTGAGGAGATGCAATGTTTAAAAGGTGAACACAATGGCCAAATTTTGGCATTGCATTGAGATAAATGACCATGTAATCTGCTTTGATGATGATGTTTTCAGGTTAACAGCTAGGCAAAAGACCAGGGAACTCATCAGAGAGCTGTGGTTATTTGCCAAATAGTTCTACCAGAATGTCTTGACAATAGTCAGCTACTAACTCTGTAAACTATTTGCAATAAATGATGTCCATTATGTATTCCTGAGTTTACGTGATATTTATAACCCTGCTAAATTTAGATAATCCTGTCAAAGCTGTGAATGCAGAAGATCATTTCTTCTTCAATTTTTCACTGTGCAAGTGAACAAGCATCCTTCCAGTAGAGTGCTTTACCTGAATTTGCCACTCAAAACACAGCTGGACAATAGTGATTAAAGTTTTCTAACTGTGCCTCAGAGCCATACTTGCCAACAATTGAATATGAACCCATAAGGTATACAATCAGCTGTAATAACAAAGTAAGCTCACCTACTTAACAGCTTCAGGCCAAAACATCTTCAGCAAGGTAGCATTGCACCCTATATCATTCTGTTCAGGAGACCATCTCAATAAGACAGTAAAGGTGGCTGCCCTGATTTATCACTGTTGTCTGCCAAACCCCTGGGGCTGTGATTGTCATTTATCAGAAGTAAATGGTCAAAAATCACAGCTTTTACTGCAACAAAAAAGACAATTGTTAGTGGAATCTGTTCATTTATTTTAATCCAGAATTGGATTATGTATGTGAGACCAGATTAGGATATGTGGGAGGAAGTCACCTTGCTATTATTACGCTTTGGGTCGAGAAGAACCTCGAGTGAAATAATTTATTCAGAATTTGTTTGCATCATTTTAAACTGAAGCGCTGTTTCAGTTACATACTGAAACTGAATTTCATTTCAACCAAAAATTGCTCTAAATTTAAATTTTATATCCTTACCCTCATTTTTAAAAAATTCTCAACATCATGTGCTTTAAATAGTTTAGAACTGGCAGAGCCCTGGGCTATCTATACATCTAAAGTTTTTATTCATATTGTGGGGTAGAAATTGGATGTGGCTGCATCCAAATCTGCTTGAAAAAGGATCCAACTCAAAATTGTGTTAGGCCATTTTCAGATATCCCTGGTGCCTGCCAAAAATTGTCATTAGTGCTTTAAATATGTAAGTGAGAGGCCTATTCCTACTGCCAAATTCATCTCACAAAGACAGTTCGCACAATGTATGGCAGCCCACTTCCATTTCTTTCCCTCTGCTTAATGTTCTGTATTCGCTTCTCCTGTAATAGGGGAACAACAGACCTGACTACAAATCAGGTGCTCATTTGATGGACACGCTGCATTTGGTGAAGACAAGGGTGAAGCAAACGTGTCACATTGTATAATGATTTGTGCAGTGGTAGTTGGAAATGAGGAAATGTACAAGAAGTAAACAATAGGTGCCCATCAAGTTTGTGTGCATGTGTTATATGATGGAATACATTTGATAAGAAAGTGTGAGAAGGTAAGCAATATAGCATGTAAGTGAATGTACAATTATACTCAGCTTTCACAGTCTGCTTAAGTCATTAAAGTACTCGCTGCAATGTGGCCAGATACAAACCACAGTGTTGCTGCTGTTAACCTCTCCTAAGGCATCTCTAACTGTGCCTTTTCAGGTTAGAGAAGGTTTTTTTCTTCCTGTTACCAAGGAAATTGATCTCCTTGCTCCCCCTTAATGCTCCCTGCAGTACATCAAATCATCTTCAAACAAGATGAGAATCCTCGGTTCATGTTCTGCAATTGCTGTCTCAATTGCTGATAACCCTTCCAACACTAAGTTCCAACTTTGAACCGGCCATTAGCACTTAAAAAATGGGATTTCCCCATGTGAGTGTGGATCATGCACACTGTTGCATATTGAAATCACAAAGCTGAAAGTCAAATAATTATTACATATGCCCATTGAAATTTCTGGCAAAACAAAGCTTCTTGGGGCTTTTGCATTCATTATCACTCCTGCAACCTGTACCAGGTTCAGAACCTGCCTGGATTATTATTTGAATGGTATGCTAGTTGACACAATTGCTGAAACTCTACCTCAGTGTTTTGAGAATTTATGTTTTAAAAAATGTCCTTTAGAGCCACAAGTTACAAAATTGGTCCCCTGAATTCCACAACCATGACAATGTCCTCCCGCAGCACTGCCCACTCCAACCCCTCACCCAGGACATAACTTTGTCTTACCAGCATGTTTCAGCCCGATATTTATTCTTTTTAAATGTAAAGTTGCCAATGGAAGCACAGTGGATTTTCTGAACTTCTAATTCTATTCTGTCAATTGTATCTTGACCTCCTTGGGAAAAGTGTGTTAATTTGATTCAGGCAGCTCACGTTTGGTTGCAGGGTATGGAGAGCTTGCATGTCTTTTCCAACCCAACCTGTCCATATATCAGTATGTAAACAAGACACAATTTCAGGTCAGCTTCATACCTCTTACCTGGGGCATATGCTGCCTTTGCAGCACCAAGTCTGCACCCAGTTTAAACTCTACCCCATTGTCATTTAAAATGTGATACCTGACTGTCTGGTGACTGTGTAAAACTTGATGTATATTGTTAACGCTGCAAAATAATCTTAGCAATGATATCATTGTACAGTTGAAATGGTATGCAAATATTTTAATTTCATGCAGGTTGAAATAGCAACCTGGATTTTTATCAGATCTGTATTGAAGTATGGAATTAAAATTGTATTTTTACTTTCCCTGGCTTACTTCTGAACTCACCGCTAAATATTAATTGAGGTTGAATTTTCATGCTGGTTACCAAATTGAGTGGAAAGGGGGCTCACAGTTACAGACTGTGTTTGGATACCCTCTTCACTCAACACAATTTATTAAGATGTAATTTAACTTTTACAACAAAAATTCAGCAATAATTTTTAATCATCCCCTCCAGTGTTGTAACAAGATAAGCCTTTGTGTACCTGTGCTGTATGGGTTCTCTATCCAATTCCTGAACTGACCATTACTCACTCATGCTCATTCAATTTAATAATTTATATCCTATCTTTGATACTCATGAGTCACATAGTCAGTTCATGCATCAAAGGAAAATTTATATAATATGGGTCCCTATAGATTATATTCCATTAATTAAAAACACTAGTCAGTGGGAGGCAGCTCTGGCGAGATGCCAAACTTTGGACAGATAAAGGAAATTACAAACCTAAGAGATTCAAGCAAACAACCAGTTTCCACAGTGACATTCTCAATTTCTACTTGGCTAATAACAACTCATGTTTCTTTCAAAACTCATTTGAATTTTAGTTCTATTTGAAATTCATCTAAAACTCACAAACATATCGTGTTGGATTTTCCAACCTTGTCTGAAGCCGGGATTCTCCAGTTTGCTACGGTGCACCAGATTCTCCATTCTCACATGCAATAGTAGTCATGCATACAAGATTAGAGAATTCCAGCCATCATTTTGAATATTCTAAGTGATAAAACTCAATTCTGATGTTGGCAATGCAGTGGTCAATTCTTTACGTCTAAGGAGATCAGATTTCATTCAAGAAGCAAATCACATATGGGCGAGCCGGGGGATCAATGGTTAGCACTGCTACTTCATAAATTAGGGACCCGGGTTCAAGTACAGCTGGGCGACTGTGTGGAGTTTGCACATTCTCCCTGTGTCCACATGGGTTTCCTTCGGGTGCCCCGATTTCCTTCCACAGTCCAAAGATGTGCAGGATTGGCCATGCTAGGTTGCCCCTTCGTGTCCAAAGATATATAAGTTATGGGAATAGATGGGGAGCATTAAGGCCTGGATAAGATTATCTGTGGCACAGTTGGTGCAGATTTAATGGGCTGAATAGCCTCTTCAGCACTGCAGGGATTCTATGATTCAATGTAGAATTTGCCAGCATTGCTGAGGAATATGATGGGAATTGCTGAAAAGAGAAACATGTGGCCAATGCCCAATATTAATGCAAGAATGCCAAATTTAAAACTATCATGGCAATTTGTGCTATAGCAGATAAGTTTACTGATTGCTTGGCAAGCCAACTGCAATTGGTTGACATGTTGTCATGAGAAAATAGCAGGGAACAATGGACTCCCGGGCTGTCAGGTATTTCAAAAAGGGTGCAAAGTTGAACATTACTTTTGTTTGTAGAGAATAGGTCCTAACCTATCAATGTATATCACTTCTCACATGTATAAATGAGTCATGCTACAGCTGGACCAATGGTCAAATTTGTCAAATTAGCTAATTGAACCAAGTAGCATGTTCCTTCAGTTGTTTAGAATAGGCAGTGTTCAGACACTATTCAATGAGTCCGCACTTGTAAAGCCCAAAACAAAACATTTGCTGCAAGATTTGGTTCTTTGGTGGGCCAGTACTTTCTGAAGAATCCTGAATGCACCAAACACATATGCTTCAACATGATGTTTGGTATTTGCGTTCATAACATTTCAGGTCACTTTTGGAAGCCTTACAGACCAGATGCATGTCAACCAAGCTGCATTTGGTCTCTGGATATGCCTGCAAAGATTGCGCTGCTTTCTATGTTTTAGTTCACAGAGGCAATCCTGACAGATGAGGTGCCATGTTTAGAAACATTAATGGTACTAAGGGCTTGTTCATTAACCTCAAAGAAGAAAAGCCACATCTGATGTCGTCTGCATACAGCAACATATATTTCACCGTGACAAGCATTAACAATGAATAATTAAGTATTTAATATAATGCTCTGGTTGTGAAAAATGATAATTTCATAATTGATAATCCATTAAATCTATTCAACTTTATTATCCAGCGTAAAGAGAAAGATACTTTAGTGAAATAAATGTGTTTTTAATGGCTGCAAAGGGGTAGTTATAATTATTAGTGCAAGATAAGGCACACATCCTACTTGCAGAACGCTATAAAAAATTTAGGGGGAAAATTCAGCTATGAACGTATTCATATTAGGTTGTGGATTGCTTCCAGTCATACCGTCTGCTACCCATAATCCTCAGTGATCAGGCCAATATAAATCACTTGACAGATTGCACCACAGGAGTGTCCTGTTCCAACATGGATAATTGATTGAGGATGAATATATCTTAGGGAATAATTAGGCATAAGAATTCTTCATCAATATTTGCTTCATGAGGAGGTAGAAGAGAGCAGAGAATCAGTCGAAAAGACACAGCTTACCAGGATCTATTCACCCACATGACAAAAGGCTGAAGTATGGCGCTTTAAAACATGTCGGACTGTTACACTGATAGCTCTTCAATTTGCAGAATATAAATATTCTGTTCACTCCCAAGCAGTTACAGATGTCGCCATATGGGACATCAACTCTGCTACTCGAGAGGCACAAAAATGCAGAGGAAGGAATGAACATTTTTCACAAGGGATGTGTTTCTGTGTGCTTAGCATCGTGTATAACTGACCTCTGATCTAAATGCCAATTTAGGGAACTATACGCACAGAATTTCAGCAAGACTTACATAAAGACCAAATATTATTTGTGATGCAGTCACCAGTGCTCTCGCTCAATACAGTTTGTGGGGCCTGAGGAAGAAACCCAATCAGCAAAGGGGAAGTAAGCATCATGAGCATTACATTTCATGTACCAGCCTATCCTTGGTTGCCAGAATCTCCAAGGCTTACTTACTGTGGCTGGAGAAATCACAGAATCCTTCCAGTGCAGAAGGAGACCATTCATCCCATCGAATTTGCACTGACAACATTTCCACCTCGGCCCTATCCCAATAATCCTACATATTTAGCCTGCTTATCCATTTGACATTAAGAGATAAGTTAGCATGGCCAGTCAACATAACCTGCACATCTTTGAGGTGTGAGAGGAAACCGCTCCAAAGAAAACTCTTGCAGACACGGGGAGAATAAGTAAACTCCACACGAAGCCAGAATTGAACCCAAGTCCTTGGCACCATAAGGCAACGGTGCTAAACACTGACATCATGCCGCACAAAAAGACGGCTTTGCAGCTGTCTCCTCAACACTGCTGTGTCTTTTTCAGCCCTTTATGTAAGTCAGCCAACCTCATTTTAAAAAAAAAGACCTTATCCACATGGGTGAAAACCATTTCCCAAGCTTGGGCTCCATTGTGGGCTCATTTTCACTTACCAAGTGATAGGTATATGCCAACCCATTTGCAAACCTGTTTCCAGGTCACAACTGATACAGCAAAATGGGAACGCCTGATGTGAGGAGCCAGATTTTCCTGTGGGCTAGGAAAACACGACATTTTGTACCATCCAAAAAGCACATGTAACCTCTGTATAACATTGCCCATGACTTTTGTCTTTTCACAGGAGGGTCAGATTCACAGTGTATTTCATGAGTAATGGAGTTCAGGAAATGTGAATGTCTGCCTTGTTTCTCCAGCACAACAGCCTAATGCCCAAAATTATTTAAAGTCCTTCCCCAATTCTTACTTTTCACAGCCCTCAACCCCCATCCACACTCCCATTTCACACTATGCCTCCTAAGGTCCCTGCGCCACTCCATGTCTCTCATGTGTTCTCCATACCCAGTCACCCAGTATGCACTATATATTGTCCTTAGGAGTCATATAATAGCAATGAATGTGGTTTTGAGATCACTGGGGGTGTATACAGGAATTTTGTACAATAAAGCCCTGATTTCAAAATAAAATTATGATAGAGGGGAAGAACTACAAACAAAAAGGCAGAACAAAGGCATATTCTGTTTTGCAATGTTTTAAAAGATTCAATCATTCTTGTATCAATGCTAAGTTGAAGCCATTATTAGTGTTTGAAACCCAGTCAAGCATTCATAAATGCTACAGCTGCCATAACATAATCTTCTAACAATATTTTTGAAAGAGGCAGAACAGTTGGAATCTCGGGGGCAATTCTCCCAAAAGTGCTGAACTGGTTGGGAAAACTGTTCTAGATCATGACTGTTTCATCAGTTCAACTTCACAGTCGAATCTCTCCACTCTTTGCAGTGCAGAGGTCCCAGTCGTGAATCTCATTAAAAACCCAGGGGCAGCACTGGGCCTATTCGCACTGGAGTCTGACAATTCCGGAACTCTGCACATGCGCAATGGCCCCAATCGGTCAGTCTTCCCATTTGCTGGCCAGCTCGATCACCACAGTGCAGTGCCTCCAGTCCTTCCCACAATCCGATCACAGCTCTGACAGCCCCACCCTCCAAACCCCCGTCCCGGAGCTCAGCAGGTGCTCTATTGATCCAAGAATGATTGAATCTTTTAAAACATAGCAATAACAGAAATCATCTTTGATCTGCCTTTTTGTTTATCAGCGATGTACAGACCCCCCCACACCCAGCAGTGGTGATCTCCCCATTTCTCCTCACCCCAGCAGAAACCACCCCCCCCCGACCATGACCTCTCCTGGGGTCAGATCTCCTCTTGGGGAGACACACTTGCAGACCATTCCCCCCCCCCCCCAGTCTGCCCCGATCAGAATGGCAGTGGGACCTCCACCCCCACCAATCACCCCTAGGCCCCACCCTTTTGGCATTGCTTGATGCCCGATGGGCAGAGCCAAGGTGCCCCTGGACATAGGCATGTTGCCCCTTGGGCAGTGCCAGGGGACACAGACTGTCACTGCCAGGTTGCCCATGGGCAGGAGGCACATCCCTTCCTCCCTGACCCCCTGGGGCTCCATTTGCCTCCCCTTCATTCTGCGGGTTATCTTACTAGGTCCCCAAATTTGGGGAGAATTTATATGCCCAATCCATCTAACCAGCATGGACTGTGGGAGGAAACCGGAGAACCCAGAGGAAACCCACATATGTAGACATGGGGAGAACGTACAAACTCTGCTCAAACAGTGATCCAAGCCAGGAATAATTGAGCCTGGGTACCTGGCACTGTGAGGCAGCAGTGTTAACCACTGTGCCACTGTTCTCCTCATGCACCCCCACCCTACCCACCCACCACCACCGAGAAATGGGAGAAGGGACATCTTCTTGAGAAAATGGGGTGACTTGTGTCAAGCTCCAAGAATGCTTTGACTAAACCTGAAGCAATTTCAGGTTTATTGCAAAGATGAATCAATACAACTGACTTGAAACATCAGCCAGGGGATTTCAACGTGAGGATCGTAATGTTTAAAAGTGTTCCATCATCAAGGAGCAGGCATGCCAAGGGTAATGTGTAGCATAGACTTAAAAAAAGGTGGAATTTTGATAGTCTGTAACTTTTGAACGGCTGTGATAAAGATAAAACTGCATTTTCACCTGTGAACCATAAATGAAATTGACATTGGAATTTGAAGAAATAACAATTGCTCCCTGGCTGAATGTCTCAATGAATGGAGTGCCTGCAAAGCACTGTCATCACCTGCATACCCCTACCAGTGTTTTGAAGAATCTCCTTCTCTCTCAGTTTGCACTGATAGCCAGATGTTCTTTCACCTGTTGCAACAAGTATTTAAGTTAAGCAGCACTCAAAAGCCCAAAACGAAGTTAATTATATTTTGTGGTTAATATACTCCTCACAATGTACTAATAACCCTCAGTTTGGTGAAATAGTTTTAATTGGCAGAAAGCTGATAAAAATCAATAAATAAAGATAGGCAAGAATATATTTAAAGGTGCATCCTGTATTTTTCTCTTAATTCTATATGAGATAAGGAATTGGCCATTATCTTCAACAGTAAGATCATAAAAATCGTTCAAAGCAAGCCCCAGTGTGTCTCATTAAAATGAAACCCCATCGCTAATTAACACTTTCAACAGCCTAGTGGTCAGACAGCAGCAGGATATAGATTCAATGCCCCACGCTTCTGCTACATTCCCAATGTCAGCCTTATTAATGCACAGTTACCAGGGAAAGGCCAGCTTCCTCTCCACAGGAAGGAAGGAGTCATCATCCAGCTGCTCTTACTGGTGTATGTTAATGGTGTGAGGAAAAGCAGGCGGAAAATTAAAATGGTAAACCGGAATTCAAAACAAAAAATTGACCATGCACTAATGTTTCTACATTCAGGTTCTTCAAGCTGTATTTAGATTATTGTTTGTGATTCTAGGAGCCACAACATCAAATGGGCATTGATGCTTTGAGGTGGAATTCGAAGAAAAGCAGTACAGATAACTCGGAATTCTTGTCTTATGAAAATAGGTTGACAGAATTAAGTCTATTTTCATTAGTGTAAAGAGGACTAAGAGAGGAGATAAAACTCATTGTAGAACTCCACTGTAGCTGCATACGACCCTCATATTTGCCATGAGAAGTGGACTAATGCTTTGTGACCCAGATGCCATCCTTGGATCTCACTCATCTCCCTGAAGACACAAGGAGATAAAGGTCATAAATGGAGGAATCTAACGGCAACTTACTGCAAATCAAGAATTGGTGTAGCATATCTACTGATTGTTGTCACACGCATACGGACATTGACGAAGCGGGTGGTATGGTAGCATATTGGTTAACCCTGTGTCTCACAGGGACTCAGATTCGATTACAGGCTTGAGTCACTGTTTGTGCAGAGTCTGCATGTTCTCTGCGTTGTCTGCATGGGTTTCTTCCAGTTTCCTTCCACAGTCCAAAAATGCATGGATTAGGTTGATTGGCCATGCTAAATTGCCCCTTACTGTCAGCAGGATTAGCAGGGTAAATACATGGGGTTACTGGAATAGGGCCTAGGTGGGATAGTTGTTAAGCTCAGACTCGATGGGCCAAATGGCGTCCTTCTGCACTGTAGGGATTCTAAGTGCTGTGGTAGTTACTCGGTGGTGAATTGTGCCTTCAATACAACGTGGATGCCAGTAATTATATCCTGAACCTTGGGCAAGACAACTACGAAAATACCCATGGGCCCAGCAATTGTCTGTTCTTCTTCTTGGTTGGTCCATCTGTATTAAGCAAGTTGGACTTTTTAAGAAACACATATGACATGCAGAAAACCAGTTTAATTTAGACTAAAATTCATCTGAAACCAATCGAAATGTCATATAGAATAAGTAAATTAGCAACTATATGTCAGATTAATATTGTGAACTGAATGACATTATAATGGAATAAATATAACAATTCTGAAAAATATGATTATTCAGAATGTCAAGTTAATCAGGAGGTTTAGATAGTACCAAGCTCCTTCTTGCTCACAAAGAACATTTTAATCAGTTTATACAAAGGCACTTAGCTCGGCCTCCTTTCACCAGGATGCTATCTAAAATAATAAAATTAACTTCACACATTACTGCTAAAATGGTATTAGCAGAACTAGGTAGTGAATTGAAGTTAAGTAATTAGGAAATTGATATAACTGGTGTAAATAATGCATATTTTTAGAGATGCAGAATAATTACACACCAAACATTAAAATACATTATTAACATCAATGTATTGTCTAATAATACTTATTTTTTCAATTACTCAGCATGCAAAAGATATTACCTGAGATTGCTGCTGGGTGGTTATGGTAGGAATGGCATGATTTGGGAGATACAGCTAATTTTAGCATATAGTGTTTCAGCTTTTGCATTAATGAAATAATCAGAGTAAATTCCTATGTGGGAAATCAGATGGTTGAAGGAAGACTCAAGCCACTGGTGGAATCTAAAAGCACCGTTGTCTTCATTTAGAGACAATAAGAAGTCTCACAACACCAGATTAAAATCCAAAGGTTTATTTGGTAGCAAAAGCCATTAGCTTTCGGAGTGCCACTCCTTCATCAGATAAGTGGGAGTTCTGTTCACAAAAAGGGCACATAAAGACACAAACTCAATTTAAGATTTGATTACCTGTAAAGACTCACATTCCAATCATTATTTTGTAAACTGAGTTTGTGTCTCTATATGCGAGTTTGTGAATAGAATTCCCACTTACCTGATGAAGGAGCAGCACTCTGACAGCTAGTGGCTTTTGCTGCGAAATAAACCTGTTTGACTTCAACCTGTGAGACTTCTTCCTGTATTTACCCAGTCCAACGCCAGCATCTCCATTTCATTTAAAGAGTCACACTCTTGACTGAAACAGAACCGTAAAGGACTCCCTCACATTATTTCTGGAAAATGAAGGCTCCTTGTCTCCAAAATTACAAGTTTTGCTTTCATAATTATGAAACAAGACTGTCTGGTTACCATTCAACGGAACTCCTTTCACCCCAAAAATATAAAATATCTAAAATAGCTATCTGGTCATAAATGACAGGGAATTGCTGTCAGCAGTATCCAAGCGGCTCTGGTTCCAAATCAAGAAGAAGCAGCAGACACCCTCTGATACAGCTAGCAGGGCAAGGCTATCCAAATTTCTTTTCCCCAAGCATACATGTAGCTATTGTGTGTCTTCAGAAACGAGTTTCACTTCATTGCCAAATCACTTTTTGTCTAAAATCATGGCCCAAACCCAGTAGTTTTGCTTCATTTTCCTTTCATTCCTTCCTCCTTTTTTTTACATCCAGTACTTGTAGTAGAAGCTTCAAATAGTATTCCTGCCATCACCGCCTGCAAGTATCTAAGACTATTGTTCACTGTTTAGTTTGAGATGGTATGTAAGTAATGAAAGAAAATTGCAACAAACTAAAAAAAAGATATAAATAGTACGGCCATGATCCTTGTAGAAGCTATTAACTTTGAAAAAGAAATTTGAACTTCCTGTTAATAGCTGTCAAGATTTCATTTTTTCACAAATTACTAAAGTGCTATTAACTAAACATTATTTTTGTAGACAGCTACAGAAAGGAATATTCCTCTTCTATTTATCAGACATTGCACTCTCCACAGAATTCTCTGAAAAAGGTGAGTGTGTTATCTCCAGAGAAAAACACACTGTGATTTGATTCCCATTGGGTTGACTTGTGCAATCCCAATTGCAATCCCCTCCCCTCCCCCACTCCCCTCCCCCACTCCCCTCCCCTCCCGCCGGCCATTTAGTCAATTTTTTGGAGGGGGCAATTGAGGCTATGAATGGGGGCAGGATGGGGGGACTGTTCTAAAGACACCAACAAGGCCTGCTCCTTAGAGATTGGGGTACCTTTTTATTCAGAGTGCCCCGATTGCAGAATAACTTTTCAGGCCCTCCTCTCCAAGAAGTACCTTTGAATGGCCATTTCCAAGGGCTTCACTTACTTGGTAGACAGTCTCCTAAATCCATAACCAGCAAAGAACTTGTCCCAATGATTGTCCTCCTCTGGCCGTACCAAGATGAATCACCCATATCTTTTGATGGCTGCACGGTGCATTACCGCAACTAGAGTCTGTCCCTCTTCCTCATCCAGCTGTGGTAGCTCACAAAGCCAAACTATCGAAGTTACTGTCAAGCAAGAACAAGTCACATGATCTTTGTTACTTTATCTTAAATTCAGAAATTTAAACCCAAAATATAATAATCTTATAAGCTTCATAATTGCAACAGTATAAAGGATTTGAACTAAGATAGTGTGGAACAAGTTGTGTTCGTGCACTGCAATGTGCGAGGTTTTGTCGGCAGCAAGACTGTGCTGAGCAAAGACATCTTCAGCCGATGTCCCCACCTTTAATCTCTTCGGCTCAAATTCATTGAGCTGGATTGCAAATTGGAAACATTCCAACACTTGAGGGAGAGTGTGGGGGTTTCTGAGTCGCTGGCTCTAGATTTCAATTGCATCTTGCAGAGAGGCACATTGGAGAATGGAGTTGGTATGATCAGTAGTGTACAAAGTAAAGGGAATTCAGGTTAGATAGAGAATAAAGAATCATAAAGTGATTCAACCCAATTGCTGCAAAGTACTTAAATGGATAAATGTTGTGGGAAGTGCAGTGGCAGACAGGGGGCTCTCCATGAAGGGAGAATGACAAGCAAACCCTGGTGTGTGTTTGCTCGTAGGCTCCCAGTGGGGCCACTCATTCAGTAATACTTAGTGCCTGATAGCAGCAACTCAAACAGATTCTGCTGCTGAGACCCAAACCTGAAACAAGTGACATAAAGCTTGGATGATCAAACGCCTGATAAGAGGGTACGTAAAAGTGGGCAGAGGGGGAGGGTTCAGGGAGAGAGGAAAACTGTAAAATTTAAAGAAAATTATTAAATACAGCTCGTTTCAGATATCATTTTTCTGTAACATGAGTTGAACTTGGAGACTAAAGCAATGTCATTAAATGTACCAGACTGGGCTGCAGCATTACAGAATCACAGAATCCATACAATGCAGAAAGAGATCATTTGGCCCACTGAGTCTGCACCAACCACAATCCCACAAAGACCCTTTTCTCGTAACCCCACATATTTACCCTGCTAATCCCCTGATACTAGGGTCAATTTGCTTTGGCCAATTCACCCAACCTGCACATCTTTGGACTGTGGGAGGAAACCGCAGCAACGGGGGAAACCTACACAGACATGGTGAGAATGTGCAAACTCCATGCAGACAGTGACTCAAGGCTGGAATTGAACCCAAGTTCCTGGTGCTGACAGGCAGCATTACTACCCACTGTGTCACCATGCTGCTCAATATAGTAGAAGATTAACCCACACAAGGCCTGCCAGCATTAGCAAATGACAAGCAGGTTATTTAAAACTTCATTGTTATCTAACCCTGATCATTTGTGCATTGCACTTGGACGGTAAGAAAAGATAATTCGTGGACAACAGCTAAGAGAAGAATACAGATTATCTGTATTACACAGATTATATGTAATATACATGCAATTCATAGTATGATTCAAAAAGCTGCCAAGGCACAATAGGCAAGAAAAGACAGACTGTGGCTGATTATTCCCAGCGTAATTTAAATTCTACCAAGGAGCTAGCACACAATTACAAGGTAAGATTCTAATGGAATTATCTGCAATGTTCCACTAATTCAACAAATCTTTGAGCTGTTTTTGATATCTTTGGTTCAAGACAGCTCTGATTCTGAGAGCTGCAGGCAATTGGAAGAAACCAACATCGCATGAGGCTCTTTATTTTACAGTGGGAGCTATTGGCACATATAGAATATAAAGTAATGCCACAAGTACTGGCCAGATTGGAGATGATTAGGTAATTCCCCCATTAATCACATCATTTATATAACCTTCCACTCACGGCATTTTGCTAGAGACATGATCCTGATGTACTCAGGGGACTTTCTATTTTGTGGTGTATTACTCACGAGGTCTGAAACACTGCCTCACCACTTACAGCTCTTTTGACACATTGACGTCAATAATTACTTCATCAAAACTTTTCCCGGTGATCCTGGCTTGCAGCAAAGAGTCTGGGTGCTGTTGATTACAGAACGTGTCTGCTATTGAATTCTTTCTAACTTTTTGATTCTGAAAGAGAACAAGTCTTAATTACCTATTTGTAACTATATACAATGTACAGTCAGGGAAACTGGCAAGGAGCTAGTTCCATCTCTGACCAACACCACACTGACTCAAGGTCTAGATCATGTGCCACGTGACATCACTATGTATGCAATACTGTTCCCAGTTCTACATTAACCTTGTGTATACCAGGTCCTTCTACCACTCACACAAGACTAGCAAGTGTAAAATCAGACAAAGCAAAGGATCTTAAAGGGCAATAGCTCAGCAATAAACAGGAAGTCATACTGGTAACAGAAATGTAGACCAGTTGTTCGCAGTGGCAAAGTGATAGCAGGGAAGTTGAACAGTTGAAGACCACACTGTTGAAGCTGCACCACAAAAAAATCATCCAACATGGAGCTGAAGGCCATCTTCAATAAAAGTGCAAGAGATAAGCAAATTTTTCCCAGTTGGGAAAGGATTTGTCACTGGGGTCAGCAAACACACAAATTGTGGCTTTCTCTGGTCTCCTAACAATTATCTCCCCACTGTTCCTTCTCTTTTTGAAAATGAATGTGGCATTAGCACTTTGAGACATCTTAGTAATGCACCTTGAGACCAGAGAAAATTACAGTTTGTGTGTTTGCTGATCCCAGTGACAAATCCTTTCCCAACTGGCAGTGCCTTTTAGAAAAAACGTGCTTACCTCTTGTACTTTTACTGAAGATGGCCTTTCTTTGTGGTGCAGCTTCAACAGTGTGGTCTTCAAACTGTTCAAATACCCTGCTACCACTTTGCCACTGTGAACAATTGGTCTACATTTTTGTTGCCAATATGACTTCCTGTTTATTGCTGAGCTATTGCCCTTTCAGATCCTTTGCTTTGTCTGATTTTACACTTGCTAGTCTTGTGTGAGTAGTAGAAGGAACTGGTATACACAGGGTTAATGTAGGACTGGGAACAGTATTGCATGCACAATGATGTTAAGTGGCACATGATCTAAACCTTGGGTCAGTGTGGTGTTGGTCAGAAATGGAACTAGCTCCTTGCCTGTAACCCTGACTAGACATTTTTATAAATAACGTCAACATTATTATTAATGTTTTGATAGTCTAATGCTACCTAAACATTGATTGGGTGGAACATTTTGCTGTTCAGCAGGGTGATGGGTCTGATGTGAGAATATCTTTTGCAATCTGCCATACCTTACAGCTTAACCCACCAACAGCTCGGTGCTCCATCCAGTTGCTTTTTCCTTTCATTTACCTTGCAAGTATCATTCTGGAACTTCCTTTGAGCTGCTCCTACTCCTTTATTACAATCACATTTTCAGGCATTCTTGATGCACTTCTCATAAGGTTATGGGATCTGAGGACGTTTCAGTCCATAACGTTTGTCACTTGCTTAAGATATGTATCGTGTGGAGCTCTTGCCAAAGTAGGTGCTTTTTGAATGGCTCCTAAACAACATTCATTCTAAATTTTTGTTGCTGGGGACATCTTATTCATTAAATTTTGATTTTTTTGTGTGTGTGGCCATGCACACACAATGAAAAAGTCATTGCATTCAAATTGCATGGAAACCTGTGGTTACTGTGCAGTCATGGAGCTTAGAAGGAACATAGTTTGTCAGAATTTGGTGCCATTCCAATGATTTGATACATATTATTTCAGAATTTTGCATCATTTTCCACAAGAGGGACTTTGATATTATACTGAAAATATGAGGGGTGTTGAGTTTGGGCAATGGTGTAAAGCAGGCAATGTGGACAGATGAAGGATATATCAGGAAAGATGTGTTAAAGGTGTCTGACTTGCTGTGACTTCTTTACACAGTCAATCAGGAAATACCAACCCCCAAGGGATTAAAATTACCAGAACAACAAGATTGGCTAGTAGATTCGGCTAGTTAAAATTATATAAAAAAGCTTGCGACATATTGCTACTTGCACACAGCTTTGAACTGGGAAGATAATGGCTAGTTACTCCTCTTCTGATGTGGAGATGCTGGCATTGGACTGGGGTGGGCATCTGTAAAGACTTGCATTTCAACAATTCTTCACATGCCAATCTGTAATTATCTTGTAATTGTGCCTTTGCCTCTATATGCCATGTTTGTGAACTAACCTTCACACAGCCGATAAAGGAGCAGCGCTCTGCAAACTTGTGATTCCAAATAAATCTGTTGGAATTTAACCTGGTGTTGTGAGACTTCTTACTGTATTCCTCTTCTGATAGAGATCAGGAAGAATTGGACTTTTGCCAAGCCCTCTAACCAGATCCAACAACTGGCTCATTTTCCAAGGTCAGTGACCATCAAAAATGTGCCCAATGGAATACCAGTGACCAAAGGCAAGCCTGTCATTGCTTTCAAATTAATGATGGTGCTGCAGTGGGATCACCGCTTCGGCACCGGATCAGCTAGCCAGATTTGCAAAATGGATTAAGTACCTTGGCACCAGGAAATCTGCTGCAACATCCTTATTCCAATATCCTGTCAATCTCATCTTCTGTCTTGGAAGTTAGAATCCTATCAGGGGCATGTGTTGCAAGGTCAGTGGTTCAGGAATATGATTCAGAGCTGCTGCTCTGCTGTGAGCAAAACCTTGGCTTAATATCAGAATAGTTCCATTTGTTTGGTTAAATGGAGTAGTCAAAACTTATTAGCAGCCTTGATTAACTAATCGCCTAATGGAGGAGAGATGTCAAGAGCCAAATTTCAGCTGCCGAGGGAGTGATAATAAGATAACTCTTATGGATGGGATATGGGCATTTGCTGGCAAAATCAGCATTTTTTGCCTATTCCTAATTGTCCTTGAACTGAACATTTCAGAAAACAGTTAGGTATGTTGCCTTGAGTCTGGAATTAGATGTAGGTCAGAATTGGTAAGGGTAGCATATTTCCCTCCCAAAAGAACATTTGTGAATTGGATGGGTTTTTATGACAATCACTGATGATTTCATGATTACCATTACTGAGATTAACTTCATATTGCAGAGTTTATTGATTAATTTGATTTGAATTCCACCAATTGCCATGATTGAATTAACCTGGGCCTCTGAATCACTAGTCCTATAGCTTTACCACTACACCACTATCTTGCCTAAAATGAGCCTCGCATATTACAAATTCAGTCTGTCTGTAGAGTCTTTTGAAATGAGCAAAAAGATTGGTCTCCTTTAAGAGAAAAGAGGGACTAAATGTGGCACTTTTCCAAGGGCAGTTTGGCAGATGGCAATAATATTGGAGTCACACTGTCATAGTGTCATTGCTGGCACCTACCCATTTTACATGCCAGAGGGGAGGCATTAGACATTTTGCCTGCCGAGGGTCAATTGAGGCCCGTACGAGGCCAATTGATATCAGAATGGATCAGGCTAACCTATGACTTTCATGTTGGAGGGGTAGGGACCCCAGTAAATATAAAATCCTGGCTGAAGGGGTTTTGATCATAACAGTTGGCCAGATTCCAGAAGAAAATACTCCTCAGGAAAGGTGACTGTAATGAAACAGCTAAAAGGGCCAATGTGTTGCATATTTTATTAGTTTTCAAGCCTTGAAAATGGAGCTAAAATGAAAGTGCGACTTGATTACAACTGTTACTTATTTTTCAATTTCCTGGTTACAAAATAAGGAAGCTGAACAGCACATATCTGTGAACCTACTGAAACATCTGAGAACCATACGCAAGGATACATGCCGAAGGCTCTATCTAACTCACATCACAAAGCGTAACTATCAATATCCCCTTTAAATTGTCCTCGTTGTGCAGAGCCAATTTGTGCCACACAGAGGACCTTTACATTTTCTGTGCAGTCGGGTGCGTGTGATATTAACCATAACACAAGGCCTGCATGGTATCTTCCTACAGCATGAGCATGCGTACATGCAGCTTAATGAAGTACTGGCTATTATTGTTGCACCCACGTTTATACAAACGTATAATTAGATTGCCCAGGTTGGTGCTGTCCTGAATATAAGATAAATGTAACACCACAGCATTGACTACAGTCATGCAACTGAAGATGGAGCTCTTGTAGCATAGTGGTTGGTGTCCTTGATTCTAAGTCAGAAGTTCTGTGTTCGACCTGATGGCCAAGGAAGGTACATTCATAATGCAGCCAAATGGGTTGACAGTGTCAACGTGCAATGCTTTCCAAACATTCCAATGGCAGGCCATAAGGGTGAAGAGACTCCTGATCTACCATCCTGGTTCAAAGAGGTGCAAGTTAGGTGGATTGGCCATACTAAATTGCCCCTTAGTGTCAGGGGGACTAGCTAGGGTAAATGCATGGTGTTAAGGGGATAGGGCCTGGGTGGGATTGTGGTCAGTGGAGACTCCTTCTGCTCTGTAAGATTCTATGATTCTATGTGGAGTGATGCCCATCAAGCTATAAGCCCCTGATGGCAGACTAGCAACATCTATCAGGAATTACTAGCTTTAGAAGCTGACAAGATTCTGCCTTAGTGTGCCACAGTGTGCAGAAGAGAATTGGGATTGAAACTGAACTGAAGAGAATATTTGAGGCTGACCTGCAATTTGGACAAATGTGGAAACTCTCACTTCTACAGAAAGAACCTTTTCTGTTCCTGATGTTGAAGGAACTCACCACAAAGTAGATAATACAGCACTCTGCTAGCTTCTCTCATGGAGTCTTTACTATATATCCATGTACCTGAATACCAAAAGCACCAGTCCTCATAGTGATAATGGTGGGAACAAAATGCCTCGGATGTCATTGCAATTTTTGAATCCTCTTGGTTGTCTCCATCATGAGGTACTAAAGGAAGCTGCAATGAAATATTCATCCTCACCAGCTTGAGTGGAGACATTTGAATAGCACCAGGAACCCAAAAAAAGGGATGGGAAGATCTGGCAGAAAGTTTCACAAGTGACGAACCGCTTAACAAAATCTCACAAGTATAAAACATTAATTTCAATGGGGAAAAAATATCAGGCAAATCATAAAACATGCTGCCAAAACATTACTATCCATTTCACACTACCACTCAGGATCTACCTTAATGATCTTTTACCTTCGAAAAAATGTATCCTCACAGTTTGCCTATGCTGCCATCTAGTGAAAAGAATATCAGAGCACCAGCTTGCCTGGAGACCAATGGTTTGGAACATACATTGAATCCCTGCGCAGGAAGCAGGGATGCTTTTCAGTTGTGTTTAAATTCAGTTAATTTAATCGAAGGATTGGGAACTCAGGTAAGCAGTGCAACATGCAAAAGGTGAGGGGAGGAGCGAGTTGGATTAACCTCATCCAAGCGAGGCAAGGATATTTTACATCCTGAACTTAATTTCCACTTGAGCATGGGGTGCTTAATGACCATTGTGTCAGGAATCGGACAGTGAGCCCGCCTGCTACACACAATTTCAGGCATAACACCAAAGGCCACTTCATAGAGTTGCCCTGTTCAATGCTAGAAGATAGTTGGTTGCTAAAATGAGTAGAAGATCTGTCCCTGACTTTTTGAAAGTTGTACAGGCCAAGACAAAGGCATAGCTTCAATGTAAAAGAGGGTTCAATGATCTTTAAAAAAGCAGCAAAGAGGAATATATTTGTTCATCTGTCCAGATATCTCAATGGAACCTAACGACATTTCTGCCACTCTCTCTCCCACCATGTTGAATGTTCATCATGTTTTTCAACATGCAATCTCAAAGGCACCACTTAAACACCACTTCTCCTCATTCCAAACACACTCACCCCTTCTCTTTATACCACACATTGACACCATTCTCTTCTCATATATCACCAGTTGAACAACCATCAGCTGTTCCCAACAACTTTTCTTCACCACTTTCCCCAAACATGATTTTTACATTTATTATCTCCCCTTCTTATTTGATCTTGCTTTTTGCCCACCACTCAACACAGGCACAATACGCAAAAACCTCACATGTCTCTTCTTACTGTTACTCACTGACCCACACCCTCTACAGAATGAGGCAGCGCATAATATGACAGTGAGGGGAAGGTAAGTGAGCAGTATCATCGCCATGATCCAGACAAAGCAGGAGACTTTTGAGGTCAGTTGGTCAGACTGAACTGTGAGAATCAGGGAAACACACACCAGTGGGGAATGGATCTGAACAGGCTACCTGCTTTCTGGCCTGTAACCCTTCATTCACCTCAGTAATTTGCAGCACACTTCACAACTTCAGGCTTTATTTTTAAGATTACCCTGTCCTCATGTCAAGCTTCTCTGTGCTGTCCTTTTTGCTTTGAATCATCCATCACAGAAGTAAGCTCTGGAAGAACACACTTCCAAAAAGGACAAGGACAATCTTCCTTAATCTTATGCCTCATTCCTCTCAAACAGTAGCTCAGAGATAGGGTTTGAGTTTAAGATAAAGTGGTCAGTACATAATGAATCATTGAACCTATATAGAGATACTTGGGCAGAGAAAGACTGGAAGAGAGCTCACTAAATAGCAAGGTCCTCTTCCAGCTCCATAGAGGAGAACAGAGGTAAGAATTTTAGGAATTGTGCCATGAAAAGTAAGTAATGTAAAGACGCCATATTCCCAGATGACCATAAGCTGTCTCTCCATGGGGGAGGGTTGGTGCGCCAGCGATGCAGGGACATTCATTTTGAAACTCCTGCTGAAAAGACAGCGGGATTTGGCCCAATTTTATGCAAATTCGACATTTAGAATTTTCTTGAATTTTCTCGCCTCCGAATTCTTTGTGTCCCAGTATAATCATGCAGGGTAGGCAGTTTAGGCAGAGGGAAGTTGGACCCAATAGTGCTGGATGTGGTCCAGCCACATCTGACAATAAATAATTGAATTGTTTGTGTTCTATACATTCACATCTACACCCTTAGAAGCAGGCTGAAGTTTTACTGAGGACAGCATTATTGAAGGGAGCCTCAAAACCTGTCAGTCCAGTATCCTAATAGAATGCTCAATAATAATCCCAATTGTCTCTGGCTGATTATCCCTGTGTTATTCAAATGTGATGGAATTTCGAAGCGATATCATGAGCCATGAGTCTAGTGACAAGGAATACTGACTAGTATTCCTTGTCATCAGTGACCATTGTGCCATGTTCCCAGATTATGAGAGAAATGGTAGGATCTTTCTGGATAAATGTCCTCTGAAGATCTGAATATAATATATAACAATAAACAGAATCAAATAAGTGAAATAAGTTTTGTCTGACAGAATGCACACCCCAGCTTTATGGAGGATGTTGTCATTCACTTTACAGATTTCTTGCTTCTTCTGGAATGTTATATTATCCTATAAACTGCAACAGAATTTCAATCTGTGTATGGGTCATCATTAAACCATCAAAACAAATCATTTAAGTTTCAGCCATTTGTGACAGTGCATATAGCTGTTTAGTAATAATCAGTATGTATTTAATGGTCTTCGCACAATTTGAAAAATTATTTTGGTAGGTTCTAAACCCATAACTTTGCAACCTGAGTTCCCTGCCTCATTACATATTCCATGATTAAATATCATAAGAATACAACCAAAGATTTTTTTTAAAAAAATCAAAACTTTTTCTGGTGGTCTGCACTTGTCTAGATATCACATTTACTTTGTTCAAATAAAAAATATTGCTGTCACACTGAGTTTACGTGATTGCAGGCTTTCTATAACGTGGAAACAGAACTGTAAGGTTGTTTCAGACAGATGATCTTATTGAAAAAATATATATTACCCTCTTGCTTATATCCAAACAGGCCCTGCTGCTCTTTGGCAATAGGTTTCACCGTTGGCTCCAGTATTCAATGTTATTTGAATGATCCATTGTTAATATTGTGTTAGGGCCATAATTGCATCATGAAATCTGACTTTTACATATTAATGAGAATGCTGTCTGCAAGCAGTTGTTCCCACAATGGCAGCAGGTGCATGGAAGAAGGGAGCCAAATCTTTTAACCCCATTCTGCCCCATTATTATTAGCTGCAAGAAGTTAAAATTGGGGCTCCAGGGTCTTATAGATAAAAGCATTGCTTTTAGTCAGTTATCAGTGTCAAGACTGATGGGGCATTATCACTGCATATTGCCAGCTGAGTTTGGTGGTGGTGGAGAGGTGGGAGGGGAGTTGGACCCTATGAGGGAGGAGTATGATTGCAGGGATGATGGGGATGATATTGGCTATTTGCGCTGATACAATCCCTTAGAGAAAAGTCAGAATTAAATAATCATGAACAACCTGACCCTGACGATCCAGTGCTTCATGCCTCCTTTCAGCTGCAGGATTTCCACAGATCCAGAATACCCAGTCTGCAGATGTTACTATCAAAAATTAAGCTAACTTAGAGGCACATAGTTTTCTTTTCATTTTTCTCATGGGATGTGGGTGACAAAGCCTGACTAAAATGTTTTTTTGAGCATCCTGCCTTCTAAGAGCACATTGATCAGCTGCAGCCACTGTGCCTCTGTTAACCAAAGGTGAACAGATTAGAGAGATTATAATTGAAATGGAGTCAAGATGGCCCTTTTAAATCCCCGTCACTTGGCTTTCCAGCTCCCCTGCCCCACCCAGGACAGCTCTAATAAACCCTATTGTCTTCATTCCCTGCCACTTACTCAAACCACTAACAATGCAATTTTCTCTCTATTATCTAGACTCTACTTCTCTAACATCACCCATCCTTCACAAATGTTACGTTATCACTACATTTGACTAGTCTAATGCGCTTCTTGCCGGCTTCCTACTTTTCATGGTCCGAAAACTTTATTCACTCAAAATTTTGCTATATGCATCCTAACTTGCACCAAGTCTCATTCACCCATTATTTATGTGCTGGAAGGTTTACAATGGCACAAGGTATGACAAAATATTGATTTCCTTGTTTTCAAATCCTTCCATAGCCTCACTCCTCCTTACTTTCTCCACAACCTCATAACTCTTTGAGATTCTACACTCCTCCACTTCCGGCCTTTAGAGAATCCCAGTTTTAATCACTTCACTTTTGCAACTGCTGCCTCCAGCTTTCTAAATCCAAAGCTTTGTAATTCCTCCCCCCCAAACCACTCCACATCTCTTTCTGCTTCTGTAAATCACATTTTAAAACCCACATCTTTAACCACTGTTGGGATTTTCCAGCCCCACCAGTCACCAGGATTGACCACTCCTGTTGCAAATCACTAGACCTTTGGTTAGCCACCCACATCCTACATGGTGGATCTTACCGTCGAGGGACTGGGAAATCCTGACCCAAGTCTTTGGTCACCACTCCTAATAGTTTCTCATGTTGCTTAGTCTTAAGTTTGTCTTTATAACCTCATAAATATTGTGAATTCCTTTGGACATATTTTATACCTTAAATGCAATCTGTTGTTGAAGTGGTCAGATTAATTAGAATTTTTGTGATGGGCTTCCAGCAGCATTTCTGTATCTTCTGAGCTTCTTACCTCAATAGGATACAACAGCACTTGCTGCAGATTGGTATGGTCAAAGATGTAGCAATTCAGTTCAAAATGACAATTAAATTTCCCCATTTTCCTTAGTGCAATTGACCAGTTTTTGACGAGAGCTAGGGGTTTCATAAGGTAACCTGGTCCTTTAAATTTTCAACCTTATTTCAGCAATGCTTAGTTCTGCAATGGAACTAATGATAGAAAATATATCAGATGGTTTATGCACATCGTTCATCAATAATTTTAATATATTCACCACGGCTTTCAAAAAATAAGGGGCCATCAGAATATTAGGGTGGTCTAGCAGTATTATTTCTACATTAATAATCCAAAAACCAAACTAATATTCTGGGACCAGGATTCAAATCCTGCCATGGCAGCTGGTGGAATTTGAATTCAATAAAAAAAATCTGGAATTAAGAATCTATTGATGACCACTGACCATTGTCGACTGTCAGAAAAACCCCTCTGGTTCACTATTATCCTTTAGGGAAGGAAATCTGCAGTCCTTATTTGGTCTGGCCTATATGTGACTCCAGAGCCACAGCAATGTGGTTGAATCTCAACTGCATCCAAGGGCAACTAGAGATAGCAATAAATGCTGGCCAGCCAGCAACATCCATGTCCCATGAATGAATAAAAGAAAAATTGTTTTCAACCAGATTTACTAAACTAGTAAATTACAGCAATGAAAATTTAACAAGATAATGGTTATTTTATATTTATAAAGCAATCTAATCACTCAACATAATTTAAGATGAAGAAAGCAGTGGTGCCAAAAATGAATCCAAATTTCTCCACATTTGAGGCATAGATAGAGTGGATTCTCAGAGGCTATTTCCCAGGGCTGAAATGGTCGCTACAAGAGGACACACGTTTAAGGTGCTGGGGGGCAAGTACAGAGGAGATGTTAGAGATACGTTTTTCACTCAGAGGGTGGTGAGTGAATGGAATCGGTTGCCATCAGCGGTGGTAGAGGCGAACTCGCTGGAGTCTTTTAAGAGACTTCTGGATGAGTACATGGCATGTAATGGAATTGGGAATTACAGATAGGTCTATAGCCTTGTAAGTAT
The DNA here is from genome assembly GCA_024679065.1 of Sphyrna mokarran. Classification (NCBI taxonomy): domain Eukaryota; kingdom Metazoa; phylum Chordata; class Chondrichthyes; order Carcharhiniformes; family Carcharhinidae; genus Sphyrna; species Sphyrna mokarran. Next base: position 98,299,723 of record JAGIQG010000005.1, read on the forward strand.
AGATATGATCGGCACAACTTGTGAGCCGAAGGGCCTGTTTGTGCTGTAGTGTTCTATGTTCTATGTTCTCCACATTTGTTCTGCAAAGTACAACTTAATAAAAATGTGCATTGCACAAAATTGCCGCTGATGCATTTCTTTAAACTGTGAGGATGCAATCTCATTTGCATCGCCCTCCCATCACAGAGTGCCGCAATCCCCAGCCGCGCCCCCTCCTCAGTAAAGACAAACCCCCAATACCACCCCCCATCAGATCCACCCCACTGACCACCCCCCTCCACATGCCCACCTACTCCAATGGAGACAAATCCCTCCCATCCCGCCCCCATCGCTGGTCTCCCTCCAACCCTGACCAATCCTATCTGCAGAGTGGCAGCGGGACCCTCACCCTACCGATCATCCCCTTGGCACTGGCCACAATTAGCCCCCCTTTCACTGCCCTTTGCCCCAGGGCCCTGCCCCTAAGCCACACCTCTTGTCCCTGCCCTTAGGAAATTCTCCTAGTGGGGGGAGATGTTAGCGGGCCTGGAGAATTCCACGCTGGATCTGATAATCACATTTAAAGTACACTGAAAACAGATTTAAATGACTTACCTGTATTCCCGTCAGTTTCCAGCATGGTCCCGTCTGTGCCTGCTCTCCAGATATGGGAGATGCACAGTATAGGGAATGCATGCACAAATCCCGCAAAATGGCCAACATGGGCATCTCTGATCCCGATGATCCAAAAAACATGCCCATCGGGATGAAAGAATTGGGCCCAAACATTAAATCTGTTTCTCCCTCCACAGGTCAGCTGTTTTAATTTCTGATTTCCAGCATCTGCTGTATTTTGCTTTTTGAAATTCATCCACTTGCCTGAACACACAACTCAATCAAATTCTACCACCGCCCTATATGTTAAACATAACAACCGCCAAGTTTAAATATTTGGACCTTTCTCCCCTCTCACAGACGCCTTCAATAGTTTATATTTTTCCTGAGCTTAAGAAATGATAGCATTGTGCTAACAGCATCAGGAAACTATTATGTGTGGCAGTGTGCCAAACACTCTACAATACCAATTTGTGAATCACATGGTGTAGAATTAATTTTCTCCACCCTTCTTCAACTGGTTCAACATTAAACTTCAGAAACATTGTGTGGCAAAAACTTAATAGCTGTTTTGTATCCCACAATGTTGATCTAAGTTTGCATTGCTGTAAAATGGGGTTAGTATCACAACTAAAAGAAAGTAGACTGCAGGATTGAAAATACAGCATGATACAGGGAATTAATCTTACAGAGCACAAATAAACGCGGTAATTTTCAGAAATACTATCTATACCTGGCAATGGAATGCTGCAGAGTTCAAAAGATCTGCCAAGAAACCTATCTCATTTTAGCTGTCATTGAAGTAAAAGAATTTAAAGCTTAAATTGAATAATGCATGGTATAAAATAAATGAAAATTTCTGGTTCAACTATTTAACTAGGGCAGCACACTGCTGTCTCACAATGCCAGAAACCTGGGTTCAATTCCACAGTTGGGTGATTGTCTGTGTGGAGTTTGCATGTTCTCCTTCTGTCTGCGTGGGTTTCTTCTAGGTACTCTGGTTTCCTCCCACCGTCCCAAGATGTACAGGTTAGGTTGATTGGCCATGCTAAATTGACTGTTACTGTCAGGGTAAATACTAGCAGGTAAACACTTCAGGCTAATGAATTGGGTCTGGATGGAATTGCAGTCAGTGGAGACTCGATGGGCCGAATGGCCTCCTTCTGAGCTGTGAGGATTCTATCTTCAATCTTCAACATTTCTGTGTTCCAAATATTGTGAGCTTTCTCTTTTTTTAAATCATAATTCTCACTTGTGAAATATAATTTAAATGCATTAAAAATCAATTATTTCAAAGCAGTGAAAAAAGGAATATCTTTACAGATGGAACTGCAGCCTTTCCTACCAAAAAGACAAAGAGGATTGTGAACCTGTTCAAAACAGCTCACGGGGACAATACAAATCTTCCCTTGATAGCAACAGTTGCTAATAACAATGAATGACCTGAAATATTAGATTTATTTGCCTTTTAAGACTAATTCATTTTCTCAAGGTCACAGATTTGAAAAATAAATGTAGTAGCCTCCTCAGAGGAGCAGAGAAAAGAAGCGGCATCTAACATCCATAACATAAATAAGCTAGTTCCCTTTCTACAGCTCAAGTATCAAGTCTGATTCATTCATTGAACAAGATAATAAAATATCAAATATTTGCATTATGTTTGCAGTTTTTTTTTCCTGTTCCTTCACGAATAACCGCTGTCTTCTGTGCAGGGGCACATTTAAATAGCAAAAATTATTCTGAGAATAATCAAGAGTTTGCTCTTTCCTTCAAAATAGAGGGTCTCTATTGGAGATGACGGCAGGATTTTCCGGCTGCACTCCGCCCAGGACCGGAAATTCCCACCGAAGGTCAATGGACCTTTGCACGGTCCTGTCCTGCCTGCTTCGATTCTTATGGCAGATGGGATGGGAAACTTCCACCCAACATCATTAAGATGTTCCTGGTGGCTGCTCACACAGGGAATATTTACTCTAAAAAACAGGACAGTAACGTTGTTTCCTGTGGGAAAATAACAACTTTGGAATTTTAAATGATACTAATATTTTGATTGATTGATTGCATAAGAAATTAATACTTAAAACGTTAAGTAAACTTCAACAGATTGTAGCAGCCACATCAAATCAAATGTTAACATTTGAAAGAAAAGATTATGAATTCAAGCAAAGTAGCAATGACTCTAAATTCATGATTGATTAGCAAATGAACAGCATAAAGAAGCAGAATTATAAAGGTAACTTTAGAATTTTAAGCTCCTGGCACAAGGAATTAATTGGGGAATTCAAGCACTTTGCGATGAACAGAAAATCATGAGGAGTATGCATCTAAATCTGTGCTTCCGATGGGGGCACTCCAACCTAAGATTAATGACTCATTAAGTGAGCCCTTACATTATCGTAAAAAATATCTGTTGTCAAGTTATTTAATTGGTAAGGGGCAACGGTATATAAAAACAGAAGAACAGCAGTAAGCCACTCAGCCCTTCAAATATTTCCTATCATTCAACTGGCTGATGTTTTTTTTAATATAATAGGTCATTGAATGTAGTCTCTGGTAAGATCAATATTTATTACCCACTTCAAATTATCTTGAGAAAACAGTAGTTAAACTCCTTTCTGGAGGATTGCAGTCCTTGTGGTGTAGCGTCATCCAAAGTGTTGTTAGATAGGGAATACCAGGAATTTGACGCACTGGTAATGAAGAAACGGTGATATATTTCCAAGCCCGGCTGCTGTGTGACCTGAAGGGGAACTCACAGCTGGTGACATTCCTGCGCATCCGCTGTCCTTATTCTTGTAGATGGTAAAGATCACAGCAGGAATTTTATCGCCTCGCCCGCCCCATAATCGGGATAGGTGAAGCTCACAGAATGGAAATCTCCGTTCGCCTCAGGCGGGATTTCCCGATCTCACCAAAATGTCATCATAAAATTCCACCCCACAAATTTGGAAAGTACCATCAAAGGTATTCGCAAATTGTTGCAGTGCATCTTGTAGATGGTACACATTTTTGTTATACTATGACTCCAGCCAGTGAAAAGGTCACTCCCTGTCTCCCATTGACTTCAATTTTGCTAGGGCTCCTTAATGTTTCACTCTACGAAATGCTATTTTGCCATCATGGAAAGCTACTCTCACCTCACCTCTGAGTTCCGCTCTTTTATTCATGTTTGGACCAAAGGCTGTAATGAGGGCTGGAGTCAAGTCACCTTTGGCCAAACTGAGCAGTGGTAAATAGGTTATTATTGAGTAAGTGCTGCTTGATAGCCCTTTTAATGATATCTTCCATCACTTTGCTGATGATTGAGAGTAAACTGATAGGGTGAGTGTTGTTCAGGTTAGGTTGGTCCTACTTTCTGTGGACACGGCATATCAGGGCAATTTGTTACATTGTTTGGTAGTATTGCAGCTGTTTTGGAACAGCTTGGCTAGGGCTTCTGGAGCATGTTATGGGTTCTACAGCCAGACTATTGCCATTGCTGTATCCAGTGCTTTCAGCCATTACTTGATATCCTGTGGAGCAAATCAAATTGGCTAAAGACTGGTGTCCCCTATAATTCTGGAGACCTCAGGAGGCAGCGCTTTGGGTAATCTATTTGAAACTTCTGGCTGAAACTTGTTGCAAATGTTTCAGACTTGTCTTTTACGTTGACATTCCGAACTCCTGTCATTAAGGATGAGCATATTTTTGGGATCTCTTCCTCCAGTTATTTGTTTAATCATCCAATGCCAGTCCTGGCTTGATCTCGACCTTCTAATTCAGAATTATGCTCTGCCTTTATTTATGATTATTTTTCTTACTGTTTTCCTGTTGTCTTCTTCAGCCAATGTTTAGGAGATTGCCCATTTCAGCTTGCTTTGTAACTGAAACCAAAGACAAGGATTTTAGAAATTACTTCTGAAATTAACAATCAAGGACAAGGTAGCTTTTACAATGAACTTCTCCATGTCTTGATATGAGGCCTCCAAAGGGAGGATTGGATAGGGAGCGGTGGGAGTTGGGGGTATCCCAAAATGCAGGCTATCTGATTCATGTTGCTTGCTTGCAGCCAATCCAGTACAGACATACATTGCAAGCCTGTTCACAACTGAAATGTCAATCACTATTCTCAGCCAAACACAGATGAGGGAGTGGGACTTAACTGAACCACCGCAGCCTCAGTTCTGTGCAGACATTCACCCATTCAAAACTATATTACCCATGCTAAGCATCTGCACAGTGCAAAGCATCGGTGTGGAGTCAAGGAGAACCCAGCCCTGGCAGCAAAGCGACTGTGTGTGTCCAGCATTCAGGAGTTTGGTTGGTGTGTGTGTGCGCATGCGCCCATGTGCATGCATATGTATGTTTCATTTCACCAGGACAAAGAAGCTTGTTTCCTGCTATTGATTTCATTCCAACATTGCAGTATCCAGAGAAAAACCATAGAAACCTTACAGTGCAAAAGAGTAAGTCTGCACTGACCACAATCCCACCCAGGCCCTATCCCCGTATCCCTATCTATTTATCCACTAATCCCTCTAACCTTAGTATCTTGGGATACTAATGGGGCAATTTAGCACAGCCAATCCATCTAAGCCGCACATCTTTGGACTGTAGGAGGAAATCGGAGCACCCAGAGAAACCCACGCAGACAAGGGATGAACGTGCAAAGTCCACACAGACAGTGACCCGAGACAGGAATCAAACCCAGGTCCCTGGAGTTATGAAGCAACTGTGCTAGCCATGCCACCCGCAAAGAATCCAAAGAAATGAGTAGCACGATGGGGAGAAGGAGGGATGTGGGACAGAGGTGTCATGAGTTCGGATCATGCATGCCCAAAATACTATTGGGCATGGATGAAAAGTAACCTGACCAGGATTCGGTTAATGCAGTGGGCCAGGAGACTCCTGCGGATGCTGTTTTACAGACTTCCCAATGGGCACCACAGCCTCCGCAGGTCCCTGGAGCATTAACCGAATCCTGGTCAGGATACTTTTCATCCATGCCCAATAGTATTTTGGGCATGAATGATCCAAACTCATGACATCTCTGTCCCACATCCCTCCCTCTTCCCATCGTGCTACTCATTTCTTTGGACGCGGCACGGTAGCACAGTGGTTAGCATTGTTGCTTCATAGCTCCAGGGACCTGGGTTTCTGGCGCTGTCAGCTCCACCAGAAATCAGTGCAGAGCTACACAAATATATGCAAACCTTCTTTTGCATTCAAGTTAAATAGCATTAGTGAGCCCGGGACTGATGTCTCCAGGCCCACCAGCCTCTCCCCCACAGTCAGGAGTGTTGCACTCCAGTGTGGTTTATAATAGCTCTTCACTTGCAAGGAGCTGGCAGCCTCCAAGCACTGTCCCAAGAGCAAAGTGCCAATGTCCAGGGGCTATTTTGGCACTGCCCATTGGGCATAAGGAAGTGCCAAAAGGTTGGGGACTCTGGAGCGATCGTGGAGGGGTCCATTGCCACTCTGCAGTCAGCAATGACAGATAGAGGGGGGAGGCAAGTGATTGGGACTGACTGGCCATCAGGGTGGGGGAAGACAGCAGCCGACTGGGGAGCCAGGACTGTTGGGGGAGGGAATGGGGGAGTCATGGATCATACTGGCAGAGATGTGAGGGTCACAGGTCCAAAATCAGCAGGCCAGCAGATAGAGACCACTGTGCATGCCCCGATCTCAGCGCTGACACATTGGCACATGCGCAGTGGCCTGCTCAGCACTATGTTGTTAGCTTCTCCTGTGGGCATAAGCCACATCCACTGATTTTCAGTGGGATTTGCACTAGTGCGCTCTGAAGTGCCCAGAGTGTGCGAAATTCATTTTGAAACTCCAGCTGAAAAAGTCAGTGTGATTTACTCCAATGTTTCACAAATGCAACACTTAGAATTTTTTTGGGAGAATCATCTCCAGGATGTTTTACCTTATTCGATAGATGGTATGGCAGGGCAAAGATAGTTGACGGTACAGTCAAGAATTTCTTCCTTACTTAACATGTAGGGAAGTAATGGATTTAATCAGTAACAGTACTCCTGAGATGATATTTGAATTCCATGTAAGAGTAGTACAATTCAGAGTTCAGATGGAAGCTATTTTGCTCATCATTGTCACTGCACCACTCTCAAAAAGAACTATCCATATCATCAGAAACTTCACCATTTTTGAAAACTTTTAAATATGAGGCATATGATGGATTCTATTCCTGCTCTGTTCCTGTGCCCTAACAATCCCCCAATTCATATCACTAGCCACTGTGTCATCACATTTCACTTAGTCGGGAAAATTTATTGCTGCCATGCCTACTGTAAGAATGGGCTCAATTTCCAATCAGGTTTAAAGTGAAATTTCAAAAATGGAGATTGGGCTATGCAGGTTGAAGAAGTGATCAAGAAGAAAAAATAAATTATTTTTCATAAGCAGTCAAAAAAACAGCCTCAAAAATAAATATTTCACAAAGTAGCACGATTGCATGCTGAGGTATCAGATACAGCTGAAGTTAACTAAAGCCAAAACTGAATGCAGAAAATGCATTAGAAAAGAAAACAACCGATCAGGTGGTTTTCCACAGTAAAGCTTGATAAATTTTGTTAGTGACCTGGAACCCATACAGGTCTTTGAAAGGTTCAGCATCATGGTTAAGATTAAGGAGTAGGATGTATTTGAAATGTAAATATGGATGCTTTGTATTCATTTTTACTGTTGAAGATTATATGAGGGCAAGTACAAGTGCTTTCGATATTGCCTCCATATGAGGGAGTCTCCAGCTGGGACAGCATGCGTGTGTGAGGGGAAGGGTTAAGAGAGTATGGTGGGTCTGTGATCAATGGAAGGCAGGCAGAGGGACCCCAATCGGTGAGGGAGGGGGAGTTCATGATCGGATTGGGCTCCAGTGGGAGGGAGTGGGGGGCAGGTAGTTGGTGGGACTATATCTCAGGCCGCGGGCCCCTGTGATTGTAGTGTGGGGGGGGGAACTGCTTCAGGCTGCCTGCACTAGCGGGGGCCCGAAAGCTCTCTCTTTTCTGTCAGACCTCTGCTTCTGCTAATGCACATGTGCAACATCAGAGGCCTGCACATGAAGAGTACATCCCTCTACATGGTTTCGCGTGCATTAAGCAACGCCCATAGGCTTCTGCAGTGAGCAATAGACTTGCTGAAAAGACTGATCTGAAACTCTCACAGAACTTTGAAAAGAAATGTTAAATTGCCCCCAGGGCTTCTGCTTAGGAGGTGAAGAGAGCTGAAAAGAAGTTGCTTGAGCTGTGTAAGAGGCGCAAGGGTAGGATTCCTTGTAGGATACAGTGGAGCGTCCCTAACTGTCCTAACCTGCAATGAATCCTCAAAAAAGTCAATTAAATAGATCTGTTTTCCCTTTTGGCCACACTGCTGACCTCCTCCTAAGATCTAGCTGCTTAAAACTTTACTTTAAACCTGATTGGAAATTGAGCCCAGTCTTACAGTAGGCATGGCAGCAATAAATTTTCCCCACTAAGTGAAATATGATGACACAGTGGCTAGTGATATGAATTGAGGAATTGTTAGGGCACAGGAATTGGTCCAGCAGAGCCCCTCTGATTTTTGGAGTCAGGATTGTTAATACCTGGAATGTAAAGCAAACTCTTGCCTGCTTTGAGTGGGTTGCCCTCCTGTGCCTGTTGTCAGGCGCGATAAATTGTCCAATGACTTCAGTCCTGCCATTCGAATTGGTCTATTGGAATATGAACTCTCTAATTAAGGAATCAATTGATGGGCCAATAAAGGAATCTTTTCCTTGTATTTAACTGGGAGTGTCAGTTCCTCTGGCACTCCTGAAGGTAAACTGCTGACTGATAGCACTCTGTGCTGCTGTTGGAATTGTAAATAAAGGGATTTTGGTGAAGGGATTTCTGCCTGTTACAAAATAGCAACACTTAAGTCAACCCACACAAACCATTAAGGCAATTGAGGCAAATAGCACAGATGTATTTCAGGAAAGCTGGATGAACAGATGGGAGAAAGAAGAGTAAAAAGGAGACTAAGATGAAGGTGAAGGGCAAGAGGTTCATGTGGAACATGAACATGGGAATAGATTTGTTGGGCTGAATGGTCTGCTCTGTGCTGTACATTCAATGCAGTTCTGTGTAACAACCAAGTACACAGAGAAAAATGGATCAAAAATCTGATTTCTAAAATAGTGAAAGCAGAAAAACATACAAAACATTTCAAAATTCTTGATGATGCTCCAAGACTCATGATTATTTCAATATCAGGTTTCTTTCAGACATTCTGGAGATTTTTTTACATTACCGTCATTGTGTTGCTGGACACAGGAGACACCAGTACATAATTCAGCCGTAGCATTGTTATTGTGAGCAGAGTGAGTGAGTGTTTTAATTTATAAACCATCTTATTTATTTTTCTTCTTCAGTTCTGCCGCTGCGGGTGTTGAAGGCTGTGCAGTGAAAGCAAGGTGCAGAAATTTGCAAATAAAAATAGAGAGCATTTACTTATCATTCACTTCTGATAAATATAAAAATGTTTCTTAGTAATATGTAATGACGGCAAGTGACTATTAATTTGTAAGCAGCTGTGATCATAGCATGCACAAATAAATCGAACATAACATATCAATCCCATTAAAGCATTTCCAAGCATTTGAAATTAATGTTATCTTCAGATGGTGAATTATTGCACGTACATTCCAAATGAAAATGAATCACAGGCTGAAAGGTATCATCATCAATAACAAACTCAGAATTTTTTCAATATTAGCAATCCATTTAATCAATTTAATAAAATCATTGTGCTGTTTAAGTTGCTATGTCGAAGTATTCAATCAATGCAGCAAACAGATTTCACTAGTTACCATTGATGATGGCGATTTGATAATGGATATTGATATCCAAATCCTTTGATGACCTGACATTAATTTGAACACAAGTTTCCAGGCCAGTGACTGTTTGTCACCATCAGGCTGATGTACAAAAGACAGAAGTGATTTCCATCAAGTCAAGATGGATTGAAAGCTAAATCTTGTAATGTTGAGTTTCTGTATGATGCTGTTTGAAGAGATAAATACTGCAAGTGAGCAAAGCTCTGTCTGCACCTGGGATTGGTGATAACTCTATTGATGAATAATCCATACAGACAGTCAATCTTAACCTCCAAGACCACGATTAGCGATGGAATTGATCTGAGCTCTATCGAATGTTCCTATCTTTAATGTTTCCTGATCTCCAACCAGGGATATATCATAAGAAATGTGATTTGTATGTATAAGAAGACATCTGTTCCAACTTTATGGTCTTACTAGTTTAAAGCTTAGTTTATCAGGTATTGGCCCACTTTACCTGTTTACACCAGATGCTGCCTGAACACAGCAGGGTAATATATTACTGCAGAGTGGTTCAGCTATCTGTTTTGTACCTCACCCAAATTTCCTTTTCCACAGATGACTGAAATTAAAGTCACCCACAATGACTTCCTAAATAAAGATGTAATGAGGGCTGGGGAGGATATTGGCTAAAGGGTGCAGAATGCAGGATTATATCTGGCACTGCAGCCAGAATGCCATACTCATGTTGTGTGTTCATTACTATGATCACAGGGAGCACAATGCACACATTGGCGGAGGAACCAATATCATGAGTAACGAGCACGACTTAAAACTATCCTGCACTTCCTAAAAGGACAGTGCCTTCTGGTTTTTGGTGCTGTTGAGATCAGTCTTTGAATATTGTGCTGTGGAAGAATCAACAAGGCTAACCATTGGAAAAACTGAGTACCAATATTTTTAAATGTTGCACTGGAGGTCTTAGTGAAGGAAATAGAATGAAGTGAGATGTCCTGGGGTGGAGGGGGCCTTTCAGACACATTCTTGGGAATGTAGCAGCAAGAAATATTGGTGGATTGTAGCCTCAGGGATCTGGATGCAATGCAGAAAGAAGTTTAATGATTTCATACAAACTGTCAAAGTCAAATGCCATATCCTACAAACTGATCTCATCTACTGTACAATTCACCCCAGCACTCACTACCAATAATATCTCCCAGTCAGGATGCACACCTCACATTGTTTTGTTTTCCTCTCACAATCAAACAATAAGTACTGCCATGGGTCTCATATCCATATGTCAAAGCTTACACGCAGTGTCAACTATTCAGTCACATCACCCAAACATACTGCATCACACTCAATGCCATACTTGGCTCTTGTAGGAAAAGATCGTGCACAATAGGAAGCAGGAGGAATGAACAGGACTCTTCACCCTCATTATAACCCTTGTGGAAGAGATGGTGCAGGCCATTATGGAAAAGACCATTATTCCCTTATTCAATACTCCCTTCCAACTTACAAGCGTCAGATGGTGTTAGCATGCACTTTTTAGTTTCTTCTTCCTGCTCACCAGAACTCAATCCTTGTCCATTTCTATTTTTGAACTGGAAGTTCTCCTGGCAGTGATGGAAGGGCAAGGAAGGCAATGATGCAGAAGATTCACCATTGTTCAAACTCACACTTGCAGACATCAGCTCAGGTGCTGACACTTCATGCAATTTAGAATATAGTGCATAGAACACTACAGAATAAACAGGCTCTTCGACCCAGAAGTTGCACCGGTCATATCCCTACCTACCAGGCCTATCTATAACCCTAAATCCCATTAAATCCCATGTACTCATCCAAAAGTCTCTTAAAAGACTCCAACGAGTTCGCCTCCACCAGCACCGGCGGCAGCCGGTTCCCCTCACTCACCACCCTCTAAGTGAAAAAATTATCCCTGACATTACCGCTGTACCTACTCCCCAGCACCTTAAACCTGTGTTCTCTCGTAGTGACCATTTCAGCCCTGGGAAATAGCCTCTGAGAATCCACCTTATCTATACCTGTCAACATCTTATAAACCTCTATCAGGTCACTTCTCATTCTTCGTCTCTCCAAGGAGAAAAGACCTAGCTCCCTCAATCTATCCTCATAAAGCATGCCATCCAATCCAGGCAACATCCTTGTAAATCCCTGCACCCTTTCAATAGCTTCCACATCCTTCTTGGAGTGAGGTGACCAAAACTGCACACAGTGGGGTCCGACAAGGGTGTTATCAAGTTGCAGCATTATCTCCCAACTCCTAAACCCAATCGCTCAATTAATGAAGGCTAGTACACCATACACCTTCTTGACCACATCCTCCACCTGCAAGGCCGATTTAAGAATCCTATGGATCTGGACCCCAAGGTCTTTCTGATCCTCTACACTGCTAAGAGTCTTACCCTTGATATTTTAGGGTATAAATATTATAAATGAAAAGTACAATGTGAACACCAAAGAACAAGTTAATATATTTCCAAAAGGCGTTCAATAAGATTCCAAACAAATGGTTAGCACACAAGATAAGGGTTCATGGAGCTTGAGGTAATGTTTAGCATTGACAGAGAATTGATTAATGACCAAGATGCAAAAACAGTGGGGATAAGCTGGGAATTTGCAACTTCCCACCCTGTATCTAGTGGAGTTCCACAAGAATCTGTCCTGGAGCTTCGGTTATTTATAATCTGTATTCATGAATTAGATGAAGAAAAGAATAACGAACTGATGTTTGCTGATGATACAAAGTTAAGTGGGAATGTAAGCTGTGAGGAGGACAAAGGGAGGTTGCAAAAAGATATACACAGATTAAGTGAGTTGGTACAAAGCTCCAAATGAGTATTAGCGGTGGACGTATGAAATTATTCACTTTGATAATAAGAATAAAAAAGCAGAAAATTCAGAGAGACTTATGTGTATTCGTACAAGGAACGGAACAAGGTAGAATACATAATTAGGAAGAAAATTCAATTGAAGGACAAGGACCAGATAATCTTGCTACAGTTGTATGGGGCTTTAATGATACTTCACCTGGAATACTGGCTGAAATCTTACCAATAAAATGTTGTTCCCAGCACAAAAACTAACAAAACAGGTCACTTTTCTTTCCAGATCTTGCAACATTTTACCAAAAAATTAAGGAGGTGTGTTTCATGCCATTACGTAGACCTCAACACACCAGCGCAGAGACTGGAGCGTCATAACAAAAATCGGAACAGGAATAAACCTCTCCCCCAGTCCACTATAGAGGTCTTGGGGTGCCCTCCACATTTGATCAGAGCTGGCATTCAATCTGATAACTCCCCTCTGCGATCGAAGCCAGCATTCACTCTGATACCTTTCCATCCCGTCTGTCTGCACCCCCATCCCCTAAATAGCCATCACCATCATCCCCGCTGCCCTGCCTGTTCCATCAACATATACAAATGGATATCCCCCCTCATGGATCTTTCACTGCAGTGTACGTAGGTTGGCATTGCCAACTAAGTCACCAAGGTCTGGAAGTAATGGGTTTCTACACAGACTTTTAAGTCACTAAAAGGGCAGGTCAGCACAAGGCAGATCACTCCTTGTCTGCTACTGAACTTGAAACAAAACAGCATACCCAAAATGTCTAGTTTTACAGCACCAACTAGAAGAAATAACCCAGCAATCACCTGTAAACAGCTCAGGATCCCTTTAAAGATAGCTGTGGGATTGTCCTCCCTGCCAGTGAATGGTTGATCAGCTGTAAGAGATTAAACAAAGACTTCAGTTGGGATATAGAGTTCAAACAAGGTATTGTTATAGTGTCAAATCAAGCATTATATGCTCAATTGATGACCTGCTCCGTCTACATGTTGCTGCCTGATGTAAAATACGCGTGCGCTAACATCCTCACCAAGATGGAATTACTGCTGGGAAAAAAAATGCAAAAGAAATCACTTCGACAACCCCAGAGTCTGCCACAGTGAGCAAGCAGTGATGTGAAGAATGATCAAATGCAGTCCGATTTGAACAAAAATTAATTGAAGCCGAGGTGGTAGCTTTTTAACTCGACTAGAGGAAGTCTGCTTAATCTGCACGATGTAGAGTTTAGGTCAGGGAGAGTCTGACATTCGAAGTAAGTCTTAATTTGCAGTTTTCCCATAAATGAAGCTCTAAAGGAGCCCAGGTGAATTCTGTCTCAACTAAAACAGCGTGAAACCAGAAATCAAATCTGAAATTCTAATGTCTTTTCACAATTTGACTGAGATGACCTTTGTAAAATATCTAACACAATTTTTTCTTACCTATTTCCAGTTTATAAAATGTTAATGAGTTATTAAGTGGATGACTTCTTTGTATTGGCAATTAAGAATGTTTGTCTGCCACCTGTTCATTATTCTCTCCTCTGTTTTGATCTGTCGACACCGGTTCTGTTGAAAGGTCTCCAGCCAACATATCGGCCTACCTTTTACTCAAGGTGCTAATGAACCTACTGTCTTTTTATCTCATTATTTTCAGTTTTTCTTATGGAATTTGAATTTCATTTTCGAAAATTCTTTGCATTAAAGAAATATAAATAACATCTAAGGAATTTGCAATGCAGTGGTTTTGTTTTGAGAAGTTAACAAAATGTTTCAATTCATTTCAAAGCTGAAAAGAGGTTATCACGGAAAAGCACATAAGCACCTGACTTGATAGAGTAACAATTGAAAGCACAGGCTCAGATATTTATAGAAACCATTGAAACCCATTGTGCAGAAGTTGGCCCGTTGAGTCTGCACCAACAACAATTCAGGCCAGGCCCTACACCCATAACCCCACATATTTAGCCTGCTAATCCCCCTGACAATAAGGGGCAATTTAGGAAAGCCTGTCAACAAAACTCACACATCTAAGGACAGTGGGAGGAAACTGGAGCATCAGAAAGAAACCCCCGCAGACATGGGGAGAATGTGCAAATTCCATGCAGATAGTGACCCAAGCCGAGAATCGAACCCATGTCTCTGGTGTTGTGAAGCAGCAGGCCGACCATATTTATGCCAAGGAAATGGCTGAAATTTTCTGCTCTTGTTTTTTTGGGCAGGTTTGACAACAGCAGTGGAATATCCCACGAGATGCCAAATCACATTTAACACCAATGTAAGAGTATAACTCAGTTGTCTCCTGCCTGACGTTAACATCAGGAACATCATTTCCACACACTAACATTTCATTATCAGCCCATCTGAATCATCCCAACCATTCACTTCGGGTAACATGGCATGAATCACTCTTGGTCTTCAAAAGTGTGCACCTGGCAACAGACCCCCCCAGAGAAGCTCAGATGAGTGCATCGTTCTGCTGGGAGAGGGTTATGTGCAGACAACTCCTTGGCACTTTCCCCAGCACCATCTGGGCTGTGCCCAAGCAATGTTGGGCAGGTGACTTTATGGTTGCATGGGATGATGGTTGCTTGGGGGATGCAAGTTCCAGATTAACATCTGTGCAGTTGATCAACCTTTAAAAATAGTTCCCTGATCTTCAAAAAAGTAAGTTATTGGTAAGGCAAAATCTAATGCAGCGGGACCTGTCACTTGCCATTTGTTTATTAAGTCCGGGATGATGTAGCGAAGAAAGCCACAAAGCCTTTTCCAAATATTCACGAGGACTCCACCCAATGTTAGTCATTAACATCGTAAGTTGAGCCGCTGCATATCCCAAACCTCCATTGCTGACATTACCTCAAAATTTATTGGGAAACAGATCCAATTACATCACAGCAAGCACAGAAGTAATTTGAAGAATTCAAAAGCAAAATCACTTTATATGCAGTGACAATTTAATGGTGCTTTTAAAAATTTGCTCAATTACAATCCCTCCATGTAAATTCTGAGGACCTGTTTTCAATGAATATTCAAAAGCATATGAGTGTTTTTTGATTATCTCAATAATTAATAGTGAATTGTGTCAGTCTGCAAGACAGAAAAGAAATTCGTGTCTCACCAAACTGAATTTTTCATGCAAGTTATAAATTGCTGGAGGTCACTAGCACGGACAACATTTTGTATTTTGAGTTTTAAAAACACTTCTGACAAAGTGATGCACAAAAAGGCTGCAAAATATGATTGTGCCCTTTAGGATCAATTAATAGGTTGATTTTAGGTTGGACACGGGAGTGGTTAACAGTATAAAGTGGTTACTAATTTTAATGGTTTTGGCAGATAGCAGTTATAAGTGGAGTCTTGCAGGATTAGTATTCAGACGATTACTCTTCACCATCTTCGTCACTGATCTGGGAACAAGGTGTGAGGAGAACTGTTCACAACTTTGTGGAGGATTCAAAGATATGTTTCAGCAGGAGGACCTTAAATGAGAAACTAAGAGACATTATTATACAGAGAAGATTACTCAGCTAATCAAATCCATCCCAGAGGTTGCAAGCAGATTGAGGTAATCTAGTGCATCTGATAATGTAGATAGATTTAGCATAATGTATTTGGAAACACCCTGCAGGCTCTGAATAGAAAAGGATCTGTGTGTTCTCTCATAAGAGTCATTGAAGAACCATGCACACTATTGCAAAATCAATAGACTGCCATTTTACTGAGTCTATTAAGTACAAAGCAAATATATACTATTCTGTTCTTTAAAAAAGATAGAAGGCTTCAGGATGTCAGAAAGAATTCTGTACAGTGCAATTGTATCCTGAAGGTAGGAGTAAGTTGGACAATCAAATTGATTTAAGTAGATACCCAAGTATAATATAAATGTCTGCAGCTGTAAAAATCTTGTGGATAATCCCACTTGTGACGATATATGCCATAGTCTCTTCTAGCAATCTAAAACTGTTATAGAAGTATGCTTAGCAATCTGTCAAGCCTGGATGGTTTGAGCCTGTGAAATATGCAAGAGTGCTTTCTGCTCCCATACTGGATTTAATAGTTAGTACTGTAATCGCTAAGATTCATTTTCTTTTAACAATGATCATCATTTTTGTGTACAAAAGATGATACAATCTGCTTTGTATGTTTTTCCCACTGAATTTCATGCGCCAGACATTAACTCAAGAACAAACTTTGAAAAGCATTCTATAAATTGTGGCTACTCGCACTGTGTAAAACATACACCCAACTTCCGAAAATGTGACAGAAGGTGTTCAAGATATGTGTCCAAAGGAGAAAACAGCCTGTGGTGCAGGCTGTTTTTGACCCTTAAGGAGCAAGAACGCTACTTGCCAAAAGAAGCCATGGATAACTAGAGGTAAAAGATAACATGAAAATAAAAGAAACAAAAAAGATTAGCACAGATCCTGGCAATTGAGAAAGATGAAACAAAGAGCAAATAATTACAAAATAGATAGTAAGAGCTACAAAAAAGGAGCATGGAAATAATCTTGCAAAGAACATCAAAATCAACACAGAAAATTGTACAATTTTATTAGAAAAAATGTGGTCAGAGCAATGTGAGCCTCTTAATCTAACAGTGATCCTGATCAATGAAGATAATGAAATGATGATATGCTAAATAATTACTCGCAGTAGAGGAATAAGTAAGCATACTGGATATGTCAAGGAAACAAATATTGAATCAAGGGCTGGAATTCTCCAGTCTTGTACATCCCTTGCCATTGCTAACAAAAATGGAAAATTTGGTGCTCAGCCAAATCTCCATTCACTGCAGCAGGATCATAAAATCCCAACTGCAGGAAAGGTCAGCGAATTCCAGCCAAGGACAGAAAATCAAAATTAACATAAGCGAAATAATGGCACCAAAGAGTGACAAATCTCAAGCACCAGTTGGTTTCCAGGCAAAGTTTTTAAAGAATAAAGGTAAGAACTTTGGAAGATTATAGCTTCGGGCACCTGTAAGGTCTCTCACTACTGGAACCCTTCCTTTAGATTGGAAAATAATGCACGTCACTTTGCTTGTGCATGTTGTTCTGCTTTTCAAGAAAGATGAGTGAGAAAGAAACCAGGGCATTATAAACCAATTAGCCTCACTGAACAAAATCTCCTCAAGACCATATTTACAGATACGCTGATGGGACATCTTGAAAATTTTCAGCTGACAGTAAAAAGCAGCATGGATTAGTAAAAGTAAAGTCATGATTGATGAATCTAATGAAACCATTTGAAAAGGTTAGTAAAATGGTGGACAAGGGGTTATCTATGAATGATATTCATACAGAATTCCAGAATGCATTTTTTAAAATCCCTCCTAAGTTTCTGTTAATTAAAATTGAAACCAATGGACATGAAGGCAACTTGTTAATCTGGTCCAGAAATGTGCAGGCTTAATGCTTGTTTTAATGGTACAGAATTTGTGTTCCCCTGTAACTCCCAGCCCAGCGAATGTGAATTTAAAAATCATCCCATCAGAATGATGGATTTCCTGGATTATTTATGGAGTTATCACAGAGCCTTTTTGATATTATGTGCTCTCTTAATGTTAAAACTAGCTATTGGGTAGTGATCTCTGCACACATCACAGAATCACAAAATTATTACAGTGCAGAAGGCCATTCTATCCATCATGTCTGCACCAGCTGTCCAAATAAGCATAACGACTCAAGTGCCATTCTTCTGCCTTTTCCCCATACCCCTGCTTATTCAAAAAATCATCTTATGCCCTTTTGAATGCTTCAATTGAACCTGCCTCCACCATATTTTCAGCCCGCGCGTTCCAAACCTGAACCACTTGCCAGGTGTCACATTTGCTTCTTTTGCAAATCAATTTAAATCTGCACCCTCCCATTCTCGATCCTTTTATAAGCTTGTACAATTTCATCCCATTTACTCTGGCGAGCCACTCATGACTTTGAACATATATCAAATATCCTCGCAGCCTTTTCTTCTTTAAGGAGAACAGTCCCAATTTCTCAATTTATCCTCATAAATAAAACTCCTCATTCTTGGAACCATTCTTGTAAACCGCTTCTGCACTCTTTGCAATGCATTCATATTCATCCTAAAGTGTGGCACCCAGAACAGTATGCAACATTCTAGCTGAGGTCTAATAGTGTCTGATGCAAGTTCAGCATCACTTCCTCATTCTTATACTCTGCCACTCTATCTTGGCTATGATATGCTTTATTAATTGCTCTCTCCAAGTACCCTGCTAAGTTTAATAATTTGTGCACATGTACACCTAGGTTCCTGTGCCCTGCACATCGTTTACCCCTTATTTTATAGAGCTTTTCCCCTGTCAAAATGAATCACATCACACTTTTCCATTTTGAATTTCATCTACCCACTCCACCAACTTGTCTACGTCCATTTGAATGTCTATACTCTCTTCCTCACAATACTTCCAAGTTTTGTGTCATCTGCAAACTTTGAAATTACCCCTGCACACCAAGATCTAGATCTAATAAACATTAGAAAAAGCAACTTCCTAATGCCAACGCCTGGGAAACTCCACTGCCAACCTTCGTTCAACCTGAAAAATATCCATTTATCATTACTTTCTGTTTTCTAGTATTCAGCCAATTTTGCATCCACAATCCTATTGTCCCTTTATTCCTTGGGCTATAATTTTTTTCACAAGTTTAGTGTGTGGTTCTGTATCGAATGTCTTTTGGAAGTCCATGTACACCACATCAGCAACATTGTCCCCATCAACCCTTTCTGTTATTTCTTTAAAAAAAAACTCCAGCAAATTAATTAAAAACAGGTTTCCCTTAGAAAATCTGTGCTGGTTATTCCTAATCATCCCATATTTTTTCCATATGACTATTAATTCTACCCCAAATAATTGTTTCTAGAAGCTTCTCCACAATCAAAGTTAAACTGACAGGTCTGTAATTGCTATGTTTATCCTTAAACTTTTTTTTAAATAAGAGTGCAATGTTTGCAATTCTCCAGTCTTCTAACACCTCTTGAATTTAGGGAAGACTGAAAGATTATGGCCAGCAGCCCTACAATTTCCACTGTTATTTCCTTCAATATCATTGGATATATCTTATCTGATCCCAGTGCTTTGTCAACTTTAAGTACTGATGGTTCATGCGATACCTCCTCATCAACTTGCAACACTTCCAGTGACAGAGTTTCCTCCTCTGTCACCATGGACTGAATAGCATCTGCTTCCTTGCTAAAGAAAGATACAAAATATTAATTTGACACTTTATCCATGTCCCGTGTCTTCATGTTTAAATCCTCTTTTAGATCTTTAATCAGCCATACTAACCATACTTTAACTATTAATGTGCCCAGAGACTTTGGGATTCTCCTTTATGTTGACTGCCAGTCTTTTCTCATAATCCCACTTTGCTTCTCTTATTTTCTTTTTCACTTCTCCTTTGAATCTTCTGTATTCAGCTTGGTTCTCACTTGTATGTGCTGTCTGATACCTGTCATAAGCACACATTTTCTTCTTTATCTTAATTTATATCTCCTTTTTCATCCAGGAAGCTCTGGATTTCCCTTCTGAGGAACTATATCTTGACTGTTTCTGAACTATTTTCTCTTTGAAGGTATTCCATTATTCAGCTATAGTCTTCCCACCAACCCCTGGCTCCAGGCTATCTGTTCTTACCCCATTACAGCTGGCTGTCCCACAATTAGTTTTTCTTACTGTGGAATGGCCATCATCTTTTTCTGCTATCATCATAAACTTCATGATACAATGATTACTGTTTCTTAAATGTTTCTGTACTGATACTTGAACTACTTTGTCCATCTCATTTCCAAGAACCATGTCTAATATTGCAGTCATTGTTGGACTGCATACATACAACAAAATTCTCCCAAAAAGAATCTTGGATTGCTTGACCTTCTTTGCCCTTAATATTGCCTCTATCCCAGCCTATATTTGAGTAATTACCCTTTACTCCCCCCTCAGCTTAAAAGTATGCACAGATTTTAAGACTTACATGGATGACGCAGCACTATTGAAGCTACAATTGTCTTATTAGCACACAAAGACCCTTTGATGCACACAAGTTGACTATGGTCCTCTCTGAACCCAATTTAGAGTCTATGGTTTCCTCCTCAGAATCTCCCCAAATGATTGTCATGTGAGAGTTTCCAAAAAACACTCATTAAAACCTTCCCACATAATAATGCTTTCCATTAGTAGGCTGCATTCCAAAATCCAATCCAATTCACTGTTTTGAACAGAGCTTCCACTGCACTTTTACCAATGAATCCAGTCCAGCACTTTACACCAACCCTTTTAGGATTTATTTGTCTTGACTGCTATCCAAACAGTCACAATTGCTTTAACTCTCAATTCCCAGATTCTTATTAAGACCACATCAAATGTGTTATTTATTTCTGAGATCTGGTCCCCAATTTAAATCTAGCTAATGCAATTGTCTCTTTAACTCAGAGCATTTTGTTCAGTCTTTTTGAATTCTTCTGAACAGTACCTTTATATCTATTGATTTATCTTCAGTTATCTGAAACTTCCTTTTTATCCCCTGGACTTTTTTTTGTTTCTTGTATCTTTGTAACTGTCTTGTCTATCTAGCTTCTCCTGGCCAAGTTGAGAGCTGTTCACTCTTCAGTGATCTGTCTTCAACTACACTAGCTTCCAGTTAAAAGTTTTCCCTTTGGGAAGTAGGCTTCCTGGCCCTAAGCAACATTATTCTTCATATTGTAACTCTCTCTGAGCACAATAGAATCAAGTTGGAACTTAATATGTAACCCCAGTACATAGAAACACCTTTGTCCAGCATGAATGCAACTAACTAACTATAGGACCATTCCAGGAACACATACACTAAACTAAACTTAATTAAAACTATACCTTATTTCTAATGTTTACCATTACAAAAATAAATTTCAAATATAAATCTCTTCAAATTGCCATTGGTATGCATGCACATACGCACACACACACACACAGCACAACGTTTGATGACTTCATATTGTCAACAATGACTGGGATGGGATTTTCTGGCCATCTTGCCTCAATGGTCTGTGTCCTGCCTACTACAATTCCCGTGGTTGGCGGGATGGGAAAATTCCATCCAGAGAATGCAATATGCAATAGTAAATAATTGCATTTTTGAAAAGAACATGGACAACACAAACCACCCATTACTGAGTAACTAAAGGCTTGTTGATTGTAGGTGAAAAAGAAAATTACATATTTTGAAATTAACCTTAAATAAAATGAATCCAATTTTACACCAACAACAATATGAATTAAATCAAATTCTTTTCTAGGCCAAAGAGGCAAATGTTCCAAAACTCTGTTAGTACTTATACACTAACATAATAAATTGAGCTTTATTTCATTTATTTTCTGAAGTTCAATGAGGAGAGTGAATCAGGGAAAAAGTGGTGAAAGGAGATCTCGTTTGCCAAGATCTACTTTTTTCACTAATATTTTAGGGTAACTGTGGACTCAAATATTCTCAATTGCAATGGCTTTATCCTAGCAAAACTGGAACATGTATTGCAGTGCTAATAGTAGGTAGAATTTGTAAGTGTTATTGTTTCTGTCATTCTCATTTTAATCTGCAATCAAGACTCTCTTGGCATTCTCAGTTTCAGTGATATTGTTCCAATACCTTTATACCTTCTTTTAAAAGATATAATAATTTGTCTCATGTGTTTTTGTTGTAGGTAAAGATACCTCTGAGATGAATTGTGCGTCAAAGTACAGCAAGTTTATTCAAAAGCTTTTGGGAGATACACCTGGCACCTAACATCGGGTCCCCAGGCATCTCACCAAATACCAGTTAAGAGCATATATTTATACCTGCCCCAGTCATGTACACATCTTCTCATTCTCATCAGGTTCCCAGGCTGTGGACTGTCCTCCATCATGGGAACGTGGCTGCCTCGGCATTTCTTCATGGTTATCTCAAGGCCGTAATTGATGTGCGTGATTAGCCCTTAGCTAACATACAGACTGACAAGATAAGTTAAAATTAATGGGCCGGTGTAGCAATCTATGTTCATAAGTTGTATAACATATGTTTATATATATAATATGATGGTTCATGACACATAAGCAGTATATAATGAATATATATATGAAATATAATTAAAAATGCAAGGTTCACTATGTTAGACTAAAGTTACTTAAACTACAAGCTGGGTCAGCTACATTTTTGAGCGGGCTTATTATAAACTTGTGTATAATAGCAAGAGCAGCGGCTGTCTCCCTGTAGTTTGGGCACACGAAAACAAAGTTATTTTTATCTGAAATATATGAAAACTAGCTGCATGCAGAATATTTTTCTCACTCTCTCAAGTGTTGCAAAGTTCGCTAACTCATTCACTACTGCAGTTTTGCATTATCATTTTCCCTCGATAGCAAAGGAAAAGATAGAAAACTGTGGAAAACAGAAGCGGATAATAAATGGTTGAATTTTTATCTTGGCGATTCACAGATCTGGAAAAGGAATAGCAGGTCTGGGAAGAAATCATGGTAAACTGATGGAGGATGAATCATTTCTGCCTTTATGTGGTGATTCAAATTTCTTTCTGAAGATTGTTAAGGCCGTGTTAACAATCGATCTGCATAGAATCTATCCAGAATTGCTCAGTTCTTTGTAATCAGATCTATGAGGAAAGGCAAGATGGCAAAGGTTCCCCACAAAGACTTTCATCACAGCTCTGTCAAATCAGCATCAGAGTAACAACAGTAGCCAGGAATGCATGTGGAGGAGGGAGGCACCACATGAGGCTTTCACTATGCTCTATGAAAAAATGTACTGTAAGTCTATTGGACTATATGTACAGTTAAGAAATAGTTTGTTGCTTTTACCTGTATTTAAAAAGTCTCAAGCAAAATGGGTGTACTCTCGTCTCTAAATTCAAAAATTTTGAATTTAAATGCCAATTAAAGGAATTGAGCACATCACCTGTACTGGCACTCCAGTACATTACGGAGGGCTTTTCAAATGAGCCATTGAAAATAGTGCTAATCTGCCCACTCGGGTGAACTTAAAAGTTCCCAGGGCACTATTTCAAAAAAAAAGCAATTAAGTGTCTTGATGTCTTGCCCAATATTCCTCCCTCAACTAACAGCCCAAAAAAAACGTTCAGGTAATTATTTAATTACAGGTTGTTGAACTCTGATGTGACTGCCATATTTCCTCCATTACAATAATAATTACACTGCAAAGTATTTTATTGGTTGTAAAGTCCTTTGGGATGGCATGAAATCCAAAAAAACTGATTTTTTCCCTTTATTCTTTAAGCACCTGACAACTCCAAAATATATTTTGAGTAATGCAATTCTATTCATTGGCTAAGTAGCTGTGATTTTCCAATGTATGTGGTACCCATGTTCAATGTGTTTCCCTAAACTATTTTAAAGTACTCTTGTGATTTGTGAAATGTGACACATTGCTTTCTTATGTACCTGAGGCAGAAATGCCTGTTTAGCTGAGTATCCCAGGGAGACATTGGCCAGATTCTGAAGAGACCACAAATCAGCTGGACTGCTCATTAATATCTTATCCTGTCCAGAGTTCCCCAACTCTAGTTTTCTGAGGAATGCATATCCAATACAACTACTTGTACTTAACAAACTAAGGACTTGAGAACATCATCTGTACTGACAGTCCAGTACATTACTGAGAGCTTTTCAAATGAGACATTGGCCAGCTACAAGAACAGGCCTTGCTGTTAAGAGGCAGCAGATATTAGTTTGAACCTCCCTGATTATCTTACACTCTGACATTCAGAATTAACGTGAAGCAAATATAAATCAACAGGAAAACTGCAGTTAAACACTTAATGCTGCACATTAAATACAGGTGCAATCAAGAAATATCCCATCTGTACCTAAAAGTGGGAGCATTTTATTAATTTTATGAGACTGGGGTCCAAATTCTCCATCTGTTCACACCCAGCCATCGCAGTTGATGTAGATGATGAATTTGGCGCTGAGCCTTATCACTGTCCACTGCAGCGGGATGGGAGAATCCTGGCTGTGGGTGAGGTCAGAGAGTCTGGCCCTGGGTTAAGGACAACGAATACTAGTCTCATTCCTTTGTCTGTTTATGTGTCTTTTACAGTCACTGCACGTAAACGGTTAAACATTCACCGAATTAGCAAGCATGGGAGCGATTCTCCCAAAAACATTCTAAGAGTTGAATTTGCATAAAATCTGGAATAAATCCCATTGTTTTTTTTTCAGCAGGATTTTCAAAATGAGTCTCCCACGTTCTGTGTGCTGCAGAGTGCACCAGTGGAAGTTCAGTTGAAATTCAGTGGATGGGGTCTATAGCAGTTGGAGAGGCCAGCAGTATAGTGCTGAATGAGCCATTGTGTATGCACCAATCTGTCAGTGCTGAGATTGGTGCAGACAGTGTGGCCCCTATATGCCAGCCCTCAGATCACTGGCCACTTTGATGGGTGACCAGCACCACAACCCCTGCCACTCCAGCCATGAGAATCCCTGCACAGCTCAATCGCTGGGCCCCCACAAAGATGCCAGGGCCAACCTCGAGCCTTCCCATTCCTCCACCCCCTCCCCCCACCCCCCACCGCAGTTCAAACTCCCCAGCAGGCTGACATCCCAATAGCCAACCATGATCATTGGCCTCCCGGCCTCTGTCACTCAGCCCAAATGCAGAGTGGCAGTGGGCTGCCCACCCCCACAGAGGCCCCGCTCCCCAAAGGGCCCCACTGCCTCATTAGGCCCTGCCACCTTGGCAATAATGATGTAAAGATGCCGGCGTTGGATTGGGGTGGTAAGAACTCAGTAAGAATTTAGCAACACCAATTTTTAATCCAACCGATTTATTTGATAGTAAAATTGCGAGCTTTCAACACTCCGTGTCTTCCTCAGGCAAATGCAGTGTTCTGGTCTGCAATAGCACACATCCGCACAGACAGTCAGAGATTGCCAATTAGAATGTGAATCCTTACATCTAACCTGCTATTCAAGTGTTAAAGTGGCTAACAATGTGTGTGAAGGGAATCCTGAGCATTGATTAGAGAATTGTGTATTTTCTCCAGACAGCACAGTAAGTGAGGTTTTTTGCTAACCCAGGCAAGTTACGGGGGTTACAGATAGTGTGTCATGAATCCAAGATCCCTGTTAAGACCGTCCTCATGTGTGCGGAGCTTGGCTATCAGTCTCTGCTCAGCGACTCTGCGCTGTTGTGTATCACAAAAGCCCCCTTGAAGAACATTTACCCTCAGGTCGGAGGCCGAATGCCCATGACTGCTGAAGTGTTCGCCCACAGGAAGGGAACTGTTTTGCCTGGTGATTGTTGAGCGAATGCTCATTCATCCGCTGTCGTAGTGTCTGCATGGTCTCCCCAATGTACCATGCTTCGGGACATCCTTTCTTGCAACGTATTAGGTAGACAACGTTGGCCGAGTTGCAAGAGTATGTACCATGCACCTGGTGAATGGTATCCTCACGTTTGATGATGTCGTCCATGTCTATGATCCGGCATGTCTTGCAGAGGTTGCTGTGGCAGGGTTGTGTTGTATTGTGGTCACTGTTCTCCTGAAGGTTGGGTAGTTTGCTGCGAACAATGATCTGTTTGAGGTTGTGCGGTTGTCTGAAAGCAAGAAGTGGGGGGGTGGGGATGGTCCTAGCGAGATGTTCATCGTCATCAATGATATGTTGAAGACTCCGGAGAAGATGTCGTAGCTTCTTCACTCCGGGGAAGTACTGGACAACAAAGGGTACTCTGTCCACCGTGTCCCGTGTTCGTCTTCTGAGGAGGTCAGTGCAGTTTATTGTTGTGGCACGTCGGAACTGTCGATCGATGAGTCGAGTGCCATATCCTGTTCTCACGAGGGCATCCTTCAGTGTCTGGAGGTGTCTGTCACGATCCTCCTCATGTGGACTCAATGAGACAGCTAATGAACCAGAACAGCCAACAGAGGGATCCGCAGTGCAGCAACCGAAGAGGAAAGAATCCAATTGGACTCCTCCGGAAGGCCGCTGCCCCCGACTGGACATGTATGCCCAAGCCATCAGAAGGTGCGTGAAAACCAGATTTATCAACCGCACTTACAAGACAGTCCCGAACATCACCCAAGCACAACGCAAGGCCATCCGTGCTCTCAAGACCAACTGCAACATTGTCATCAAACCAGCAGACAAAGGAGGCGCCACCGTCATACTGAACAGAATGGACTTCTGTGAAGAAATGTACCAACAACTAAACAATGAGAAACACTACAGACAGTTACCAGCAGATCTGACCAAAGAACACACTCGTCAACTCAACACTCTGATCAAAACTTTTGATCCGGACCTTCAGAACACCCTCCGGGCTCTCATTCCACGTACTCCCTGCATTGGAGATCTCTACTGCCTCCCAAAGATACACAAGGCAAACATACCCGGCCGTCCCATCGTATCGGGCAATGGGACCCTGTGTGAGAACCTCTCCAGCTATATCGAGGGCGTCCTAAAACCCATTGTACAAAGAACCCCCAGCTTTTGTCTTGACACTACGGACTTCCTACAGAAACTCAGCACACATGGAGCAGTAGAACCAGGAACACTCCTTGTCACAATGGATGTCTCGGCGCTCTACACCAACATCCCCCACGACAATGTTATTGCTGCAACTGCCTCAGTACTCAATGCCAAAAACTGCCAGTTTCCGGATGCAATTTTACAACTCATCCACTTCATCTTGGACCACAATGTCTTCACCTTCAACAATCAGCTTTTCATCCAGACACACGGAACAGCCATGGGGACCAAATTCGCACCTCAGTATGCCAACATCTTCATGCACAGGTTCAAACAAGACTTCTTCACCACACGGGATCTCCAACCAAGGTTATATACTAGATACATTGACGACATCTTTTTCCTTTGGACTCATGGTGAACAATCATTGAAACAACTGTGTGATGATATCAACAAGTTCCATCCCACCATCAGACTCACCATGGACTATTCTCCAGAATCAGTTGCATTCTTGGACAAACGCATCTCCATCAAGGACGGTCACCTCAGCACCTCACTGTACCGCAAACCGACAGACAACCTCACAATGCTTCACTTCTCCAGCTTCCACCCTAGATACGTTAAAGAAGCCATTCCCTATGGACAAGCCCTCCGTATACACAGAATTTGCTCAGATGAGGAGGATCGTGACAGACACCTCCAGACGCTGAAGGATGCCCTCGTGAGAACAGGATATGGCGCTCGACTCATCGATCGACAGTTCCGACGTGCCACAACGATAAACCGCACTGACCTCCTCAGAAGACGAACACGGGACACGGTGGACAGAGTACCCTTTGTTGTCCAGTACTTCCCCGGAGCGGAGAAGCTACGACATCTTCTCCGGAGTCTTCAACATATCATTGATGACGATGAACATCTCGCTAGGGCCATCCCCACCCCCCCACTTCTTGCTTTCAGACAACCGCACAACCTCAAACAGATCATTGTTCGCAGCAAACTACCCAACCTTCAGGAGAACAGTGACCACAATACCACACAACCCTGCCACAGCAACCTCTGCAAGACATGCCGGATCATAGACGTGGACGACATCATCAAACGTGAGGATACCATTCACCAGGTACACGGTACATACTCTTGCAACTCGGCCAACGTTGTCTACCTAATACGTTGCAAGAAAGGATGTCCCGAAGCATGGTATATTGGGGAGACCATGCAGACACTACGACAGCGGATGAATGAGCATCGCTCAACAATCACCAGGCAAAACAGTTCCCTTCCTGTGGGCGAACACTTCAGCAGTCATGGGCATTCGGCCTCCGACCTGCGGGTAAATGTTCTTCAAGGGGGCTTTTGTGATACACGACAGCGCAGAGTCGCTGAGCAGAGACTGATAGCCAAGCTCCGCACACATGAGGACGGTCTTAACAGGGATCTTGGCTTCATGACACACTATCTGTAACCCCTGTAACTTGCCTGGGTTAGCAAAAAACCTCACTTACTGTGCTGTCTGGAAAAAGTACACAATTCTCTAATCAATGCTCAGGATTCCCTTCACACACATTGTTAGCCACTTTAACACTTGAATAGCAGGTTAGATGTAAGGATCCGCATTCTAATCAGCAATCTCTGACTGTGCTGATGTGTGCTATTGCAGACCAGAACACTGCATTTGCCTGAGGAAGACACGGAGTGTTGAAAGCTCGCAATTTTACTATCAAATAAATCGGTTGGATTAAAAATTGGTGTTGCTAAATTCTTACTGAGTTCTTACCTTGGCAATACCCAGTGGGCAGTGCCAAGATGCCCTTTTGGGCAATGCTGGGAGCCCAGGCTGGCACTGCCAATGGTGCAACGTTCAGGAGACACATCCCTGTGTTCTGACTTCCTGAGGAGCCTCAATTGCCCTCCTTCACTCCAGCAGGGTCGAGCCTCCAGCTCTTTACAATTTGGAAGCTATACTAAACCCTTCTGGAGCGCACCATTTATGATGGGGATGGTAAAGGCTAGCGGGCCTGGACAAATCAGTCCCGGACCCGCTGAGAGTTAAAATAGATTTTAATGCACATTTATATAATGTATGCAGCTCTGCCCCGTTATCTGGTGTGAAACTTATGGTGGTGGAAATCCAGCTGCCAGAGACGTGGGGAGACCGTGGTGCCCAGAGAGAAATGGCCTTCGTTAGAGTCTCCTGGCTCTTGTACCTCAAAAGCAATGCAGCAAGAATGAAGAATTGCCTCCATATCTTTTTAAACGAAAACCTGCTGAGGTCAAACAAGGAGTAGGAAAGACGGGAGCCATTGTTATCCTCCATCCCTGATCACAACAACAGTGAATTCAAATACTGGGTGGATTCAGCATTGCAGGATGGTTCTGATTTCCCCATGCCAAATGGCACTGGGGTCCTACTAAGATCATAGAATTCCACTTAAATATGTTAATAAAGCTTGAGGTGGCTACATCAGCTGCTCTAATGAAGACCCTTGAGCAAAGTCATAGTGAGAACGGGGGCTACCATGATTCTATTCACGGCAGGCAGTGTGTCTTAAACTTGGCCTTTATGTGTTCACCCATCTTCACAATGCAATTCATGTTCACTAACAAAAGAACAATTACTGTCAAAACACAGAACTGAACAACAAACACAAGTCACACATGCTCGGAGTTTGTGACATTGGTAAAACAGATTTTTGATAGGTTTGTGCTGCTTTCAGATAGTAAATCTTCTGGGACTGATGAATGATATGCCAGCATTCTTAGAGAGACAAGTAAAGATTGAGGATCTAACAATTGTTTTGAAGGAATCATTGCACTGAAAGTAGAAGAAAATATTTTTCAGGATATGACTGATAACAGGTCCCATATCCTGAGATCCTTAATTATAAGCCTAACAGAAAGAGTAATAAACAAGGTTAGCGACCTCCCTCCCCTCTCCCCTGCCCTTACTTCTTGATGCTACATCCCTTGTTCAGGCACGGAATGCCTTTGAATTAAGGACCCATTGTGAGCCTGAAATGGGCTCACAACATGACCAGCCCTCACCCAACCTTACAGACTTCAATTCAGGGTCAGGTAAAAAGGCTATTAATGTGCCTACCCACCATAGACTTAATCAGGGTAGAAGGGTGATAGTGGCAGGTCCCCACCTGCCACCCTTCCACCTGATTAAGTGACCCTGCAACCAAATGCATCGCTGGGGAGGGGACAAGATTCCACTTGTAAGGCCAGAAATGCACATACAAATCAAATAGTGCCCTGCTCCACACATTATCATAGGTAATGGGAACCATGGTTTAATTGCTTCGAGCTAGAAGAAATTTCAATGGGATGCCTGACAGATGGTCAGAAAGTAAACATTTGCTTTTGTTGGTGGAGGCAGAGTGGATTGTAATCATCAGCATTCATGTGGAAGTTGTCCCTGATGATATCAGAAATACATGAATTGGATACTGTGAAGAACATGGTAAAGTCCCTCTTCAATGTCCTGTGTGAGTGTGGTAAGAAGTGCTGCTGTCCTTCAAGAGGAAATCACAGCTACTGAGCAATGCTAATGATGGCTATGGTCTGACACCATGATATCAAGGCTGAAAATACATTGAATACAAAATGAAAACTTTTGCTTCAGCTCCAATCAGTGACAGATTGTCCTGTTATAACTTGCACAAGTTTTGAAAAAAGCAAGTCACTTCAGGATTTATAATCGAATGGAAGTTAACTGACAAGGCTAATGTTGGTTTACTCTATAGCCTTATGTATATTGCCACTGTGCATATATGGTTCAATTAATAATTGGCAAGATTTCTTCCTGATAGTTTTCTTTAAAACCATTAATCATTTAGGAATTCGGTATTAAATCTGACAGAACTTCTTACAGTGGTGACAACCTGAAACTTTGGATCTGTCAGTTCTGAGTTTTGGTAGTTTGACTGCTTGTGTTCATTTCTTGTAATAATCTACCATTGATTCCTGTCTTGCAATGACATGCGCTTTCTTGATGGGCGAGTTTGAAGAAAACACATTGAAATGGAGATTTTATGCAATCTATTCCATCAAATGGTGACAACATCTTGAAAGCAGAATATAGCATAAGCGTTTTCTAAAGGAACAAAATAGTCACAAAACTAAAATACACTTCAGCTGTGCCACTTGATTCCTAAACACAAGAGGTTGTCTATCTTTTCTGCCAGCTTGCCATGGCTCAATTTCAAATGATTCAGAATTTCAAACTGCACAATCAACTTTCAAATACATTCTTGTACTTGCTTGTAAAGACAAACAAAATTATTGTTCTCCACAACTAAGAATAAAGTTGAAATATTCATGCTCCGAATGATCGTTAGCAAAAAAAAAAGCTTGTCTATGACTTATGCCAGTGTTTGGTTCCATATTTTTTCAATTACAATCATTGGAAATATCATGAATTATGCTCAAATTTAATAGGGTTCAGGGATTCTTGGAGTTGTATTAAACTCACTGAAAGCAGAAATGAGACCACTCGTCTTTCATTCCACTAGCAGCCATGGATCACTGTGTGTGCGGAGTTTGCACATTCTATCCGTGTTTGCATGGGTTTCCTCCGGGTGCTTCAATTTCCTTCCACAGTCCAAAAGACGTGCTGATTAGGTGCATTGGCCATGCTAAAATTTCCCTCAGTGTATCTGAGCAGATGCCAGAGTGTGGCAACTAGAGGATTTTGACTGTAACTTCATTGTAAAGCTATTCATGACGCTAATAAATGAACTCTAAACATTCAGGCCATCGCTTTTTGAAAGGACCTATCTCTGGCTTACTCTGCTAGATGGGCCATTGCAGCTGGATGCCTGGAAATTGCCTCTCTCAGTAGTTTCTCTTCTCCCAACACTCTGCTGGTAACAGTTTAAGAGTGATGAAAAGAAAATGCATGAGGATGTGCTAAAGGCTGCCCTAAAGCACAGAGACATTCACATCTCTGACTGGAAAGAGAAGGCTGTGGCTCCACTGGTTCATCAGGCGCAAGAGCTTCGAGGCTCAGCAACATGACAACAAGGCAGAATGGCAACAGCAGAAGAAGAAGGAATCCAGCCTGAAAGTGGAAATTGCACTGTCCTACGCCATAGCATGCCCCACCCTGTCAGACCTTGTGGATCCAGAATTGGGCTCCTCTGCTGGAGTTTCCTATGGGGCAGAACACGGAATAAAAGTGTCCATAGAATCCCTATGGTGCAGGTGGAGGCCATTTAGCCCATCAAGCCTGCACCAATTCTCCAAAACAACATGTCTCCCCAGTCCTCCCCTCTGCCCAATCTCTGTATCCCCGGGTATTTACCAAGGTCAATCCACCTTTGGACAGAGAGAGCAAACCAGAGTACCTGGAGGAAACCCATGCAGACACAGGGACTAAGTTCAGATGCCACACTCAAGGCTGGAATTGAAGCTAGGTGGCTGGTGCTGTGAGGCAGCAATGCTAACCACTGTGCCAAGTAGTTTAATATAGCATCAGGAAGAGTGAAGGCCAAATCAGAAATTAATTGTATTTAAATTAGCAGCACTTGGCTGCATCTTTGACAAAAGAATAAAGGGTTTGCTTTAAAGTAGGTGCAATTTCTGTAAACTGCTGCAGAAGACATAAGGCCAGTCAGACTATTTGAAAGAGAGTTAGCAAAATTTAATTGAGACACAACTATGCTGAAAGTTTTTTAATAAGGAAGGATTGTGATATGTTGTGTACATACAGTAATACAAATATATTACTGAAATGCTGAACAATAAAATTGCAGAATATCCCTATTGTGGTATATAATCGGCTCAGTAAAACAAGGTATAGTCCTGTTGAAACATCAGGTTTATACAGATAAGGAAGATAGAGTATTATGCTTATTCATTTGGAGGATTATTGTACATACATGTTGCAGCGATAAAATAAAGAATTCCTTCTTTAAGAACACCAAAGCTGGAGACCTGCTACCCTGAGATTGGAAAGAAATCTTGTAACACACAGGCAAGCGTGACATGGAATAATTTGTCAACAAAATAGTATCCAGCCTTCACTGTTTAGCTTCAAGAAAATGCCTTCATCTGGTTTCACTTTTATCTATACAATCAAAGCCAAAAGTGCCGTGGGGCTTGGTGCTGGGTCCACTGTTAATTGTCATTTATATTGATGATTTGGATAAGAACATGGGGGCATGATTAGTAAGTTTGTAAATGACACTAGGATTGGTGGCATAGTAGACAGTGATGAAGATTATTAGGATCGCAACGGGATCTTGATCAATTGGGCCAGTGGGCTGACGAATGGCAGATGGAGTTTAGTTTAGATAAATGCGAGGTGATGCAATTTGGTCGATCTAACCAAGGTAGGACTTACTCAGTTAATAGTAGGGTGTTGGGAAGAGTTATGAAATAAAAAGATCTCTGGGTACAGGTTCATTGCTCCTTGAAAGTGGAGTCGCAGATGGACAGAGTGGTGAAGAAGGCATTCAGTATGCTTGGTTTCATTGATTGGGACATTTTGTTGAAGTTGTACAAGACATTGGTAAGGCCACAGTTAGAATACTGTGTATAGTTCTGGTCTCCCTATCATAGAAAGGAAATTATTAAACTAAAAAGAGTGCAGAAAAGATTTACTAGGATGCTATTGGCACTTGATGGTTTGAGTTATAAGGAGAGAATTTTTTTTCTCTGGGGCATAGAGAGCTTAGGAGTGATCTTATAGAAGTTTATAAAATAATGAGGGGCATAGATCAGCTAAATAATCAATATCTTTTCCCAAAGGTAAGAGAATGTAAAACTAGAGGGCATAGATTTAAGTTGAGAGGGGAGAAAGACAAAAGGGTCCAGAGGGGCAACTTTTTCACACAAAAAGTGGTGACTGTCTGGAACAAACTGCCAGAGGTAGTAATAGAGACAGGTACAATTTTGTCTTTTAAAAAGTGTTTAGAAAGTTAAACCAGTAAGGCAGGTGTAGAGAAATATGGACCAAACATAGGCAATTGGGACTAGCTTATGAGTTAAAAAAGGGCGGCATGGACAATTTGGGCCACAGGGCCTGTTTCCATGTTGTAAACCTCAATGACTCTAATAATAATTTGGTTCCCAAACATGCCCTCCCCCACCTCCATTGCAGCATTACTCTAACAACACCATAACCCCCATCCCTCGCCAGCATTACCTACATTGTTCCCAAGGGATACAGCATTGGTGCATCTCTGCATCTGTCTCCTCATGCAGACATCACCTGAAGGAGTGTGTATGCTAACAATACCTATTTCTACAATCCCTCTCAATATCTCCACTATCTCTGTGTTGCCAGATTGCTTGACCAACATGGAGTCTGAGATAAGCCAACGCTTCCCCTAGGCTCCCTTCAGCAATCATTAACTCATTTGCGGCCAATGTCCTAAATCTCCTCAATCATGGAAGAAACCCGCACAAACACAGTAAGAAAGTGCAGACTTCACATCGAGGACTGGAATTGAAGCTAAGTCCCTGGCACTGTGAGGCAGCAATGCTAAACACTGTACCACTATGCTGAGTAGTTTAATGTAGCAGCAGGAAGAGTAACGGTCTAATCAGCAACCAATTGTTTGCTCAATTTAAAAAAAAATGCATGTTCATGTATAAATGCTTCCATGGACTTGCCTCCTCCTTTATCTCTGTGACCTCCTCTGTTCCAACTCTGGCCTCTTTTAAACTGATGTAGAGATGCCAGTGTTGGACTGGGGTAAACACAGGAAGAAGTCTGACAACACCATGTTTAAATCCAGGTTTAAATCGGTTGGATTTTCACCTGGTGTTGTCAGACTGCTTACTCTTTTAAACTCCCAGCAGCCAGGATCTGCTTCTACAGATTACTGCTGGAGAACAGTTTCAGTGCACATTGACTCATTCTCATCTTGGCTCAGAAGGAGAATACCAGTGAAGTTACTTCTCATGGTTATTTTATTATATTAGACTTCTCCATGGATTCCCACAAACCCTTCAATTTAAATGAATCTCAGTACAGGCCCATGTTTCTTTGAGTGTCTCTCCAACAGGTCAATATGGCAAGAAAATAAGATAGGCATCCCATACTCATCCCATTAAAGTATTAATGGCAGGCTTAATCTCATCAAATGTCATTATCTTCCAAAGCCAAGACCTCTATCACCTTGAAGGACAAAGACGGAAGATGCACTGGAAAAATACTACTTCCAAGTTCCCTTTCAAGACACACATCATTCTGACTTGGGACTACATTGCCATTTCTTCATTGTCATTGGGTCAATGTCCTTGGAATTTGCTTCCTAATAGGACAGTGGGCGCACCTACACTGCATGGATTGCAGAAATTTAAGAAAGCAGCTCACCACAGTCCTGTCAGGGTAATTAGGCATGGGCAATAAATACTGCCCTAGCCAGCACACCCACATCCAGTGGAAAATATTTTAAAACACTAGCTATATTTGGCCAACTGGGAATCCAGATACTGCATTGTATGATTTGAAAATAAATAAGAAGCAATAGAATTAGCTTATGCCCATATTCACAGACATACTCATGGTCATTTTAACTTTTCTATGAATTTGTTGTTAAAATGTGAACGCAAAAAGCAGAGTGTTCAAATATCGTTTCATCATGCAAGTGCTTGGCTACTGAATAATGTTAAATATTTATCAAGTAAATAAAAACCCATTAAATGCATTTACATGCCTTATAAGAGTATATTTAACTTTCTATAAACATTAGTGAATGTAGCTTGAGGGGACTAAAACTTCACATCTGTATATTTTTATAAAATATATATTGATGTTCTCAGGGCAATTTCTAAAATTTTAAAAACTGGACAAAGATTTTTCATAACGGCTTAATCCATCTCTGTTCTGTGATACCTGAACAAAAGAAACTTCCTGGTAGTATCAGGAAAACTTGCACATTGTTATCCCTAGGGAGCCACTAATGAATGTCTGTGAGCTGCACAAGCCAAATGCAAAGACAGCTAAACAAAAGCCATCAGCATTTCATAACCCAAGCTAGCCTGAGGAGTTCGGTTACCTGCCAAGACAAAGGGCCCCACAACATTCCTTCCAATTCTGAATGTTAAATATCTTTACCAATCTCAAGGACCTAGATGAGGGGGGCACATTCTTTGTCAAAGAGGCAGGAGTCACGGGAAATGGGCCTCTGACTTGTGGAACCAGTAATTTTACCTTGCCGAATCAAAATGTTCAGTCTGCTGTTTACTATCTGACCAATAGCCTCACAGAAAAGGAACTCTGACCAGGCTGAATAGCTGACTCACTGACACTACTTCTACTGAAAATTCTGTACCTTCACTTACAAGACTGCATTTCTGCTTGCCTATCTCATTGTGTGAAGTAAACAACATTGGAAAGATGAAATATGAGCATCAGTTTTCAACCCACTGACCTTCATAAAAGAATATCACATTGGGCTTCAGTTCTGGACTCTGGAACTCACTTGAAACAACATTGCTTTTCTCTGTGGTCTCTGTTCTGTAAACCTTCCTATTTGCTATTCTCTCTGCTGTCTGAGTTTGGAGGCAAATTTATGATCCCCCTTTCATGCTTTGAATGTGAGAAAATAAACTAACCCCTTGAGTTCATTCTATCTCAAACTTACTTTGAGGCTGTTAATGGAAAATGGAAATCACACTAAAACTGAGGGGTTGGGGAATAAGCCACCATTTGCAAAGAGGGAACCAAATCGAAATCACACTTTTTGTTATGGATAGGAGCTGAGAGACAAAAATATGTTCTTTAAATTAACCCCCTCCCCGACTTTTGTCCATAACAGTAGCAAAAATAGAATCACCTGTAGCTAGTTAGCAGTATTAGAAATCACAGGACAAATTAGCCTTTCAGAACACCTCAAGAAAGTCCTCATACACAAATGTCCTTTCTTTTTCTCTTTATGTGCCTAGGGTGTCTCAATTTGTCAGGCACAATGAAAGAAAAGACTTTTATTCATAATTATATATTCTAGCCATCATATAAATCAATTTTTAATTAAATTGAATATTTCTTCCTCAGACTTTTGAATGGACCTACTATATATTAATCTGATCTTTCTACATACCCTAGCTTTGACTGCAACACTGTATTCTGCATCCTTCCCCTTCTTTCTCTCCTATGTACTCTATAAATGGCATGTTTTGTCTGTCTAGCATGTAAGAAATAATATTTCTTGCTGTATCCCAATATGTGATGATAATAAATCAATTCAAGTATTAGACTATGAAATTTCTATGCAGTAAGAAAATTTAACTTCCCAAATGAAATGATCCTGTATTAAAATTTGCTTTCTTTTCTCTATGAGGGATTTCTTTGAATACGTTGCTCTTTTTTTTTATGCTCTTCTTGCCTGACACTTCTGCATCCAAGCGGATGGGGGCACCATCTGTTTCCATGGTTGTCACTGCTAGAAAGTGCTCCAAATATTACTCAGCTCTCAATTTCCTGCAACCCACATCAGATCAGAGCTAAGCTACTTCATTTCATTCAACACTTGCTTGTTGGACAGTCTGAAAAAAGGAAGATGGATCATCACATTCCCTACGGGTCAGAAATACCCAGCTCCTATGTGATTTTGTAGCATACTGCACCCATGACCACTGCAGCCTGGAGATGCTGTAGAAACATAGCCCCGAGAATCTTATGACATGCAACAGCAGTCCGGAACATTAAGAGTGGCAATGTGGATATTTAAAGCTTCATTCCATCATGCAGACCTCCAAAGTTTCCCTGGGGAACACATAATAACTTAAAACATTCTTTACATCCATTAGAAAATTCTCATCCTGTTAATTAAAACATTGAGGCAGAGCTTGGGGACAGTCATTAGTTTAGAAGATTTGAAGTGGCCACACTCTTGAGACATGAGCGAACTGGCGAACAGAACATTCTGTGATGTAAATGCTAACCAAGCAATTATAAAGCTCAACTATGATAAAAATCACCAAAGTGGAACGTATTAACGGGTTTGTTCAGTGATGTGGAGATTTTGCTTTAACATCATCCAAATACTGGCATTTTACATGACAAATAAGCCTTTTAGAATGTGATTAAAACTTGATATATAGTATCATCATGCATTCATGAGGAGAACTTATTGTAGCCCATTACATCGTGTCAAATTACACCATCAGAAGTTACCTTCCTTTAAGTCAACTGTAATGACGCTTTCAGAATAACTTTCAGAACTGATTTTGCAATGGACTAATAGTTTTAGTTCAGAGTTAAACAAACTATAAATTACAGTTGTTGAGAATGCTGATAGAATATTTAACATATTTTAAGGCATTAATCTATTTACAATGTTACATCGCAGAAATGTTAACTTATTGAGATTAATGAATTTGAACTTTACCAATCTGGTGACAGTCAAATGATGTCAGGATTGTACCAGGTTGCGATATTACAATGTTTTTAAAAGTTCTCATTTAAAAATACGCATAATTAAATCTGAATAGCCACTATTTTTACTGCAGTCTTATAAGATGCTCCAGTGAAAGTAGAAATGACATCCTAAGGAGATTCCGGTGTCAGAAAGCTCCATCCTCTTTGATTAAGACTGGAACTGGCATACACCTAAACAATCAGAAAGGTTCATTCCATCAGGGACTGCTTCAGATTTTGATAAATCCATTTAATGACTATTTGATTCATTAGTCTCACAGGGCTGGATTTTAAAACAGGAGGCCAGAATTGGGAGTAAGGCCATTTCCTGATGTTGCAATCCTTCCCTCTCACTGGCAGTGCCCATCCATGTTATCTTCATGATGTGGTGGTGATACCAGGTTGAAGTTGGGTCAGAGCTTCCCAAAACAGCCCCAAGGCAGAAATGGAGGATGGCAAATAGAGAGGGGCAGATTAAAATAGGCTGAATGTGAAGCCCACTAGCCCCCATCAACCCTTACCCCTTCAGCAAATCTATCCTTGCACTCTCATCCCCTCACAACCATTCACTAAGTATGCACTCTGTACAGAATTTATTAACCCTTTAGTAACATTGGGAAGTACCTGAGATACTCATATAACAGATAAAATAAAGAAACTTGTTTAAGAACCAATAATCCTATTAGAATCAAATAAACTATCAATCTTAATAAACAGTAAGAAATCTTACAATACCGGGTTAAAGTCTATAAAGTCTAACAGGTTTATTTGAAATCACAATCTTTCGGAGCGTTGTTTCTTCAGTATTGTGAGACTTCTTACTGTGCCCACTCCAGTCCATTGCCGGCATCTCCACAATCTTAAAGAACAGTCATTCAAGTATGATTTCAAAAAATTATCATGTTAGGAGTTCATACAAGTGTCAAAATAACTATGCCTGCAATATCCTTGAAAGTTGTATGAACAACACCTGTCAGGCTGAAACTATTAGTTGGTTTGGTGCTCAACTAAACATTGCATAACAGTGTCAACAAAGCTTCCAGAGTTGAATACATTAAAGCTTTCAAAGACAGACAGAAGCTCAGCCATCTGTCACAAGTTTGAAGCAGTGAAATCATATGGTCAAGCTGTCATTCAAAAAGCTCAGCCATCTGTTCAAGCTTTGAAGTAATGAAGCAAATGGTTGAACAGAAATTGAATGAAAACATCACACATGGGACAATTTACAAACCAATATGAATTTCAGTATTGTTCAAAGCAAAACAGCACTTTACCCAGTGAATAATATATTATAATTACATCTACATGCTTTTCCACTTCCACAATGCTGGTCAATTTAAGAATCACTTACCTTTTAACAAAGCCCTATCATCAATAACCATATTAAAAACATATATAAAACTTATCACACAGCATTTCATGATGATATCTAAAGTATCAATGCCAAATGCATCCACCGGTGACTCTCAACAATGATTCTACCAAATTTGGCCAAGTAATTTAAACCAAGTGCGTAAGTACCCATGGGTTTATTTTTGCATTACCTATGCTTATCTTGTTGGAGGGACCAGGATAACAAATTCACAAATTTACCACGAGTACTAATAAATAAAGATTGATGCTCTTCTACTTTCCATATCTTTTCCTTTATTATTGGCACATACATTTGGATAGTTAAAAGTATTGTTTCTTGCATGCTATACAGACAAAGCATACCATTCATAGAGTATATAGGAAAGAAGGAAAGGATAGGATGCAGAACATAGAATTGCAGTTACAGATAGGATGTTGAGAAAGATCAGCTTAATATATGATATGACCTTCCAATCTCTGATGGTAGCAGAGAATAAGCTGTTCTTGAGTCAGTTACTGCGTGTTCTCAAACTTTTGTATCTTTTTCCTGATGGAAGGAGGTGGAAAAGAGAATGTCTGAAGTGCATGGGATGCTTGTTTGGAGTCCTCCAGATTTGGCTTTCTATCAGGGAGGAAGTTTCTAGAAAAGGCCACAAACCAAGTTAGTTTTATGATAATTGGACAGGGAGAAAGATGGCCGGAGTGGTGAATATAGTTTATTTCAGTGGGTTGGGGGTGATCAAAGGTGAGCGATCACAGGATTCAGGAGAGATCATGGAGATGGGAATGGGACAGGAGACTAGAGCAAGTAAACCTGCTCCTCCTGACACACAAGCTATAAAGACACTTACCTTCTGGATCCAGCCCTTCACATCTCCTTTTACTTGGTGTGTTTCTTAAGGCCAAGGAAACTCAGAGAACAACAGTAAAAAAAAAATACAAGCTTGTTCAAATTAAAGCACACAGCCTCCTGAGCAGTCTTCATAGAAGATGATAGGAGCAGAAAGAGTCCATTTGGCCTTCAAGCCTGCTCCGCAATTCATTACAATAGTGGCTGATAATCCAACTCAATAGCTTAATCCTGCTTTCTCCCTATAACCTTTGCATCATTGAATGACCTGCACCCTGAAAGAAGGTTGTTCACCCAAAATTCCTCTACTAAAACTGAAAGCGGAGGGTTTGTGATGAATTAGGTTCCAAGTTAAAATTGTTAACATTTTTACTTCCTGCCCATTTTGGTACTGAGGTTATAAAGCAACACATGCTGACTGCCTCAGCATGTATGTGAGAAGGTAAACATATATCATGTAGCTTGCTTTGTTTAGAATAACTTTTGGTGCAAATCCCTTTTAAGATATTAATGTGGTGAATTCCAGTGGTAAGTTGCAAGTTCAAATATGCCTATGTTATAGCACATGCATGCATTAGAAACAAGCTAAGGGCTATAAGCTGCCCTGAGTGTTTTTCACAAAATGTAAAATAGGTCGAAGTTGATGTCAGTGCAAATCTATTTCTGGATCTCATATACTCCAAAACTTTGATGTGGAGATGCCAGCATTGGACTGGGGTAAACACAGTAAGAAGTCTCACAACACCAGATTAAAGTCCAACAGGTTTATTTATAGCAAACGCCACTAGCTTTCGAAATTGGCTGTTTCTTCGACAAGTGGATGGGAATTCTGATCACAAACAGGTCTTATAAAGACTAAAACTCAATTTGCATGAATAATGATTGGAATGTGAGTCTTTATAGTTAATCAAGTCTTAAAGGTACAAACAATGTGAGTGGTCAGAGCATTAAACACAGGTTAAAAAGATGTATATTGTTTCCAGACAGGAAAGTTAGTGAGATTTTGCAAGTCCTGGCAAGCTATGGGAGTTACAAATAGCATGACATGAACCCAAGATCCTGATTGAGGCTGTCCTTGAGATTTGGCTATCAGTCTCTGCTCAGCGACTCTGCGCTGTCATGTCGTGAAGGCCACCTTGGAGAAAGCTTACCCTAAGATCAAAGGCCAAATGCCCGGGATCACTGGAGTGTTCCCCAACAGGAAGAGAACAATCTTGCCTGGTGATTGTCGAGCCGTGTTCATTCATCCATTATTGTAGCGCCTGCATAGTCTCCCCAGTGTACCAGTGTACAGGATGTTGGGACATCTTTTCCTGCAGCATTATCAGGTAGACAATGTTGGCCAAATTACAAGAGTATGTACTGTAAGAGTATGCACTCCAAAACTTTGCCAGATCCTGGGTGCCACAGATGTCCCAAGTGTTCATGCTTCCTTTTAAATCATAGAATCCCTACAGACCAAGGCCATTTGGCTGATCAAGTCTGTACCAACCACAATCCCACCCAAGTCCTATTCCCATAACCCCACATATTTACTCTGCTAATCCCCCTGACTATAGGGTCAATTTAGCATGGCCAATCAACCTAACCCGTACATTTTTGGACTGTGGAAAGAAACCATAGCACCCAGAGGAAACCCACACACCCGTGGGGGAAGTGCAAACTCCATACAGTCAGCCAAGGTCAGAATTGACTCTGGATTCCTGACGCTGTGAGACAGCAGTACCACCATACCGTACGATGCAGTATGTTTCAAAATGTTGAATTCATGTCCATGACGTGGACAGGGATGCTGGGATTTGCAATAAGGAGTTAATCAGGAATAGGTGAGGAGGAATGGAAATGACTGTGCACAGCACACCAGGAAAATGCCACACTGTAAAACATTCAGCCCCAAGAGTGTGTGTAATGGAAAACCTACCCTCTCACCTGTTTTATGTTGGTGACATGATATACACCCCTGCAAGACTGATGAAATAATGACAATAATGCAACATCTGAGAGCAATCTACTTGTATTATAGATGGGATGTGACTGAATGTTCACAAAGGGGACAGTACTCAATCATGTGACTGCATTTTATTGCTGGAGTGACCTCTATCTGTGACCTCATGCTGCAACTTACATCTATCAGCCTGACAGGACTTTTTCCAAGTAATAAAACAATGAAAGATCTCTAATCCTTGAATCTTTTGCTCACAGATTGTTTTGTAATTAAAGTAATAATGACTACTTAATGATGTGGCTGATGCGTGCTTGCTTACATTTTGCTTCATTAATGTAAAGAAAAGCATTGTGAGAACAATGTTGCCTGATGTGGGAGGATAAAAAAAATGTGCGTGCAAACGTCATGCAAATCCCTTAGGAGTCTTGAAGTGTTTCTGATAAATCGAAACATAAATCTTGGAGGATTTGTATTGAATTTCAAAGGTTTCTGTAAGATTTTCAGAGGAATCACAAACAAATTGTAACTTTTGAATTGGGAGGTGTTTTGTGACAGACCTTTAAAATGACTGAGTACTAACCTGCCCAGGATTTACGCTGAATTTAAACATTCAATAGGAGATTTTAGAAGGACTGTTTGGTATTGTATTACAAAGGAATATTCATTCCCCCCCAAAAAAATGCAAATAATGTGCCAAAAGTTTGAAATAAATGAACATAAATTATTTTTGTACTTATTGAAAATTAACATTTATTTATAAATACTCTTGTATAACTTGTGCAAAGTCTCAACTAGATATTTAACATAGAAATATGGATTCTTTTGCTGAGCAACACCTTAAAACATTGACAGTTATGGCAGTAGGCACAATTACAATGCTATGTTCAATGAAGCAGTAGGAAGTAGCAACGCTACCAGTAAGTGAAAATCCAGATTTCAATCCAGTAACCAGCTTCCCATCCATTGACTCTACCTACACTTCTCACTGCAAAGCACCAGCATAATTAAGGACCCCATGGATCTGGGACATTCTCTCTTCTATCATCTTCCGTCAAGAAAAAGATACAAAATTCTGAGGTCACATACCGACGGGTTCAAGAACAGCTTCTTCCCTGCCACTGTCAGACTTTTGAATGGATCTACCTCACATTATGTTGATTTTTCTCTCCACTGTGGCTATGACTATAACAGTACCTTCTGCACTTTCTCATTTCCTTCTCTATGAACAGTATGCTTTGTGTATAATAGCGTGCAAGAAAAAATGCTTTCCACTGTATGTTGATACATGTGACATAGATCAAACCAAAGATGTGTGGGTTAGGATATGCTAAACTGCCCCTTAGTGTCTGGGATATTAGCAGGGTAAGTGTGGGGGAGGGAGATGTTATTACAGGAATACAGCCTGACTGGCACTGTTGTTGGTGCAGTCTTGAGAGGCCAAATGGCTTTCTTCTGTGCTGTAGGGATTCTATGATTCTATCACTCATATACTGTAGAAATTCTGGTCTTCTTTTCTACAAAATACTATGTTGAGTTCATTTACATTTTCAAAACTGGCAAGATATTTTTGCTCACTATATCAAAGGACCTAGGTTAAAGATGGACAAAGTTGCAGCTAAGCCACACTGCTATACCTGTTAGTAAAATGTGGTGAAATGGCACTGCTGCAAAGTTTATTATTTAGAAGAAAAAGCAATGTTGCAGAATAACAATACAGCTGATTAAACAGTATGTGCGACACTAATTGAACACAAATTGGTAATGACTGAGGGCCGATAGTGACAACAAAATAATACACGTATTACTGTTAGTTTATAAACTTATTATTGTCTCCTTTTGATATTTCACATTTTTCAGATTCGTTTATGGGTT
The DNA here is from genome assembly GCA_024679065.1 of Sphyrna mokarran. NCBI lineage: Eukaryota > Metazoa > Chordata > Chondrichthyes > Carcharhiniformes > Carcharhinidae > Sphyrna > Sphyrna mokarran. The sequence goes on from JAGIQG010000005.1 coordinate 98,343,836, forward strand.
GTGAAAGTCACTATCAAGGTCAGTTGCCCATCCCTAATTGACCTTGACAAAGTATAGGTGAGCCACATTCTTGAGCTGAACTTCAGTTGCAGTTTGTGTGATGTAGAGACAGAGTTATTAGGAAAGGGATTCCAGGTTTTGATCCAGCAAAAGATATGATTCAACTTAAAAATGGTATGTGGCTTGGAGGAAAGATTGCAGGTGATAGTGTTCCCATGCATCAGGCCTTGTCCTTTTGGTTGGCAGTAGTTATGGGTTTAGAAAATGCTGGAAAACGAGGCTTGACAAGTTTTTGCAGTGCATCTTGCAGGTAGTACACTCTGCCATTGCTCAATCATGGTAGGAGAGTGAATGTTTAAGAAAGTGGATGAGCTTCTGGCATTGAGCTTCCCAAGTGTTATTGGAATCATGCAACTGAAAATTATTCCATCATACTCTTGACTTTATTTCTTGTAGATGGTAAACTGTTTGGGGAATCAAGGTACAAGCTACGCACCACAGAATTCCCAACTTCTGACCTACTTTTGTAACTATGGTTTTTATATAGCTAGTCCAGTTGAGTTTTTGGTCATTAGTAACCCCCTGAATGTTGATAATGGGAGATTCAGCAATGGTAAGACCATTGCATATCATGGGGAGATGTTCAGATTCTTTCTTGTTGGGCATGCCTGGAACTTCTGTGATCCAAATTTGCCACTTATTAGCCCAAGCCTGAATATTGTCCAGGTCTTTCTGCATGTGGACACAGGCCACTTCAGTTTCTGAAAAGCCAAAACTGGTACTCAACATAGTGAGCACGCATAGTCCTGACCTTATGATGGAAGATAGGCCATTGACAAAGCAGCTAAAGTGGCTGGTCTAGGACACTACCCTAAGGAACTCCTTCAGCGGTGTCTTGAGGATAGAACAATTGGCCTCAAACAACCATAACAAATTTCCTTTGTGCTAATTTCAATATCAGTGGAGAGGTTTCCTCCATTGACTTCAATTTTGCCACAGTTCCTTGATGCTACAGTAAATGAAATACTACCTTGATGACAGTCACTTTCACCTACCACTAGAATTCAGCTCTTTTGTCCATGTTTGAAGTAGAACTGCACTAAGGTGAATATTCAAATTGCCCCGGCAGAATGCAAATTGAGTATTAGTAAGCAGGCTATCATTCAGTAAATGTTCTTTAATTGCCCTATTAACAACACCTTCCATCATTTTACTAATGATCAAGACTAGCCTGGTGATGATGTAATTTTGTCCTAATTTTTGCAGATTTCTATTATTTTCCACATTTTTAGCTGGATGTCAGTGTTATAGCTGTACTGCCTATTATCTTAAAATAATGACATTTATATTGTCATTGATTATATTGTCATTGATATTGTCAAAAATATTGTCATTGTACTTCATAAATGTTCCTTGGGTCTTGCACTATTTGAGAAAGTCCAACATTTTCTAATGCCTCAACATCTCTTTGGTCACAATCCATGGTGGGGAAATGGTTGGATGGTGGAGAAGAGGGATTTGATCATCCTGCCTCTCTTCAGTCTTTTCCAAGCCTGGCTTACCTTAGAGAGGAAGCATGTGGTATCCACCAGTAGGCCTGAGGCCTTGTGCAACTAGTGGGGCTGACATGAGTGTAGAACACCAGGAAGACAGCAGAAATATAATTTATTTTCCTTTGCTTTTGTTGAAACTTTATTTTATGGCTAATTTACATACTAACTGTATTCTTTTAAAATATAATAAAGGGTCAGAGCATTAAAATGATTCCTGTTAAGGATGGCATGATGGCACGGTGGTTAAGGTGGCACAGTAGGTAACACTGCTGTCTCACAGGACCAGGGACCCAGATTTGATTCTCAGCTTGTGTGATTGTCTGTGTGGCGTTTGTACATTGTCCTGTGCCTGCGGGGTTTTCTCTGGGTGCTCTAGTTTCCTCCCAGAGTCTAAAGATGTGCGGGTTTGATGGAATGGTCATACTAAATTGCCCCTTAGTATCAGGAGGACTAGCTAGAATAAATGCATGGAGTTACGTGAATAGGACCTGGATGTGACTGTGATCAGTGCAGAATCAAAGGGCTGAATTCCCTTCTTCCGCACTGTTTCACTCTATGACTCTGGGACAGCTCAGTGTAATTCTTATGGCCTAATAAAAAAGACCATGTTTTTCAGAAATATCTCATTTCAAAGGTTTATCAAATGAATTTTATTCCATTTTACTGCTGGATAGAGAGTCAAATGTCAATTCCAGAAATTAAGCTATACTGAAGATATTGAAGAAACCAACATTACAAGTGTAATTTTAATCAGGATGGCTAGTGATAAAGTCTTTACATTTAAAATAACTCCTTTTATGGCAAAGCAAAAGTCTTCCAATAAAACAGCTAACAAGAGTACAATGGTTTGGAAACTTTATCACTCCATTTCTAAAAGCAATTTTTGGCCAGCACTTATAAATTCTCTGAACGACAGGCAACTTCAGTCTGGGTAAGGAAGGTAGCACAGTGGCAAAATGGTTAGCACTGCTACTTCATAGCGCCAGGGACCCCGGTTCGATTCCCAGCTTACGTCACTATCTGCACAGAGTCTGCATGTTCTCCCCATCTTGTATGTTTCCTCTTGGTGCTGTGGTTTTTCCCCACTGTCCGAAAGATGTGCTGGTTAGATGCGTTGGCCATGCTAAATTCTCCCTCAGCATACCCGAACAGGCTCCAAAATGTGCCAACTGGGGGATTTTCACTGTAACTTCATTGCCATGTCAATGTAAATCTGCTTATGACACTAATAAATAAACTTTAAATTTAGCTTATCCATTCATGCCTCTGATCAGATTCTGACATGTGCTAACTGACGTCAGTTGAAACTAAAGAACAAAGAACAAAACAGCACGGGAAACAGGCCCTTCGGCCCAACGAGCCCACGCTGCCACTCTGATGTTCCCACCTCTACCCGCGATCCCTGTCCATGTTTATAGATCTATGGATTAAAAAACCAAATTTGAGACAATTTAGGGAGAATTTGTTTTGCCAATTAGCCTAAGAGCTCATCTTTGGGATGTGGGAGGAAACTGGAGCACCCGGAGAAAACCCACGCAAGCACGGGGAGAATGCGCAAACTCCCACAGACACAGGCCCAAATCCATGTATCTGCACAACACAGCGATAGTCACTGAGCTGTCGTGTTGTCCATCAAATGGTCCAGGTCAAGCGTACACTAACGACGTGAAGCATTAGGATACTCTCGAAAAATCCAAGAGCAGCCCTCTCACGACCCATCGTGTGTATGCTCCTCGTTAGACAACAAGGTGGACCAAAGCACCTGTAGGATAAAAAGAAGTACATCAATATCATCATCTATTTACACACTTCCCAGGGACTCCCAAGGCTCATGATCCCTATTTTAAATCAGTTTTCTATACCCCGCCATTCCCATTCTGTTCATGTGCCCACCTGAGTATTTCTTGAACAACTCCAGAGTACCTGCCTCTACCACTTTACTTGGCAGCGCATTCCATACCCCCACCACCCTCTGTGTGAAAAAACTCCCTCTAGCATCCAAATTATACCTTACCCCCCTCACCCTAAGCCCGTGACCCCTCGTGCTATTCAAGTCCATCCTAGGAAAAAGCTTAACCCTGTTTACTCTATCTATACCCCTCATAATCTTGTACACCTCTATTAGATCTCCTCTAAGTCTACGTCTTTCTAAGGAAAACAGTTCCAATTTGCCTAACCTCTCCTCGTAACTCAGACCTTCCATACAGGCAGCATCCTGGTAAACCTCCTCTGCACTCTCTCCAGAGTCTCCACGTCCTTCCGGTAGTAAGGCGACCAGAACTGGACGCAATATTCCAAATGAGGTCTAACCAACGTTTTATACAACTGCAACATTAAAGGCCAGCTCTTGTACTCTATACTCCTTCCTATAAAGGCTAACATACTATATGTTTTCTTCACAACCTTCTCCACTTGCTCTGCCACCTTCAGAGACTTGTTCACCTGCATCTCCAGGTCCCTCTACGTTTCCATACTCTTAATAGGTCTACCCTTTATCATATACGTCCCCACTACATTCTTTCTCCCGAAATGCATCACCTCACATTTATCAGGATGCCTGCAAGTTAAACATCCATTTGCAACCAAAAAATCACAGGGGTGAAGTGTCAAACTTGCATAAAATCTGGAGTAAATCACACTGTTTTTTCAATAGAATTTTCAAAATAAATCTCCCACACTGTGCACTACAGAGTGCACTAGTGTAAATCCTACTGAAGATCCAGGGGCAGGACCTATCCCCCACTGGAGAGACACGCAGCATAGCGCTGAGTATGCAATCTGTCAGGACCGAGATTGGTGCATGTGCAGTGGCCCTCTCTGCTGGTATCTCGATTGCTGGCGAGCACAAGAACCCACTATTGCTGCCCCTCCGATCTCCCCAGAGCCTGATTGCTCACCCCCCCAGACATGTCCCTGCCAGCTTCACCCCCTGCTTTGCCCCACTTGTCTCATCTCTCTACCCTCACCATCCATCATTAGCCCCAATTTCCTGATTCCTTGCCCCCATCAGCAGCCACAACCCTCTCTGTCCCAAACTCCCCCACCCCCTCCTCCTCCCCTATCCTCTCCCCTTCCCCAACCCCAATGTCCAGCCCCAATCGCTGGCCTTCCTCACTGTCACCCAACCCATCACCCAACCCATCACCCAACCATAGCCCCCCATAAGGCCCCACCCATTAGGCCCCACCTCCTTGACTGCCCAATGCCCAGTGGGAAGTGCCAAGGTGACCCCTGGGCATTGCCACTTTGTCCTTGGTACTGCAAGGGAGCCAGGCTGGTACTGTTAAGCTGGAGGCACCCCCGCTCTCCCCCATTATCCCCAATCTCCATGAACCCTCTTCTCTCCAGCAGGTTTGGGCTGCCAGCTCACTGCAAGGTTAAACCCCACTAGAGTGAAACATTGCTGGTGGGGGGGTGGAGACTGTGGCAGGCCCGAAGACTTCACATATTAAATATGTTAAACATTAAACATATTAAAATAAACATTTAAATAATTTATTCAGCTCCACACCGATCTCTGGCACAGAGCTGATAGCACTGGAAATCCATCTGCCAGAGACACATGGAGGTTGTGGTGCCCAGCGGGAAACCTGCAAAATGAACTTCATTTGAGTCTCCCAGCCTGCTGCACTACAAAAACAGCACACTGAGCTTAGAGAATGGGACCACCGCCCCCCAACCCCCCCCCCACACATTCCCCAACCCCCCCCCCATTCCCCAACCCCCCCCCCACATTCCCCAACCCCCCCCCATATTCCACCCTCCCCCCACCCCCAACCATCCCCCCCACATTCCACCCCCCCAACCCCCCCCCCCACCCCCCCCCACCCCCCCCACCCACCCACCCCCCCCCCCCCCCCCCCAGCCCCCCCACCCCCCACCCACCCCACCCCCCCCCCCCCCCAACCCCCCCCACCCACCCCCCCACCCCCCCACCCCCACCCCCCCCCCCCCACCCCTCCCACCCCCACCCCCACCCCCCCCAGAATTTGATTAGCAGCTGGAAAAGTTTGTACCCACGTACAAATCAAACAAACAGCCTGAATTGGGAAAATACAGTTGGGCTCCAGACAACAATTCTGAAGTCTGTCAGCTTACTTCCAGAACACACAGAGAGAAATCAATATGTGATGAACTCATTTTTTGTGGTGTGAAATGGCTGCAAAGCATTCCAATTTTGCCAACTTATGTAGATGTGTCAGTGTTGATGCTGCTGTTGCTGCTAGACACTCAAAGAATAGTTTGAAAATGTGCTAGATGGATATTTAAAAGCAGTATTAATTTCTCAAATATTAACTGGGGACCTAACATCCCTCCAAAATTTGTTTCCAATGTGCTGGGCATTCATGGATCAGTGATCTCTGTGACCACCAACTAATGGTCATTTTTTTTTTAAAGCTTCTTTTTAAACCCATCAGTGAGACCGAAAGAGCAGAAATGCACCCTGAGTCCATACTCTTGTCAAGCTATTGATGCTTAACGGCCTCATCTGGCACCATTGGTATTAACCCAATCCCAGGCAGGCCTGTTGCCATGTAGTGTATTGTAGCTAAAATCATGTAGCCAATTTGTGGGAAGGGCAGGGGGGGAGAGCGGTGTGGGGGCTAGAGTGGCTATCATTCAATAAAAGTAACTCAATCACGAATTGAGAGACTGGACTTCAGGAAGGGGGAGCCTGCAGAAACCCATCCTCCTGTGTTTGCTGCCTACCCTAACCTGTACCACTCTCTCAATGAACCCCCTCCCCTCCACATTACTTACTTGTGGTCTGGGTCATTCCAAGATCTTGAGACTCCAGTGCCCATCCTTCCAGCAGCAGCCACACCTTCTCCAGCGGTGCTGTTGAACACTACAGCTGTCTGCCTGTCATTGGTCACGTCTTACTTCCACTGGGAGTCTCACCCTTGGCATTTCAATTGCCTGGTTAACATATGTTCAATAGGTCTTCCCAAAAAGGGGTAACATGAGTCTAACAGCAAGCAGGTAAAACCCCAACATCTCAACAGAATTTCACCCAGGATGTTGGAAGCAGATTCAATGATAACTTTCAGAATGTAAATGGATAAATATTGTAATAATCCTTGTTTGCCAATTAAGTGAGAAACAACCCATTTATTTACAGGTAAAGACATACAAAAGTTTGCAGCCTCATGACTGCAGCCTGAGAAGCTTCTAGAACAGAAACCCAAGCTCACCGAACTGTTGTAGCTTTGCTCTGATTGGTTCCCAGGGTGGTGAGACCCTAGTTCCATTGATTGATCCTTAAAGGGACAATCACCACAAATACTAGGGAAATATTTTTCAAGTCTGCAGGGAAAGAGCAGAGCAGTAGAATTAATTGGATAGCTTTTTCAAAGGCCTGGCACAAATATGATGGGCTGAACAGGGTCCTGCATTGTATCACTCTACAATTCTATGTTTTGAGTCTATGACTTCAGACAATTCTATTTAAATTCGTTATTAGCTTCTAATTTTCATAACTCCCACCTTTATCATAGAATTTAATTTTGATTACTTGCAATTTCTCTTTTCCTTGTCAAAACGTTGAAGTTCAAATACAGCTTATAGTTCTGATGTTAATATTGTCTGTTCGAGATCATTACACACAAAATGGAACAGGACACTGTTACTTACCTTGGGACAAGGAGTTGTTCACTACTTTGCAACAAAACACAAACCATGTCTGATGGAGCATATAAGAAATGATTTCTCAGATATAACTCATAAAGCAATGATATACTGAGGGTTGTTGATTGAGATCCACGAATACACTACTTTATGAATGCAACTAAAAAAGTTTTTGTATCAACCTCAGGGAAGTCTTTGCTCTATAACTGACTCAATATAATTCAGTTATGAACTATGTTACATTAAAATAGATTCTTCCTTCGGGAGAAAGATACAAAAGTCTGAAATCATGTGCTAGCCAACTCAAGGACGGCTTTTTCCTGCTGCCATCAAACTTTTGAATGAACCTTCCATATATTGAGCTGATCATTAATTTGTAACATCATATTCTGCAACTTCTCCCTTCCTTCTCCCTGATGTACTCTGTGAACAGTATGTTTTGTCTGTATAGTGCTCAAGAAATAATACTTCCACTGTATCCCAATACATATAACAATAATAAATCAAATTCATTTCTTTAGTGCTTGAGTGGCAATATAATTTACATACCTAAAGAAATTAGCACAGTCCAATGTACTAAGTGGTGGTTCAGTCAGGCTGTAACAAATTATATACCTGAAAAAGTACTGTAGAAACTTCTAATCTCTTTCACATCAGGAAAGGGATAACAAAGTAAATTATGCAATTCGCTGTAAATGTCTTACAAGTGGCCCAGTAATAGTTCTCTTCCGGTTCGGGCTCTCTGCCAACTCCACATGGATGATTATGTTCAAGAAATCTGGGGTCATTGGCTATTTTCTACTTCACATAAGCTTCTCTTCATGAAATAAACCTTTAGATTAAAACAAAACTGGAGGTTGCCAAGAAATTATATTGCTTCATGCCCAAGATCTGGAAAAATGCACACATCTATTAGAATCGTTTTACCATAATTGACCTACTGATTAAAATTAATGGCTGGAAAATTGGGAGTGCCAAGGGTCAGATCCATTGACCATGTGCTTATTTTCACACTGCACTGTTGATGAGGCAGATTCACAGAGTCACAACATGAAGGGAAGGGCAGGAATGAAAATAATCTAATGATAAAGCACAACTTTTATTTTACATTTATATTTTGTACTATACTCTTGTAGATATACATATATTTCTGGTAAAGGTAGAAGAGAGGCAGGAAATTTTTATTTAATTCCTCTCACCACCTGTCCATAAGCTGAAGATACGTCTGCAATGGCATGTTTTCCCAAACTCTCAGTTTGTATGATCCAATTTGCAAATAACCTGCAGCAAACTCACATTATGATTAACTCTGACGAGTAATCATACTTTGAGTAATCATAATTGATTACTTGGGCATGAGTAATCATAATTTCTTTACCCAAAGGGTGGTTCGGGAGTGGAATGCCCTGCCTGCGGCAGTTGTAGATGCGCCAAGTTTGGTGGCGTTTAAGAGGTTAGTTGATAAGTATATGGAAGAGAAGGGAATGGTTTAGTTTGGAGGGTCATTGCTTTTTATATTGGTCGGCGCAACATCGAAGGCCGAAGGGCCTGTTCTGTGCTGTAATGTTCTATGTTCTATGTAACGTATTTCACATTCAGAAACCCAGGGAAGTCGTGTTTGCAACTTCCCACTCCAAAGCACATGCAAGAATGGAGAATTTGGTGCTCAGCCGAATCTCCATTCATAACAGCAGAACTAGAGAATCATAGCCATGGATGAGGTCGGAAAATCCCAGCCAAAATGTTGAAACTGTCCAAAAATGTTGGTGGTTTGGGTCACGTGACATGTTGTATTAATGGTTAGTTCTAGCTTAACATTCAGTTTCTGTGTTTGTGCCAAAATTGCTCCTTAGGAAAGAGACAAGTAATTATTAGCATCTCTTTTAGTATAAAGAATGGGATTTTCCAGCCTCGCTTGCCCCGAAATCAGAAAATCCTGCCTGAGGTCAGCAGACCTTTCTATGGTCTGCCCCTCACCCACTCCAATTCCAGTGGTGGGCAGAACAGTAAAATTTGCCCCAAAGAGATTCAATCTCTATTTTTTGATAGTTGTGGTTGGGCGGAGCCAGTTGTTTGCACTTCCTCTGCTTTTGTTGATTACATTGGGTCTGATTACAGAGTGAAGAAAATTTCTTACTTGTAACTCCTGGTGTTAGCTGCCAGAACAAAGGGCCAAGCCCATGCACTCATATGACTCGTAGCAGCCATCCTTTTTGGTTCAGCAGAAAATCCATTAAAAAGAATAAAGTTTTGAACGTGAGTAATGAAGCCGTAAGAACCCAACATTGCATTCATCAAAATGTGTCCACTGCCATTGTTACTTTTGATGTTTTTATTTTCAGATGTTCAGCAAAATGTACTGTTGGTGATAATTGCCAGTAAATGTTTAACTTGTGCACATGATATTCGTCTCCTATTTTAACAGAGCTGTTAATGGGTTAATACATCCAGTAAATCATGTGTGTTACAATCACCAACATTCATTTTTCTAACCTAGCTTGCACTTGTAAAAATCTGCAGAATATGAAAAAGCCCATTTGGCCCAGGATATGTTTGTCCTTGGGCATGAAACAATATAATTTATTGACAATCTACAATTTTATTTTATTTTAAAACCTAATTTCATGAAGGGAATTTTTATGCACATGACAATAGTCAATCATTAAATAATGAATATTCAATCTGTCAGCCTGTTTTTTTATAAATTCTTTAGAGAAAGGTCATGGGCTGACTTGCATGTTGATGTAGTTGTGATACACATTCTAAACACTTTTGCAGTCCCATTGTGGATATTTATACATGCTTCATGTAGTGAATAGTCAGCGATGATTAAACAAGGGCTATCTTGCCTTTCCTCGGGGCATAAATGGTTTGCTTCACTCTTCTTGTGGACCTCAGAGAGGATTGTGGCATTCTTTCATTTCCTGTTAGGAATCAGTCTGCCCTTCCTACTGCAGAGCTGAAGAGACTTGTTTGGTCCTCCAAGACTGGTCATATGTGCTTAATCCAGATATTCATGCTCCCATCTCCATTCCCCCCATCACAATTCCCCAATGTCCATAACCTATGTTTTATCCTCATTTTTATATCTTTCCATTATGTCATCTATTACCAATTCTGTATTCTCTTCCATCTTTATGGATCGTGCACCACTTATCCCACTTCCCCACCCCCCACCAACCTCCCCGCCTCCCCCTGCAGCCCAAACACTCCTTTGGATAAAAATAAAACTAGGCCAGAAAACTTGCATGGGGCTTGCTTTGTATAATTTCCCTACATCCACTGATAGCAATTAAAGCAATATGCAAATCTCATCCTTCCTATTCATTTAAATGATGGCTATGCGGTCTAGAGTTAAATATTCTTTGACGGGGGACCCAAATTCATGTAAGCTAGTACCATAACAAGCTGCCTAGCCATACTTAAAGTTATTACACACAGGTAAGGAGTATTCTGGCTGTAGCTGAGACTGAAACTAGTTACAGAAGACACAGAAGAGAGAGTGGCACAATAGGCCAGAGAGCATCCTCAAAGATTCTGCAATGCAACACTGGACCCATGGGGGAGGAAGTGAATGGGAAGAGAGGAAGCTCTTTCCATAGATGCCAGAAGACACTCTGCAAAAAACACTTAGAAGGCAATGCAGCTGGTCAACATTGGCACTTCCTTGCCCCAAGGACATGGATGTAGTCACTGATCAACAATCTTTATGAAACACAATGCATGTCTCACTCTCTGTCGATTTCACCAATTCCAAATAATTTTGCAAATCATCAAATATTTTTAAAGCTCAATTTTTAACCTTTGGAGATTAATATCCAACTAACCAGAGAGTTATTAGTCATTCCTTTAAATAGGGGTGTGTGTGTGTATGAGAGAGAGTGAGGGGTGGGGGGGAGGAGGTTGAAAGGATGGAAGGGGAGGGGGGGGCATTCCTGCTCCAAGATGCACAGACTGGAATTCTCCGATGTAGTACACCCCAGCACTGCCACTAGTGAGAATGGAGAATTTGGTGTTCATCCAAATCTCCATCCACAGCAGTGGGACTGGAGAACCCAAACATATTCAGTTGTACTTGTTCAACCCCAGAAATACAAATTCTTATCAATGAGAATTGCTAGCAGTAAGGTTCTCAGGGCTGCTTACGAATGGAGTTAATTCACTATTCAGATAAGACAATGCCTTCTCACACCTCCAAAGATATTTCAGCATAGTCTCTGATGGACGATCCTTCACATTTGACCCAGTGCAGGAAACCTCATAGTAAGCAGCATGGAAAATCCACCGTTTTATGGCAATATCTGCTGTATTCCAGTAAGTAATGAGCTTAAATGTCCTAATGATTCTTTGAAACTGCTATGGTAACTGCTTGAAGGTAAGCGTGTAAAGTAAATGGTAAGGGGGTAGAGTGGATAAGGGAGAGGATGGGTGAGATCTGTGTGTAAAAGGGTAAGATGACAAGTGAGTAGGTTGGTAGGTAGTTGTGATAGGTAAGATGGGTGTGGTGGGTAGTGCAGCAAGTGTGGAGGTTGGTAAGTGGATTAGTGGATAGCCAGGGAAGTGCCATGGTGGTTCAAGGAATAGTCAAGTTGGATCAGGGGGACAAGGAGTAGTTGAAGAGGGGGGGGGGTGCGTTTGCTGGTCAATGTGAGTGATTTGAGTATTGGTTGCATAGTTACCCATGTGTTAGACCATGTTGTTTTTCTGCCTGGCATTTCCTGGATAACTGCCTAAGTCAGAACTATCTCAAAAGACTTCAACTTGAATACAGATTTAGAGACTTATTTGGAGGGTCCCAGGAGCGGGGAAATCAGTTCAAACTTACTGAGCAATCCAAAAAAAAAGTCCTCGTTTTGGGAATCCTGAGAGGTCCCATAATGCAACTTCCAGGATACATGTACTCTCCACTTATCCAAAGACAGGAAACGCTGGTCCTTTATTCCCAAATTTTGATGATCGTTTCACTCAACAGTTGTTCACTGTCCAAATACTTTTCTTTGAATTCAGCCATTGTCCCAGGATCTTGGTTCTAATTTTACAGATAAGCTGAAACCCAGAACTGAAAATGAATATTGCATTTTAATATTGGACATCAGAATTCCCTGTGCTGTAACTGCTGGAGACTTACAGTGTCCTGCAGCTGTCATGGATATTAATAACCAAATTTTTTCACTTATGCTCCATGTGAGATGCACAATGATGTGCTCAGGATGAAGACTGCTACCAACTATTTCAGTAAATACACTTAACATCCACATAGATGAAATGACAGTCATTTTATTATTTCTGGTGACACTGTACACAGAGCAGACAACTCACTGCTTAAACAGTTCAATATTAGTTAGTCATGGCATGGTTGTACACCATACCTACAACTTATGACAAGGGTCTAATGGCATTCCTACAAGAACACCCTGTCAATTCATCACTTCTTCTTCTTCTTCACAATTCAAATGTTTTCTCTGAATGGTAGTGATCCAGAAGTATTTTTCTCGGACTGTGAAGAAGAGTATTTACAATACAAAATTTGTATGAATCTTTATTTAAAAAAAACACGAAATTCTAGCAATTATGCACCTGGAAAATAAATATTCGGATGGTGTCATCTAGATATGGTCAACTCTTGCAAGAATGATATCTTTAAAAAAAAATTTAATGAGATGTGGGTGTCACTGGTTAGACTAGCATTTTCTATTATCTAGTCTTAAATGCACTTGAAAAGGTTGTTGAGAGCTGCCTTCTTGAACCACTGCAGTCCAAGTGGTAAAGGAACACCCATTGTGGAAATTTGACCCAGTCACACTGAAGGAACAGTAATATAGTTCCAAGTCAGGTTGGTGTGTGGCCTGGAGGGGAACTTCCTGGTGGTGGTGTATCTGATGCCCTTCTGATGTCTTTCTAGCTGGTAAGGGGTTGTGAAAGGTACTGCTAAAGGCAGCTTGGTGAGTTTTGCTGCAGTGAATCTTATAGATGACACAGACAGATGCCACTGTACATTGGTGGGACGGGATTGAATGTCTGTGGATTGGGTGCCAATCAAGTGGGCTGTTTTGTTCTGGGTAATGTTGAGCTTCTTCAGTGTTGGTGAAGCTTTGTAGATATATAGAGGACAGGTAGTATTGAGGAAGCAGGCGGTCTGCAGAAGGACTTGGACAAGTTAGGAAAGTGGGCAAAAAATTGGCAGATGGAATACAATGTGAAAAAGTGTAAGATTATGCACTTTGGAAGAAAGAATGGATGCAGGCTATTTTCTAAATGGAAAAATGCTTAGGAAATCAGAGGCACGAAGGGACTTGGGAGTCCTTGTTCAAGATTATCTTAAGGTTAACATGCAAATTCAATCGGCAGTTAGGAAGGCAAATGCAATGTTAGCACTCATGTTGAGAGGGCTAGAATACAAGAGCACAGATATACTTCTGGGGCTGAGTAAAGCTCTGGTCAGACTTCATTTGGAGTATTATGAGTAGTTTTGGGTCCCGTATCTAAGGAAGGATGTGCTGGTCTTGGAAAGAGTACAGAGGAGGTTCACAAAAATGATCTCTGGAATGTAGAGCCTGTGATATGAGGAACAGCTGAGGACTCTGTGTCTGTACTCATTGGAGTTTAGAAGGATGAGGGGGGATCTTATTGAAACTTACAGGATACTGCGAGACCTGGATAGAATGGACGTGGAAAGAATGTTTCTATTAGTAGGAGAAGCTAGAACTGGAGGACACAGCCTCAGATTAAAGGGACAATTCTTTAAAATAGAGATGAGAAGGAAGTTCTTCAGCTAGAGAGTGGTAAACCTGTGGAGCTCTTTGCCACAGAAGGCTGTGGAGGCCGGGTCATTGAGTTTCTTTAAGACAGAAATAGATACGTTCTTGACTAATAAGGGGATGAAGGGTTATAGAGGAAAGGTAGGAGAATGGAGATGAGAAAAATATTAGCCATGATTGAATGGTGGAGCAGATTTGATGGGCCGAGTGACCTAAATCTACTCCTATGTGTTATGCAATCATCCAGACAAATGGGGAGTATTCCATCACACTTCTGACTTATGCCTTGAAGATTGAGGGGCGGGGGGGAGCAAGTTTTGGGGACTCAAGAAATGAATTACTTTCTGCAGAATTGCCAGACTTTGACCTGCTCTTGTAACCATGTTATATATACATGACTAGTCCAATTCAGTTGCTGGTCAATGTTAACCTGCACGATGTTAATAGTGATGTAAATCAGCAATAGTAATGCTATTGAGCATTACTAGTTGGATTTTGTCCTGTTGAGGTAATCATTGCTTGGCAGTTTGTATGGTGCAAATGTTAATTGACATGTATTAATCCAAGCCTGAATGTTGTCCAGATCTTGCTGCATATGGACACAGACTGCTTTAGTATCTGAGGAGTCACAAATGGTGCTGAATATTGTGCAATCATTGCTGATCACAATGGCCGGAATTTTCCAACTGTTAACATAGAACCACAGAACCATAGAAAATTACAGCTCAGAAACAGGCCTTTTGGCCTTTCTTGTCTGTGCTGAACCATTTTTTTGTCTCGTCCCACTGACCTGCGCTTGGACCATATCCCTCCATACCCTTCTCATCCATGAACCTGTCCAAGTTTCTCTTAAATGTTAAAAGTGACCTCGCATTTACTACTTTATCCAGCAGCTCATTCCACACTCCCACCACTCTGTGTGAAGAATTCCCCCCTAATATTCCCTTTAAATTTTCTCCTTTTACCCTTACCCTATGCCCTCTGTTTTTTTTCCTCTCCTAGCCTCAATGGAAAAAGACTACTTGCATACATTCTATCTATACCCATTAAAATCTTATACAACTCTATCAAATCTCCCCTCATTCGCTTCAGGGAATAAAGTCCTAACCTATTAAATCTATCTCTGTAACTCAGCTTCTCAAGTCCTGGAAACATTCTTGTGAACCTTCTCTGCACTCTTTCAACCACATTTACAACCTTCCTGAAACTAGGTGACCATAACTGTACACAATACTCTGAACTCAGCCTCACCAATGCCTTATACAACCTCAGCATAACGCTCCAACTTTTATACTCGGTGCTCTGATTTATAAAGGCCAATGAACCAAAAGCACTCTTTACGACCCTATCCACCTGTGACATCACTTTTAGAGAATTCTGTACTTGCATTTCCAGAACTGCACTCTTCAGAGTCTTACCATTTATCCTGTACGTTCTACTTTGGTTTGTCCTTCCAAAGTGCAATACCTCACACTTGTCAGCATTAAATACCATTTGCTATTTTTCAGCCCATTTTTCTAGTTGATCCAAATCTCTCTGCAAGCTTTGAAAACTTCCTCACTGTCCGCTACATCTCCAATCTTTGAATCGTCAGCGAATTTACTGATCCAATTTACCACATTATCATCCAGGTCATTGACATAGATGACAAACAACAATGGAGCCAACACCAATCCCTGTGGCACACCACTAGTTACAGGCCTCCACTCAGACAACATTGTGCAACCTTCACACCCCACTGCCATTGCCAACGAGAATGGAGAATTTGGTGCTCTACCAAATCTTTGTTCATTGTAGCAGGACAAGAGAATCCCATTCGCATGAATGGCTGGAGATCCCACCCATTATTTAACATTAGCTTGTCACAAAATAGGATGTCTAGAAAATGGTAGGTATAACTGTGACTGATTACGATTACAATGAGTGTAAAAATAAATCCATGAGTCATCTCATCAGTCTAGTTTTGATGTGATGTTGCTTTGAGGTTCTGTTCAATAAAGACTGAAGTTTTCTTCAATTGTAAAATCAATATTCCAGGAAATAATAGCTTGCCATAATTCAAATTTCCATCTCAAAGGCACCTGACAATGTTTCAATAAACTCAATCCATTCCTTCAGAACAAAATGTTTTGTTCTGACTCCTGGTAATTGTTATATGGAGTTATAATTAGAGACTTATCAGGTTGTACAACTAGAGCTGCTACTTGATGCATTGCAATCCTGGTGAGGATTGATATCCAGACATCTCTGTTCCTGAGCATTGGTAGAGATGGCCAGAGGCAAACTGCTACCTGTCCAGTAATCCGTTACCAGTGTTCACATGATTGCACATTTAATCTATACATTAAGTTGCCAGATCAAACATATAGTAACCTGGTGTGCAAAGATGGAGTGGCAGAGATCAAATAAAAATAAATTAAAATGGTACCTTGCTGTAATTCAAATTGCTTCTCCCTGGAGAAATGGGATACAGCTGCAGTGGGGCCACATGATTTTCCAATGCTCTAGTCTAGTGAGCAGCATATCTTATCCTCTATCTGTCTTAATATATTTGAAACTTTACAAATTCGAGGTGACTTATCACTGTGGGAGCTTTGTGCCTACTCTCAATGTTCCTTGACTTGATGGATGCCTACCCGATTATCAGAAAAGATGGAATAGAGGAAGAACTGATCCTGGAGTTTTGTTTTAATTCTTTCATAAGTGTTGCTGGCTGGGCCAGCATTTATTGTCTATCTCTAATTATCCTTGAGTTGAGTGGCTTGCATTTTGGAGGGCATTTTAACAGTCAACCACATTGCTGTGGATTTGGAATCACATGCAGGCCAGACTAAGTAAGGGCAGCAGATTTCCTTCCCTAAAAGAAGTTAGTGAACCAGATGGGTTTTTGTAACAATCAACAATACTCTCATGATCATCATTAGACTTTTAATTCCAGATTTCTTTTGTCAAATTCAAATTCCACCAACTGTTGTGATGGGATTCACACTCAGATACCCACAGCATAGCCTTGGGTTTCTGGATAATTAGTCCAGTGACAATATTCCTATGCCATTGCCTACCCCTGAAGTATACAACAGTGTTTTACAAGATTTACTATTAAACTAATTACAATTAAATGTATCTACATAATTAATTCTGTGAGCTGCCTTAAAGAATGGTCAACATTTTATCTATTTTCAGTATCCCTTTGCCCAACAGCGGATAAAGCCTTAAATCTGGATGGTCCCAATTATCAAATTAGATATTTTCTCCAATTGACATACTGGTAGTTAACCTTATATTATGATTTAATCCTAAATTACTCCGTCCAACATAATATTTTGTGTTTTAATTGTAATAATTCCATACATGCATTTCAAAAGAATGCTTTTATACTCAGGTAGCACATGGAAGGAACCATCGAGACATGAGTAATGCTTTTAATGATCTTTTAGCTGATAGCAAAGTAGGCTTATTTGGCTATATATGTGTTCACAAATTCTCCCAAAAAAATTCTCAGTGTGGAATTCATGTACAAACTGCATTAATTCGCACTGTTTTTTTCAATGGGAGTTCAGAAAATAATCTCCCACACCCTATGCACTGCAGAGGCCATCAGTGTGGATATCATTAAATTTCAGGAGTTGATTCCCACTGGAGAGGCTAGAAATCAGCACGATGAGCGGGCTACTGCACACGTGTCTATCTGTCAGTGCTGAGATCGGCACGTCGGCAATGGGCCTGTATTGATGGCCTCCCGCAACCCCCACAATGCTGGAGTTAGGTTGGTTGGCCATGCTAAACTGACCCTAATCTCAGGGGATTAGCAGGGTGAATATGCACTGTTGCGGGAGAAGGGGTCTGGGTGGAATTGTGGTCCATGCAGACTTGATGGGCCAAATGGTTTTCTTCTGCACAGTAGGGATTCTATAAAATTCCTGCTATGGCCTGATGACAAGCCCCCAGCCATTCCCCGGCCCAACTCTGACTCCAGCCCCAACTCCCACCAACCCCCCCCCACCCTCCTCCCAGTTTGCTGTGATGTCCAGCACCTCCCACTTTGATCCCCCCCCCCCCCCCCCCGACCCAGATAGTAAACTCCCTGCCACAGAGCCAACCCCACCCCATCAGGCTGACTGTCCCCTTGGCTTTTCCCCCTCTCCCAGCCCACCCCATCGCTGATTCCCCCACTGATGCCTAAGCAAAGTGGCAGCAGGAGGACTTCCCCCCCAATCCAATCCCACTGATCGGCCCTAGGCCTTGCCCCACATCATGTTCCCACATCCATAAACCCACCCCACATCATGCCTCACCCCTAAGCCCCATCCTCTTGACATTGCCTCATGCCCAGTGGGCAGTGCCAATGTGCCTCCTGGGATAGGCATCTTGCCCTTGGGTAATGCCATGAGCACAGACTGGCACTACCAGGATGACATCCCCTGCCTTTCAACCCTCTGGGGAATGGGCTTCAATTGCTCTCCCTTCAGTTCCAGCGGGATTGGCTTTCCCAAAAGTGGGAGCTATAGTAATCTCCGCTGGAGTGAAATGGCAGGGTGGGAGATGCTAGTGGTTCCAGAGACCTAAGTCCCAGACCCACTAATCAAATACAAATTATACTAAAATGACCACGTAAATGGATTTAGCACCTCACTGCAAATTTCTCAAGCGGAGGAGATTCAAATAGAATTTTAGAATTTTTATAGAATTTTATAGAATCCCTGCAGTGAAGAAGGAGGCCATTTGGCTCATCAAGTCTGCACCGACCACAATTCCACCCAGGCCCTACTCCTGCAACTCCACACATTCATCCTGCCATAAGGGTCAATTTAGCGTGGCCAACCAATCTAACACACACATTTTTGGTCTGTGGGTGGAAACAGGTGCACCTGGAGGAAACCCACGCAGACATGGGGAGAATGTGCAAACTCCGCACAGACAGCGATCTGAAGTCGGAATTGAAACCAGGTCCCTGGTGCTCTGGGGCAGCAGTGCTAAGCACAATGCCACCTCTTGTAAACCCCATGAAGTGGCTGACACGAGAAGCTCCGAGCCCACTGCGCTGATTTTTTAGTGCAAGAGGATGGGAGAATCACAGCCACTGTTTCCACATGGCAGAGATTAACATAGATCATCACTAGCTGATTAAGATCTATTTAACTGAGGTTCACACTTCTAAATGTTCCATAAATTATGATTTATTGGGAATCTAAATAGATATTGCAAACAAAACTCTTTTTATCCAAATGACCTGCCTCATAGCTGCTACCCATCCATGAAACATAACTGTGCACAAATGTGTTTAAAATCTCCAGTCACAATGAAGTGCTCATTAATTGATTTCACTGCTATGAAATAAAATTTTCTAACCATACAGTGAATAAATCCAATAGACTACATTAGAAACAAGCTCAACAATACAAATAAATCAAAGTACAGCGCAGAGTATATCAAAAATGAACAAAAATGATTGGAAATAAATAAAGCTAATGGGGTATAAAGGCCACATCAGAGCCCAGGAAAATAGTCACTCATTTTCCCAGCAGTTCCAAGTCAAGAGATGAGATGTAATTTTTTAAAAAATATTTGTATACATGGGTGTTGCTGGCTGGCCAGCATTTATTACGCATCCCTAGTTACCCTTGAGGAGGTGATAGTGAGGTGCCTACTTGAAATATTGCAGTCCTCTCACTAATGGCATTGATTCGCAATGCTGTAAGGGAAGGAATTCTAGGATTTTGACCAGCGACTATGAAGGAACAGTGATAAATTTCCAAGTCAGGACAGTGAGTGGCTTCGAGGGGAATTTGTAGATGGTGGTGTTCCCATATCTCTGTTGCCCATGTGCTTCTAGATGGAAGGGGTCATGGGTTTGGAAGATGCTGTCTAAGAAATTGCAAGCCACCAAGAAATGGAGTAGTACAAATCAGTGATAAGAAGGAAGAGTCTTTTCATTTACTCGTCCCAATTTTAACATATCCTAGGATGGAAATAATATTAGTCATTTGAATCCTGAAACATGCAAAAAATTTCAGAAATCCTGAGATAACACTGATCTTGAACCTAATTCCCATAAAACTCATCAGAATCCAGCTTAAAAACCATATGGGTTTACTAACTGGCCAGCGAACAAGAGCAGAGGATCACAGTCAAGAATGGTAGAAAACACTGAAAGAGCAAGATCAAATTAGAACTGATTATTTCTCACAGTGTTCACTGGCAAAATCAAGCTGAAGCCTGGATTCTATTGAGATGCTTATAGGGGAAAAGCAGAAAACTCAAAGCAGAAAATCTGTCTAAAACACTACTTGTCATAATAGTTCACTGATCTTAAAGGTTTAGTAAAGGTGCCCTACCAGGTGAAACCTGCATGTGGAACCTTTTAGTATTAAAATAGGTTAGATATTTAATTGTTGCATATAATGCCAAACATTAACATCTCCCATGCTTACAAGAGCTGGCAAAGCATAGCGGGTTGTAAAACTATTCATATGGTGACAGAGATGACATGCAAGAAGTATTGCTCTTACAGAAGACAGCTAATGGAATTGAGAACAAGAATTCACAGTGTATGCTCTGAGTTAATTAATTGCTAAAAGTGCTTTTCTCTTGAATGTAACAATTAATATTGTTTAATAAAGAAATGAAAACTTAGGTAATAGCCAACCTCGTGCAAATTTGTCTGATCTGTTCTGGGGAAATCATGGAGAGTGACGGTTGGGAAAGTTGCTGAGGGCCCTCATCAACCTCATCAGCCCTGGGTAGGCTTTCAGGCAGCCTCGGGAAAGTCTGCTGTTAGGGCATAGCTGGCAACCCAACTAGCTACTGTTGCTCCTGTTGTGATTATCAGCTCCTCATGTACTTTAAGGATGTGGTTGCACTAGAAAGGGGGTAGAGGAGATTTCCCCAGCATGTTGCCCAGGCTGGAGCATTTCAGCTATGAAGAGGGGCTTAGTTAGGCTGGGGTTGTTCTCCTCAGAGCTGAGAAGACTGAAGTTTGGTGGGGTGGGGGGAGGAGAAGGGACGATTGACTTGTACAAAATTATGAAGGACGTGGATAGGAAGAAATGTTTCCTCTTAGTAGAGAGGCCAATAATCAGGGGACATAAATTTAAAGTCAGGGCAGGAGATACAGAGGGGATTTGAGGAAAAACCTTTTCACCCAGAGAATGGTGGGAATCTGCAACTCATTGCCTGAAAAGGTGGTAGAGGTAGGAACGCTCACAACATTTAAGGAGCTTTTAGATGAGCAGTAAAAACAGCATAGTATACAAGGCTATGGATCGAGTGCTGGAAAATGCAATTAGAATAAATAGGTGCTTGATAGGCGTCACGGAGACGGTGGGCTGAAGGGCTTCTTTCTATAGTGTTTGATTCTATGAAATCAATGCACATGTTATGAATGTGTTGGTTCGGGCTATTGAGTGCACCTTGTACAGAATCTTATGCTGCTCATGCATGGACTCAAATTGACAGAATCCCCATGAGTTTGGTCATTCCCTCCTGAAAAGGATTCATACATTCAAGCCCCTGGCCGATCTGATGGTAGTGGATTATTGTTGATACTTGCTTGCAAAGTCAAGCCCCTGAGACATGAATGAGCTCACTCCTGCATTCTTCCATGATCTCTGCCAGATGTCCACCCATCTGCAGTACTGTTCCAAAAGCTGAGCCCCAAACATTGATTCCTTGGGCAACTGGAGCATCAATGTGACTTCTCTCCATCCCCCAAGGGGAGCTGTCCATGAATACCTCTCACGTTGACACCTCCTCTTCCACTCAAGTGTTGTGTGTCTCACCCAGTGACCCCGACTCTAATAGTACACGAGAACCCACCGATAGGTAAATATCTGTGTTGAGGGATGGAGCATTCGTTGGATGTGATGCTGCACTCTCAGACATCTCTTGTGCCTCCTTATGCCTGAGGAAGGACCCGGCTCATGGAGGTAGTCACAGGCCTCTGATACCTGTGTGAGACACAAGAGATGGTAAAGAGATTTAAGCTTTGTCATCTGAATGGCTATCACCATCCACCATCACCAACATATCACCATCCACACTGGTGCTCAGCATTTAACGATGTGATGCTCGCCGCAAGGCCATTCCCTGCTGTCGTACTTGCATACACTTCCCATTGGCCCCCAATCCACATCATCCCCTTGTCACCTTCAGTAGATTCTCCTCCATTCCCCCACCCCAGCATTTAACACCATTATCCTCATGAATGAAAACATATTGTTGTACGACTTGTCCACAGCTAATTGCACCTGGAATCAGAGATTCTCTGTCTCTAAAGTGCAAGTGCCCTGTTACTCCTTAATGACCAGGAGGAGAAAGACTGCTTTCCCAGATCCCTCATGGTCAATTTGGCTGCCTCCAGCCCTTAAAACCATAGGCCCTTCCCCAACGTTTACTGAGTTTGAAGAGACCCATGATCTCCAGAGTTTGGGCTTCAGGCCTCATTAAAACTGAGGTGGCCTGGTGACTTCAGCTGTTAAATTTACCAGCTTTTGGAGTGTGTAGAGGACCTTAATTGGCCTCCTGCCTGATTGGGGTTCATAATATATTTAAAGAATAATTATTAGTTTAGTGAATAGGTTTCAATTTATAGGGAACTAGATCTAATAGACGCTTAGGACTAAAAATTTATAAGATCGCAGTATGCTGGATGGGTTGCCTTCCCTCAGGGATTGTGGAGAGCCTTATGAGATATAAAACGTCTAGCTATTCAATAAGATGCAGTGACAGAGAAGATGGTGGGGTGCAAATTTCTAGGACCAAGGTTTGCTGGGTGCAAATTAAACGGTCAGTATACAGGGTCAAATCAGGCCTGCAGCTATCCAACTGGTGACGTGGCTTGGATTGCGAAAAGTCTTTTCAGAAAGTAATGATTCTTTTAGCCTCTTTATAAAGAAGACTGATGGGCAGGTAGAAGTATTCTTCATGGAAACACAACATTTTCTGACCCCATAATCCAAAAACAGACAGATACCTAACAGGATTCTCAGCCTGCTAGACAAGCACAAGACGCTCCCCTGGAGATGTAAGGACATGCCATTGTCATGTAAATGCAAGGATTATCCTCTGATTTGAGGAATAACAAGGTCAGAAATACAGGTTCTGGATGGGCATGCTCCAATGCATACGATACAAACAATATAGATGTTTGCCCCCCCCCCCCCCCCACCCCCACCCCCCTAACCATCTTTTTCTTCACTGCACAAATTAAAAAGGTTGGTTGAAAACCTGAACTGTAATACCCCATACCATCCAAAAAATGGAAATTGACCACCTATTCCTAGTTACATATGGAGGAGGAGGGGATGGTTATACAGAAGTGCTGAGATCAGAGGCCATGTTACAGTAGACAATAACTGTAATACATCAATGTTGTCATGCCTCAGTATTAGGAGTCTTTTGTTTTCCCTCAGGAAATCAGCTGATCAAAAACAACAACCATCATGCAACTGTAACAAAGATTCTCAAACAATTTCCAAACCTCATTTATTGCTTTGCTGTGAAGGACACAGTTTTGCATATTTAATTCAACGGGGAATCCACCACAGAAAGATTTGAGAGGCTTAATTGATCTGTAAATTCATGAGACTTACAACTAACATTATGCTATTCAAAAATTAATCAAATCTAAAGGCTGTAATTCAAATCAGCCCTGACAGAAACATTGCTAGGCAAGGAAGTATTCACTGATGCTTTGTTTTGTCTGTATTTCTGCAATCTCTAAGACACTGGAGTATACAACAAAAGCCTTCTCATTATTCACAAAGTTCATTAAACTGTGACAAAGAAGAAGGTTACACTGATTAGATATTTGAAACGTATTACTTTATTCTTTTCAATGTAATCAATTTAATTCATCTCCCAAGAGTGTAATTTTTTTTTGCAAACGCAATTATATTTAACAGTTAGCCTGCTGATTAGGCAAAAACAGAAATAATTAATCAGAAAATTACAAAAAAGAATTAACCACCACCATACATAGTGAAAATTTATCGTCGTCTGTTATACAATAATGAAAATACTACTAACAAATATATTAGCCAATTGTGCAAAAGAAGTACACAAACTGCTTGATTTTTTAAAAAATATTAATATATTTAAAATAATCATATTGATCAGCATCTGAAAGCTGCAACTTCATCTAAATGCACATCGATGGCTTTACAGGATGATTGCCCACCAATGCTGAAAATGTCTCTTCAAGATGTTACTTTGCTTTTCATTCATAGACTTCCTTATAGAATGTTTAATCCTACAAATAAACAAAGCAAGAACTATTATGGGAATATAGTTCTCTATCATTAGAACCATGATTGTGCCTACACACAGGGCAAGAAAGAGAAATCATGGGCTCTAGCGCTTCTCCTGTTTTCAGCCTCTTTCCCCTTGTGGAATATTATTAATTTGACAGGAAACTATCCTATTGACTAATTATAATGTTGTGCAGATGATTACACCGTCTCATTAATATGTTCTATACATTGCAATATACGTAAAACAATACAGCATGGAGACAGGCCCAATCGGTCCATAGTGTCCTCCCAGATAGTCCCAATTGCCCGCCTTTGGTCCATATCGCTCCAATTCTTTCCCATCCAAGTGCTTATCCAAACGCTGCCATTGTTTAGTGACAGGAGATTCACAAAATATTGAGAAATCTGAAATAAAAACAAAAGTTGCTGGAAATACTCAGCATATCAGGCAACATCTTTGATGAGGAATGGAGTTAACATTTCTTGTTGATGACCTTCATCAGAACAGTAAAATGTATACTTTGAAGTAAGATTCAATACTTGCAACTCAGATTAACGAAAGCCATCAGATTTTATTTATCTGTGTTGTATCGGAACAAAGAATCATCTCCATGCTGCAGCTCACAGTGTTTCGTTGGAGACTTGTAGAAGGAAAATAGAGAAGTGCAGGGGAGGAGGGAAGGAGAGGGGATGGTCCCATTCATTTGTTTCTGCCTGTGTTCCCCCTTCCCTCCAATGAAGCAACTCACTCTCCTTACTAGACCTGTCATATGGCTGATGGCATAAGACTGCATTAGAGAGAATTTGCCCCTCACAGCTCCCCATCTCACTGGGACCAGGAACAGTAAGAAGTCTCACAACACCAGGTTAAAGTCCAACAGATTTAATTGGTAGCATAAGCTTTCGGAGTGCTGCCCCTTCGTTAGGTGAGTGGAGAGTTGGGTTCATGAACAAGGTATACATATAGGGGGCAGAATTTTACTGACACATCTGCCCAAGTTTTGTACGATCCTGCCCGAGACCAACAGAGAATGCCATTCTGCGAGCTGAACCCACCTCCAGTCTTGAGACTGGCAGGCTGGTAAAGTTCCACCCACAGACTCAATTACAAGATAATGGTTGGAATGTGAGTCTTAATAGGTAATCATCTTTGTAGAAGCTTGATGTCTGTGTTGATACGCGCGATCTTTTTGGAGATTCTCACCACTTTGAGCCAGCAGTTTGCTGTGTCAGTGAAGCCATGATGTGGAGATGCTGCATTAAAATGGGGTAAGCACAACATCAGGTTAAAGTCCAACAGGTTTATTTGTTGGCATGAGCTTTTGGAGCGTTGCTCCTTCATCAGGTAAGTGGAGAGTTGGGGACCTCATGCTACCAAATAAATCTGTTGGACTTTAATCTTGAGGCTTCTTACTGTGCCTATCCCAGCCCAAAGCCAGCATCTCCACATCATGGCTACCACCAACACGCAAACTGCTGGCTCAAAGTGGAAAGGATCTCCAAGAAGATCACGCATATTGACACAGACATCAAGTTTTTACAAAGATGATTACCTATTAAGACTTACATTCCAACCATTACCTTATAGTTGAGCTTGTGTCTCTATATGCCCTGTATGTGAACCCAACGCTCCACTCACCTGACAAAGGGACAGTTCTCTGAAAGCTTATGCTACCAATTAAATCTGTTGGACTTTAACCTGTTGTTGTGAGACTTCTTACTGTTCCTGGTCCCAGTGAGATAGAGAGCTGTGAGAGGGAAGCTCTCTCTAATGCAGTCCTATGCCATCAGTCCATAAGTTGGACTTTAACCTGGTGTTGAGAGACTTTTTACTGTGCCCATCCCAGTCCAATGTTGGCATCTCCACACCATGGGACCAGAAAGTTAGTGGACTGGCTCCCAGCAGCAGAGTGCCAGGCGGTGACCATTTCTAATAAGAGAGAATCTAACCATCTCTCCTTGACACTCAATGGCATTAACGTTGCTGACTCTCCCACTAGCAACATCCTGGAGATTATCATTTCCAAAAGCTGAACTAGACTAGCCACAAATACTGTGGTGACAAGAACAGGTCAAAGACCAGGAATTCTGCAGTGAGTACCTTATCTCCTGAATTCCCAAAGCCTCTTCACCATCTATAAGGCATTAGTCAGGAGTGTAATGGAATACCCTTCATTTATCTGAAGTTCCAATAACACTCAAGAGGCTCGACAACATTCAGGACAAAGCAGCCCACTTGATTGGTATCCCATCTATCACCTTACATATTCACTCCCTCCACCAGTGACGCACAGTGGTATCAGTGTGTACCATCTACAGGATGCACGGCAACAACCAAAACTGTGATTTTTAACACCTGTAAGGACAAGGATAGCAGACCATGGGAACCCCAGCAAGTCATCTCCAAGCTACACAGCATCCTATCTTGGAACTATCTTGCCATTCCTTCACTGTCATTGGGTCAAAGTCCTGAGACTCCCTGCCTAACAACACTGTGGGTGTACTTTCATGATGTAGAGATGCCGGTGTTGAACTGGGTAAACACAGTAAGAAGTCTCACAACACCAGGTTAAAAGTCCAACCAGTTTCTTTGATACTAATCCCACAAGCTTTTGGAAATGCTGTTCCTTCGTCAGATGTGTGGAAGGTGTGGAACCTTCCACACACTTACCTTGGTGTGAAGTGCGCTAAGAATCAGTATAGTCACACAATAACTGCCCCATCAAAAGCCATTAAAAAAAACCAGAAGTCTATAGACAGACCAGCATTGGAAGTTGTGGAGAAAGCAGAAGAACCCTCTGGAATTAAGGGGAGTGGTGGGGGTGGGGGCAATCAGGGATTCCAAGATGGTGGGACGGCGGAGGGGACTGGTGCCCCCGGGCATGGGCACCCTGGCAGTGTCAGCTTGTACCCCCAGCACTGCCCAAGAGGCAATGTGCCCATGCCCAGGGGCATCTTGGCACTGCCCACTGGGCATTGGGCAGTGCCAAGGGGTGGGCCATATTGTGGACAGAGCCTAGGGACAATCAGTGGGGGGTGGTGGATCCCACTGCTACTCTACATTGGGATTGGTCTGTGCTGGAGGGAGGCTAACGATTTTGGGGGGGGTGGAAGTGCTGGGGAGTTTGCATATTAGGGTGCTGCGGGACAGTGGAAGGTTGTCAGGGCTGGCCCAGGAATTGTTATGAGGGCTGCATTTGGCCATGGTGTGTGTGTGTGTGTGTGTGTGTGTGTGTGTTGTGTGTGTGTGTGTGTGTGTGTGTGTGTGTGTGTGTGTGTGTGTGGTGGGGGGGGGTGTGTGCAGTGCTGGAGGTGCAGCACTGCAGGGGTCCCGGGTTGACCAGCAATTGAGCTGGCCAGCAAATGGGGACACTGCCAGATTGGGACAACTGCACACATGCAGAATTCTGGAACTATCAGACTCTACTGCAAATAGAGCTCCCCGGGGATTTTAATGAGATTCCAGATTGTGACCTCTGTATTGTACAAAGTGGGGAGATTCGAGTCCGAGATTGCACCGAGAAAACAGTCATGATCTAGAACAGTTTTCCCATCAATCCTGCACTTTTGGGAGAATCGCCCCAAGTCTTTCAATGAAAAAGTTTCGTGAGACTAGTTTGTTGTCATGGAGATCACAATCCAGTTACCAGCAGTCATAGAAAGCTACTTTCACACTCTGCAAATGTGTTTGCCTTCCATGGAAAGGGCGAGCAACCACATATGTCCACAATGTTCTCCCAGAATACAGAGAACACTGTGGGATATTAACACCTTTATGAGATTGACTTGGAAGGGAGTAAAGGAAAGAATTGGATAGAACCTCTAACACTACAGGAGGTTTATTGAAAGTGTAACATAAATGTTAATTCCAATAATTGTATGTTGAGGAAAAATAAATCTGAAGTTATTCTGTACTTTAAAAGAAGTTTATTCCTAAAACAACACAAAGACATCACAGACTCTCCCAGTTCCCTACACCTCAGTGTTTCACCTATCATTACTTATGATCTTTTCAGCTTGTTTTTTCATCTTTTATAGGGAAAAGAGATTTTTTTTATCATTAGATCAATACCCACCATCTTTTTAACAAAACAATTATCTTAACAATGTAATTACTATCAAACTTCTACAATGTAATTGCCATTTCACAAAATGATTACTATTGATCTTAATAATGTAATTAATAAGACAATAGCAGTAAATAGTTTAAGATTGTTCTTTTAAAAAGTTGAGATTATACGGGGGGATGGTGGGGGAGAGTGTAGGATAATGGGTTAATAGTTATAGTAATGAGATAGTAACGTGTATCATGGTGAAATAGTGACATCAACAGTGATGTGCAAGAGATTGAGAAAAAAAGAACGATAATATAGTTTATGCAAAGGGGAGCTTCTTTCTCACTGCCTTCAGGCTTTTAATGGACCTACTTCATGTTAAATTCACCGTTCTCTACACCCCAGCTATGACTGAAACACTATGTTCTGCATCCTCTCCTTTCCTTCTCTACGTATGGTATGTTTTGTCTGTATAGCACACAAGAAATAATTCTTTTCACTATATACTAATACATGTGGCAATAATAAATCAGGTTACAGTTGTCATTGGATGTTAGCATGTAGATGAGAAAAAAGCACATTCAGGCACAGTTCAGTGGGTTAATTCAGGAATAACAGCTGGAGTAGGTGAAAACACTAGGCATTCCCGAAAATTAGCTATCTAGAATTAAATCGGGATGGGTGAAATTAAGGAATATCAATCTCATTGTGTTAGTCATTGACATTGATTACTTTGTTGACTATGTTGAAAAATGCAAATTGGTCACAGGATGAGGAATGATTACTCCCCAGGACCAGTCAAAAATAGCATGCTCTTGTTTTTCAAATTCCCATATGGGATGTGAACGATACCAGCTAGGCCAGCGTTTATTGATCATCGCTACTTGCCCTTGAGAAGAAGATGCTGATCTGTATTCTAGATACACTTACCTAGAAGTCTGTAGTAAATAAAGGAGACCTAAGTCATTCATAAGTAGCAGGAAACTTTTTCAATCTGGAATAGGCCACAAGTTACCCAAGAAGAGATCCAAATCGTATTTAAATTGGGAACCAAACCACCAACCACTATTCACAATAAATTTCATCAGGATGAAATGAATCATTTCAAATTTTGTGATTAAAGGCATGCAAAAAATTGAGCTTTCCTTAATATTTCATAGAGAGTATAGATCGAAAGGATCAATGAAGGTTATATCATCACCCAGAGGGAAACAGGAGAATTTTATTTGTTTCTCTACATGTCTACTAAAGGCACTGTGTGTATCAAAGGCTTGTTCAAGAACATCGAATGCAATACACTGCTGTTAAACTCCAGCAGTAACACTTGAGCATTCTTAAGCCTGAGCTTTGCCAACCTGCATCTGTGTGTTCTGGGATTTTGAAGAATTGGTGTTGCCCCATTAACTATGATGATATTTACAAACAGCACAATGAATTTTGTGTGTGCATTATCCAATTATATTTGTTCATGACACTATCGATCCTCATTCAATATTTCAGAAGAATCATACTTAATCTGGATAACTTAGCTTTGTGAACATTGCTTATTTATCTGCCTGTGAATATATAGGTTGTTAAGCCAATTCTATTTGTCATGTACAAAATTATCCACGCCCTGAAAGCAGCAATCTATTTCCTCATTCTCTACATAATGCTGGCTTAATTCCTGTCAGTAGTTACTGCCTCTATGTCAAACATGGAGAGCTGAATGTTATTTAAGTTTATTATTATTGTTACAGGTAGGCTTACATTAACAGTGCAGTAAACCCATATTACTTCCAATTTTTAATTTTAAGTAATGAAAGATCATCCCGAAACCATGTACACTTACCACATCCTTCATCTAGGGGATGCTCTTTTCATTTGTTATCTTTATAACCATCTAAAAAAGATATAAGAGCATAAAGTCATTTCAATAAACATGCACGAAGAAGCATGACACAAATTAATACATGAGCTTTACAATTAATGAATTCATCTCTTTTCAGTGAGTGCCCAATCCACTCAAATTCTGCTAAAAAAAAATCACTAATACTACTGTCCACTAATTCTATGTAACTTATGATGACCAAAATCTGGTGGTGTTATTGAAGAAGCTGCGGTGGCCAGATGTTTTCAGAAGAATCGTATTCAATCTGGGTAACTTTGATAACATTGCATGAGTTGCTCATTTATAGTTGTGTAAAAGCTCAGAAAGAATAGAACACAGCAGAAGCACAGTAAATAGCTGACACACTTATGAATCATCACGTTTAATTTCAAGCTTCTCGATCCGATCCATGCGCTGAATCAGCCTTTGCAAGCGAATACTCAAATACAACATTTTCATTTATAACTAATTTCATGGGAAATTGAGAACGCGTTTTAAACTGATGAATGTGTATCATTGAGGTCAATAAACTGATGCAAATTAATGGCAGGTTTTTACAGAATAAGGAGTTCATGTTACATGTCTGCATTTTATCTGCTGAATCTCCAATGAAGCCTGAATAAACTGCCATCTTGTTTTTATTCTTATAAATTACTAAATCTTACCAGGTCTGTGCACCTGAAAGACCTACCCTCGGCCTTTGCTGACCTCCTGAAATGAAATCCAAACAGTTTTCTGAATTTCTCTTGTCCCCTTGGTGCCTGGAATGTAAACCATGGTCTTTCAGCCAGTTCATCTCATTTGCTTAATGTATAGCACAACTAGAGCAACTGCGAACTTGTCCAGCCACTGAATGGGAATGCTGTGACAACTAAACTACGCGGAGGTGTTTTGCCTCATCTGAGTGATCTCTAGAACATTCTGAACCAGTCTATCAACAGCCAGCTCCAGCAATAGAGTTTTTCACTAAGAGACGTCATTTTCACTTACGTTGAGCATTTTTCACACTGTTCCTATTTAGAAAGCAAGTCTGGGGAGAAGAGAAACGGCCTGAAGATTTTTACATTTAGTAAATTGTACCTTAGGGCTAGGGACAGCTATAAGAAACATGGCTTCAAACGAAAGTGGGAATGAGCTGCAGGGCTCATTGGCGTGGAACTCAGGATGACAGCAAGGTTTAGCTGTTGTGCCCCAATTCTCATGGTAAGGAATCACACGTAAATTGGCCACTTCGATGAGGTACTGGTTAATGGTATTGGATTCATAGCCCAACATAAATCACGTCTTGCAGAAGAGCGATGAGTAAATTGAGTAAAAAGCCATTTCTAAGTAACAAAAAGTGTTATATGGTCACATATAGCAATAAATAATTTACATGCATAGTACTTAGGATATAGGATTACTTAGCCTTAAGAATATAATGTGGCTGTTTAATAGAATGCATTGAAAAAAAGGAGAGTATTCAAAAATTACATTAACATTCGTAATGACAATTAACTGAAAATTATGTCCATTCTTTCTTTTTATATCCTAACTATATGTGGATTCTTCACATTCTCCCTTTGATGTGAAGGTCAGGTCTACTTTTCAGTTCAGGTGAGATAGGTAAAACTAATTTTAATAGTATAGGATTGGACCATTGACAATTTCTTTTGCATTGCCCCTACCCTAAGTACTCTGTCTTTACCAATGTCTCTATCTTGAACTGCAAATAAATATTACACATGCAGACCTGATAGCTTAAGGTTTTAAATATTATCTGGTCACTAGACCTGACTTTATGATGGGAATTTGCTGTAGAAAATCACTGGGAATATTTTGTGGTTTTCTTACATACAGCCCTTTTTGAAAGTTATTCTTATACAAATAACATTAACTTTCCAAAGGATTAATCTCACCTATTTAGAAATGCTTGGAGTTAGAGAAATTCACATGTGCTTTGCCTCACAATAAAATTCTGCAATTAATTTTGGGGAACATGTACATGTTTGAACAGCTGAAGACAACAATGAACAAAAGTTGGCTCAGAATCAAATTGCACCAATTGTGTCAGTCATAAAATCACCAAAACGTAATTGTTTTTGAGAATTTTGTACAATTAAACACAATAAGTATGAAAAATTACTTCCTTCAACCTCCTATCCGTGCAAATTCCATCTCTACCTTTGTTGCAAAGACTTCATGGATTTCCTTATTTCCCAAAATTAAGATTATTGCTCTGCTGTCCCACTTGCTTGCCAGCTTCTTCTTAACTGCACTCTGCAATTTCCTTCATCACCCCTCCCACAGCTGAATATATCATCAAACAGCATAAAGCCCCCTATTTAAAGAGCTCATCTACTATTGACAAGTTAGTTGCTGGATTATTTGTCCTGGCTGTTTTATATAGTTGGTTAAAGTTTCAGAATGTACAGTAAGTGGGCCAGCTGGTTCTAAACAACTTGGTTATTTAAAAACCAATAACTCTCGGGCGTGGGTATTGAGTTTTCTCTTGGTATTGAGCATGACTGGAAGAATGAGCAAGAACCATGTAGCACAGATCAAACTGACTGAAGAGGAAAAGGGAGAGAAGAACTGTCAGTGGGAGGCAATATCCGCAAGAGACTGTTTAGGGAGTGAATCTGTTGGAGAATGATTTGTTGGAGTGCTATCATGGAAAGCCCTTTACACACTTCTATCCAGAGCCATGATGGCAGCAGCCTGAGCTTTCATGACCATAATATGAGGTTGCCTGGCACCAGTCTGAGGTTCAACTCCAGCGCTCCAGCATTGACTGGATGTTCCTCCTGCTGCAATGGAGGAACTCCTCCATCAGATAGTATAGCACAGCTGTTTCCACAAACGTGCTGCTGGAGGTGACCATCCTTCAATACTGGAAAGGGATGAGCTTCAAACTCTGGAAAAGAAAAAGTATGGCAAATTGGTGCTAGACATCTCTGTGCTCTTTGACACCAAGGGCAGGCTTCCCTTCAGGTTTCCCAGTGCAGCAAGTATTTGGATATGTGCATCCATAGGATTTCTCAGTAACTAAGACAATGAGAGCACTCATTGGAGGTCTCTGAAGCAAAACTTCACCCTCAAGAAAGCTGACTCATCTCCCTGCCTCTCTGGTTCCTGCATACTTGTGTCTGGTTTCTCACCTTTTGGAAATATCCCTTTAGCCTCTCTTCTAAATTATTCTCAATATCTGCTTCTGAGCTTGAGGCTGTAACTGTGAAATCAAGAGGTTTGGCTCTTCATCTTCCACTGTTTTCTTGTTCTTCGTCCATTGTCTGGTGAGGTTGTAATTCTTGAGTTGTTGTTGTTCATCCATTGTCATCAATGAGGATCCCTTGACACGATTAGTCATTTTGAGGCTGGTTGTAGTGTATCCGAAGATGACTGACCAGGCCAATTTGGGCATGGAATGTCCTGGTACATATTGGACAGACTTGTGTAGACACTATAGCTGTTGCGCTGGTGACTCTGGACTTGCGCAGCTCACGCTTAAACTGTGCTTCAGCAATACACCTTGCTTCGTGAGTTTGACAGCCTTTGTGGATGAGGCAGCGCCAGATGGGGCGGTTTTGTGCCAGTGTTTCCCAGGTAGTCGTGTCTACGTCAAGCAACTTCAGGGAGGCCTTGAGTATGTCTTTGAAATGTTTTTTCTGCCCTCCGTGTGAGCATCTTCCAACAGAGTTCCCCAAAAAGGAGATGTTTAGGTATGCGCTCATCTGACATGACCTGCCCAGCGGGTTTGCACTCTCATCAGCAGTGTGTGGACTGATGGTAGACTTGCTCGAGAGAGAACTTCAGTGTCTGGTACTTTGTCTTGCCATCTGATGAATAATATTCTGTGAAGATAAGCCATGTGGAAATGATTAAGCTGTCTTGCAGGCCTTCGATATACAGTCCATGTTTCACAGGCATATAGGAAGGTAGTGAGTACCGCGGCACTGTAGACCTTCAGTTTTGTTGCTGGGCTGATTCCTTGACATTCCCATACAGTGGAGTGCAGTCTACTGAAAGCAGAACTTGCCTTTGCTCACTACATACCTCCCAATGACTGCCTGCCAGATTGCAGGGTCACATTGCATTGAAATCGCTAAACGAGATCAGTTTGTCGGTACTGCTTGCTGCTAATAGTAGGGCGTCTAGTTCTTTGTAGAACTTGTTTATCATCTCGCCCGTGTTGTTCATTGTGGAGGCATAAGCACTGGTCAGGGTGGCTTGACTTTTGTTCTGTAACAGAAGCTGTAATGTCATAAGCCAGTCGTTCATACCTTTGGATAGACTATCAAATTTCTGAATAAGGTGACTTCTGATGATGAATCTAACTCCAGCATTACAACACTCATCGCTGCCAGAAAAAAGTGTATCTACCTTCAGTTTCAGTCAACTGACCTACATTGGCAAGATGAGTTTCACTCAGGGCTGCAATATCAATGTTGTATCTTGCAAGCTCTCTGCCAACTAAGGCTGTTCTTCTCCTTGGTCGGTCTGCTGTAGGGTTGTCCAAAAGCGTGCACACGTTTGGTGGTGAGTGCTGTCACCTTGTGTTTTATTTGTTTGTTCAACCACAAGGTGGGATTGCTGTGGTAAACTGGCCAGGGTGTATGAAGCAGGCAAGGTTTAGGGCACCTTTTCTAACCCTTCCTCATTCTACGAAGGTGAGCAGTGCGTTCCTGAAGAGGATTGCTCAGTCACCCAGATAGACGCCGAGTTCCACTGCTGCTTCAGTCAGCGGAAAATGACCATTAAGCCTGAGCTGCCCGTGTGCAGATCTGTGACTACAGCTCCCAGCGTATCCACACCTGCTGCTTCGCCGCTTGCCCATCACCACAGGACTTCAAGGGTTGAACAGGACACTGATGATGATGATGTCAAAACTAGTACGTGATCTGGATTAAAGTGAGGGAGAGTTGCGCAGCATCAGCCTCGCTCTCTTTTCCCAATTCCCATCTAGATCCAGTGGCAAGACAAGAGTCAATACAGGTGGAGGTGGAACTAGGTGCAGTGGATGACCAGGACGTCTTCTGTGTCTTGTCCTCCATGACACTTGTAGAGACCGCCTTCTTAACCGCTGAACTCTCCATTGGTCTTGTCCACTCAATCCACGGGACTCTTTCTATACATGCTGGGATAGACATCTCCCTATCTCACCGAAGGTTGAAACCCGTTGGCTACCCTCACCTGGTTTAGCCAGCTTGTCGAGGCCATTGCCTGGGGTGTGGCCGTTGTTGCATGCAAAAAGCTACGGGGAGCCACAGGTGAGAGCTGAATGCCAGGTGGGGACGAAAGATGGACAAACTGCCCTGAAAGGATGCGACATGTTTCCCCACCAAAGGTACTACCCCTCACTGACACCCCATACACGCCCAATTCTTGAGTATTGAATTGATAAACAGACTCATGGAGAGTTGAAGTAAAGGTCAGGAAAAGTAAGTAGCAGTAACGTTTCATTACCCTCGGCATCACTCTCGGCAACCTTTCAGTCAGGAGAGACTGTGGGATGAGGAGAGTGAGGGAAAGGTTAGGTATGAGGATGCCCTCGTCTCAAATAGCTTCATTTTCACCAGTGGCCACTTCAGTAATAAGCCTATCCATAATAACCAGCAGCATATCTTCCATAGGATCAGAACGTGTAGGTTCCTCTGTGGTTCATTCCTGCTGGCACCAGTTATGTGTCAATTTCTCCTGCATGAAAGAGGAAGTGTCAACAAGTGTTGTGTAATCTGTTTGGGTCATATGCCACTATGGTTGAAACTTCCGACTGCATTGCATCTATAACCCTGGAGCTATGCTCGTAACATTGACATCCTTCACAATTTGTCTGGAAGGCCTCCATAAAGGCACGAGACATCTCTCCTGCATTGAATCTCTTCCATGAAAATCTGCAACACAGTACCTATAAACCTTAGTGCTCGATCTCTGCTATGGTCAGCCCATCATTGATTATTACATAATACAATATTGCCAAGGAGCTCATCACCTCCATAATATGCATTTTCCCTTTAAAAGACGATGAAATAACTGTAACCGGCACTCTGCTGTTGCATGCAATTAATTCCGGTTGTACCTAGAGATCATGAAAATGAGCAGACAGCGTGAATACAGCACATTGCCTGCATTCCAGCAAACAGGCACAAGTTCATGAAATCTCAGAGTCACCATACTCATTTTTAAGGGCTTACAGTTTTAAACCCAGAGGCTCAAATCAACAGTTAGTGACTTCAGCACATTAAAAAAACCATTCTAGCATTAGTGATACTGCTATAATATGCAGCCAATGTGATCAGGTTCAGCATCAGCTACATCTCAAGAGCTGTGGGGATCCAAACAGTACAGGTTGACCAGAGACTGTTATTCACTCTTTCCAGAACAAAGGAGAAGGAAGAGGTGAAGGTTACTTATTTCGAGGAAGCTAATATTCAGGCAAGCTAATAGACTGAGTCACATTGGAGGTAACTTTGGCTTTGATTTACAGTGTAAAATAGATGATATTAATACATCTCTCCCAGAAATCTATCCAGACTCCTGGAATTGGGTACCCAAGTCTCAGTCACAGCACAAGGAAATCTGTGCCATGCATCGTCCCTCACGATGGAGCTTCTTCACAGATGGTCAGAGAAAAAGAACTCTATTTCAATAAATTCTCCTGTAAAACTGTAGTAATGTCTAAGATGCATCCCCCTGCACAGTTTTTGCCAGGTGCTGCAGGCTACTGAGGGCTTGTTCAAAGGATGCTCTGAAAGTCTCTTCTCCTGTAGCAATTCCTGACAACAGGATCTGAAGGAGATCCATCCCTTGTCCATATTGGTAACATCTACTAGATGCTGATGAACTGGATCAGTTGGTTAATTTTCCCTTTTCCCACTACCAGTTGTTGCTCTTATCTATACATTGTATTTCACCGAGTGCCCCTCTATCCAACTCACTAACTATATTTTCCAGGATTCTTGTATATGTGCTGGTGTGAATGGCAGGTAGGTGCTTATGATAATGTTCTAGTGCTGTATTGGATGCACCATTTTCTTTTCTTCACGGGAAGGAGAAACAGAGGCACAATTTTCAATGCATCCCTTAGACAACAGCTTCCAAGACAGGTGAGGTGATAAAAATTGAGTGCTTCATGCAGGTGTAATTCCTGTTCTGAGTGACAATATGGTTGGCAATATCAAATGGAGGGTACTTGCTGAGTAGTGTCACATTAATTCTAAAGTTGTCAGCTGCTCTTTTCAACAAGTTTGTCTTTTGTTGTCATCCACTCCTTAAGATTATGATAACCAAGACCTGGAAAGCGAGCAGCATGATCAGTACTTTAGTTTCTGAATGACTAACAGAAGTGGGATCCTTTAATCTTGAGCACTTCACTCCCTAGCCCAAAACCTCTCAGTAATCTGTGTGCTGCTTTTCCTGCTAGTTATCTTTTTGGAGTGGTAATTTCTATAGAATGACTGTGTGTAGCACCAAGGGCACAGTACAATGTGGAACCCTTATGTGAGCCCACATGATTGCAATAGGATGGTACTTTACATTGGTGAATGAGAATACATGTACATTTTGGTCAGCATACCTATCCTGGCATTTCCTCTGACACATTGAACTTCTGCTTTTGTTAGTAGATTCTTCTAATTTGATTCACAGCAATTGTTTGTTGAGGTATTTTCCTCCAAACATCAGCCTTTGCTTCTTTGTGGGGAGTTGGGCCTCTTGTCTTGCAGGATGCAATCTTGTGTTTCTGTACCTCTTGCATCACCACTTCCAAAGCTTTAGTTCCAAATACAGACATCTTCCTCATGATCATCTCCTCCTCAGTTCCAACCAGTATGCTCACCTGAATCTAAATGGCTCCACTTTATTGACTCTTCAAGCTGACTAATTCAATTATCTTATTGACAGTCAAGATAAGACTTCATTCACAACGCATATGTTTTACATGTTATACCCTTTTCTAGTAAAAGCCCATAGCTTATCTTGGAAAACATGACCAGAAAAGCTCTTTGCATAATATGTGGGTGTAGAAACTAATGCCTACTGCTCTAAAAGTAAGCTCCTATTGATATCATTTGGTCTGAATCACTATCAAACATGTGGGTTAGATTTTCACTGAGATGAGTTGACTTGGGAACCCTCTGAAAAGACAGTATTCTCCACCACAATTAAAGGCTGTGCCATGTTTGGGAGTTTCTGTCAAATGCCTGCACCCAGCACTCTAGACCTGGTCAGCTCCATTGCAAAGATAGGAATCTCCTATACCTCCACAATATTTGCGGAGCCAAGCCAGATTTTGAAGGAGTTGTCATTCACAGTCACTGACTCTGCAGAAGGGAATCTTTTAAAAGGTTAAGTTTGAAAGATCCTTTTCCTACCCCTTTCATGGGTTAGGCTGCCCTTTCACCCTTCATGGGCCCTCATGCCCCCATGTCAAGCACTGCCCTTCACCAATGCCCTAAGCATCTCTGTGAAGTACTTCCATTTCCAATAATACATTGTATACTTTCAAAACCAATGAACTATATAGTATAAAGTTGAATGTCTAAAAAAACCTTGAAAATGTCATTCATTGTGAAACTTCTCTGATTTAAAAAGAAGTCCAAGTACAAGCTAACAGAAGTGACAATCAACCAGACCCTTTTAATTTCAGAAAGCACACACCACAAACTTTTAAAAGCTCTTAACATTGTAAAATTGGCAACAGAGATCAGAAAGTGAGCTGTCAATCAGACAATCTTTCCTCAGGGAACTATGTGTTCCACTATTATAATAGCCATCTGGCTATGCTTTAATGTATATAAAGTGCAGCAACAGTGGCACAGTGCTTACGTTACAGGACCAACAACACAGACACCTGGATTAATGACTTCAGAGACGAGTTCATATCCCACTTTGACAAAAGGACAATTTAAATTCAGTTATTTAAATTAACCTGGAATTAAAAGATAGTATCAGTAATGCTGACCATGAAACTACAGGTTTATTGTATATATCCACCTGGTTCACTAATGTATGCTTAGACAAGGAATTTGCCATCCTTACCCAGTCCAAGATGCACGTGACCCCAGACCCACATTAATATAGTTGACTCTTAACTGTTCTCTGAAGTGACCTGGAAAACTATTTACTACATTGAAGAAGCTAGCTTATTATCACCTTCTTAATGACAGTTAAGCATGGGAATAAATGCCAGCTGACCTTACTAGCAACAGCCTGATCCTAAGAACGTATAATAATTAGGACAACGTGTAACAGTTACAAAGAACAAAACAGCATGGGAAACAGGCCCTTTGGCCCAACGAGCCCACGCCATCACCTCGATGTTCCCACTTCAACCTATGATCCCTGTCATTCCTGTCTATGTTTATAGATCTATGCATTAGAACCAAATTTAAGACAATTTAGGAAGAATTTGTTCTGCCAATCAGCCTAAGAGCACATCTTTGGGATGTGGGAGGAAACCGGAGCACCCGGAGAAAACCCATGAAAGCACAGGGAGAATGCGCAAACTCCCACAGACACAGGCCCAAATACACAGAGTACCTGCCTCCACCACTTTACTTGGCAGCACATTCCATATCCCCCACCCACCATCTGTGTGAAAAAACTTCCTCTAGCATCCAAATTATACCTTACCCTCCCTCACCCTAAGCCCATGACCCCTCGTGCTATTTGAGTCCATCCTAGGAAAAAGCTTAACCCTGTTTACTCTATCTATACCCCTCATAATCTTGTACACCTCTATTAGATCTCCTCTAAGTCTACGTCTTTCTAAGGAATACAGCCCCAATTTGCCTAACCTCTCCTCGTAACTCAAATCTTCCATACCAGGCAGCATCTTACTTACCATAAGATGATCAACTGTGTTCAAACTAGCATATTATGATATCAAACCACTCAGCCCTGGAAGCAGGCTTTACAACCCATCTTGTCTGTGCCAGCTCTTTAAAAGAATTATCCAATTAGACCCATTCTCCTACTCTTTGCGCACAGTTCTACACTTTTTTTCCTTTTCAAATGTTCATCCAATTTTCGTTTGAAAGTTACGGTTGAATCTTGTCTCATTATCTTTACAGGTAATGCATTCCAGATCATAAAAACTTGCATAGTTAAAAATTAATTCTATCCTTTCCCCTGCTTTTTTTTCAATTATCTTAAATCTATACTTTTGGTTGCCAACCTTTCTGCCACTCCTTCCCTTGTGGGAAGGAGTCAAAACTCCTGTCAAAACTCCTCATAATTTTGAGCAACACTACCAAATATCCTCTTAACCTATTTACATTAACGATAATGATCCTCGGTTTTCTAGTCTCTGTATATAAATGAAGTCTATCCTCCCAGCATCATTCTAGTAAATACCCTATACACCCTTGGTAAGGGTTGACATTCTTGAAGTGTGATGAATATAACTCTCCTGCTAAAATGTAATCTATGTGCACAGAGAGAGTTCACATAGTTTCTTACTACCTGTGATCAAAGTGATTCGTGTATGTGAGGTATGAGTATTTTCATCTTTGGAGTGGTTGTCCCAACTTAAATAATCGCAGAAGTAAGTCATTTCATGAATTCTTAAAGTTTATTTATTATCACACACACTTTCCCCGGAGATTTAAAAACGCGACATCTCACACATACCACCACTCATTCAAAGACTAAGAACAAATGAAGAAATATAATCACAACATATAATTGTCTCAGTCTCTTTTTTGTGGAAGGCTTGTTGTTTTTAGATGTGTTCATGCTTTGGTTGAAATAAAGATTGTGTAAGCCAAGGGTCCTTGTAGTTCAATTTCCAGGAGGTTGGTTCTCAGGTGAATTCCAAGTCAAAACAGGTTGGAGAGTTGTTCTCTCACTTTCAAGGGGTGTTGTTTGTTACTTTGGCAGCTTCATTGACAACTGCTGATTCAATGGCTTTCTGCTGGTGCTTTTGTCTGAAAACAGCTTGGGCTGTTTGAAAGCGAGCAACAAACATGGCTGTTTTACCTATGTGACCTACTTACAAGTCCAAAGTCCAGGTAATGTATTAGACTGATAAATATCCTGTGTTATGGTTTTTCACACTTAGAGTTTGATTTGGAGAAGTCCTTTGTGTTTGGATGAGAGGCCCATACAATATAATAACAACACAATAGGATTCATCTTACATTTGTTTAGCACCCATTGAATTTTGATGTCTCTGGTGAAACATGGAAACATGTCTTCTGCAAACCTAATTGTCTGGAGGTTTTGCTCCATCCTTGGACAATGAGATGTGTAAATTTCATAACTGGTTTTGAGGTTGTTCTTTCATTCAGGTCCATTTTTAATCAGATATTGGCCACAGATTTTTCTGCCTGCAGTTCAAATGACAAAAGACACAAGATATGCAGCAGCCAACTTTGATGTTCAATTTGAGAGTATAGCATTAAGCCATGGATCCCGTATGCTTTTTTTCAAAAAACATTTCAACTTTTCCTGCCACCTTCGAAGATGTGTGTGTGTGTGTAATTCCAAGTCCCTCTGTTCCTATGCTTCACTCAGAATTGTGTAATATATTTATACTGCCCTCCCTCATCCTTATTTCCAAAATGTATTCCTTCACGCTTGCCAATATTATATTTAGTTTATCATGTATCTGCCCGATTCACCAGTCTATGTGCTGCTGAAGTCTGTTACTATCTTCCTCAGTATTTATTACATTTGAAACTTCTGTGTCATCTGCAAACATAATTTTAATTGAATATTTTTATGACTATTAGCATGACAGAGAACAGTACTAAATATTGAAGAATGAAATATCTGTTGCATCATGCAAATAGCAAGCTGGCAGTACTCGTGGTATTCCTGTGGCCAAAGATACTTTGTCCTGGAAATATGAACTGCATTTAGAAAACAGAAGTTTGCAAAAATAAATAGAGAAGCTAAAAAAAATTTATTAAAAATTAAAAACAAAATAGAGACTAACAATCTTCACAATCATTTCCCAAACTCATCCTCATCTCAGCCATCCCCAAATTAAACTCATTTTTTTCCCCGAGAAAGGATTCCAGCTAACTCCTCAGGATCATTTAATGAGACCCAACTTATGATTTTAAAACTTAAATCTAGAAAAAGCCAGTATCCTGTGGGTATTTCCACATCATTTTATTCAGTAAGCTCCTTGTTAAAACTTGTCCACTGATTTCTATACAGTTTTGCTCTTCCAGACATCATGGCGGGCACAATCATGCCAATATTTTATATAACGTACAGACATGAAAGAGTAGAATTTCCTGCCAAAATCAGATGTTATCAGAGTCATGGAACAAGGAAAATTGATTTGAGAGGCTTTTACCTGTTCCTTACCCCTGAATGTAACAAGCTGGGATTTCCTTCTTCATTCTCTGCAACAGGATTTTAATTACTTAACCGTTCACTGCCTTGACACATTTAGATGATGGCATGGAATAAGGAAACCAACAATTTCCTCAACTTTCTTGTCACTTCACTATGAACTCTGAAGAAGTTCAGAAGTGATGGTAAATGCCGCAGCAGTTATGAGAGGATACTTTTCAGAAAGGGTCAGAAAATTAGATACTGCCCACATCGCTAGCAGGTCTGTACCCTCCGCCTGCAATGCCAGGATCCTTCAGGTCGGGTGTCCTGGGAAAGATTTCAATACAGGCTTAAGGGCTCTGGTTCTCTCCAAAGTGAATGCAATGGAAGCATAGAAATATAAAACTAGAAGCAGATGTAGGCCTTTGAGCCTGCCCTGCCATTCATTTTGATCATGGCTGATCATCAAATTTAATATCCTGATCTCCCCATCCCCCATATCCCTTGATCCCTTTAGCCCCAAGATTGAAATCTAATTTATTCTTGAAATCAGAAATTTTGGCCTTAAGTACATTCTGGAGTAGTGAATTCCACATATTTACCATTCTCTCTGGGTGAAGAAATTTCTCCTCATCTCAGTCCTAAAAGGTTTACCCCTTATCTTCAAACTATGACCCCTACTTTTCGGCACCTCACCATTCTTTTTGAATCTACTCTGTCTAACCCTGTTTTAATTTTATAAGTTTCCATGAGATCTCCTCTCACTCTTCGAAACTTCAGTGAACATAATCCTAACTGACTTAGTCTCTCCTCATATGACAAACCTGCGATCCCAGGAATTAGCCTGGTAAACCTTCACTGTGCTCCAAGGAGCAAGGAAATCCTTCGAGTCCAGGTGTGGCTTCACAGGCACTCTACATAATTGCTGCAAAACATTCCTATCTAATATCAAATCCTCTCACTATGAAGGCCAACATACCATTTGCCTTCTTTACTGCCTGCCGTACCTGGACACTGATGCATGAAGACACCAAGGTCTCGCTGAGGATCCATCTCTCAATTTATATACATTCAAGTAATAATCTGTCTTCCTATTATTATTACCAAAGCGGGTAATCTCACATTTATAAGACCCAAATCAAGGGAGTGAGTCAGAGCAGTCAGCAAATATCCCATCCTCTGCTACCTTCTCCAAAAGAAAATCGATCCCCTCATCTTCTGTTACGTTTCAGCTTCTTTCTTAAAGACCTGACCTAGAAATTCATCAGTGCCCAGTCCACAAAACATTATCCTCAATGTTTTAAAACCCTTCCATACATCTTGTAACTGTAACCTCCTCCAGTTGCACAAGCAGCCACAACATATCTGCATTCCTATTTGCATATGCCTAATGTTAATCACCACCACTGGTGATCGTGCTTTCATCTGTGTAGGTTCTGAAATTCACTCTCTAAACCTCCCTCTCTCTTAATTACTCTTTTCTCCTTTAAGACACTCCTTGAAACTTACTTTAGTGAAATATCCCAACAGGAGTGCTACCAAATAACATTTGGCACAAAATCACATTGGGAGACCTCAGCAGTGGCTGAGATTCTCTGTTGTTGCTGCAGTAAATGGTGTTCTGGCTGAGTGGCATATTCTCCATTCTCGCTTGCAGAGGGCAGTCATGGACAGAATCAGAGAAGCAGATGTTTTACAAAGTCGAAGATGTTACATAAAGCAAGTTGTTGTTGTTTTGCAAGAATAAAATAGGGGCCTAAGCAGCCATATTAGCAAAGACTAAATGGGCACCCAGAACTTGTGCCTGTAAACATCTGGAACAGCTGCATTTGGAATAATCAAGTGCATGTTTAACCTAAGCAATCACCATTCAGAGGCCAAAATCAAAGAGCCCAGTTTTAATGACAGGGAATAAAATTAAAATATTGGTCTGAATGTGAAGTTGCGAGGAGCAGAAAATTCTTGTGAACAATTAGCAGGTCAGGCAGTTTACTAGTCCACTTGCTCTATTACCATCAGGCCAGTAAGAGTTAAAATCAGCCCACCCTTCCTGAAGGTTTAGCTTTCCATGATAACTAAAATCAATTGATTTACTATCAAAAGCTTTTTGCTAATCCAAATTATGATTCGAACTGTACAAATAGCATATTCACAGAGTATATCGTAAGATGGTGAGAAGTGGCAGGACAAATTGAAGAGTTTAAATCTAAGATTGTGGGGGACAGATGTGTTCACAGAGAGCTGCTTCTAGTGGTGCTACTCATATTTAACCTAGAATCCCCAAGGCAAGGCCATGTCACGGGTTGCTATTTGTGTGGCCAATGTGACTGTCTTCATTGATATAACCATGGTCAACACTGTGATACAGTGGTTAGCACTGCTGTCTCACAGTGCCAGGGACCTGGTCTGTGTGGAGTTTGCATGTTCTCCCCAGTCTGTGTCGGTTTCCTTCTGGTGCTTTGGCTTCCTCCCACAATGCAAAGATGTGTGGATTAAGTGATTGGCAATTTACCATGACCACTCAGTGTCAGGGGGATTAACAAGGTGGGATACCTCAGTGGGATTGTTGTCGGT
The DNA here is from genome assembly GCA_024679065.1 of Sphyrna mokarran. NCBI lineage: Eukaryota > Metazoa > Chordata > Chondrichthyes > Carcharhiniformes > Carcharhinidae > Sphyrna > Sphyrna mokarran. Next base: position 98,388,794 of record JAGIQG010000005.1, read on the forward strand.
GCAGGCTCAATGGGTCAAATAGCCTCCTCTCCACAATAGGGATTCTAATTAAAGAATGATACATTTTGTGTACAATTAGAGACAAGTGGCACAGTCTGCCTGCCCTCTGGGAATTAACACGATCTGCACAACATATACAAACTAATCTCTCACTCAAAATATGCATGATAAAATGAATCAGTCATTTTGATATGTACAAAATAAAAACTCCATTTGTAGTGGTAAGAACTGATTGTGTACTCTTTATAATGTTACAGTTACCATTTTGTAACCATACTAAATATTCCATCCTAAAAAAAGGGATAAAAGATTCCAGCTTCTTTTGACATTCCAATTCGATGGGTGGGATTCTGCGACTGGGTGAGCCCCAAAATTGGAAATTCCCACCCAAGTCAATGGATGTTTGAACGATCTGCGGGATTTTTGGTCTCACCTGCTATGAGTCCCTCGACAGCTGAGACAGGAATATTTCGGCCCTTGTCTCATTCAAAGTTGGGGGGGTACGAGAGTGGAGAATTCTGGCCCAGTGAGTTACAAATACCAAATCTGCCAGATTGTATACTTTTATTCTCAAAGTTATGATAGGTTACACAATATCGCTGCAATACCTGAGGTTTTGCTCCTTGGGGTTTAGCAGAATCTGCCATCTTCAACTGTTCAAACAATATAAAAGAACACCTAACTGTACATTCTTAATGCACACTCCAGCACAACAATTAGCCATTGTATATTACAGCTTATGACAGTTTCTTTTTATTGCTAACCTTTTCTAACTCTGATTCATCATCAACGTGCTCTTGTTTCTCTGCCAGCTCCTGACATGTTGCTGATTCATGAGACATTGAATCTTTCTGAGCAGATTGTAAGCTTTTTTGTTCTGAGGTCACACCTGCAATGTTGCCATCATGAGCTGGGCTTGAATCTTCTTTCTCTGGATCCTCCTGCTTGCTCTGAAGTCCTGCATCTGTTGCTGAGGGCAGTGCATTGGAACTTCCAAGTATTAGAGTATTTCGATCAACGTTATTGGGCAGGCTATCCTCTTTAGATTTACTATATTCTTGTATGTTCTCAACTAGTCCATCCTCATCTCCTGTCCATCCATTTGGGTCATTCCACTGCTCTCTTCTATTCTCATAATCGTCCACTTCATAATGGAGATCTTCCTTGTGGTTAGTTGTAGGTGTAATATCATCATAAGGTGGTATTTCTTCCTCATAAACAATTTCAGCAGGGACCTGTAAAAGACAACACATTGGTTTTTGCAGGGCTGCAAACTGCACTTCTACCATTCTAGTGTCCAAATGGAGATCCTTATAAGCATTCTAGTTAATCAAGTGTTCAATAACCTTTGCTCGGACAAATGAGGCTAACAAGCTGCAACTGTGCTCGAAGGAATTAGTTTAGGATCTAACAGGCAATCTCTCTCTCTTTCACTCCAATTTGTACCACACCGCAATCTTTTTCCATTATTAGTATTATGGGCACTGCTCCACTAAACTTTACTCCCTTGCTCCTCATCAGGTTCTACTGTGTCATTTTCCTCTTTTTGTGTGCTCACTGCTTGTAAATCGCAATCCCTCATTGTTAAATAGGAACTGTGCTCATAGCAAGCAGCCAGAGTTAGGGTTCCAGCAATAGAAGGACAATTAACTCCTGACACTGGTCAACACAACTCTCTACAGAGAGTGCAGGACTGCGGAGCTGCTCTTGCTGTATTGAAATTAGTGCACCTCATTATGTCTTAGACTCAAAATTGTTAATTAATCCGCCGTTCATCCTGCTCGCAGATTCAAAGTCGGTGTAAAGCCTGACCTGCTCCATCCACCTGTCTCCACAGCCATATAGTGCTGCAAGGCAGATTAATGAGGGCCAAGCAGTATTTCCATCCCTCTGGAGCTTTTGGCTAATCAATTGGCTGCAGCTCCATCAATCCCAGCAGTGCTGGGGGGATATCAGCAGCTACAGAAGACTCACCACACCTGAAGCTGCTAAGTACAGGTAATGGGAGGGATTGAGTTCAAGAGACGGAGTGGGTAGGAAGGGAGTTTCACTTTGCTTGGGGGGGGGGGGGTGCAAGGCTACCCCATAATCAGCAAATGGTTAATCCCGAAGACTAATCCTTCCCCATCCCCTTTCTTCCTGCCCTTTAAACAGATAAGTGAAAAATCCAGGCTGCATATTACCATTCACATCAAACATTTCATGTGCTATGTATTATGAGTGTGAACTAGCTTGATAACAAACTTTAGTGACCATTGATTCTTCATTTAAATATGATGGGCAGCCTACCAATTTCAGCGTACACCCATCCCCTGTATTATAAGCTTGGAAATGGGCAGGAATATACCCACCTGTGAAAAACTGGACACAAAATTCAGCCCTATGATTTCAAGTTAGACCTTTCTATGGGAACAGAACCTGACCTGTACCTGTTGGGGATATAGACCAGAGGAAAGAAACTGAAGGGATGGAGAAATATGTTCCCAACCTTTGGGTTATAGTGCTGAATATGTTGTTTGCTGAGTGCCCATAGACAGGAGTGTCCTCACATAGGAGTTCCCTGAAAAAGTTAGCAGGTTGACATAGCCTACTCTCCTGAGACCTTCCAGGAACAGATTAAATATTTGAGGGTTTGCAAGGCATTTCATTTTTTTTTAAATTGCTCTCCCAAGAATTATAATGGTCAATTGAGACCTGACAGCAGCCAAATCTCCATAAATCCCAATTTCCAAAGCCATTTAGGGACAACTGTGTGCCTGAAAAGATGGCAGTGGCTCCAGACATAAGAATTAAATGATGAAGGAACTAAGTCGGACCTAGCACTAGATACACAAAACGTGCTTTGCGTGCATTGTTCCTGTTTAAGCACAAAAAGCCCAAAACAATCAGCCCAGTTAGCGTCCAGGAGTACGGCCCTAAGCTGTTCAACTAAATGTTTTGCTTGTGAATTGACCTTTTATTCATCCAACCAGCTAATCGGTTCACCATGTGCAAGCAACAGGAGTCAAAAAAACCTCTTTACTCAATGCCATCCAAAGTGCATTTTCTTTTAACCCACAAAATATACAGTTTTGTTTGATAATTTATACATGGTTTAAAATATCTCACTGGCAAAGTCATATTGCAAAATCATCTTTTAGACCAACAAAATATGGCATAATGAAGTAATTGTGCTGAAAAATGTGTTTTCGCATGGTGTTTCTCAAATTAGAGAGGTGCTTAGAATTTAAACATTGCTTCATAAGATATAGTGTAATTTTTGAGAGACACATAGCTTCCAACAGTTGCCCTATCAATTTGCTGCACATAAAAATTCAATTAAATTTGCTCATGACTCCAACGTGAATTAATTATTAGACCATGATATATATTTCACATCAATCACAGTCAATGCTGAGTAATATGATAGAGTGCAGAAAGCCATTTACATTCACCGTTACTAGACTACTTCATCTTTGGAACAGGGCAGATAAATTATTTTGCAGTGAACTGAAGGGCATTTTGTCCTGGTCTAAATTAAATAAATAAGAATATACGAATGCAAGAAATAGGAGGAAAAGTAGGCCATGCACCCCTTTGAGCCTGCTCTGCTATTCAATACGATCGTACCTGATCTTCTCTCTCAATTCCATTCCCCTGCCTAATCCAATATCTCTTGATTCCCTGAGTGGCCTGTTCAACTCAGCCTTAAGTGTATTCAAAAGTGGAGCATTACACTTTCTGGGGGAGAGAATTTCTAATCCTTTGTATGAAGAAATTTCTCTTCATCTCAGTCTTAAATGATTGGCCCCTTATCCTGAGACTGTTCCCCCATATTCTAGATGCCCCAGCCAGGAGAAGCAATCTCTGTATCCTGTCAAGTCCCTTCAGAATCTTGTATGTTTCAGTGAGATCACCTCTCATTCTTCTAAACTCCAGTTACAATTGGCTTCATTTAATCAGTGTGTTATCATAGGCAATCCTCTCAGCCCCATCAGCGACCAATCTAATAAACCTTTGTTGTACCACATATTCCTTAAAAAGTCATGAATCAAGTGGAAAATTAATGATTTGGAGAGCCTTTCCAATGTATTTCAGACACTTATGCTGCCTGGAAACTATGGAAATATGTCAGATCTATTTCTACATTTCATAGAGGAGATGAATAATTGCCCACCAACATCTGCACAGAAACTGAGGATGTTCTTGAACATTGTTCTACCAGTTTGGGTTGTTTTACAACAACAGGATGTGACTTACATATACCGCTGAAGTAACAGAGGTGTCTATCTTGCTATACATTGGCTGATAATTTGGGAAGTATACACACACTAATAGATCCCAAATTTACATTGACTTCAAGCGTCAGTGATTAAGTTGAGCCAAATTAGTACCTTGAATCACTTCCAGAAAAATGGGGAACTTGAAATAGCAGCTAGATCGCACGTGGAGAGAAGTGAGAGGAAGCTCAGATGTCATAGTGAATCATCTGGTATTAGTGAGCAAAATATTATACAAAAATGAATCAACTAGAAATAAAAAAAAAACTATCTCCAGTATGTGCCGTAAAATACAATAAAATATGAATGTCAGTGCCCACTATAGACACAGATCATAATCTACTTATGGAAGTGAAATCAAAATTCACTGTAACATATTCTTTATCCACATTATCACCACTGTAAGCTACATTTGTGTGCACTTTTGGAAAAATGAATACTCACACATTCACATAACAGAAATTCATTCAGAATGTAAGAGAAGATTTGATTAATTGGTTAACTGATAATGGGCGAACTCTGAAGAAATGTCAGGATTATATTTTAGTAACTATATTTGGAGTTGTGGAGAAGGATGAACAAAGAGTGGGCACTAGAATTTCAATTCAAAGAACCCTTTCATAATCATGACTTTTTTTTTAACTCATCCTCACAATCTGGATTTGCTACAGGCCAACATTTATTTCTTGGTTGTTCAAAGGATGTGGGCATTACTGGCAAGTCCAGTATTTATTGCCCATCCCTAATGGCCCTTGAGAAGGTGGTAGTGAGTCCAAGTGGTGTCCACATGCTTGCAGTGCTGTTAGGGAGGGAGTTCCAAGATATTGGCCCAGCAATAGTGAAAGAACAGCAATATATTTGAAAGTTGGGATGATGAGGGCATGGAGGGTAACTTGCAAGTGATGGTGCTCCCATGCAATTGCTGTCCTTGTCCTTATAGGCAGTAGATGTTGTAGGTTTCTAAGGTGCACTGAAGCTTGGAGAGTTAAAGATGATGTATATTGTTGCCACTGCATTGGTGGTGGAGGGGGTGTATCTTTAGGGTAGTGGAAATGGTGCCAATCAAGTGGGCTGCTTTGTCCAGGAATGGTATTGGACTTCTTAACTGTTGTTGGAGCTGCATTCATCCAGGCAAATGGTAAGTGTTCCATCACATTGTTTACTTGTGCTTTGTAGATATAGACAGAATTAAAAGTTGGGAAATGAGTTACTTGTCACAGATTAAACAGTTCTGCTGTTGTAGCCATAATATTTATGTCGTTCATCTCTTACTGCTGTTAAGAGGGTGGAGTTGGGCTTTCTGCAGAAATCATTGTAGTCTATGTGGTAAAAGACTTCCAAAAGTGTTATTAGGCATACGTTCCACAATTTTGTTAAGTGGTGATGAAGGAAAGGCAATATATGTCAAGGTGGCAGTCATGTAATAGTATTGTTGCTGCACTTGTAATCCAGCAACTCTTAGGACCTGCATTTAAATCCCACCATAGCAGGTGAAGTAAAAAAAAATGAAATTAAGAATTTAATAATTGTCATTAAAACATAGCTGGTTCACTATTCCGTCTTAGGGAAGGGAATCTGCCATCCTTACTTCCAGATCCACAATAATGAAGGTGACTCTTAAATGGCTTCACAAATCACTCAGTTCAAAGGCAATTAGGGGCAGGCAATAAATACTAACACCCAACACCACCTACATCCAATGCATAAAAAGAAAATGCTATGGTACATGTATGGTTCCAGTTGAGCATCTTGAGAGTTGTTGCATTAGCACCCACCTATGGGGAGTATTCCATCATACTTCTGACTTGTGCCTTGAAGGTGATGGAAATTAATTGGATAGTTAAGAGTGTCCTACAGAGTACTGCTATAGAGTATGAGAAGATTTCTCAGCAGTCATAATATTTGTGTATGATTCAGTTGAGTTTCTGAGTAAGGGTGACCTCCCAATGTTTTTGGAGTGAGAGGGGGTCAAACAATGACTACACTATTAAATGTCAATGGAGGTGATAAACCTTGTTTGGAAATAGCAGTCTCCAGATTTTTTGGATTTATTTACCTATATTAACACGCAATTTGTGTGCACTAGCCAAACAAAAATACAATTTATTTGGATTTATTCATTTTTTAATTTTGCAGAAGGGACAATGAGTTCCAATTTAACAGGACATTGGCTCCTACATCTGCCACTCACCACAGAAAGATGGTGAATTCTCAGGACTGAACAGAGCAGAGGTAGATAAATGACCTTTGTTAGGGAAAGCTCAGACCCCATTCAAACACTAGGTTCTTCTGATACAGGACCCTATCTGACTGTGGGGTATTGTAGATGGAATAACCATCAAGGGAACAAGTATATGGATTCTTCAAACAGACTGTTTTGAAAAAATAAATTGGGTTAAATGAGTAATCAAATGTATGAACAAGCTATTGGAGAAAGAGGATTAAAAAAATTAAAAATGCTTTGAATTAATTTATTGACAGACCCAACACCACCTTCTGAGACATGAGAAATTGTTATCTTTCTGTGCATCTTCTAACCTTCATATGCTACATCTACAAACTATGAAAAAAGACTTCTGTACATATCAAAGAATGGCAAAAGCTACAGTATTGCTTACATTCTAACCTGATCAATAGGTAGATCCACCCTCATATCTGCATCTTCTCTCACCTCAGCAGCACCTTGAGTTTCTTTCCGAGTGTCTTGAGCTTTAAACACACCATTATCTTCTGCATTAAATAAACATAATGGTCATCTTGTTGCATAGGCACTTACATAAACCTTTGCATAATGTAAGTATATCATTTGTTACATGGAAGACAAAAGTGTCAGAAAAATTAATGTCTCTTTAAATGTAGGCCATCGAAATGTTGATGCTTACCAGGTAAATTCTCTAAAGCAAAATCACCCTTTCAATACCCGCATCAACTCATCACCAAAATGAATCTCACTCCTGCCCCCATAATTCTGAGTTCATGTTGACTTTTTTGATAAGATATTCCAACAAAATTAGATTACGTAATAATGGGATGAATTCTACTGAAGAAAGCACCAGCCACAGTATCCTAAAAAAGTATGACGGTACTGTGCCATTAAGAAATGGATTTTAAGCATGTTTCTTTGCAGGATGTTTCCAGCAGGCCCCAGAATTTGTCAGCACCATGTTATCTGCAGCCAGTATCTTTTATTGTTACCGAAGCAGTGCAATTGATAACATGTTTATTTTTAATCTGGACAAATGCATTGTTCTGTGGTTTTAATGTATCCCTTTGTATTGCTGGGTGGAGTTTGACTGAGATTGATTGACAGGTCATGTTATGTAGCTAGGGACATCTGTGCTTCATAGAAAGGTTCATGTTTTAGTTTTACTTCTCAATTGCTAGAAACTGGTGGGAGAAAGCAGTGTCTCTCCCTCACTCTCCAATGGCTTTCTGAAAGTTCCAAGGCTGGGAAGCCTTGGAGATTTGATGCAACATTCAAAAGACCAATTCACATTTGGTGTTAAGAGCTGCAAATTGTTTTAGTGCTAACTTAATCTGAAGAAGGGATTACGTTTATGGGGTTGCTTTACATTGGAACAACATAGATAGCTACATGTTAAGGACTATACTGTGTCAAGTTAAATCTATCAATTAAGTAATTGGTAAAAATTATGCTCATTCTTTTTATTATATTTTAACTGTGTCATTTTTAAATAAACTTTGTTTGATAAAAGCTCCTTAACGGGTCACTTGAATGATACTTGGAGTGAAACACCTTCTGCTCACCCATGCCAAAATCAAATGTAAAACTTAGGGTCTAGACTAACTTCACAAACCACTGGGTCTTAACAGATAGTGAAAAGAATACTATTCAAGTAAACTGTCCCTTGAGTACATTATTACTCGACTGTAAACAATGCAGGCTTGCAGTCCGTGTTCTGAAATATGCACCATGCGCTTGGGTCTTAGAACAACTGTTGTTTTCAGAAAGATCACAGGTTGTTTGTGTCAGTAAATACCCAGAAATTTTGGGAAAGAATTTCCAGCTGCTGTGCCCATGACTATTGGATCATTTCTACTCAGTGAATACAGGAAAATTAGGCAGGGAGAATACCATTCCCTTATTAAATCGAATGGATGGAAAATTGGGTAGACTTCATACCATGCTTGCATTCCTCCCAGCCTTTTCTTGTATTCGCCGTGCACAGGCAATCCAACATTCTCAGGTGCAGGAAATAGAAAACTTCCCTCTGTCTTTTGAATCCACGGAAACACAGATATTTTAGTTGCTGATGTAATTATAAACAAAACTCTACAAAAATACAAAATATGTTGATCCTGTATTTCCTCCTCACACTTCTTCCCAGCATAATTTGACTAAGTACCTTCCCTAATTTGACCTTGGCTTAACCCGGCAGCTTCTTTAGATTCAGCAGTTTGAAATGTGTTGTTGAGACCAGATCCACCAGATAAGAATCAGTGTTCCAATCCAAAATGTTGTGTGCAGTACTGTGGAGCCTTAACTATCTGTAGAACAATTAAGAGGCATTGGAATTGAGGAGATGAACAGAATTTTTTTTTTTACTCATTTGTAGAATCACAGAATTCCTACAGTGCAGCGGAAGACCATTCGGCCTAACAAAGCTGCATCAACAACAATCCCAACCAAAGCCCTATCCCCATAACCCCACGTATTTATCCTGCTATAATTAATATCTCTGACATTAAGGCACGGCTTAGCATGGCCGATCAACTCAACCACACATCTTTGGAGTGTGGGAGGAAACTGGAACACCCAGAGGAAACCCACACAAATACAGTGAGAACGTGCAACCTCCACACAGTCACTCAGGGCCAGAATGGAACCCGGGTCCTGGCACTGTGAAGCAGCAGAATTAACACTGTGCATGGGATGTGGGCTTTGCTGGTTAGGCCAGCATTTATTGCCCTCCCTAACTGCCCTCGAGAAGGTGGTGCTGGGCTATCGTCTTGACCCGTTGAAGTCCATATGGGGTAAGTACACCCACAGTACCATTAGGAAGAGAGTTCCAGGATTTTGGCCCAATGACAATGAAGGAACACTGAAATATGTTTCCAAATCAGGATCTTGAGTGGCTTGGGTGGATCTTCCAGGTGGTAGTGTCCCATGTATTGACTGTCCTATCCTTCAAGATACTAGTGGTTCTGTGTTTGGGAGATGCTCTCTAACAAGCCTTGGTGAACTTCTGCAGTGCATTTTGTAAACAGTACACAGGGATGCTATTATGCATCAGTGGAGCGAGTGAATGTTTGTGGATAGGATGTCAATCAAGTGTGCTGCTGTGTCTCGGATGGTGTCAGGGTTCTTAAGTGTTACTAGAGCTGCACTCATCCTAGCAAGTGGGGAGTATTCCATCACACTTCTGGGCCTTGTAGATGATGGGCAGGTTTTGAAGAGTCAAGAGGTGAGTTACTCATCACAGGATTCCTCGTCTTTGACCTCCATTTTTATAGTCATTGTATTTACATGGCTAGTCCAGTTCAGTTCCTAATCAGTAGGAATCTCTGGGATGTTGATAATAGGAGATCCAGTAATTGAATGTCAAGACATGATGGTTTGATTCATTTTTGTTGGAGATGCTCATTGCCTGACACTTATATGGCATGAATGTTATTTGTCACTTGTCAGCCTAAGCCTGTCCATCTTTTTGCATTTGGACCTAGACTTCTTCAGTATCTGAGGAGTTACTAATAGTTCTGAACATTATGTAGTCATCAGGAAACATCCCCCTTCTGATTCTACAATGGAAGGAAGGCTATTGATGAAGCAGCTGAAGATGGTGTGGCCAAGGACACTACCCTGATGGACTACTGCATTGAAGAGCTGGAGTTGAGATGACTGACCTCCAACAACTACAACACCTTGTTTCCACAGGCTGTTCAGTCCACCTTGTTGACCAACAAGGTGCATGCATTCGGCAGGTCGTGCAAGGGCTGCTCCTGGATGTTACTTCAGGAGTGGCCTAGTGCTTCATGTCGTTAGTGTATGCTTAAACTGGACCATCAGATGGGCAACATGACAGCTCAGAGACTATCGCTGTTGCTGTGCAGACACATGGATTTGGGCCTGTGTCTGCAGGAGTTTGCGCATTCTCCCCATGGTTGCGTTGGTTTTCTCCGGGTGCTCCGGTTTCCTCCCACATCCCAAAAATGTGCTCTTAGGCTGATTGGGTAACAAATTGTCCCTATATTGGTCTCTATATGTCATTAAGACGTTAGGATGGTGGCGCGGGCTCGTTGGGCCGAAGGGCCTGTTTCCCGTGCTGTGTTGTTCTTTGTTCTTTGTTCCATTGCCCTTTGTTCCAACCAGCAGAGAAATTTTGCCAATTCCCATTGACTCCAGTTTTGCTAGGTTTTCTTGATGCCATACTTGCCTTGATGTCAAAAGCGGACACTCTCACCTCACGTCTTTTGCCCATGTTTGAACCAAGGCTTGTAATGAGGTCAGGGGCTGAGTGATCCTGGTTGAACCTAAACTAAGCATCAATGAGCAGGTTATTGCTAAGCAAGTGCTGCTTAACAGCCCTGTTGATGACCCCTTCCATCACTTTACTGATAATCAAGAATAGACTAATGGATGGTATTTGGCTTGGTTGGATTTGTCCTGTTTCCTGTATAAGGACATACCTGGGCAATTATCCACATTGCTGAGTAGATGCCAGTATTATAGCTGTACTGGAACAGCTTGGCTAGGAATGCATCAAGTTTTGAAGTACAAGTCTTTAGTACTATTACCAACTATTTTCAGGTCCCGTAGCCTTTGCAGTATCCCGTATCTTCAGCCATTTCTTGATATAATGTGGAAAGAATCAAATTAGTAATGTTGGGGATCTCCTGAGGATGCTGAGATGGATCAACCACTTGGCATCATCTGGCTGAAGATTGTAGTAAATGCTTCAGCCGTATCTTTTGCACAGATTTTCTGGGCTCCTCTGTCATTGGGAATGGGAGTATTTATGGAGCTTCCTCCTCCAATGAGTCCACTAATTGCCCACGATCATTCACAGCTGATGTGACAGGACTGCAGAGCTTAGGTCTAACCCAGTAGTTGTGAAATCACTTAGCTCCACGTATAATTTGCTGCTTATGCTGTTTAGCAAACAAGTAGTCCAGTGTTGTAACTTCACCAGATTGGCATCTCATGTTTAGGTATGCCTGGTGCTGCTCCTGATATGCCCTCCTTCATTCTTTATTAAACCAGGGTTGATCCCCTGGCTCAGTGCTAATGGTAGAGTGGAGGATATACTGGACCAAGAGATTACAGATTGTGACTGAGCACAATTCTACCGCTGATGACTCCCAGAGCCTCATGGATGCCAAGTCTTGAATTGCTAGGTCTGTTTGAAATCTATCCTATTTAGTATGATAGTGCCACATAGCATGCTGGAAGGTATCCTCAATGTGAAGACAGGTCTTAGTCTGCCCAGGGACTGTGTGCTGGTCACGTCTACTGATATTGCCATAGACAGATGCATCTGTGGTAAGCAAATTGGTGACGGTGAAGTCAAGTTTTTCCCTTTTGATTGTTCCCGCATCATCTGCCATAGACCCAGCCTCGCAGCTTTGTCTTTTAATGATCAACTTGCCTGCTCTGTGGTGTTGCTACCGTGCCACTCTTGATGGTGGACATAGCAGAGTAAATTCTGCGCCCTTGGCATCCTCAGTGCTTCCTTCAAATGGTGTTCAGCAAGGCAGGCACTCATTCATTAGCTGAGTGGGGAAAGGTGGGGGGGGAGTCGAGGGTGCTACAGGAGGTTTCCATGCATGTTTGACCATGAGATTTCATAGTGTACAGAGTCAATGTTGAGGATTCCCGAGCAATTCCCTCCTGACTATATAGCACTGTGCTATCTGCCACCACTGCTTGGTCTGTCTTACCAGTGGAATAGGACGTACAGGCAGATGGCAGTGTCTGGGACATAGAGCAGGCTTTTTTGGCCTCGTTCACCCCAAAACTGTAAAATCCTGCCTGAGATCAGTGGGACATTTCTATGCCCCTCGCCCGCTCCAATTCCCGTGGCAGGCAGGACATAAAATTCTGGCTGTTGTCTGTGAGGAATGATTCTGTAAGTATGACTATGTCAGGCTATTACTTGACTAGTCTGTGAGTCAGCTCTCATAATTTTGGCACTAGCCCCCAGATGTTAGTAAGGAGGACTTCACAGGATTGACATGGCCAAGTTTACTATTGTTGATCTGGTGCCGAGATTGATGCTGGGTGGTCATTCTTTTCAGACTTGTTAGTGGCTTTGATGCAGCTGAGTGGCTTGCTAGGCCATGTGAGAGGGAATTTAAGAGCTACCATGTTGCCATGTCATGTAGAATTAGGTCACAATTCTCCAGAAGTTAGGCCACATTCGGGGTCATTAAACTGAGGAATATCAGCCCCTTTATCTCACAGAATGAAAAGTTTGTAACTTCTGTATTAAGTCTTGTGAAATCTTGTGTGTTTTCTCTCTCCCAATGTATTTCCCATTGAATTTCTGGATTTGGTAACTACTAGGAAAAGCATACCAGCACTACCGATTGCTTCACTGTTTCTATTGATTGAATAAGGAAATTTTTGTTAAATTTCTGAGATCATGAATTATTAAAAATGGAGATAAATACAGTTCACCATATTGATATCCAGCTTTCAATATAGGAATTTTAAAATCACAAAATAGCTGAGGGATCAATAGGAAGCCTGTACTTCTGGAATTAGCTCCTGAACTACTTATTAGTTTATGCAAAAAAGGATTCAAGAAATAAGGCCAATGGTTCGAGACATCAAAATTTAATTCCAATCATGTCATGGTTTCTTCCTTACATCAAGTGAATGAGTTTAATCAAATCTATTGCTGTGTTTCAAATTCGAGATCCACTTCCAGGGACAAACAATAACTTAACACTTGTTGTCTCTTTCTTTCTCTCTATTTAAACAACACCTGTATTGAATATGGCATTGACTATGGACATGGAGAAAGCTAGTGTCAGGAACATGCTTCCATCTTTGTCTATTTTTTTCACTTTCCCATCCTCTGATGATGATCTTGATATGCCTGGCTTATAAACCAATGGGTTTGGATTATGCGTTATTGAGCAGCTGGCCGTTAAATCTTGACAATTAAGGGTTGAATACATGACCCCTTGGTAACATCAAGGGCCTGCCCAAGTGGATCTCATCGCCTGAGCCCTTTATAAGGCAAGGAAGGGTCTACAGAACAATCATTGAATCATAGAATCCCTACAGTGCAGAAGAAGGCAATTTGCCCATTGAGTCTGCACCAACCACAACATCATCCAACCTTGATCCCTGTAGCCCACTTATTTACCCTGCTAGTCTCCCAACACTAAGGCGCAATTTACCATGGCCAATTAACCTAACCCATATGTCTTTTGGACTGTGGGAAGAAACCGGAGCAACAGGAGGAAACCCACACAGAGACAAGGAGAATGTGCAAATTCCACACAGACAGTGACCCAAGCCTGGAATTGAACCTTGGTCTCTGGCACTGCGATGCAGCAATGCTAACCACTGTGTTGATGTTGAAACTTATGTACATAAGCCATGAAGTAGTGGCTTTACTTTATATTTAACAATAAGTACTGTCCCTTTCTAGTCAGGCTTCCTGAATTACTTCACAGAGATTGCCTTTCCACTTTAAAATATCACAATCTTATTTTATTGCTCATGGCACAAGTACAAGTGCTCCTTCAATCTCTACAAGGATGCCTGCCCCAGGCTCCCTCTTTTTCTCTCTGGTTCAATAACCCACTTACTCATTTTTATGGCTGTGTAGGCACTTACTCACCAACCTCTCAGCAATTGTGCTCATGAGGTTCACAAGTAGTGTAGTAATGAGGCCCAGCCATTAAAACCTGACCAGTAAAATCTACTGCCTACTTTGGCACTTTCTTGCCCTTGAACTGAAATTGAATCTAAAAGCTTCTTAAGGATAAGTCTATGGGCTGCCTTTAATATAAAAGTTGAGTTTCAGAGCAGGAGGCAGCATAATCAATTCTGCTCAAAGTTCATAAAACAAAGTCACCAGAAGTTGGAAGCCAGAGTGGAGGTTAAATTCATGCTTTCCATATGTGGAAATGTATTTACCCCGATTAGTACAGAGGCAAAATAAAGTCACGCTGTCAATCAGGAATAGTTTCCCCACTGAAGAAGACTTGCATTAATGATGTCCAAACACAAAATACATATTCTTTGGTCAAGTTCCAACCTCATCATTTCCTGAACCCATAGGAAATGGGCAAATTAATATGCCAGCAGCGTGACCTGTTTGCAGTGTGATTCTTTTCTGAAGAACATTAAAAACATGTGTTTCTCTTGGAATTTTGTTGTAAATGCTTGCTGCTTTAGGTTATTTTCACTTGCAGATTCCCCTTTTTGCATCATCACACTCTATCCTACAGTATTGATTATTGCAGTGATTAGCAGCCAATGTCCATCTGATAATTAATGAGAAGAGCTGGTTTCTTAATTTTCAATGTGGCTATATCCTTTCCACTGCTGTCCCATCCATAAGATTAGCAAGAAAATTTCAGGGCTCAGCATCATGAACATCATATAAAATTGCAGCCTATCTGCCATGATTTAAAACACAAAGGGTACTGCAAGATAAAATTGTGTGCAATTTTTTCCCCCTTTTTATATTTGTCACAGGTTAGTGAGGAGTGAATGTTTCTGGAAGTCGACCTTGATTCTTTCAAAATCCATACACTTATGCAGAGTTACAAGCAATCAATATTGCAAGAAACAAAACATTTGAAGAAATAAAATGTGCTTACATTTATTTTCAAGAGACACATTGCAACTTACCATATTCTGCCAAAGGACCAGTTGCATGTTTGTGGTGTTTGACCTTCATGGGCTTTGCACGGAAAATAGAATTTTTCTCCCTAGATGGCTTTACTTCCAGATCTTTTGATTGCCCTTGGAGCGTTTGTGGAAGTCCCACAAGCACTTGTCCATCTGTTGTAGAATGGGAGCTATCACCTTCAGACTAGGAATGACAGAAGAGAAACATTTCCCATGTTCTTAAAATGGTTTTTATTTCTGTACATAAGATAGATAAAATGGGTTGCACAATGAATATGCACCGCAAATTCATCTTTCATTAATCCGCTTTTAATGATGCCTAAACTCACAGGAACAGTCAGTCATTGATTTTCCCTTAATTCCTGTACTGTTTCACCAAATAGTTTATGAATCACAGAGCTGGACAACCTCATGATTTACTGACTGATTATGGGAGCATAGCTTGTGCAAAAATAAAAGCTCGTCAGTAAATTTGTGAGCACCAGGGAATCTGCACCACACGATCAAAGTTATAAAATACCATCTGCAGAAAATGATCCATTTAATTTCTTCATTTTCCCCATTTCTACAAATAGTACTATAACTGATTCTGAGCTGGGGAGGGGGAACTGGATGTACAGACTTGGTATACAGCCCAGTTCAGAAAAATAACATTCCTTGAGTTGGGTTTTGCATTGCCTGGAAACTTTCCCTCCTGTGATTTTTTAAAAAGTTATTTCCCTCAACGTCAAGGAGTTCACAAAGGTTACATGCCTCTTCTCAAAATATAAACATTTCTCACCACTTTCCTGAGAAAATATTGCTATTCTCAGCTTTTTCTTGCGCTCAGCAGCAAGAGGTTCTGTCAGCCTCCTAGAATGGAATGTTTTTCCATTTTAGGCATTATTATGTGGCCAAATCTGTTATGTCAGTCAAGTGCAGACTAAAAAAAAATCAATGACTTGCATTTATATAGCACCTTAGAAGTAGAAACATGTCCTAAGATGCTTCGTAGATACATAATCAGAGAAGAGGAAAGGTTATTTCTTTCTGCCCTAAGTCTTCAACTCATCTCTAACTATATCAGTACGAGTCCCATATCTTTCTAACCAGCCACTCTCATGGCTCTTAGGGAAAAGAACACGTGAAATTATCATTCTCAAATTTGACAAAAGATGATATTTTCAGTTCATCTGCCTTGATTGAAATTAACGTCATGTTAATGACTGTTACTAGGGGGCATAACTTTAAAGTTCATGGTCGGAGATATAGGAGGGATGTCCGAGATAGATTCTTTACTCAGAGAGTGGTTGGGGCATGGAATGCACTGACTGCTGCGATGGTGGAGTCGGACACTTTAGGAACTTTCAAACGATTATTGGATAGGCACATGGAGCACTCCAAAATGATAGGGAATAGGATAGCTTGACTTTGGATTTGGACATAGTTCAGCACAACATCGAGGGCTGAAGGGCCTGTACTTTTCTATGTTCTAAAAATGTAAAAAAAAAAGACAATGATAGCATATTGGAGGATGGAAATATACTCAGTGTCATCTCAAAACATGATAGCTTTGATATAACAAGGAGGTGTACAGTGAAACTGTCTCTATATAGTCTCACAAAATGTATCCAAACACCAGTGTCAAAAGATTGCTCCCCTCCTGTACTAATGTAAGATTTTCCATGTGTCACAAACCAAAATGCATGGCTACTCTGAAAGAAATTGATAAATCGTGCCTATTGTGCTCATATTCATGTTGGGTTGGGTTAACAATTTCATAATTCACTTTAAATAGGAGAAAGGGAAATATTAGCTCCGCCAGTCTGAGTTAAATTCAAACTCTAGCCCAGGAGAAAGAATTGTATACTAATCTGACTGTTAGACAAATGTAAACAACAATCAGTTTAATTAGAAGTCAGAGCAGATCGATCGCGGACCGGAGGAAAGCATCATCACTGCAAAGGTAATATTTTGCATGAAGATGATTGCACAAGACCCTTCACTTTATCACTAAATAATGAAATTGGTGCCTGAATCTCAAAAGTAGTTGATGATGAATTGATGTTCTTCCATACAATTTACATTGAAAAGGCTACTGTGGAAAATGGGCTGCCAACTTACTGTGAGTCCCATGTCGTCCCATTGGCGCAGACCAATTTCACCCTCAAATCTGAGTTTTTACTCAACTGATTCTGGACTGTTGGTTCTGCATCAAAGTGAACCAAATCATGCTGTGCAACATTAGCAAGCAAACGCTTAACTTTTCATATGAAATTCTATTGTCTGTTATCCTGAAGTGGTGAGCCCATTTAAGCCTCTATTCAAGTAGCAAAGGAAGAAAGGAAGAAAGGCACATAAAGCATTTAGAGAAATCAACTCTGAGGAAGAGTCACACGGACTCAAAATGTTAACCTCACAGATGCTGCCAGACCTGATGAGTTTATCCAACATTTATTTCAGATTTCCGGTATCCTGAATATTTCGATTTTCCTTAAATAATCAGAGACTGTTGGTCTCCTAGGGTCGGCAGGAAACTGAAGAGGGGGTTTGCAAGGGACATGAAAATAAAGGAATTTTTCTGAGGGATTGCTGATATTTTAATTATAACAATCCACTCCAGAAGGTAATGAGTCAATGCCAAGCAATAATTAATAATCAAAATGACCATGCCTCAGAATAGAGAGAGTAATTAATGAACACATTAAGTTTGGGAGATTGGTCCATTCTATACGGTTGAAATCAGTTGCAATGTAAAAGGGGCTGGTAATTCGCCTCTAGCCTATTTCACACTATGCCCTTAGGATTCCAACACAAGCACTTTCTATTCCACAAGTTACAATTTTTGTATGATAATAACAAGAGAATCGTCGTGCGATTGCCATTTTGCAAACTGAGCCACTGGTGGTCAACAACCAGTTTACCTGCTGGGGAGAGGCCAACAATCCAGAATCACTTGATCCACCATGAGAAACGTGCTGTAGCTCAAACTGAAGAAACAAAAACTCAGATCAATAGCCATTCAGCAAAATTACAAGGCAAAGATTTTGGGCATGGAACAGAACAAGTTCTAAAAATACAAATGGCTGCATTAGTTCAAAACTAAGCACAAGTACTCTGCTACTTAACAGTGAACCCCATTGATATACTTTGGTTTTTACTTAAAAGAAAGAACTAAGGGTGGAATTCTCCTGCAGCACTGGTCTAAAAGTTGGAAATTCTCGCCTGACCGTCAATGATGTTTCACATTCTCCGCAATCTCCCCGCTAAAATTCCAGTGGAAGGCAGGATGGGAGAAGTCCAGCCTAAATGTCTAATGTTACCCCGATAAAGTCTTCCACAATGTTCTCTCCCTCTGTTGAACATATTGGAATCTTGAGCCCAGAATCTCAGTGTATGAGAATGGCAGCATGCACTCAAATCCAGAGAATGATGACTTGCTGTAAGGACATAGTGATGCTCCTCTCATCCTCTGCGATATCTCTGACTCCTGCTTCACAGAGAGCTGAATGATCCCTGCCAATGAATGGGTACATGGGTGGGCTTCGTACTCAGTTTAAGATGAGCATCAGGTAACACAAGGATGTCCTTTCCAATGAATGGGGATGTGGAAAGGGTTTGCAGCATTTGGGGAGGGATTGCTTACAGCTGAGTGTCTATACGTTCTTCAGTGTGGGAGAGACATAGCACAGCTATTCTCACACTCACCAAGGATGAAGCACTGTATGTGTGCAGGGGTTCACAGCTTTCAGCACCAAATGATACGGTGGAAGCTCTGTGGGTGAACAAAATGAATATTTATTCTAGAACTATATATAGTTTTGGCTGTGCTACACTTGTAACTACCTGTGCTAACTAGTTGCCCAGAACCTCCTATCCTTCCTTACCTTGGCACTATGTCTAAGTGATTTCCCAGAGCTAAGGTTGAGGAGGCCTGCTGACTTCCACACCCTGTTGCTTGAGATAATTTTGGTGGGCTTCCCCTCATGGACCTTAAGCTCCTCATATAAGGCAGCACAGGTGTTGCAACACTGCCGTCCTCCCTGTGTGCGGTTGAAAGTGTGTAGCTCATGGGGAGGGAGAATTGAGATGGGCTGGACACCCACAGGGTGTCCTGAGTGGAAGATCCTGAGCTGTTTACTTCACGATCCTTATCACTTTGGGTGCTTGATGGTCGCAGTGTTTCTCCATGCGACGGCAGGCAGCTGGAATGAGGTCAAGAAGCCCCGCCATCCTCTTGCACAGACCCATGCAGAGTCCCATTAGTGCCTGTACCATGGTTTCCTCTCACACTCCCAAGATATGTGGGTTGGGTGGATTGAGCATACTAAATTGACCCTCGTGTCAGGAGGATTAGCGAGGTAAATATGTCAATGGGATAGGACCTAGTTGAGATTGTGGTCAGTGCAGACATGATGGGCCAAATGGCCTCCTTCTGCACAACAGGGATTCTATGATTCTATGCAGTTGACACTTTGCACCATGGAGCTCATACCCTCAGACATGGAAGTCATGAGTTGAACCATGGTGTAGACATCCCCTGCCATGGACTGCACATCCTGTGCCAAGGTCTCCACCATGTGTTGGCCTTGTTGTTCTGCAGTGACAGCACTATCTCCTTGAATAAAAGTGATGGGAATCCCCCAGTAACTCTGGAATGACCAGACCCAGAGTCACATGATCTGCTCAGGACCTAGCAGAATCCCATCAGCAGAATGCAACTGAAGATCGTGCTGGCCTCTGGCGGGTTTTCCAGCCCACAATAGTAGGTATCAGCAAAAGGTTTCACTGTAAATTCACTCCGGCATAAAGCCATTTCTGGGTCTCCTGTCATATTCTCCCCGCATGCCAGCGAGGGCTAGGGAGAATTCTATCAAGAGTATTTAGTGCTCAAGCAGGAGAGTTTATTTATATTATTCAGCTTAACCTTGCAGGTATGTTCATTATTAATAAAGGGCCCATTTGCAAAGAATGCAGGGAGGTTCAAGATGGATTTTCTTCTGTAGTCCCATTGGAAATGATGGGGAATGAGTCGATGACAGGAAATGATTATACCATTATGCCATCACCTAATCACCCAAACCCAATTTTCCTCTCTCCATCGACCCCAAACGGGCAGCAATTCTCCTCTATTGTGCGCACGTGAAATGCAAAGTATGGTGAGCTCAGGACCCGTGTCCATTTCCCATCCATTTGCCGCAGTAACTGTCTCTCTTTGAAACACTCCCAGAAAGGTTGCATAAGTTTTTTTTAAGTCTTTTATTAGTGTCACCACTCGGCTTACCCTAACGCTACAATGCAGTTACTGTGAAAAATCCCCTAATCGCCACACTCTGGCGCCTGTTTGGGTTCACTGAGGGAGAATTTAGCATGGCCAATACATTTAACCAGCATGTCTTTCAGACTGTAGGAAGAAACCAGAGCACCCAGAGGCAACTCACAGACGTGGAGAGAACATGCAAACCCCACACAGATAGTGAGCAAAGCCAAGAATTGAACCTGGGTCCCTGGCGCTGTGAGGCAGCAATGTCAACTACTCTGCCACCATGCTGCCCAGCTCTGGAGAGGCAGTGACGGGGCCACCATTTCATTGTTCTTCTTCCATCATCTCTATGCCCTCTTTCTGGTCTTTTCCTACTCTCTCAGAAGCCAACTATTACCATTCCCATTGCCTCATCCTCCTCTGCTCCCTCTTATTTTCTGTTCATCTTCATGTTTCCTTTTCTTTCCCCCCTCCTCCCTTTTCTTCTTAGGTTTCCTTCCAAAACGTGAGCAGCAAAGGCCCTCTGCTTGTGCTCTGTTACAGCAGTGCGATTGGCATCTACCTCCTCTGCAATAGTACGATACTAGATTTTTTTAATCAGTCAGGATCCGGATCAGAGGTGGGTGAACACACAATATAATGCTTCAGGATCAGATTAGCTACTGTGAGTAACCCACCTCTGACTTTCCAAATCCTATCCATAATCTATAAAGGAACAAGTCTGGAGTGTGATGGAATATTCTCCACTTGCCTGGATGGGTGCAGTTCCAACAACACTCAAGAAGTTTGACACCATCCAGGATAAAGCAGCCTGCTTGTTTGGCACCCTATTCACCACCTTCAACATTTATTTCCACCACCACTGACGCATACCATCTACAAGATGCATTGAAGCAACTCGCCACCATGTCACCCCAGCTTGTCATCTGGGGATCCAAAAACCCTTTAACCGGCTACATTTCCTGGGGCCACACTGGTGATAATGCTGTGGCACTCACCAGGGAAATTGTGCCCAAGCACTGGCAGGCTCCATCTTGCCAGGTGGGAATCTTGCCAACAGCTCTGTGTGTGTGCACTATTACCTTTGCCTGACACCATTCTCTTCCAGCTTCCAGGGAAAGTTGGCAGGGTCAGGGCACAGTCGGAGAGATGGGCATAATTCCCATCCTGCTGCCACACATACCACAAAGAGGAGGATCTCCTACATCTGTTTCCTGTTCCACTATCTGTCTGCAGCTACTTAGCATCATGCTGTAGTTCACATGCTGAGTGTTGCTGTTCACAACATGACTGCCAATGTTGCTGAATGAAGTCATTTGTAATTGTGCCAATTGGCAGCATGTACATAGTTTTCTCTTATGTGACTTAGACTTCATCTGCAGTGAGATAAATTACTCAGTGCTCTTCCCTCAGAACAAATTAATCAGACTCTGAATAAACCTTTTCAGACAGTTAAAAGTAAAAGCTCCCTAATTACCTTTCTTCTTTGAGGATGATCTTCCCTTGTCCCAAGAATGGAAATCTTTAACTGATTTGGTGCTATTCAGAAGTTAAAATCTGAACAAGCACCACAACTTACTATTAAACTGACCTTGTAAAAGTCTTCTTTATTATAGACATTTATTATTGTAGACATACACATATCTTTAAAGAATCTGCTTTTTCACTTGTCAAGGAAGCAATGACATAAAATTTGGAATCTCTGATTCTCAATTGGGTGAAAGGCTCCACTGCCCATCAGCAATGAGTGCTAAGTGAAGAAGTGGGTGTAATTTCATAACACAAGGCTGACTAAACGTCAACACTGGTTAGAATTAAATGTCATTTTAGCTCAGAAAAACAGTTTCATTGTAGGAAAGATGATAATGTTCTCTTCTGAGATTAAACATTGAGACACAAAGACTGGGATTTTCTATCCTCATTTTCATCATAAGGGGGAGGAGGGGTGTAGTGGGGGAGTGCGGAGAATCAAACAAGAGTCACAAATGCTTTCACTGCTTAATTGTTTCTGCCCCTGCCAATGACATTTCCCAATTTTAAAAAATCAGGTTCCCATTTACATCAATTTCAATCTCAAGATCAAGCCTTTAGACCTGATTGTACCCCCCTCATTGCATTGTCCGTTCACTATATGAAGCATGACAGCAGGTCCCCCACAAGATGTACCAGAAGCACAGAACCTACCAGAGGCACATAGATGTATGCAGCCCCCAAGGGGGGGAAAATCATGCCCAGACAAGGCTTTGGCATGGCTCTTGAAGATTTTTTTTTACATGAGTGGGGAATTTGGTGGGCCATTTGCTTTTCTATTTTTTTCAAAGGTAGTCCTTTCAGAAAAATAACTTACTAGTGGGGTTCGCTCAACCAGAACCTGCCTCACCAGCATGTGGTCCTGGAACCCAATCCTTTGGTATTTTTTGATAAAGTATTTGAAAAATTGGTGGAAAAGCCCAGCTTGGCACCAGTTGGTCGCCTGCCACTTTTCCCACCAGAAACAACACTTCAACTGAAAAAAATAGGAAAATTCCAACCACAGTTCATGCAAAATGGCTGGAAATTTGATATGCATCCAGTTCATGTTATACCTGGTGTCTGATTCCAAAATAAAAAGCTATTTAATTCTTTGGCACATCTAAGTGCAAGTTCATGGGCCCAAGTTAATATTCCCATATTTAAATAAACATACCATCATAAAGAAGGAATTTGAGTAATTGTTCTGAATTTGCTTTCCTGGTATAGAACTGCATGTGCTGTGTGGAAGGTTTCGGAACATGTGTGCAGAAATCAACAATTCCACCCGATTCTATCGATCAAAACGAATGATTTTGCAAACCTTTTGCAAATCTATTTTGCAAGTTGTGTTTTGCACTTACAATGGCACGCACACATGGAATGGTCGCTTTATTTGCACATGGCCACATTTTTATTTGAAATTGTGCATCCAGAGCTACTAAAAATTAATTTGTTCTGTTATTCAAGTGCGGGAGGTCATGTTTCAAGACCTATCCACACTTGTTCCAGTGGAGGTTAACAGCAAACACAATAAATTCTGTGCTGCTGTCTTATTTAACTGACTGCAGCATATGGCGCAGCAGCATCCATGATGCTGGCTATTTCTACATTCAATAGGGACCTAGTAAATATCATTGTGTTGATAGCTCATTGTACAGCCAGCCTTCTGTTCCTAAAGGCAATCTTAAAGGGAAGCACTGAGATACAGCAGGCTGTTGCTGAGCGTTATTGATGCAATTCAAAACCACGAAG
The DNA here is from genome assembly GCA_024679065.1 of Sphyrna mokarran. Classification (NCBI taxonomy): domain Eukaryota; kingdom Metazoa; phylum Chordata; class Chondrichthyes; order Carcharhiniformes; family Carcharhinidae; genus Sphyrna; species Sphyrna mokarran. Next base: position 98,412,393 of record JAGIQG010000005.1, read on the forward strand.
AAGAAATACCAGGGCAGAAAGGAAGCTCAAGGGTCAGAGATGTGACATTGAAGGCCATAATGGGGGTCTGGGACAGTCTGGTTTCAAGTGGTTGTCAAGGACCACCTCAGGATGGAATGGATGCAAGGGAGCAAGTGACCTAGGACCTGGAAATAATGCTATGAGAAGCCTAATAATCACAAATAGTGAGTGAATGCATCTTACACATTCAGCAACTTCTGACACTGCTCAATGCAGTAAGAAGTCTGACAACACCAGGTTTAAGTCCAACTGATTTATTTAATAGTAAACTCACAAGCTTTCGAGGCTTCCTCTTCGTCAGGTGAATGAGGTGTTCTGATCTCAAATAGCACACATATCAGCACAGACAGTTTACGGATTACTGATTAGAATGCGAATCTTTACAACTAACCTGCTATTCAAGTCTTAAAGTGGCTAACAAAGTGAGCACTGAGCACAGGTTAAAGAGATGTGTATTGTCTCCAGACAGCACAGTAAGTGATGTTTTTTGCTAACCCAAGTTACGGAGGTTACAGATAGTGTGACATGAATCGGGTCTCAGTCAACCTATAAGCAATACCGTGAAAAAAAAATCAGCCTTAATATATTTAAAGATGTAAGAGATAAAAACAGAAAATACTGAAAACACTCAGCAGGTCAGGCAGTATCTGTGGAGAGAGAGAGACTGAATTAACATTTCAGATCAATGTTATTTCATCAGTACAGGAGAAAACAGGAAATGAAATACATTTTAAGCAAGTGAAAGGCTGGGTAGGGAACAAAGAACAAGAATTTATGGCGGAAGAAAGAAGAGCTGAAATGACTATAATAACTCCAAGAGTTGGCTGTAAAGGAACAGTGCTTTATTGCATAAAATAAAGCAAAAAACACAAACAGGTCCCAACCAGGACTATGGAATAATGGACCCACTCAGGACCTGCTTTATACACAGCTGGGTACCTGAGCTCCTGGTTTGTTAATTACCAATCCCCAGGGACCTCGTATTCAACAAGTCCTACAGGGAGGTCAATCAATAGTTCCCCATGCAAGTCCTGGGAATTATCACAATGACAAAAGAGTTGGTGGTACGAGGGCAAATGGACTGGTAATGGAACACAAAGAAACAAAAGATATGCTGAGGTAAAGTATGATTGACAGACTTGTGAACAGCAGTCATCTCAAAATAAAAGCAAGGAAAAAAAGAATAAAATCAAATTCTGCCGAATAAAATGAGGATCTGAAAATTTTGAATACAATGTTTAATTTGAAAGGCTTTAAGATACCTAAACAAAGGACTGGAAAAATATATCAAATAAGAAATATAAGGCTTAGGAAATATAATGGACTAAATAGAGGGATTTGGACAAATTGAAACTGGAACTAAAATAATTTTAGTTGATATGGCTTACTGTGGATTACTATCAAGTCTGCGAAATGGAAATAAAATGATAACATCAGTTGGACAGTATATTGTATTAGGGAATAATATAGCAGATTTTGGAAGATTGCTCCTGGGTAAGTCACTGAAATCATGACAGTGTGACCAGCAAGAAAACAAATGTTGACTGGCATTTCCTGGAACGTTTTCTCCTTCTGGCTTCACATGATTACCTCTGCTGTGGCCTCTTGAATTTTTTTATTCCTTGCCTAAATATTGTCTCTCAACAACATTATCAAATAACTGAGGGATCAATTTTCATATGTATGCAGATAACATCCCTGGAACCCACCCTCAACTCCACATCTGCTATGGTATTATTAAACTTTCTGCCGTTAAGTTATGGATGAGGCAGAATTTTTTCCACCTTCTCAAAACTGAAGCCATCCTTCTAGGCTTCCAAAGGTTCTGTCGATCCTGATTCCAATTGCCCCACATGAGGCAAATCACTACTGCTTTTCAAAAACAAGAATCAGCCATGATGACCAAGCCTGAGACAGACAGATATGTATGGCCACTGGATGGCAAGGGATATGACTGTGCAGTGCCACCCTGGCAGTGCCATTTGGGCAATGTCAGAACACTCTGAGGAGCCTCATTGGTGGGGTTTCCCATTATGTTTAAGATGGAGAGGAGAGAGCCGTGATGCCTGTGGAGACAGGGAGGGTGGGAGATAGGAGAGCCGCAATGCCTGTGCGGGAGGGCTGGCTGTTGCCTCTTATTCCCAAGTTTCCTGGAGATCTCTCATAATTTGGTTGGCCCACGATACATCTCCAGTGTGAAGTCTCACTCTATTTCCCCGAGTTGATATCTTCCACTTCAAGTGCCAAAACTAGCGCATCCCCATTAACAATGATGCTATAGTACGGATGTATGATTTAAGGTTGTTATCACATATTTTCTTGTGATAATTTTTGAAAAGCATGACAATTGAACATAAAATAATTATATTTAATAAGAAGGCATCCATTGCAATCATTTAGCATGCAGATGTATCAGGAGCTATAAAGAGATCACAAGGAAAAACAAAGGATGAGTCAGATCAGAAAGATGACTTTTTGCAAAATACATATTATTGAGATGACAGAAGATCCTGAGAAGCTCAATCATTGTTTCAGATTTGAAAAAGTTGGAATCTTCTGCGATATTTGTAAACTTATATTGATCTGATCCTTTGTTTTATAACCTGGTCTAATGTCATATGGCTGTTCTGATATTGCTAATTCTCCACAATAAAGAGCAAACATCTTGTTCATTGTTGCTTCTCCCCCTTCCTACATTCTTCTGTTTTGTCTTACTTGTTACTTTATATATATAAACATACACTGATATGAATTAAAGTACCATGGAAATGTTAAAAGTTTTAACATATCCTGATCTCTTATGAAAACATTTATAAAAAATATTAATTTATTATTTCCTACTCCTACTAGCAAATTTCACACCTATTCCAGCTGGTGCTGTGTGTGCGAGACAACTTCATACTTTTGATAAATGCTGCTTTGAAGCCAACAACCAGCAGGAATTTTCTTCCCAATCTCTTGCTTTCTTCCCCACCCTCAATTTTCATTTCTTTCTGCTTGTCTATTCTTCCAGTGCAGAAGTTTATCTTTCACTCTGGTTATCTTTTTTGTCTATTTTTAATTGTGTTCCTCTCTTCAACACCTCAGCCAACAGTCAAAAAGACTGAGACCCACTACAATGCCTGAAGAAGTACCTTATTTGGAAAGATCTATTTGAAAATAGATTTCAAGATATTTAGGGTTGTGCTATGGACAATCAGGGAGAGCGCATCAAGGTGAAATGTTACTACTATCTTGGAAAAGTTATTAAGAAAGAAAACAGGAAATGTGGATATCTGTATAGTACATTATTATATCGCCACATACAACACACGATCTTGAAATGCAGTTGCTATTATGCAAGCAGTCCCACAAGCATTTTCACAGAATCCTCCAGTACAGAAACAGGCCATTTGGTCCATCGAGTCTGCACCGACCACAATCCAATCCAGGCATCATCTCCGTAACTCTATATATTTAACCTAGCTAGTCCTCCTGACACTAAGCTGCAATTTATCATGGCCATTTTTCATAACCCGCACATCTTTGGACTGTGGGAGGAAACTATAGCACACAGACGAAACCCATGCAGGCATGGGGAGAATATACAAACTCCATACAGACAGTCACCCGAGGTTGGCATTGAACCCAGGTACTGGTGCTGTTAGGCAGCAGTGCTAACCACTGTGCCAGTGTCACCTAATGCAAATTCCACACAGATAGAAACCCTAGTCCAGAATTGAAGCTGGGTCAATGCACCTGGCATTGGCCACATGGCATCGCTAGAGAGGTACCGCCTAGTCTGTCCCTCACCTCCTGGGGCATATACATACCTCTGTACCTCAGACTTGGTCTTCACAACTGATTCTCATGTACACACAAATCAAATTTATCAATCTATAAATAACTAAAACTGAAGGATAATCAATGCATTTTGCTGTCTGGCTTGCTGTCTTATGAGAATATTTCATTAGATGGCCTACTTATCCTCATTGATGACATCATTGTTTTTTTATTAGTGTCACAAGTAGACTTATATTAACACTGCAATGAAGTTACTGTGAAATTCCCCTAGTCACCACAGTCCGGCACCTGTTGGAGTACACTGAGGGAAAATTTAGTACAGCCATTGCACCAAACCAGCAAGTCTTTTAGACTGTTGGGGGCAAACCAAAGCGCCCAAAGGAAACCCATGCAGACACAGAGGACAAGCAAACTACATATTGGCACTAACACAAGCAGGGAATTGAACCTTGGGTCCCTGGCACTGTGATACACAGCACTAACAATACCTGAAGATCCTCTTAACTTGACACCAAATTGAAACTGATGTTGGAACAGAAAAAATCTACACCTCAGAGATTGCTACATCTTTATGGGCAGTTTTGTCTGAGATCAGTGGAAAGTGCCATCACTTCACCATAAATTGTGAAACCCTGTTGTAATATCTTCAAAGTTGGATAAAAGTTTTATTCCAGGCTGAATTTAAACCAAAATCTCAGAAGTGAGAATGAACCAATGCATTGTATCAACCAATCTTTAGAATTCAGTTCTATTTATATAGTTAGTGAGAAGTAGGGATTAGACCATGTGTGAAATTGCAAAGTGCCAGAGAGTTAATTTCACTGTAAGTGATTCCACTAAATATGTGACCAACCTAATGGTAGTTATTGAATTGAACAGTATAGAAGTTTACTCCAAAATCAATTTGTCTCTCTGCTTAAACAAAATGACCACTGCCGCCCCAAAGACATGAGATTTTATTCTTGAGTAGATCAATTCCCTCCTCGGAGGCACTACACACTTGATTATTCTGCTCAAGTCTCATCTAATCATTTATTAAGGTGGAAAGAAAGGTAATGTTTAAACTGTGATACATTTCCTTGCTGTCGTTGATTGATGATATAACTTTTTAAGCATTGATTGTGAAATATTGGCTATCTGCAGCATCAATTATGTTTAGTGGGAAGCAACAGCAATTATGAAATGTCAAGACATATCCATCATTCAGTAGTTTCTGTGTTTGATTTATTTTATACTTACAGATTAACTTAGTAAAATTCAAGAAACCAGACAGATTCCAAATAAAAGATATCAAAAGCTAAGAATCTTACGATGAAACATGATAGAATATGTATGTGGACTTGAAAATAGGACTTGGCAAACTTGAAATTCTTATATTACCAATTTCTCTGTTCAATTCAAATAATTTGCCCTATGATTCAAGGTTTTTATTTTGGCTTAAAAAAGTAAAGTTTAAAGTAAAGTTTATTTCTTAGTCGCAAGTAAGGCTTACATTAATGCTGCAATGAAGTTACCGTGAAATTCTCCTAGTTGCCACAGTCCAGCGGCCATTCGGGCCAATGCACCTAATCAGCACATCTTTCAGACTGTGGGAGGAAACCATGCAGACACAGAGAGACCATGCAAACTCCACACAGACAGTGACCCAAGTCGAACCTGTGTCTCTGGCGCTGTGAGGCAGCAGTGCTAACCAATGTGCCATCCAACAAACAAAAGATAACTATCATGAGAATATCACTTTAGTGATATCAACTTATTCTTATTATGAGAAGAAGAAATATAGCAAGGCCAATTATAAAGGGCGATTCTCCCAACAGTGCTGAATTGGCGGGGAAATTGGTCTAGTTCAGCTTGGTCAGAGAGTCTTAATGAGAATCATGACAGAGAGGATGAAGAGGCATATTCATTTCGAGAGGGAACTTTAAATGTGGGATTGTAGAAGCCTGAAAGAATAACTGTCACTGATGAGACAAAGGCCAGGATTTTACCAGCACATTTGCCTGTTTTTGGGCATGACGCAATCATAAACTGGGGTGTAAAGCTACTAGCACGATTGGAGCTAGTATTCGCGACCGGTGTCATTTTCCAGGAGCTGGATTTCCAGCACAGTCACTGTCTTGCCGGAAATAGTGAGAGGCAGGTTAATATATTCAAATTTATTTAAATAAGCATTTACATGTCATTAGCAGCATCAGAGACCTGCACGTGCGTACGATGTCCCTTTGCAGGCTTCTGGGCAGTTAAGCCCCACCCACAGGCTTTGCTGTGATTAACAGGCTCAGTTATAATTTTGCAGCCAGAGTGTGCATAGGAGGGCTAAAACATGCCCAGAAGACAGATCTGAAAGTCTTCCACTTTCAAGTCCACCCAGCACTGAGACAAAAGAAAGATAAAATATTGCCTATAGAGAGAAGTACAAATGATCAGGATTAGAATCTGCAGAGTTTGTGGATGGTTGTAAGGTTAAAAGCGGTTTGAGAGAATGGGAGGGATAAGGGTATGATTACATTTAAATCAGAATTTTAATTTAGAAAAATATAGGCAGGCACATAAAAGATGAGTGCGTGATTGGGATGGGATACTTTGTATTGAGGGTTTTATATGAGGTGAGGTTTGTGGCAGGTGGGCAATGGGAGATTGTGCAGGAGAACTTCAAAACAGTTAATAACAAAAGCCAGGTGAAGTTTTTGACAACAGATGAGCTGAGTCAAGAGAAGACAAGGGTGAAACTGCAGGGGTGGATGTCGGCGTTCTTTGTGATGGTGAGGATATAAGGTTGGAAGCTCACCTCCAGGTCAGAGTTGTGAGGTCTGCTCCAACCTGAAGCAGCAGCTGCAAATTGGGATGGATTCAGCAGCAACAATACTGAGTCTGTGGTCAAAACTGAAGATGATGGCTTTTATCTTCCCAAAGTTGAACTGGAGAAAATCACGACAAGACTGAAAGTCATACAAGTCGAACAGCACCAAAGTAGCAGAGGAGTTAAGAGAGGTGCTGAAGACAGGGCACGGTATTATTAATGTACATGTGAAGGCTGGCAGCATTCAGAAAACCTGAGTTTATCTAAATATGGATGCAGTGAATCATCCCAATATTCAAAAAATGAATGTAGGTAGCTAACTCTGCAGAAAACTTGAATGCAATAGTAAGAGGCGGAATTTAATGCCCTCCTCCAAGATAATTTGAGGTGAACGTACTTAATGAGACAAAATAGTAATAGTTGGGGCCTCAAAATCTTTTTAGCTTTGCTTTGATTAGGTCTGGAATGGAAAGCTTCTGAAAGAATGACTCATTCTGCCACCAGTTGAGATCCCTATGCGATCAATTAATGCCTGTTTAAATCAGCCTCTGATTCATGGCAGTTCTCAGGAGTCAGGATTTATGCCCAGTGAGTGTGATAGAATCCTCTCTACTTGCCTGGACGAGCACAGCTCCAAACAACACAAAAGAAGATCAAAGCAGCCCAAGCACCAACTTAAACATTCACTTCCTTCACCACTAACACCACCAGCAGCGTGTTCCATATACCAGGTACTTTCCGGCAACTCACCAAGCCTCCTTCTGAACATGTGACCTCTACCACCATCTAGAAGATGAGGGCAGCGGACACATGGGAATACCATCTCCTGCAAGTTCCCTTCTAAGCTGCACACCATCCTGACTTGGAACTATATCAATGTTTCTTCACTATTGCTGGATCAAAATCCTGAAATTGATGTATCTACTGCAGATGGATTGCAGTGGTTCTAGAACGTGACTCATTGCAAGGTAAATTAAAAATGATGGCCTCACCAGCAATGCTCACATCCCACAAAATAAACAAATATGGAAGAACATGCAGCATTAATTAACAGGAGTGACTCTTATCTCTCCTTTGCAGCAAATGGTTTTCCTGAACTCAACATGTTCATAGAATCCTAGAATTCTTATAGTACAGAAGGAGGCTATTTGGCCCATCATGTCCGCAGCAACCACAATACCAACCAGGCCCTAATCCTGTAACCCCATATATTTATCCTGCTAATTCCCAACACTAGGGTCAATTTAGAACGGACCATCAACCTAACCTGCACATCTCTATACCGTGGAGGAAACTAATGGACCCGGAGAAAACCCATGCAGGCACGGGGAGAATGTGCAAACTCCACACAGTCAGTCAGTCATCGAGGCAGGAATTGAAACCAGATCCCTGGCACTGAGGCAGTAGTACTAACCCAATGTGCCACCGTGCTACCCATGACACTGTTGCAATTCTTCCTACACAGAACAGTAGGCACGTGGGAAATGCTGCTTCATGCCTGACATTAATCTGATTGTGGATTTGATGGTTCCAAAGTTTAATTTTGGGAAGACATGAATGCTCCATATTGAAATAAAGCACACATGTCAGTGAGGTAACTAATGTGAATGAAGGGATTAAGAACATTTCAGCAGAGGGCTGTAATTCGAAACTGAAGTTGATTGACCACCTTTTCAAGTCACCCAACACCTCATTTACATTCACCTGAAATACTAAAGGGAGCAATATCATCTTTTACTGGGTATGGGTGTGGTTGAAATTCATGCCAGTTACAAAAGTGGTATAAACCGAAGAAACTTCCACATACTTAAACAATAAAGCCACATTGTGGACAGCCTTAGCGGTTTGAGCAGGCACATTATGCCGACAATTAAAAATAAATTGAGAACATTTATATTTTGACAGGAACTGTAGACAGATAAATGTTCTCCATGCTTTTGGCACACTAATCGTATAACAATGTTGCTAGTGCCAAAGACAATGAGGAAATTCAGGGCTCAACATTGTTTGAGATGAAATTGAATACATATTTAACAAGGATGAAGTTGATTGCTGTCAGAGGTGCAGATAAGAAGTCCATTCTAACTTCCAAGTTTAGTCATCAGGTGAAGCAAATAAAAAGGCTGTAGGATAACCAGCATACACATCAGATCATACATTCTGGTTTTAGTTTTTTTTCCAATATTTGATTTGAGAACATTATTAATTATATTAAAAATGATAACTGCATATAATTCCTGTCAACATTTTCATTATTAATTTCTAGGGTCACTGGCATGTAAATAAAGCATGACAAGCTTACATAGACAGCTCACATTATATATATGAACAAAATAATTCATCATCACAAAAGTTTAATACATTAAACATCAGTCTCCTGTGATGTCACATAGGAGAGAGAAGTCCAGCAGTTTCCAGTGAAGAAAATGCTTCATCAAACCAGGATAATGGAACCAGGTATGTTAATGTAATTCAGTTCATATAATAAAGACATACATTGTATCTTTATTTTTTATTTTGATACAAACCAGGATGTGAGAGAGCTGAAACTCCAATTCTATTCTCAAACACACGCACACACGCCATAAAAGAAACAAAAATGAGTCATGCACTTTTATAAGTCATAAGCAAAAGAATAATTCGTAAAGAAGGATATCATTGCAGAGCAGGATCCTGTGCAACCATCTTAGTCGCTTTTCAAATCATAGAATCCATACAGTGAAGATAGCGCCCATCAAACCTGTACCGAGGCCCTATCACTTTAGCCTATTTTTAAAAGAGATAACAGCTGCACAAAATTCTACACTGAATACAGTCAAAATTACTAATAACGTGTCTTTACTAGGCATGACAACACTCTTTCCATTATGTGTTTGCCATCACGATTGAAGCTGCTTCCAGATGTGGCAACTTTTAAAAGCACCACCTCATGCCAAACTAGTCCATTGCTAAGAGGGATGGCAATGTTGGTACAAAAAGCTAAACCCTGGCAGGACCCCTGCACCTTAAAATGGTCATATAGCTGTTGGCATAGCAGACAGTTAACGAAGCTGTGTTGTTGTCTGGGGATTTGTTTATTAAAACAAATAATCCAGATCTGCATTTAAAAACAAGTTAATCAGCACAAAACAAATATTTAGAGCTGAATAAAATGGGGAAGGCAGACTTGTGCTCCAGAACTAGCCACATTCCTAATCATGCTGTTCCAGTACAGCTACAACACCGGCATCTACCCAGCAATATGGAAAATTGGCCAGGCATATCTGTACACAAAAAGCAAGGCGAATCCAATCTTGCCAATTCCCACCAATGATAGTAGGTGTTGCTGACAGTGCTATCAAGCAGCACTTACTGAGCAATAACCTGCTCACTGACACCCAGTTTGGGCTCCATCAGGTCCACTCAGCTCTCGTCTTCATTACAGCCTTGGTTCAAACATGGACAAAAGAGACAAGCACTAAAAGATAAATGAGATTCGTCCTTGCCATCAAGGCTGCACTTGACCAAGTTTGACATCAAGGAGTCTCTAGGAAACTGGAGTCAATATAAATATGAGGGAAAACTCTCTATTGAGGGTAGAACTTTAGCTGCCATCAGGAGACAGATCCAAATCTCTGCTGCTATTAAGTGGGCTTGCTGCCGTATGTTTCATCATGACACGCTTGTTTAAATCCAGCCCTATGAAACTCTTGCATTGTTTAATGTTTGTTTTCAATGCTAAATCAATAAAAATAAAATTTGAGAGAGATGCAGGATAAATTTTCCAAACCTGCCTATTGTGAAAATCATCCCAGGCAGGACTGACAATTTAATGGGCCAATAAAAAGTCCGTTGACTGAAAATTCCCATCTGTATAATGCAAGGCTTGTGAGACATTGCACATTTTGCACTTTTGGCCAAAGTCAAAAATGCCTCCAGTGTGTTTTCAGCTAGAATGTATATCCTTTTGATACTTAAATAAGTCTTGATTCTGGATAAGCTGCTGCTGACAATAAGTTGACTTTTACAATGGGAGACACCAGAAAGGAGACGTGGCAAGCTGCAAAGCTCAAAATCTTAAAGATAGATTTGAAGGTATATCTAGAATGCACATTTACACATTGAATTTATAATATCCCCTGATTATAATTAGGTGATTACTTGATACGAGCATTCTCTGGCCATACAATACGCTCCTGACAATTCATGCAAAGAACTGCAAAGGCAGCTAGAAATGCATATTCTTCATGCTTCTCATCAAATTGATTAATATCTCCCCACTTTCTCATAGCAATAAGGAAAGATCCATTTAGAACATACTTCATTTATTTTCTTTTACACTCCTCAGCTAGACTACTTTGTTAATTCATAATTAGAGGAGATTGAGTTCAATGGATAATGCATTTAATTTGTTTCACTTTCCTAACTCTCAGTTGGATTTTGTTAAGCATATAGGAACCCAACCCCAACTTCATTTCTCAAATAGTAATGAGTTGGCTAAGAGAAGCACATTCAATAAGATTATGGAGCATTCCACATTTAAAATATTACTAAATTTCAAAAATACTGGTTTTATATTTTAAACATTACCGATAGTTTGTTAATATCTAAGAGAGTTAAAAAAAGCAGAGAATCTGTTCTTCAGTTGTGAAATATATGAAGGGATATATGACAATGTTAACTCTTCTGACATCATCACAGTTTAAATCGTTATAAACATGATGGAGATTTATGTGATTGAGGCAGCAGATTCCAACCCAACAGTATAAATAAATTCAATTACAGAAAAACAAAAGAAGTGAAAGGAAAATCATACCCTTCCCCTGCCCTTTTGACCTCTTCTGATTGGCGGAAGCAGATCGGAGTGAAATCTGTAACAAAACGCACACATCTCTGTAACCAGCATCATAAACCTGAGGTCAGCAACCATTGTCTGGGCACTTATTTCATTCCTGTGTTCTGTAAACCAGCTCATTTATTAATCTGGGAGCCATTTCAAGTTTTTCCCCTTTGCTTTGTAACATTTTGAAAGTCATTAAATTTGATAAATATCAAACAAGCAACACATAAATGCCACACTGGTCAAAATAAATTGAAAAGAATGTGCAAAATGATAGCTTAATGTAACGAACATTATGAATGCTGTGCAAGAACATACATCCCATATTCAGTTAGAAAAACAGAAAATAAATTAACATGGTCTTGCCCAGGAGGGTACTTTAGTGAAGCTTGCATTTAACCAAAAGCAAATAAATGGTGCCAGTTTTCCAGGGAGATTTAACCATTTACTTCAAGAGAAGAGGAACCTCTCTGGTTTGGATCAAAATTTTCTCTCAGTCTCTTTGCAGCAGATGACCGAGTTTCAATCTGAGAACACTTTTTAACCCAGCCTTCAATCGCCTCTGCAGGCTCTGCCAAGAAGGTTCATCTTCTGTTTTTCTTTCTCCATCTACTAAGCACTATGCCAGAATAGCTGCTGTAATGTGTAAATGAGAGCTGAGAACTCCAATCACCATCCCACGTGGACGCAGCAGCTTAACAAGAAGGCCCATCACTACATTCTTAGGACAAGGATGGACAGTACATTCCTGCCTTACCAACAGACCCCATATTCTGAGGAACTTGTCAAGAAATCGTTAATAATTCCAAAAATCAGCTTGCTACTTTAAGGGAATCTCAAATTTAAAAAGAATGCCAGCAAATTAAATTGAGTTAATTGCACTAATGGTGGCAAGCAGCTGATGAGTCCAGGTAGTAAAAGCTACAGCTAATTCAGGATGTCCATTGAACAAGCTTGCCTAATTATTCTGGAATATTGAGAAAGAGCCTATGTATTGTCTTTTAAGATGACCACTATTCTAATACCAATCTTAACCATGGACCAAGGGAGAAGGTTGTTATATCTCATGAGTCTCCACAATATAGCAAATAAAGATTATTATAGAACTATGATTAACAAACAAGGAGATTTTCCTGACATTTCCCCTGAAAACCTATCTCTCCCAGGCAAAAGGATGGAAAGAAAAAGAAAGAGACACACAATCACAGATTTTTGGTTCCTTTAGGCACTTCTGAGTTTTCCATGATTCCCCCTGATTTATGGAGTGGTGCAAATGGCTGAAGTTCAACCCATCAGTGCAACGAAGCAGGGCAGAATAATCCCAATCTCACATCTCAATCCCCTGGGAGAGATTTTGAAGAGACAAAACTAACTAAATGGCTGCTTTGTCTATTTGTGTGAGGTAGCAGACTCCTTGGTTGGGCATAGAGCAAAGCTGGCAGTGTTCAGTGGAAATCCCAGTGGAAATCTTAAAAAGGCTCGCAATGGGCTGGACATTTGCTAGTGGTTCAAGAGGACCACGTCTGTCCCCATCATATATGAGATATTAACGCATACAAAACCCACCCAGTTATACAAGAGTTAAAATCTGGTCCAAAATGCCACTGATTCGAGCAATCAGGGAAGGATGGTGGAGAGCATGCCCCTGGGTACATCAATGAGAATGAAGTAGAAATGGTCGAGAGCTTCAAGTTTTTAGGTATCCAGATCATCAACAATCTATTCTGGTTCCTCCATGCTAACACTATAGTTAAGATAGCCCACAATTCCTCTATTTTCTCAGGAGACTATGGAAATTTGGCATATCCACTACAGCTCTCACGAACATCTACCAATACATCATAGAAAGCATTTTTTCTGGTTGTATCACAGCTTGGTATGGCTCCTGCTCTGCCCAAGACTGGAAGAAACTACAAAGGGTCATGAACGAAGCCCAGTCCATCACTCAAACTAGCCTTCCATCTGTTGACACTGTCTATACTCCCCGCTACCTCAGAAAAGTAGCCAGCATAATTAAGGACCCTATGCACCACCGACACACTCTCTTCCACCTTCTTCCATCTGGAAAAAGATACAAAATTCTGTGATCACGTACCAACCAACTTGAAAACAGCTACTTCCCTGCTGCCATCAGGCTTTTGAATGGACCTATTTCACATTAAGTTGATCGTTCTCTACACCCTAGATATGACTGTAACAGCAAAATCTGCACTCTGCTTTGTACGGTATGCTTAGTCTGTATAGATTGCAAGAAACAATACTTTTTACTATATACTAATACATGTGACAATAATAAATCAAATCAAAACCTTAGCCTTCACCCAACTGGGATACTGTTAACTCAAACAGAATGTGAAGTCAGTTACTTTTACTCTGAGCTCTCAAGTCAACAGAGGTCACAGACATATAAAGGCAATGCATCAGCAATGACGCCTTCATATCTTTTGGTCGCATATTTATTTCACAGATGATTCACTTTTAGATTTTAAATGCATGGTGTAATTGGACTCTTAACTGATCATTAACTTTGGTAAATTACCACATCACTGGTCGGTGGAATTGTCATTCACACTGAGAGGACAAAATCAATAGTTAATTTTGCACAAGAAAGAGTGCACTATTTTTTGTTCCCCACACATGAACAAGTTTTCTTCCTACATACAAGATAAACGAGCATAGTGTTTAAACACAGTTTGTTTTTATTCAATTTACTGTTAATAATTTATATTAACATGCTTCACAGTAAAATTAATCTAACTGTGGTTATAATCAATTACGACTTTGTATAAAAATGTTAAATTCACAATTTTCACACAGTTTGACAACACCAACCATAACAAACAGGCCAGACAGTAATTGTTTAGAAATGCATGCAAGTACAATTTTTATATAGCATATAAAATGAAACAAAATTGTATATAAATGTGGATTCCAGAACTGAATTCTCAAGTGATAATCAATTGTATTGAATTATTGCATAATTGAGCAGTGAAATTATCATTATACCCAAGGGACAAAATTAATCATTAATACAGAATTTTCTTCAGCCACTGTCATGACTTCTGGCTCCCTTAAGTTAAAAATAATCACACTTCAGATTTAAAATATAATTCTTGCATTTATAGTGGACTAGTAGACTCATGTTGTTACTCAGCACATGACTAAAGTGCAATAGTAATTTGCCACCCTTTATATGCATCATAAAATTAGTTCCTATTTCCTTACAAATAATCCCTTTCTTTTAAAGAAATATAATACCTCTATACCAATAAAAAGGTTCCAATCGTGAACTTGTTTTTCAAATGTTATGGATAGATGAGGTTAGTTCAAACAGCACAGATTTTCCTCTTGCTATCTGTTTACCATGTAAACAGAAGGTGCTCTGCATTGGTTTGTTCTGAGGAGCAAACAGGGGACATATTTTTTTTCCCAACCACCACCCCTATTTTTGTGAGATCCAATTCATGGCAAGCTTGAGTTAGGATTAACTCAGCAAGTTAGTTGATTTCACACGTTCAAAATCCACAAAAGGAGTTTCTACAATGTCCCACTTCACATTCACTCAGTCAAGAGAGTCTAGGGAAAAGGAGGTTTACAGTACAAAGACTGTATAAAAACTGAATATTGATTCATGTGGGTTCCACATTCCCAAAGTCAGGGTCTAGTGAGGATTTCTTTTGCACAGGCATTTCAAGTTCTGCAGGCTAGAGACTGGAGTTGTAGGATTCAATTTTCAGGTGGTGTTGGTGTCACAAGACAAATAGGCAGGTAGAGGTTGAGTCTGTTCTCTAGGTGATGGTACAAAATCTTGCAGCTGGATAGAATCGGTTTCTTTATGGCTTACTAGTTAGATAGTGAAACAGCAAACTAGGCGTGCAGCTCAGACAGTCAAACATCATTTAACTGGGTAATGAGTCTTTCTACTTTCCAATTGGTGTAAGAAGGCAATCTGTCACAAGGATGGATATGTCAAGCAATTAATGGCAAGAGTAAGGAGCAAGCCAACGTGCTGAAACCTCCAGAAATACATTTAACCACAATAGGCAACCCTTGTAAATGCTACTCTTGCGGTAGTTTTCTGATTTAAACTGAAGTGCTGTTCAGGCGCTTTTTATAAGCAACATTACAAAATCAAATAGCTTTTGAAGGGGACCTTTCTTGGAAATATTGACAATTCGTACAGGGTCATTGCTGTATCTTAGGTTGGTTCTCAAT
Source organism: Sphyrna mokarran (assembly GCA_024679065.1). Lineage (NCBI taxonomy): Eukaryota > Metazoa > Chordata > Chondrichthyes > Carcharhiniformes > Carcharhinidae > Sphyrna > Sphyrna mokarran. The sequence goes on from JAGIQG010000005.1 coordinate 98,428,031, forward strand.
CTCTCTGCACCTTGATCCCCAAGTTCTAGATTATCAAAGGTATTTCTAAAAGTGAATTCATAATGGATGTTTAAGTGATTGGGTTAGGGAGGAGAAAAGTTAACAACTGACTATCCCCTGCTAAAAGAAATGCATGTATGAAGACACCACAGACATGGCATGTTGAAGGGCCTGCTTCTGTGCTGTACTGTTCTTTGTTCTTTGACTCTAAAGGGTCAATTAACCTCATAGCTGCAGTCACCAAAAGAGTCAGGGAGAGGAACTGGAGGAGCTGGAGAAGGAGTTACCTGGAGAAAACCGAGACCTGAGGAGGCTGCAACTCTTCAAACAGATGGTCACAGACAAAGTGTGTGACACATTTGCCCTTTCCCTAGGAAACTCCCAATACTGCCCCAGCCTCTCACCTTTTATTAGCTCTTATTAAATTCAGCAATCACTTTAATTGGCCTTAATGGGGAATGTGACTGGATCGTGGTTTCAGCCTCATCAAACTCTGGTTAAAAATAGCTGACACCGAAAACAGTGTCAGCAATAAGACACACTGACTATCACCGGTATTTCCATGTCCAGTCCGCCTCTAATTCCAACTTCAGTGGAGCCCAAAAATTCAGCCCTCTCTTCCCGTTTAAGTTGCCCAGAGTTGGAGATGCCTTTGATCAAATGTATTCTGCCCCAAACATTTCACGAAAGCAGGCATTGCTAGATGCTGCAATGTACGGCGCAGTGGCACAGTCGTTAGCACTGCTGCCTCAAAGCGCCAGGGATATGGATTTGATTCCTGGCTTGGGTCATAAAAACGTAACATAAGAAATAGGAGCAGGAATAGCCCATCTAGCCCCTTACCCGCCTGCTCCACATAACCTTTAATTCCCTTATCGATCAGAAATCTGTCATCCGTGACTTAAACAAATTCAATGAGGTAGCCTCCACCACTTCAATGGGCACAGAATTCCAGAGATTCACCATCCCCTGAGAGAAGTTGTTCTTCCTCAACTCCATTCTAAACTGCTCTTCCCTTCCCTCCCTTATTTTGAGGCTGTGCCTCTCGTTCTTGTTTCCTTTCTAAGTGGAAAGAATCTCTCTACCTCTACCCTATCTAGCCCCTTCATTATCTTATATGTCTCTATAAGATCCCCCTCAGCCTTCTAAACTCCAGGCCCGATCTACTCAATCTCTCCTCATAAGCTAACCCCTTCATCTCCAGTATCTCCTGGTGAACTTTCTCTGTACTCCCTCCAAGGCCAAAATATCCTTTTGCAAATAAGGGGACCAAAATGTCTGTCTGGGGGCAAATAATGGGACCAAAATATCACGCTGTCTGTGTGGAGTTTACACATTCTCTGTGTGGGTTTCTTCTGGTTGCTCCAGTTTCCTTCCACAGACTGAAAAACGTGCTATTAGGTGCATTGGCCATTATAAATTCTGCCTCACAGTACACGAACAGACACTGGAATGCGGTGACAAGGCAATTCTCACAGTAGCTTCATTGCAGTATTAATACCTCGAATAGCACGAGGGGTCACGGGCTTAGGGTGAGGGGGGTAAGGTATAATTTGGATGCTAGAGGGAATTTTTTCACACAGAGGGTGGTGGGGATATGGAATGCGCTGCCAAGTAAAGTGGTGGAGGCAGGTACTCTGGAGTTATTTAAGAAATACTTAGATGGGCATATGAACAGAATGGGAATGGAGGGGTATAGAAAACTGATTTAAAATAGGGATCATGAGCCTTGGGAGTCCCTGGGAAGTGTGTAAATAGATGATGATATTGATGTACTTGTTTTTATCCTACAGGTGCTTTGGTCCACCTTGTTGTCTAACAAGGGGCATACACGCGATGGGTCGTGAGAGGGCTGCTCTTGGATTTTTTTTCTGAGAGTATCCTAGTGCTTCACGTCGTTAGTGTACGCTTGACCTGGACCATTTGATGGGCAACACGACAGCTCAGTGACTATCGCTGTGCTGTGCAGATACATGGATTTGGGTCTGTGAATGTGGGAGTTTGCGCATTCTCCCCGTGCTTGCGTGGGTTTTCTCTGGGAGATCCGGTTTCCTCCCACATCCCAAAGGTGTGCTCTTAGGCTAATTGGCAAAACAAATTCTCCCTAAATTGTCTCAAATTTGGTTTTTAATCCATAGATCTATAAACATAGACAGGGATCCACAGGTAGAGGTGGGAACATCGGGGTGGCGGCACGGGCTCGTTGGGCCGAAAGGCCTGTTTCCCGTGCTGTTTTGTTCTTTGTTCTTTCTAAGCCTACCTACAACAATAATAAATAAACTTTAAAAAAACTTAAACTACCAGCAGGGGCAGAGCACTCAGAGCATAGTTGAAGGGAACGTTTCTTGCCACATAAAACATGGGAGGAAAACAAGTTCAATTACTGTTGCTGCAGTTCTTATGACTGGAGGCTTAGCCCAAGGACCCCAGCTGCTGCAGAAATGAGGAAACACAGAACTTGCTCACAAACACAATTTGACGGCATCATCTGTCATAAAGGAGTGTGTTCAAGCTGCAGACAATCGTAGTTTATCTGAAATGCAATGAACCCTGCATTTTACTGTTCAGGTCCTAAATTCAGCAGTAGCCTTCTTAACAAATGACTAAGACCTCAGGGTGCTGAGTTCTCATCTGCAATCACTATAATACAAATCCTCCTAGGTGCTCAGAGATGTACACCTATGCATATCTCTGAGTATGCTGAGAGAGGGTCTATCAGCCAAAGTATATCAGAATTTGCACAGAGGAGAGTGTTGCCTTTGCAAGAAAATTCATATTCACCATTCACCCGGCTCAAGTTACTATGGATCTGCTGGACCACGTGCAGGTCCACACAACCATCACATCAATACCCAGCACACAGAGGTGACAGACTGTTCCCAATCATCAAGAAAGACAGTTCTAATCATCAGCCATCCATTCCACATTCTCCTCCCAATAGAGGAATACTACAAAAGAGCAATGCAGTTAGAAAGAAAACACACAACATGCACTCTCACTAAGAGGAAGCAAACACACTACACAACATTGTAAGGATTGTAAATATCTAACCTAAAGTTAAATCTAACCTTTTGTATGAGGTAGCTTAACGTTGTTGGGAAACAATTCATGGATTTTGATGTCCAGGTAGAACCAGTAGAATCATAGAAACCATTCAGTGCAGAAGGAGGCCATTTGGCTCATCATGTCTGCATCAACAACAATCCCACTTAAGCCCTATCCCCATAACCCCACATGTTTACAGCACTAATCCCTCTAACTACGCATCCCAGGATACTGAGGGGCAATTTAGCATAGCCAGTGCACCGAACCCACACATCTTGGGACTGTGGGAGAAAATCAGAGCAACTGGAGGAAACCTATGTAGGCGTGGGAGGATGTGCAAACTCCACACGGATCCAAACTGGGAATCGAAGTCGGGTCCCTAGAGCTGTGTGCTAACCATTGTGCCACCGTGCTGCCCATAATGTTTGAAGTTTTAAAGTTTATTTGTTAGTGTCATAAATAGGCTTACATTAATGCTGCAGTGAAGTTACTGTGAAAATTCCCTAGTCACCACACTCCAGTACCTGTCCGGGTACACTGAGCGAGAATTTAGCATGGCCAATGCATCTAACCAGCATAAGCTGGAAGATGTAGCATGCCTGACTTTAATACATCAGCAGCATTAGGCAGGCAGACTGCTCAGGCTCCAAAGAAATGGATACACTCTAATTATTAACAACCATTTCACTCTAAAAGCCAGCAAAATACTGTGAAATTTTTCATAGCCAAGTGCTCAAAACAACATGTTAACATTTGAAAATAATGGCTGTAATTTTACCAGCACGCCTGCCCTGGAATCAGGAGGGGGGGCAAGGCTTGCAGAACAGAATTCTTCTTTGGCCTCGGGCAGGATCTTACGAGCCTCAGGCGGGCAAGGCAGTGAAACTCCTGCAAATGTGTTGCATCCAATACGAACATACAGATTAGGAGGATTAGGCTACTCAGCCCATCAAGTCTGCTCCACCATTAAATAAGCTACGGCCAATCTGACTGCAAAATCAAGTCCATATTTCAGGACCAGACAGGGACAAGTCAGTCCAGAATAAGCAGCACAAAGGAGAACCACCATCTGGCAAGAAGTATAGAACTTTTCCTACCAAACAATCAACTCAGGCAGCAAAAACAGGCTAATGTGCTTCTACATATAAATAAGAATATATCTCATTTCTTCAGAAGCTTGGCCACAACTTTTGTGAGAAAGTCCAGAGTGTGTCAACCTCTATTTATCTTCAGAGAACTAAGAGGAAGGAATTCAACAGGCTTCCAATCCTTCCCGTCTTAAAAGGCTAATTTGAGACGTGTGATGTGTTTCTTATTATTCTGTCAATGACCTAAGTGTGTCTCAAACTCCTATTTTCTTATATCTGTGTTTGAGGGCATGAGTTTTCATTACATTTACATTTCAGGTGTTGGGTGAATAATTTTTTTTATTATTTGAACTTAGCGGGTCTGTTTTGTGTCCATTCATTAAAATCACATCTCAAAAAGATTTAAAACACTCCCTCTAAATCATATATCTTGTGGCGAACAACTGACAGGTTATGGAAAAGGAGAAAGTTTATCCTACCACCTCTCCCCATCTGCAACAGTGTTCACATAATAAAAGGAGTTAGAAATCATCAGTATTCACTAAAAGCGCTCCCAAAAGTTGATTTTACAATGATTAACATGATGTGAAGATGCCAGTGTTGGGCTGGGACAGGAACAGTAAGAAGTCTCACAATAGCAGGTTAAAGTCAACTGGTTTATTTGAAATCATGAGCTTTTGGAGCTCTGTTCCTTCACAAGGTGAATGGAGGAGCAGCACTCCGAAAGCTCATGATTCCAAATAAACAATGATCAACAAGGACACTTAGCAATTGGGAAAAAGTGATTACTTAGATGTATTGCCAAAGTGATGATTCAATCAACTTACGAAGGGACAGAGTGCATTAGTGACCAAACCTCCAAACTGAAGAAGATAGAAGCATAGAAACTAGAAGCAAGAGTAGGCCATTTGGCCCATCACGCCTGCTCTGTCATTCATTTTGATCATGGCTGATCATCAAATTTGACATCCTAATCCCCCTTTCCCCTATATCCCTTGATCCCTTTAGCCCCAAGAGCTATATCTAATTTCTTATTGAAATCAGACAATATTTTGGCCTCAACTATATTCTGTGGTAGTGAAATCCCCACATTCACTACCCACTGGATGAAGAAATTTCTCTTCACCTCATTTATAAAAGGTTTACACTTTATCCTCAAACTATGACCTCTTAGTTCCAAACTCCCACACCACTGGGAACATTCTTTCTGAATTTATCCATCTAACCTTGTTAGAATTTTTAAAGTTTGTACGAGAACCCCTCTCACTCTCCTAAGCTCCGCTGAATATAAACCTAACCAACTTAGTCTCTCCACATGTCAGATCTGCCATCCCAGGAATCAGTTTGGTAAATATTTGCTGTACTCCCTCTATACAAAGAACTTCCTTCCTCAGATATAGACACCAAAACTGCACACAATACTCCAGATGTGGTCTCACCAATGCCCTAAAAATTGCAGCAAAACATCCGTATTTGTATTCTCAAATTCTGTCACTATTAAGGTCAACATATCATTTGCCTCCTTTACTGCCTGCTGTACCTGCGCACTTATTTTCAGTGATGATGCACAAGGATTCCAAGGTTGCATTGAGTATCCACCTCTTTCAATTTACACCCATTCAAGAAATAATCTGTCTTCTCATTATTGCTACCAAAGTGGATAACATCATATTTATCTGCATATACTGTATCTGCCATGCAGACGCCCACACACTCAGTCTATCCAAATCATGCTAAAGCATCTCTGCATCCTCCTCACAGCTCACCCTCCTACCCAACATTGTATCATCTGCAAATATGAAGACAATACATTCAGTTCCCACTTCCAAACCATTCAAATATAACGTGAACAGTTGGGGTTCTAGTATAGATCTCTGCAGATACCCACTAGTCATTGACTGCCAATCAGAAAAAGATCCATTTATGCCAACTCTCTGCTAAACAGCTTTCTATCCACCTCAAGAGATTACCTAAAATCCTCTGTGCTAATTTTACAAAGTACTCTGTTATGTGAGACCTTGCTGAAAGCCTTCTGAAAATCCAAATGAACCACATCCACTGGTTCTCCTCAGTCAGCTCTAATAGTTACATCCTCGAAGAATTCCAATAGATTCATCAAGCATGATTTTCTTTCTGTAATGATTATATCATTGTATTCTAAATGCAGAGTTATGAAATATTTGATAACAGATTCTAGCAACTTCCCCATTACTGATGTTTGGCTCATTGTTCTATTGGTCTATATTTCCCTGTTTTCTCTCTACCTTTCTTTTTGAACAGCAGTCTTAAGTTAACTACCCTCCAATCTGTAGCAACTACTCTAGAATCCAAAGAATTTTAGAAAATAACCACCAATGGATCCATTATTTCCAGGGCCATTTCTTTAAGTACTTCTGGGGTGAAGATTATCAGGACCTGAGGATTTATCCACATTCAATCTCATCAATTTCCCCAAACCATTTCTCTACTAATGCTGATTTTCTTCAGTTCCTCGCTAAGTCATGTTTCTCTCAACACTTCCGGAAGAGTATGTCTTCCTTTGTGAAGACTGAAGCAAAATACAAATTTAATTTCTCAGGCATTTCTTTATTCCCCTTTACAAATTGTCCCGCTTCTGACTGGAAGGGGCTTGTATTTGTTTTTGTGCATCTTTTTCTCTATTCATACCTATAGAAACATTTACAATCAGTTTTTATGTTCCCCACTAGCTGACTTTCATACTTTATGTTTCCTTTCCGAATGAATACATTGATCATCCTTTGCTGAGTTTCAAACTGCTCCCAATCCTCAGGCCTATTGCTTTTCCCTGCCAATTTGTATGCTTCTTCTTGAATTTGATCTTATTTCTAATTTCCCTTGTAAGTCATGGCTTGGCCACAATTGCTTTACAACTCTTGCACCAAACAGGAATAAATAAGAATAAACAAGACGCAGAGAATGTCTCCATATCTATTTTGTCAGGCCCCTTCATAATCCTGAAGCTTTCAATGTCATCACCTTTGAAAAAAGTTAGACCCAATTGACAGAACACAAAGTCAGGGGAAATTTAATAAATTATAGCATATCTAATGTGATCTCATTGAAATCAGCGAAGCGCAATTCAGAGAACAATCATACCTGAGCTACAGTTTACTACTAAACATAATACATTCATTAATCAGACTGAGTAGCTCTAATGGAAATGTATGTATTGATGAGATTGTAAAATTTCAACTCACCTCATATGATGAGCAAACACAAGTGCTGTAGCCCTGAACTATATTAATCAGTAAGATCCCAGGCCAAATTACATGTTTCAGTAAGTTATTAAAAAGAACAAAAACATTTTCTCAAAATGTTGTAATTTCAGTTTCAGTTCTGCACCTTGAACTTGTATCAACTTTGTCAAAACATTTGCATTTTGCTTCCTGCACTTTATCTCAGAGTTTTCCTTTAGAGAATGGCTTGGTAATAGGAGACAGAGGGTAATAGTGGAAAGGTGTTTCTCTAGCTGGAGTCGGTCACTAGTGGTGTGCTGCAGGGCTCAGTACTGGGACCTCTTCTATTTGTAATATATATAAATGACTTGGAAGAGCGAGTAAGTGGAGTGATCAGCAAGTTTGCAGACGATACAAAGATGGCTGGACTTGCGGATAGTGAGGAGCATTGTCAGGCGATGATGCAGGACATAGATAGGCTGATAGCTTGGGCAGACAGATGGCAGATGGAATTCAATCCTGATAAATGTGAGGTGATGCATTTCGGGAGAAAAAATGTAGGGGGGAGGTATATGATAAAGGGTAGACCTATTAAGAGTATAGAAATGCAGAGGGACCTGGGGGTGCAGGTGAAGTCTCTGTAGGTGGCAGAGCAAGTGGAGAAGGTTGTGAAGAAAGCACATAGTATGCTAGCCTTTATAGGAAGGGGTATAGAGTACAAGAGCTGGCCTTTAATGTTGCAGTTGTATAAAACGCTGGTTAGATCTCATTTGGAATACTGCGTCCAGTTCTGGTCGCCTTACTACCGGAAGGAGATGGAGACTCTGGAGAGAGTGCAGAGGAGCTTTACCAGGATGCTGCCTGGTATGGAACGTCTGAGTTACGAGGAGAGATTAGGCAAATTGGGACTGTTTTCCTTAGAAAGACGTAGACTTAGAGGAGATCTGATAGAGGTGTACAAGATTTTGAAGGGGATAGATAGAGTAAACAGGGTTAAGCTTTTTCCTAGGATGGACTCAAATAGCACGAGGGGTCACGGGCTTAGGGTGAGGGGGGTAAGGTATAATTTGGATGCTAGAGGGAGTTTTTTTCACACAGAGGGTGGTGGGGGTATGGAATGCGCTGCCAAGTAAAATGGTGGAGGCAGGTACTCTGGAGTTATTTAAGAAATACTTAGATGGGCACATGAACAGAATGGGAATGGAGGGGTATAGAAAACTGATTTAAAATAGGGATCATGAGCCTTGGGAGTCCCTGGGAAGTGTGTAAATAGATGATGATATTGATGTACTTGTTTTTATCCTACAGGTGCTTTGGTCCACCTTGTTGTCTAACGAGGGGCATACACACGATGGGTCATGAGAGGACTGCTCTTGGATCTTTTTCGAGAGTATCCTACTGCTTCACGTCGTTAGTGTACGCTTGACCTGGACCATTTGATGGGCAACACGACAGCTCAGTGACTATCGCTGTGCTGTGCAGATACATGGATTTGGGTCTGTGAATGTGGGAGTTTGCGCATTCTCCCCGTGCTTGCGTGGGTTTTCTCTGGGAGATCCGGTTTCCTCCCACATCCCAAAGATGTGCTCTTAGGCTAATTGGCAAAACAAACTCTCCCTAAATTGTCTCAATTGGTTTTTAATCTATAGATCTATAAACATGGACAGGGATCGCAGGTAGAGGTGGGAACATCGGGGTGGCGGCGCGGGCTCGTTGGGCCGAAAGGCCTGTTTCCCGTGCTGTTTTGTTCTTTGTTCTTTGAATCATTAATTAGTTGCAGTACAGTAGGAGGTCACTGTGTCTATATTAGTTCTCTGAAAGAGCAACTCTGTTCTTCCCACTTCCCCGCCCTTTCCCCAAAGTCCTACAAATATTTTATCTTATGATACACTGTACGCCATGATTGAATCTGCATCCACGATAGTTTTACGTGGTGCATTCCAGATCCTAACCACTCAGTGTTTAAAACAGTTTATCCTCACATAGATTTTGTTTCTTTTGCCATTTGCCTTAAATCAGTATTCTTTGGCTCCTGACCCTTGCACCAACAGGGATCGTTTCTCTATTACCTACTCTATACAAACACTGTATAATTTTGAATATCTCTATCCAATTTTCTCAATCTTGTCTTAGATGGTATAATGGCACAGTGGTCAGCACTGCTGCCTCACAGCATCAGGGATGTGGATACAATTCTGGTCTTGAGTTACTGTGCGGAATCTGCATATTGTCCCCAAGTTTGCGTGAGCTTCCTCTAGATGCTCATTTTCCTCCCACAATCAGAAATACTTGCTATTAGGCATATTGGCCTAAATTCTCCTTCAGTGTATCCATAAGGATGGATTGGAGGAGCTGTGTTTGTTCTCCTGAGAGAATATTAATTAATTAGCGGTGTCACAATTAAGCTAACATTAACACTGCAATGAAGTTGGCAGCACAGTGGTTAGCACTGCTGCTTCACAGCTCCAGGGACACGGGTTCAATTCTGGCCTTGAGTCACTATGCAGAGTCTGCACATTCTACCCATTCTAACCTCTACGCGCTCCGGTTTCCTCCCACAGTCCGAAAGACATGCTGGTTAGGTGCATTGGCCATGCTAAATTCTCCCTCAATGTACCCAAACAGGTGCTGAAGGGGATTTTCACAGCAACTTCATTGCAGTGTTAATACAAGCCTGCTTGTGACACTGATAGTTAATTAATATTCTCTGAGGAGAACAAACACAGCTCTTCCAATCCACTATTGACTGAAGGCTCTCATCCAGAGAACTATCCTCAAAATATTTCTGCACCCTCTCTAATGCTTTCACATGCTTGCTGAAGTGTGGCACCCAGAACTGTACACAATACTCTGACTGAGATCGAGTCAATGTTTTCTAAATATTCACCATAAATCCCTTGCTTTTCTATTCTGTGCCCCTATTTATAATACCCAGGATCCCATATGCTTTATCATCACTTTCTTAAGCTACTCTGCCACCTTCAATGATTTATCAAGAAGAAAACTTCAGATCACTCTGCTTTTGTACTCCCTTCAGAATCTTATCCTTTATTTTATATCGCTGCTCCTGGTACTTCCTACCAAAATGTATCACTTCACACTTATCTGCATTAAATTTAGTCATCCACATGTCCATGCATTCCACTGAGAAACATCCTTTTCAATTATAATACTGCTTACAGCTCACAGTATTTCCAAGTTTGGTGACATCAAATAATTTTGAAATTGTGCCCTACATACCCAAGTTGAGGTCATTAATCTATATCAAGATAAACAAAAGCCATAGTACTGATGCATGGGGCACTGCTCTGTGTTCTTTCCTCCAGTTCAAATAACAATAGGTCAACACTACTCTCTGTTTTCTGTTACTCAACCAACTTTGTATCCATTGTTGCTACTATCCATTTTATTCCATGACCTTTAACTTTGCTAAGAAGCCTGTTGTGTGGACTTTATCAAAGGCCGTTTGGAAGTCCGCATACACCACTTCAACTGCATTATCCTCATCAATCCTCACTACTACTTCAGTAAAAAATTCAAACAAGTTTGCTAAACATGATTTACCATTAACAAATCCATCCTGGTTTTTACAAATGTATCTACATTTTGTCCAAATTTTTTCATGGGTTATTGCTTCTAAGCTTTCCCACTACCAAAGTTAAACTAGTCAGGTTATAGTTGCTGGGCTAATTTTTATATCATCAGTAATCTACCGATTAAATAATAGACTGTTGATCACTCCACCAGGAGAATTTTTTGTTTTACGGCTCGTTTTTTGAGAAAGTAAGCAATGTAAAAGAAGATGTTGATTAATGTAAGAAGAAGTTCAGTCAGATGGAAGAGGGTGTTGGTTTATGTATTGGTTGGACCTTTGGTCAAGAAAGAAATAGAAGATCCTCCATTCATCCTGGTGGGGGATGGGGTTTTAGAGGGATTGGACATCCATGGTGAAAAGAATAAGATTAAGGCCATGAAACTGGTGAAGGAGCAGAGGGCATTGGAAGTGTTGTGGATGTAGGTGGAGGAAGGCGCAACAGGGTAAGAAAAATTACAGTCAAGATGGGAAGGAATCAGTTCTGTGGAACAAAAATAGCCTGAAATGATGGGTCCACAGTTCTGCGTGTATATCGTGGGGAGTAGATCGAATTAGGCTATAAAAGGTACAGGACTGTGAGGATGAAGGAAATGGGGGGAAGGAAATAAGGGCAGTGATGATCTGGGAATTAATGATGGCCTGGAGTTTAGTGGCTGAATATTGGTCCAGGTCATTGTTCTGTAAGGTAGAAGTCAGTTCACCAAAAAACAATTGGACACCTTTATCAGTTGGTATAGTAAGAATGTTAGGGTTGAATTTGAAAGAATTGAGTGCTGCAAATTCAGAGGAACGTAGGTTCAAATAATTGAGCAGTGTGAAGAAATCAAGAAGTTAAATGTAAATTCCCAATAAGGATCTAGAGATGGTAGAAGGCCAGAGGAAGGAATCTGAGTCCAAGAATTCAGAATAAAGTATTCAATGTGTGTGTGGAGGGGGAATGACAGGTCAAAGGAAATGGGCAAATGCAGGAAAAAAAATCAGTATCACCCCGAACTTGAAATTCAGTGTTGTGAGGGCATTAGAGGATGAAACTGAGGCATATATTGAGGACCAATCATTCAGGATCAGAGACAATAGTGAAAATATGGCACTGGTAGATTGGAAAGACTAAACATGGAGTTCAACAATTTCAGATCCTAACCATTGCTCATGTTTCTTCAGCTGCTGGCAATAATGCTTCTGCTATTCCATTTATATTTCCTTAGAACCATCTTTGATTTCCTCACTTGTCTCATCACCTTCTCCTTTTGCATTGCACCATTATCTATTTTATTATTTAAATTCTCCTGACTAAATACCATTACTTATCTCTCCTTACTTGTTTAAAGTCTGTTAGGTCTTGAACATTTTCCAGTTTTGAAGAAAGGCCACTTTACTTCTATTTTTCTCTCCAAAAATGCTGCAAATCTGAGCATTTCCAGCACTATGTCTTTTTCTCAGATTTCCAGGATCTGCAATACTTTGCTTTTGTCCTATTAAAGTATCTGTGAACTGTACTTCACAATAGAAAATCCCAAGTTCTGGTTACCTGCCAAAACTCTCCCTTTAATTCTTCCTGCTGTTATTTTCTCTTCTGCCTATCACTGTTCTGCATCTGTTTCTGTTCAGAGGCCTTTTCAGTTATCGGTTTCTTGGCCTTCATGCATCAGTAGTCCTTGTTGTACATCTGTTGGGATCATCATGTATCAGAGCCTCCAGCACAGTCCCACCCCAGCAAGAGGCATCTTCATGTTTAAGGGCATAAGATTCAATCTGTTTCTGACAAAAGACCATCATACTCTCACTCCTGGCTCCAATCCTGACAGCAAGCTTAATTATATACCTGTTCTCCTGACTCAATTTATTCCTGGCAAAGAGGCCTTATCATGTATCAATGCTCTGACTCAATCCATTCATGTCAAAATGCCTCGTGAGATGCCGCTGCTTCTGAATCCACTTTCGACAAGAGGCTTAATTGCATATCAGTGCCCCTGGTCCTAGCCTGAGCAGGAGATTGTGTCATGTATCAGTACTCTTGGCATCACTTCTGACACAAACTCATCAGGGATTAATGCCATCGACTCCAGTCCTGGCAACAGACCTCACAATGAATCTATGCTCTTGGCTGCACTTCTAGTACGAGACCAGGTCATATATCGGTGCTCCTGGCACACGAACTAGTCATGGATCATGCTCCAGCTGCTTTCCTGGTGAGAGGACTTGTATCACTGCTCTAAATAAAAAAACCTTGCTGCGCTTCAGTTCTCCTGGCAAGAAACAATAATATATTAAGACTCCTGAATCTACTCTTGGCAGTAACTTGCTATATTAATGACCCTAGCTTCCAACTGTGTCAAGAGGTCTGATCATATATCAGTTGTTCTGGCTGTTCCCCTGACGGGAAACCTTCTCACGTATCAGTGATCCTCTCTCAAATTGATAAATGTTTGCCTAAGCTGGATTTGCCAGCTGTGGTTTTTTATTCGTTCTCAGTTAGGCCACAAGTGCAATTAGGGATTGTCTGTGGTCAGTTAGCTAGGAGATTTGTTTCTGAGAAGCAACTGAGTTCCAGCCATATCTACCTGGCATCCTCAGTCACTTGAAGCTGACAAATTCTCCCAAACTCTGCAAAAGGAAGCTATGAACCCTGGAGAGGAACACAATTCTGAGGATTAGTGATGGCAGTTTGTTGAAATTGCACTCACTGAGATCGCTGCATTATGGCACAGCAGAACTCCAATCTTTGAAATCCACTCTTCATGAACAGTCTGGACGTCAGGGCATTGCTTGCCTTTTCCCAAACGTAGCACAGGGATAATCCAAACAGCAACAATGCCACAAATGCCATCAGTTATACTCTCTAACAGACAGCTAAGAGATATGTACGTTTAGTAGAAACAATCTAAATCTAGCCACATTTGCCTACTATCCTCCATCAGCTGGAAATGTTAGCACTTCCACCTTCCTTTCGAGATCTTAACACAGTTAAGTAACTCGTCTGAGCAGTGAAGGGCCAAGACACAACTGAGACAGATGAACTTCATTAGAAATAAAAACACATGACTGTTCTTGTTGAGAAAGATGTTGGCCCTAACCAGTCCCACAGTAGCTGGAGTAACCAGACCACATAAACAAAAGGTCCAAATTTCAGGAGTCTAAGCCTGTACGGGCCCCACAGCTGTCAGCAAGTCATCCAACATTGCTGACCTAACCAAACATACGTGCATCAACTCAATATTGATTCCTGGCAGGAAAAAAGAACTATATGTTGAAAGTGCCTGCCCCTTTACAATGATGACTTTGTAAGAGGCAAGCATCTCACTCAAAACCATTGTGAAAATCTGGGTCCAAGGTAAGAACCGTAAAATCCAAACTTTTTAGTCTTGGCAGACTCCTGTCAAGATTGTGGCAGTTGTCTTTTGAAACAGCCTTGGATTTAAAGAGCCTGAATTAGACTAGAAAGCCGGATGCATTTTTATGTGTCCATATTAAAACAGTCTGACTGTTTTGTAATTAAACATTTTACACATAGCACAATGTCATAAACAGTAATGACACAATTATGTTTTTCGTGTTTTTGCTGATAGAGACACGAATGTTAGCAGAGTATTAACAGGATTCCGTCCCTTTCTATGAACAGTTACCAGGTAGTGGTGGAGTGGTCAAAGTCACTAGGCCAGTAATTCTGAATCCTAGGCTAATGTCTGGAAGACATGGATTTAAACCCTTCCATTGTAGCGAGCACAATTTAAATTTAACTAATAAAAGCTGGAATTGAAAGCTACTCTCAGTAATGGTGACCATGAAACTATCGTTGATTGTCATGAAAATCTACCTAGTTCACTAGAACAAAGAACAAAGAAAATTACAGCACGAATTAGATAACACTAATGCCCTTTACAGAAAGAAATCTGTCATCCTTAGTTGATCTTGTCTACTTGACTCCAGGTCCACAGCAACATAATTACCTCTTAACTAGCCGCTGAAAAGAGCAAGACATTCAGTTCAAGAATATAAAAGCATTAGAGGCAGCTCAAGAACTTGATTGATAACTGGGACAGGGGGTGGGGACAGGAGGTGGTGGGTTATTTCACTATGAAATTTTGGATAGGCTGGACCTGCACTCGAGCTTAGAAGATTGAGAGGCAATCAGGGTAGCTGCTAAGAGGATATTACTCCATTTGGGAGAACTTAGAACTAAGACACGCATCAAACTGAGAGGTCTCACATTTAAAACGGAGATTAGAAGACTTTTTCCTCTTAGAGGGTTGTGAATCTTCCCCAGAGATTGATGGAGGCAAGGTTACTGAATATTTTTAAAACAGAGATAAAATAAGTCTTGATCAACAATGGAATCAAACGTTAGTTCCATTGTTGATCAAGACTTATTTTACCTCTGCTTTAAAAATATTCAGTAACCTTGCCTCCATCACTCTCTGGATAAGATTCACAACCCTCTCAGAGAAAAACGTCTTCTAATCTCCGTTTTAAATGTGAGACCCCTCAGTTTGATGTGTGCCTTAGTTCTAAATTCTCCCAAATGGGGCAATATCCTTTTAGCAGCCATCGTGATCGCCTCTCAATCTTCTAAGCTCTAGTGCAGGTCCAGCCTATCCAACATTTCATAGTGAGATAAATGAAGTGAGGCCACTGTCAGATCAGCCATGATCGTATTGAATTGTGGAGCAGGTTTGAGGGGCTGAATGGCCTTCTGCTTTTAATTTGTGTCTTTGTACACATGTTCATAATGAAGGAATGATCAGCTAATGCTGAAAGAATAATTTTTAAAAAGGGAGGACTACATCATAAGCAACCTACGTGAATTAAACAAACAGACAGGTGCTACATGAATTTAATGCATCATCGAAAGGGATGACATGTCTGACAATGCAACAGTCTGCAGTATAGCACAAGATTAGTTGATCTTGAATTCTAGAGTGAAACTTGAAACCATAAGCTTTTGACTAAGAAACGAGGAATGCCAGCAATCAAATCAAATCGACACCAACAAATTGGTGGGTCAGAAAGGTGAAGTACATGTAGATGATGAGCTACTGGCAAAAGGTGATGTTGGTCACATTTCTCAGAGGAACTACTTTCAGCAAATAAACTGCACCTATTGTTACAACTGTTAGAGATGGCGATAATACTACTGATTTCTTCAGCTGTTCCACTGAAGGTAGATCAGATCACTATTGCAGCAGAACATTTGTGAAAATTTTGTTTCTCATGAACTTACATCATGTGCTAGGTGGATTTACAACAAGCAAAGCAAAGAGGTACTTTAGCCCTGTCCTTTCCAGTTTCCGTTTGAACAAAAGACTCATATAGCAGAACAAACACCATAAAGCCAAGTGAATTTACATTTATCCAGAATATATAAACATGTCCACAAATTTTGCAATGGAACATTGAATATTTTATTTAGGAACATCTGTTAATGGTGAATTAATTATATCATTAGTCACCGTCTCTTTGATAATTGCAATTCGCACCCAAGTATCTTTATAATACATGACAATGCAGTCAATAGTGCAATGTATTACAAGTTTGAGAATCAGCCACCTTAATGGATGGTTGCATTGTTGCACAATTGTTTGAAAATGTTTTACTGATTTAAATAGCATAATCATTTAATAGCTAAAACTATAATTTAGCAACAAAAATGAGTAAAACACCAAAACTTATTCCAGCCTTGCTGTAAGTATTTGGATCATTCTCTGCCAATGCATTACTGACTATCCACATTACATTGATGCAGGAATTTAGGTTGAATTGAGGCAGATTATTGGTGCTTGGAGGCTTTAGAGAGGGTGTAGAAGGATACTGTCTGGACTAGAGAGTACTAGTCATAAGGTAAAGGCCAGACAAACTGGGAGTGGCGGAGGTTGAGGGGAGACCTGATAGAAGCCGATAACATTCTTTGTGTGAACATCTTGGAATATGTGGTAAGGCAGTAAATAATGCAAGTTCTTTCACTTTAGTGGAAAATAAGCCTTTCATTTGTTCCATTGAGTTAAGGCTTGGAGGAATGAAACATTTTAATGAGGAGAGAAATGTTCCGTGACGTCTGTGAGTGCAACTGAAACCTACTGTTTAGGTTTTGAACCCAACTGACCTGCCCAGGATCAACCAAGATAAATCGTTTCATTCTATCAGTGCAAACTCCCAGGCCGGAATGTTACCACTGCTCATGCCAGTGGGATTTTTCCATACCACAGCAGTGAACAGGGATTTTGCTAGCTGCCAAATTCTCCAAACTCATTGGAGCTTAGCGTGAACGGCTGGTAAGATCGCACACCAAGGTATAAATACACTGGGCTCTGCCTGGTCTTTCCAAATATATTGGAATCTATTCAGCCAATCCCAGCCTCATTTTCACAACACTAGGAGCTGGACTGTGGCAGTGTAAGTGTAAGCATCAGCCCAAACCTCCTTTTTCCAGCACACACCACAGCCATACAATGGCTATTAAGCCATTAATTTATTAATGTGGGCTTTCTGCCTCATCAGGGAATAAATCCTGCCTCTGGGAGCAGTTGCCACTTCTGTAGCTAGTCCTGGTGGAGGAATTCAGCAAAGAAGCCTAAACTTGAGTGTGGGGTCTTATGTCAAAGATTGGGAGAGATCTACTACAATCGATTCTTCATCTTAAAAGTTCATAAAGCAGGCCAGGAATTTCCATTCCCATCGGGCAGGAGAAGTGAGGGAAGCAGAAATTATCACCAGGAGTGCAAAGTCACATTTAATATTTGTGTAAATATGTGATGTGATTGTCCCTCCCCTCAATGAGCACATTTTGCAACTTTCAATGCCAGAATATCATTGCAATAAATTAACATTTCACTTTTGAACTCTGCCGGAATCACCTCCTGAAAATCATCATCAGAAAATCCATCCACAGTGAGGTAATGTGTTGGCAGAACGGTATGAAGCTCAGCTGGTCTCCACAAACATGTACCTGGCAAGGAGACTACCTCAGGGATTTCAGGCGAGTCCAGCACTCAGTGGAGAAAAAGGCCCTGCCCAGGTATTGCCATGGCACCTCCTGAACACCACACATAACACTGCTCCAGTAAGTGTCAAGTTATAGAATCATAGAATTCCTACAGGAGGAGGTCATTCGGCCTATCGAGTCTGCACCAACCACATCCACCCAGGCCCCACACATTTACCCTGCTAATCCCCCTGACACTGAGGTCAATTTAGCATGGTCAATCAACCTAACCTGCACATCTTTGCACTGTGGGGAGAAACTGGACCACCCAGAGAAAACCTATGCAGACATAGGGAGAAAGTGCAAACTCCACACAGACAATGACTCGAGGCCAGAACTGAACCTGTGTCCCTGGCACTGTGATGCAGCAGTGCTAACCACTGTGCCACCTTGCTGACTCTGTTTTGGGTAGGGTTAGGAGAAGTTTCATGATTAACCAGCTTGGTCACTGTGCACTAAGGCTGTATTTAAATATGGTGCCCTGATCCTCAAGCATATAAATTATTGACAGGGCAGGCAAATCAAGGCCACCAGTGATATAACGCGGGGTATAACCTTTGAGGATTTCTTTCAAAAGTGCTACACTCTACAGTGGAAAAAGCTGCATTGCCTTCAGCGATATCAATGCCACTTTCCAGGCTACCACTGGCCATTGCCAATTTCTGGGAAATCTCGCCCACAGAGTTCTGTGCATCAAACATAATTGCGAAAAGCATTGACCATGAGACCAAACTTTAAGGAGCAAATATCTTAAAAAATAGGTGTAAAGTGAAAGCAAAATTATTTTCCCAAAAATCAAAAACAGGGCAATAGTGGAGATATTTATATACTTGGACTAACTTTAGTTTCACTCATGTAGTCCACTCTCAGAGCTGCATACCAGTACTAGCTGACAACATGCCATAAAAAAAATTTTAGAAGTCTCTTTTTCGTGAATTTGCATATTGTTAGCTGCAAATAAATGAATAAAAATATCAGGTTTCTATAAATACATGTACGATGAAGAACCAGAAAAGCTTTAAAAAAACTGAAGCCACAAAATTTAAAGACAAATTTAACTTAACAATAAAAGAAAATTAGAGAGAAAAATTGAAGTGCTCATTGTAAAGGTGTCATGCATCAGATTGTAATCAATGGTGTACTAGTTAGTAGTTCTTTCTGTAGGTAACATGGTATGGTTCACGTATGCTCACCTATTCACTTGCAAATGGAGGATATTATCCTGCTGGAAGGCTATCTATGACCCCATCAAGCCTGGTGTGCATGGCAACGAAAAGGCATATGAAAAACTATGATTCCATGTGGCTTGCATCAATATGCAGAACCAGATAAGGCTAAATGCTGTTTTCCTTTTTGTCATGAAGGCACTTGTGAAAATCCATGTAGACGCTATTACACACTAGAGCACTGAATTTCAGTTTTTGATCTGCAGTCTATGTAACGAGGACAGATCTTACTCCTACAAAATGACTTCTTAAACTGAGGATCAAAATCTTACCAGTTCTTACCAATTTAAAGTTGAAGTTCCCACAAAATTAGTTTTAAAAAAACCTTTCCACAAGATTAACTAGAGACCAGAAACCAACTACAAATTTGCCATGCATATTTGCATATTTTGATTTATCATTGTCACATGTAATCTTTCTTGTGCACTAAACAGACAAAGCATACTGTATGTAGAACTGGAAAGGAGAGAGTGCAGAATATAATGTTACAGTCATAGCTAACATATAGAGAAAAATCAACTTAATGTGAGGTAGGTCCATTCAAAAGATATCTTGATATCCATGTCTAGATAGATGCACAGTTGCTAACCATCCAGGATTGACCTGCATGGAGCCTTTAGGACTTAAAGAAGGAATTTTTTAATCATCTGGACACTACTGTGAGCAATGTGGGAGAAAAATTATAAGGACATTTCGTTCTCTTGAATACTTCCATTTTTTCTTATCATAGGTACTGAAGAAGGAAAACAAATGATAGCATGACCAAGTTGGAGGGGGGAGTTCATGTGGTGAAACCTCCTGCAATAAATCTGACCACAGTTTGAACCCTACACATGTATCTTTACAACAGCTGCAGTGTGGATCAGCAGACCGGGTGAATCTTCACCAGATGGATGTAACATGAAAATTCCTACCACAGTGCCATCTATTGACATAACAAGGAATGCAAGTACGATACTGGGGTTTTACTATAACACCAATACTTACATTGAGGTTTTCAATAAAACATGCAACCGCATACCAAATTTAACAAGTTAATCGACACTGGGACTTCATAGAATCATAGAGATCATAGAAACCCTACAGTGCAGAAAGAGGCCATTCGGCCCATCGAGTCTGCACCAACCACAATCGCGCCCAGGACCTACCCCCTTATCCCTACATATTTTATCCACTAATCCCTCTAACCTACACATCTCAGGACACTAAGGGGCAATTTTAACATGGCCAATCAACCTAACCCGCACATCTTTGGATTGTGGGAAGAAACCGGAGCACCCAGAGGAAATCCATGCAAAGACTATGTTTCACTGTGTCACCCCAGGCTGCACTGCAATGTCTATTCACAGGTGCAATCTGACTACTGATGGGCACAGGGGTTTTGACCTGCTCTGTTACCTGAATTGGGGCGATTCACCCCTCTTTACATGACTTGGTGATCCCAGATTCCTCCGGGGACACCATATCGACACCCAACTTAGCGAGGACAGCTGATCAGCATAGTCCACAGCAGCCCAGAACTCCTGGTCTCAAGCAATCCGATAGCCTCTTTCCGAGTCACCAGATTACAGGCACGCGCCACTGCTCCCGGACTTGATGATGGAGTTGTAAGGAGAGCTGGATAGAGGCTGGATATACTGGGACCTCTTCCCTCTGGAGTTAGGAAGCTTAGGGATAACTTTATAAGGTCTATAAAATAATCAGGGGCATAGATAAGGTAGGTAGTCAATATCTTTCCCCAAAGGTAAGAAACTCTAAAACTTGAGAACACAAGTTTAAGGTAAGAGGGGGGAGATACAAAAGGGTCCAGAGGTGCAATTGTTTCAGTCCGAGGGTAGCAAGTGGCTGGAATAAACTGCCAGAGGCAGTGGGAGAGATGGGTACAATTTTGTCTTTTAAAAAGTATTTAGAGACAGTATAGATTTGGTATAGAGGGATAAGAGCCAAATGCAGGCAATTGGGAGTCGCTTAATGGTAAAAACTCGGCAGCATGGACAAGTTGGGCCAAAGAGCCTGCTTCCGTGCTATAAACCTCTATGACTCTATGAATGCTGGGTCCAAGAAACACTTACCACTGGAGCTCAAATTATGAAATACTAGGGTTAGGTTAAGAATCAGAGAGGGGAAACTCATATGGAGCACAAATGTTAGCATAGATTTGCAGGGTTTAAACTAATATGGAGGGGGGGTGGGGAGATAGAGGGAACTTGGAGTGGGAGAGAGATTGGTGACAGGGTAACTCCGGAGAGTAGGAGGGAAGATCAGAGAGTGCCTGAGGGCCTTCAGTACGTGTGTTTTAATGCGAGGAGTGTGACTGGCAAAACAGATGAACTGAAGGCAATAATGTTCGAGAGGAAGTTAGAAGTGGTGGCGGTGACTGAGACGTGGCTAAAGGAAGGGCAGGACTGGCAATTGAATATTCCGGGGTATAAGTGTTTTAGGCATGATAGAGGTGGTTTGAGGAGAGGAGGGGGAGTGGCGTTATTAGTTAAGGATCACATCATAGCAGTGCAGAAGGAGGGTGGTATGGCTGAGTTAGGAATTGAGTCGCTATGGGTGGAGTTGAGGAATAGGAAGGGAGAGGTTACTATGTTGGGTGTGTACTAGAGACCGCCCAACAGTCCGCGTGCCATGGAAGAAGGTTTTTAAGGAAATTTTAGATAAGTGTAGGAAGAATAGGGTAGTTGTAATGGGAGATTTCAATTTCCCTGGGGTAGATTGAAAGGTGCGGACGGGGAGGAATTTGTACAGTGTGTTTTAGAAGGGTCCTTGGAGCAGTATGTGGATAGCCCGACTAGAGAGGGGGCTATACTGTATCTGGTTCTGGGGAATGAGCCAGGGCAGGTGGTTCACGTTGTAGTAGGAGAGCATGTGTCTAATAGTGACCACAACTCTGTCTGCTTTAGGGTATTAATGGAAAAAGATGAAGCCTGCCCTAAGGGGAGGGTGTTGAACTGGGGGAGGGCTAGATATAGCCAGATTAGGCAGGATCTTAAGGATACCGACTGGGATAAGCTGTTTGAGGGTAGGTCGACGCTGCACATGTGGGAATCTTTCAAGAGAAAACTAAAATTTTTGCAGGATAGACACGTGCCGGTAAGGAGAAAGGATGGGAAGGGTAGGATTTGAGAACCGTGGGTTACTAGGGATGTTGAGGACTTGGTCAGGAAGAAGCGGGAGGCATACGTTAGATCCAGGCAATTGGGGACAGAGGCAGCGCTGGAAAAATATAGAGAGTGTAGACGGGATCTTAAAAGGGGTGTCAGAAAGGCAAAAAGGGGCCACGAAATGGCTTTGGCAGGTAGGATTAAGGAAAATCCTAAGGCATTTTACTCCTATGTAAGGAGCAAAAGGATGGTTAGAGGGAAGATTGGACCTCTCAGGGACAGAGGAGGGGATCTATGCTTAGAGCCTGAGGGGATGGGGGAGATCCTGAATGAATACTTTGCATCGGTATTCACGCGGGAGAGGGGCCTGATGTCTGATGCTGGCTTTGAGGATTTTGAGGACCCGTTAAAGGAAATAATCATTACGAGGGACGAAGTGTTGGGGCTTTTACGTAGCATAAAGACTTATAAAGCTCCGGAGCCTGATGGTATTTATCCCAGGCTGCTAAGGGAGGTGAGAGATGACATTGCTGGGCCTCTGACGCAAATCTTTGTCTCTTCTTTGGACACAGGTGAGGTCCCAGAGGACTGGAGGATTGCAAATGCAGTACCGTTGTTTAAAAAGGGTCAGAGGGATAACCCAGGGAACTATAGGCCGGTGAGCTTGACTTCAGTTATAGGTAAGCTAATGGAGAGGATCCTCAGGGACAGGATGTATGAGCATCTGGAGCGCTGCGATCTGATCAGGGATACGCAGCATGGCTTCGTTAAGGGGAGGTCGTGCCTTACGAACCTAGTGGAATTTTTTGAAGAGGTGACAAAAACGGTTGATGAAGGACAAGCCGTTGATGTCGTCTACATGGATTTCAGTAAGGCGTTTGACAAGGTTCCCCATGGTAGGCTGATAAAAAAGGTGAAGGCGCATGGGATACAGGGCCAGGTATGTAGATGGGTTGAGAACTGGCTTGGGAGGAGGAGACAGCGGGTAGTAGTGGAAGGCTCTTTTTCCAACTGGAGGTCAGTCACTAGTGGTGTGCCACAGGGCTCAGTACTAGGACCTCTTCTATTTGTGATTTATATAAATGACTTGGAAGAGGGGGTAGGTGGTGTGATCAGCAAATTTGCTGATGACACTAAGATACTTGGATTGGCGGGGACTGAGGAGCAGTGCCAGGCAATACAACAGGACATAGATAGGCTGGTAGATTGGGCAGATAGATGGCAAATGGAATTTAATCCGGATAAATGCGAGGTGATGCATTTTGGCCGGAATAATGTAGAGGGGAGTTATAGGATATAAGGTAAAACTATCCGGAGTATAGAGACGCAGAGAGACCTGGGGGTGCAGGTTCACAAGTCTCTGAAGGTGTCAGTACAGGTGGAAAAAGTGATAAAGAAAGCGTATGGTATGTTAGCCTTCATAGGAAGGGGTATAGAATACAAGAGTAGGAGTTTGATGTTGCAAGTGTATAGAACGTTGGTTAGGCCTCACTTGGAGTACTGCGTCCAGTTCTGGTCGCCGTACTACCGGAAGGATGTGGAGTCCCTGGAGAGAGTGCAGAGGAGATTTACCAGGATGCTGCCTGGTATGGAAGGGCTGTCTTACGAGGAAAGGTTGAACGCACTGGGGTTGTTTTCCCTTGAAAGATGTCGGCTGAGAGGGGATCTATTAGAGGTATATAAGATTATGAGGGGTATAGATAGAGTAAATGGTGGTAAGCTTTTTCCACCATTAGATTCAGATAGAACGAGGGGTCACGGCCTTAGGGTGAGGGGGGCTATCTATAAGACTAATATTAGAGGGCATTTTTTCACACAAAGGGTAGTGGGGATGTGGAATGCACTGCCGAGTAAGGTGGTGGGAGTAGGCATGCTAGGGTTATTTAAGGGTCTCCTGGACAGCCATATGAGCGGACTGCAGATAGAGGGATATAGGAGGACTGTTTAAATACTTTAATTGTTTCCACAGGCTGTTCGGTCCACCTTGTTGACCAACAAGGTGCATGCATTCGGCAGGTCGTGCAAGGGCTGCTCCTGGATGTTACTTCAGGAGTGGCCTAGTGCTTCATGTCGTTAGTGTATGCTTAAACTGGACCATCAGATGGGCAACATGACAGCTCAGAGACTATCGCTGTTGCTGTGCAGACACATGGATTTGGGCCTGTGTCTGCGGGAGTTTGCGCGTTCTCCCCGTGGTTGCGTGGTTTTTCTCCGGGTGCTCCGGTTTCCTCCCACATCCCAAAAATGTGCTCTTAGGCTGATTGGGTAACAAATTGTCCCTATATTAGTCTCTATGTGTCATTAAGACGTTAGGACGGCAGCACAGGCTCTTTGGGCCGAAGGGCCTGTTTCCCATGCTGTGTTGTTCTTTGTTCTTTGTTCTATAGATCAGTTGGTTCAAACTGCTTATTTCTATGATTTGAACTCTGTACAGTTCCATGTAACTATGAAACATATACGAGACACACCAGCCTCAAAATTACACTATACTATAAAGCTGTTGCAACTTTGAGACATTGGAAATCCCAGTATGGGGAGAATGCCAGTAAAGGCAGTATAAATGATCATTTACAACTCTTTACACTGTCTCCCTGGCATTTTCACCAGGTTTACATCAAAGGTGTGTCAGCAAAGATAGGCTCATACAAACTCATTAGGATAAAATAATGAGTTTGGCCTTGTTTGTTGTAGCGCAGTGGCACGCAGCTTCATACTCTTCTACCTTTAGCCATCTGAATGAGGCATTCAGGCCACTGCTTTTCCACAACCGGCCCCGATATCACACCACAACAGATAGGAATTATAACTGATATGGAAAGGAATGGGTAACGTTAGTTTTTCCTATCCTTGGGGAGATACTAGATTAAGCAAGCCGTAGGCTGAGAAATTGAATCATTTTAAAAATGGCAGGAATTAAAATGACAAAACCTGTAAACCTAATAGTAAATATCGTTTTTGCAAGGGAGGCATTTGTGTCTATTTGAAAAAAATAACAAATTTACAAGGAATGGTGAAGTGGGAGTACACAATTCGAAACTGTTTCTCCCTCCAATTTCCCTGTGCCCATTACAGTCACTCTTTTCCTCTGGGTCCTCAATCTCTCTAAGAAGTCTCACAACATCAGGTTAAAGTCCAACAGGTCTATTTGATAGCAAACACCACTAACTTCTGGAGTACTGCTCCTTCGTCAGGTAAGTAGGAGTTCTGTTCACAAACACGGCATATAAAAACACAAACACAATTTACAAAATAACCGAATTATTCTCCTATCACTCTTTCAAGTTTACTTATGCACGTATGGAAATAAATGGCAGTTCAGGTTTTTGACTTCGTGGAGAGATTGAGGTGCCAACTGCCTGGTTTACTTTGAATATGGTCCATTTGTGATTTATATCTGATGAATGATCAGCACTGCTTACCATCAATGTAATAACATGTAAATACTGATTGACAAAACGCTCATTCCAGATAAGGAGAATGAAACTGACTGGAACTCAATCAGTATCAAGCGCTTAATCTAAAAGTTCAGGCACACCGTGTGTGTGTGTGCATGTGTGCGTGTGCGTGTGTGTGTGCGTGCGTGTGTGCGTGCGTGTGTGTGCATGTGTGCGTGTGTGCGTGTGCGTGTGTGCACGTGTGTGTGTCCATGTGAAAGGGGATATTCAGCTGGCATTGGCTATAGGGGAAAATGGTGAGACTGGTAGAAAATCTCACCAGATTGCGAGAGTGGGAATCTCAGCAGCAAGGTCTTGTTTTCTGATTTTGTCCTCTCTAAGCTGGTGACATCATGGATTTCTTCTCCAAATCCATTTAAATATACTTAAAGGGATTCCCCACTATTAGTACCCCCCCAAATAAAGAATTCTCCCCTCACTGACATGACAAAGAGGAACAGAGAAAAGTACAGAACAGGAATAGGTCCTTCGGCTTTCCAAGCCCTTGTCGATCATAAAGCCCTAACTAAATTGAAATAAAATTTTCTGCCCTAACTCGGACTATATCCTTCTATTCCCTCCCTCTTTATGAATCCATCCAGATGCTTATAAATGTTGTTAATGTACCTGTTTTCACCACCTCCTCTGAAACTGTATTCAACACCTACCATTCTCTGCATGAAAAACTTACCCCACACATTTCCCTTAAAATTTCCCCCTCACCTTGAACCTGTGATTGTAATTGACATTTCCACCCTGAGAAAATGCCTCTGATTATCCACATTGTCTATTCCTTTTATAATTCTGTAGACTTCTATTAGGTCTCCCCTCAG
The DNA here is from genome assembly GCA_024679065.1 of Sphyrna mokarran. NCBI lineage: Eukaryota > Metazoa > Chordata > Chondrichthyes > Carcharhiniformes > Carcharhinidae > Sphyrna > Sphyrna mokarran. The sequence goes on from JAGIQG010000005.1 coordinate 98,454,532, forward strand.
CCTCCGTCTTTCCAACAAACAACCCTAGTTTATTCAATTTCTCCTCATAAAAACACCCTCGAGGTTAGGCAACAGATGAATCTTCTTTCACTCTTTCCCAAGCTTCCAAGTCTTCTGGTAGCGTGGTGACCAGAACTGCACACAATACTCCAAATGTGGCCTAACCAAAGTTTTATATAGCTGCAACATAATTATCCAACATTTGTACTCAATGCCCCTGCCTATGGAAGCAAGCATGCCATATGCCTTCTTAATCACCTTGGCCACCAGTGTTGCCACTTTTAGAAAACTGTGGACCTGCACACCCAGATCCCTCTGTATATGTTCCAAATGGTTCTTCCATTTGCAGTTTAATGTCACATTAGCGAGGTTTACAACAGCTTCTGCAAAACATGAAGCAATCAAGGGGAACCTGTCAGGGACACAAATGTCAGTATATTCTAAAATGTAGACAATCTGTCTGCAAAGCCACACCAGCTTGAAACAGATGAATGGGTATCTATTCCCTATTCCATTAACAAAATATCCAGACTATCATTTGGGTCACAACCAAGTTGGAATATACTAGCCATGTCCATATTTGTACCACTAGGCATCATTGGCTTGTCACAGCTCTGATGAAGGGTCATCCAGACTCAAAATGTTGGCTCTATTTTCTCTCCACAGATCCATCTGTTGAGATTTTCCAGCATTTTTCAATTTTTGTTCTATGGTGTGAGTATCTACTAATTCTACAAATTTTACAATTGTCTTTATACCAGGGGAGTACAGTCCAACACACTGCAGTTATAATAATATCACTTACTTCAACACATTGATATACTGCCTGCAATAAAAAGTAAATGGTAACATATTGTTGTAACAGAAAGTTTAGCAGTTCCCATCAACAATGTTTGATCTAGGAGATCTAGTATTTGCTTTAAAAATATTAAAAGGCTAAAAGGCAACATCTCACTCCTGAAGAATCTTAAAACTCCTTACACCTACCCAATCTATGAGCAGCACTTAATTTTGCATTGCACAATATAATTTATCCATTACCATCTGGAAAGGCAAGAGCAGCAAATAAATGGGAATGCCCCAGTTGCAAGTTCCCTTCAAAGTTACACAATGTCTTTACATGGAATTATATTGTTGTTCTTTCATTGCGGCTGTGTCAAAATTCTGGGACATACTACCTAATTGCACCATAGATTTGCTTACAACCACATGGACTGCACCAGCTCAAGAAGGTGGCTCAGCACCATTTGCTCAGGGGCAATTACTAATCAGCAATAAATGCTGCACTTCTCAGTGACGTCTACATCTCAAGGCCAAATAAAAAAGCACAGCAAAGCATTAACCACACATTTATTTGCTCATATGTTAAAGACCTAAAGCAGTAACGTTTGGAACTTACCCTTGAGTCTCTCGAGCTGTAATTTTCTTGGACAAGGCTTGATAGTAGGGCAGCTTCTTGAATTTCTCTGATCCCACTGCCACATAATACTGGTTGTTGTCTAACTCAGCGGCACCAAGCAATGATCTTCCATCTAATGTGCAGAGTCTGAATATATTAAAGAAAACAGTTTTACTGCCTTTATTTTTTATCAATCATTAAAGTTCCTTTTGGTGGTTAACTTTATGAATATCAGTAAAAGGAGAATTTAAAAATAATTGTGGAGAATTTCCATGGTTTTCCCAATTGGTCACTAATCTCTTCAGATGTTTATGCTGATTTTGAAGTTCTAAAGAGGACTCTTACATAAACCCCAGATATTAGGACCTACCATCAAAATCAAGTACTTTGACATCAAATATGGAAATAAAATGGTTGCAAGCTATCTTGTCAATTTTCCTGTTAACTTCGGATGCCACTGAGGCAAAGTGATCCTCATTTTCTATTTCCCTCTTCCCATCCTCAAGACAAACCTAGAAGTCCAACAGCAACATAAAGGAGGTGGTGATTCAATGTTGTGAGCCTCCAACCTAATTTCCTTTCCTGTGCACCTGGAAATTTTTTTTAGTTATATCCAATCAAAGTGCAATCAAAATCTTTACTACTGAGACATTACAGATCCAAGCTGACATGACAGGCCACCCTTTCCTGTCTTGGGCTTGATCTACATGATCCAAGCTCATAGGAGCAGGCCTTGCACCCCCTTGAGTGTTTAATCTCATTTGCATCTTAGCCAAAAGGCCTCGATGCACTCGGAATTGTAGATTCTCCAAGTGTATTCAACAGGGTCTTTGGTTCTATTGATCTCAAATACATCCCAATATTAGTTTTTGAACACCACTTCCTTTTGTACCTTTGTGATATTTCCATTTCCTAGGTAACCAGAGTCATAGAATCCCTACAATGAGAAGGAGGCCATTTGACCCATCGAACCTGCACTGACAACAATCCCATTCAGGCCCCATACCTGTAACCCCCCCATGTATTTACTCTGTTAAACTTCCTGACACTAAGATGTAATTTAGCATGGCCAATCAACCTAACCCACACATTTTATGAGAAGAAACCAGTGCACTCAGAGGAAACCCACACTAACCTGAGGAAACATTTTTACTTTTTTGGGAGGGATTCTGATGGATTGCAAAGGCCCCATTGTGAAAGTTACTTGGGTAGTTCAGAGCAAAATCCAGTGTGATAAATGAAAAACATGAGAAACCAAAGTAAATAATGTGAAGGAAAATGGCAGGGCAGCTCATAAGCAATCTGAAAGAGAAATAGGTTAATGCGTCTGTGATGGAACCCATCCTTTAGCAGTTTGCAATGCAGATTACAGTCTAAACTTTCCTGTTTCAAGTGCTAAATAGGTTGCTACATATTTCTCATTTCTGTACTACATTCTCCAAAAACTAACAGAGCAACAAAAGGGCAAAACTTATTAAAGGGAATTTCTCATGCCTTTATAAATTGGCTGACTTTTGCTGCCAACATCCATGATCCATATTTACAGAAACATTAAAATGATTCCCCAGTAAAACAAGATAATTAGCAAATATTCTCAAGCACAGCAGACATGATGGACTGAATGGCCTACTTGTGTTTCTACTTCTTTTTATGGTCTATTGTCCAATCATGGAAAATTTCTTGACACCAGGCCTAACTTGGGTCCTTCCTCTGGATTGTATTGTTATTCATTCAAGCTAATTTATTGTGCCAGTTCAAATTCCCCAGAAATACAGTAGCATCCTACAAATGACAGGAAGATCAGAGCAGGGAAATGTGCTACAATATAGGGGGCATAATGTTTTTGTCTTGGCATCATTAAACACAATCATTAATTCACATGTCTGACTGAAAGACCTTACCTCATGCAGAAGTAAAGCAAAAAATTATGGGTGCCAGACATCTGGGGCATGACCTTTCCAGGCATGTAGTGCACAATGCTTTCGTACCAGGCGCGATCCAGTCTCAGGCCAAAAACCATCTTTCTGGCTGTCTTCTGCCATTGTGAATTTAGCCAATTTAAATACTAATGTCATGTTTTATCAAGGAGAATCACTCATGGTCCCCATCAACAGGGATTAGACGTAATGGCCATATTGGGTGGATGGCAGGGCATTGAAACCCCCCCAATAGTCAGGCGCATAGAAGGGCCATGCCTGTTTTCGGTGGAGGAAGGAACTCTGCAGTGGTGGTGATTGGTGGGGAAGGGGGGAATTCTGAATGATGGTTGGCATGGCAGGGGCAATCAGAGGGGTGATATCCGTGGAGAGGAGGTGAGGGATGGTAGGAGATCTCAGGAGATCAGAGCATCTGAGCAATGGTGCCCAAGCAGTCTGCATTACTGGTGAGCTTAGGCCAACATCCCTCCACCCCCCCCCCCCCTTCCCACCCACCACCACCACCCCCCACCCCCCCCCCCAAAAAACTGGTAGAATCACACTTCTGCCCAAAAAGGTGACAGCGTGTCATAAGAATGCATTTTCAAACTCGTCCCCCGAAAGACAGGTCTGAAATTCTTTCATTTTCTTCCTCATTCAGCACTTAGAATTTTTTTGGGAAGATCTTGCCCCTGTAATAGGAACAGCGAATTTTTCTAAGTACGCAGCAGGTCAGGCAGCATGTCTGCATTCTCCACAGGCACTGCCCGATTTGCTGAACCTTCGCAGCATTTTCTGCTCCTATTTCACAACACACAGAGACTACAGTCCACATCAATAAACCATTCCATCATTTAGGAGAAGCACTTGTAAATTGGAACAATTTACTTTTTTACATTTATTTTGAATAAATAAATTTTGTGAATAAATTTACATTTATTCAGAAATAACTACCCGCAGCGTCAACTGTGTTGTCCAATCTATGATATAAAAAGCATTTATTTACCACTAGAAAACATCAGTTCTTCTCCATTGAACTGAGCCAGAACCAATGACCTCACAAGGTAGCTTTCTAGTGCTGTTAAGGAGGATTTAAACTAATGTTGCAAGGTAATGGGAACCAGGAGATAGCATTAGAACAGGGAAGCAAGGTGCATTACAGTAAGAAGCATTATAGCATTAGATGAGATTAGAGTAAGGAGGTATGCAAAAAGACCCAAATTGAGTTGAAAGCATACGTACATGGGGTGATTTTCTCACTCCATAATACCTGACATAAATGCCACTGTATCGGGAAAATTTGGCAAGAGGTCTAAAATGAAATTCGCGTTTGGGTTAGGGTTTGGTTAGTGTTAGGTTGTGGTTAGGGGTTAGGGTTGAGGTTGGGGTTAGAATTAGGGGTCGGGGTCGGGGTGCAAATTGGGGTTGGGGTTAGGGTTAGGGTTAGGGTTAAGGATTAGGGTTGGGGTTGGAGTTGGGGTGCGGGTTGGGGTTAGGGATAGGGTTCAGGTTAGTGTTAGGGTTAGGGAAAGGGTTAGGGTTAGGGTTAGGTTTTCAGTTGGGGTAGCAGTTAGGGTTAGGGTTAGGGTTACGGTTGGGGTTAGGGTTAGGTGTTAGGGTTAGGACTGGGGTTAGGGTTTGGGTTAGGATTATGTTTGGAGTTGGGGTTGGGTTTAGACTGCCGGTTGTGGTTGGTGTTGTGGTTAGGGTTAGGGGGTTAGGGTTAGGCTTGTGGCTGGGCTTGGGTTTAGGATTCGGGTTGGGGTTAGAGTTAAGGTTAGGGTTCGGATTGGATTTGGGGTTAGGGCTACGGTTAGGGTTAGTGTTAGGGTTAGTGCTAAGGTTAGAGTTAGGGTTAGGGGTTAGGATTTGGGTGATGGTTACAGTAAGTGTTAGGGTTCGGGTGGGGTTAGGGTTAGGGTTAGGGTTATGGTAAGGGTTAGAGTTTTTGTTGAGGTTAGGGTTAAGGGTTAAGGTTGGGATTAGGGTTAGTGTTAGGGTTAGGGTTGGGGTTCGGTTAGCATTACTGTTAGGGTTAGGGTAGGGTTTGGGTTAGGGGTTAGGATTGGGGTTAGGTGTTAGGGCTGGGGTTGGGTTAGGGTTAGGTTTAGGGTTAGGGTTAGGGTTAACGCATTAGGGTTAGGGTTGGGGGTTAGGGTTGGGGTTAGGGTTGGGGTTGGAATTGTGGTGGGCCTTCCCAGCATATCTACATGCCCTGTGAGTGCGTGAGTTCGATTAACATGGATTTAAAAGCATTTAATTTTTAAAAAATTATCTTAACACTTAAGCTTGAGGTTAGCTATTGCAAAAGAATATATAGGATAAAAATACTTAATTAGACATCACCCATTTTAATGGGGTGAGAATAGCACTATGGGGGAACTTTAAGAGTTGGTTCAGTTACAGTCACAGTGCATTCTTTCGAAGGGTAAGATAGGACATGCAAGCCAGGGATCTGTGCTTGATGAAAGTGATTGACAGCAGGATGAGACAGACAAAAGGCACATATAACCGGTAACAGCTTGATGATACACATGAGGGACAGGCTATATGCAAAGAGGGCTATATCCAGAGGGGAGATGAAAGAACAAAGAGGGGCTAAGCAGAGATTGGGTGGTGACATAAAGAGGAACTGAGAAGTTTTCTATAGCTTTATAAATATTAAAACACAATAAGGTGGGAGAGGAGATGTATGCCGAAGTGCTAAATGTCTATACCAAAGAAGAAGGTGCTGCTAAAGTCATATTATAAGAGGATGTAATTGAGAAACTAGAGGAAGGATTTTCAGCACTCCCCCCCCCCACAAATCCCCCATCCACCTCCACAGCTTGTGGTGGTCAACATGGCTTGCCATTGGTCGGCAGAGGATTTCTATCGGGTTTCCCCTTATTCACACATTTCACTGTCAGGAAGCTCGTGGCACAGGGCAGAGGGTGGTCATTACCAAAGAGGCTGGATGATCCCACTCACTGAAACAGTCAGAAAATCCCGCCCTAGACAGTTGATAAAGAGGAGGTATTAGATAGGTTGATAAGCTCCTGGAACAAAATGGGATGCATCCAAAGATGCTGAGGGAAGGGTGGAAATTTAAGAGATACTGATTGCAGTCCATCAATCCTCATTAGATGCAGAAGGACTGGAGAATTACAAATAGCACACCCTTGTTCTAAGCCTAACTACGCCAGTGAAGCCGGCAGCAGAGCGCTCAGGCACTATTGCGCAGGCCTTTCCGATCTGTAAATGAACCAGGAGCCTTCCTCCCATCACCCCCTCCCTTCCAAAGGACACAGGCTTCACCCTCCCCCTTCATCCCCCTGGGCAGCATTGCTACTCCCCAGGACCCACCCAATGTGACCGTTGGCAGATCCCTGACACACTCCTCCCATCACGACCCTTTCCATGGTCCACCCCTGCAAAATCTCTCTTCTGCATGCCCATCCCTTGCATGTCTCCCCCCAAATGACAACACCCCTTCTGCTTGCAGAACTCCTTCCAGTAGTGACGTCTCACTGGCAAATGGAGAAGCAGCCATGCCTGACTCTGTAACTAGACTTTAGATATAGTCAATTCTACGCTAATAGACTTCACACCCTTTCTGAGCATGAAGCCATTCGCGCCAGCTAAATAGGGCCAGGAAGATATTTAGCTCCCACGCTATCTTCCAAGCTTGGCATGCCAATTGACCTGTGTCTTGAACCAGTAAGATCAGCCTGAAGTGTTTCATGAGAGTCGTGGAAAAACAGCCTGGGATGCAATAAGGAACAGGCAATTTAGAAGTTACTTGATCAAAGACAGAAGCATGTTAGAAGCCTATGGAGGATGGACAGTGTCAGGGCAGGCTTTAATTCTATGGTTTGAACAAAGAATTTGATGATCCATTAGAAAATTCATATTCCCAAAAGACTTGCACTGGTCAGTGAGGTTCCATCAGCATAGTGTTCTGCCTTGTTCTCAAAAAATGTATAAAAAGTGGTCATTAAAGGGCCCTTGTTTCTGCAATTGGTAAAAAGTGACTAAGCCAGTCATTTCCCTGAATGCAGACCTGCAATCAACAAGGCTGAGTTGGTGCTTGTATGTTTGATTAACTCTTGCAACATAATTGGTGTGCTGCTTGTATTGTGGTGTTTTTATCATTAACATTTGACTGCGCAGTGTAGGTAGTTTTTAAGGTGTATTGAAGATACTATAAAATCTTAATGAAATTTATGTCCTGAATAAAGTCTCATAAATCTCAAGTAAAAGACTCATAAACTGATTGACTCCAGGAATGAGATCTTACAAGAGGTTTCAGTCATCATTTTGGTTTCTGAGTAGCCTAACATAATAAACAGATAAAAAGTTAAATAGTTCACAACAAAAACAATACACTGATTCACAGAACTAGCTTTTATGTGTGTGAAATATCTGCATTAATATTTCCTTCTTCAAGCATAGTATATAGGGAGAGACTGTAGCAATACTATAGTTCCCAGAAAGTACCACTGGTAATTACACTATTATTCCCAGAATACACCAGTGTCACCCCCATGCCACACAGCCTTTTGTTCCAATAGTAAGGGGGTCAGACATATACAGTCACCACTAACCTTCATCATAGCTTAAAAACCACTAATTACCTGCTAAGATACATTTTAGAATTTCTTACGAAAAGCAGCAAACGCCATTCAAAAAAAGATGTAGCACCTGATAACAGCAAAATGCTGTGGATGCTGGAAATCTGAGAAACTGCTGATAAACCCAGCAATTCTGGCAGCATCTATGGAGAGAGGAACATAGTTAATGTTTCAAGTCCATGTGACCCTGCTACAGAACTAAGAAGACATAGAAATCTATTCTTGCTGTCGCTTTTCAGTTCTGTAAAAGGATCATACAGACTTGAAACATTGGGTAGGTTTTTACGCCTCACTCAAGTGAGACCAGAAATTCGTGCCTGAGACCAATGGAGGTTTCCATTGTCGGACCCTTGCCCACTCCAATTCCATGATGGGCGAGGTTATACAGTTCCAGCTAGAGTTCTGTTTCTCTCTCCATATGCTGCCAGACCTGATGAGTTTGTTCAACAATTTCTATTTTTATTCATGACGCATCAATTTTCACAGTGATAAACTCTGTCTCTGCATTTGGTTCAGATTTATTGAATAAGAAATCCTAACTGAGTAAGTCATTGAAATGACAAAAGCAGTGAAAGATCAGCTGGTACTAATTAATATTAGGGCATTTCCAATAACGGACTCTTGTCAAAAATTCAGACCAATTGAAAATATTTTCGGTAATGCTGATAGGCTCCATAAGCAGTCTGAATAATTTCTTTTTGGGGAAGTGGCTCTATTGGCTCTCGATTTACAAGTATGATAGCAGAACATGGCTGAACCTTTCCAAACCCCCAGGTAAAATAACCAGACATCCATATTTCTCTCTTGTTTATTTCTTCAAAGGCATAGTTAACACCAAGTGTTAAGACCTTTGTTTCAAATTGTTAAGTTGTTTTATTCCGAAGTTGAAGAGTTAAGTGATGAACAGATTCAACCACTATCATGGAAATTGTGAAATTATATCACAATCATGATGATATCCACCTTCAGGTCATCTTACTCAACAAATTCCATTTAGTTTTAGCTTTCTGAGCCAGCCTCTTGCTGAGGCCTTTTTGTCTCAGTCACAGCTAGTCTTAGGTATACAATATTCTTTATTTCTTGACTCTCAATTTGACTTTTAATAAGGAATAGTGGCATCACTCAGAACTTAGAGGCCGGGACTAATGAGCCAGACACTTGAGCTCAGATCCCAAAATGGCAGCTGGCAGAATTTAAATTGAATTATAAAACAAATCTGTAATAAAGCGATAGTCTCATTAACAAATGATCATGAAATTACTGGAATATTGTTTAAAAACCTACTCGGTTCACTAATACCCTTCAGGGAAAGAAATCCATCCACAGTTGATTCCAAACATATAGTAACGTGGTCAACTTTTAACTATCCTCTGATATGGCCTAGCAAGCCACTCAGTTGCATCAAACTGCAAGAGAAAAGAAGTACCCTGTGATGCAGCCTTATAAGTTGCTCAGTTGTATGAAACTGCTAAAAAAAAAGTAAGGCATTATGTGTCTATACACACAGCCTTTTTAGGGATAATTATAGATGGGCAATAAATGCTGGTCTTGCCCTTGGCACTCACTTCACAAAAATGAATAAAAACAAAGTTAGAATGATCGCATGGGAAAACCCACAAAGTTGTTACTTATTAATGATGATTCATGAGAAAATAGAACCTAGCAACTTAAACACCACCATGCAGAGTCTTATTTTTACTTGCAATAATACACTATCCTCTTAAAATACAACACTAAAAGAAACTTTTTATAAATGCTTGTCAGTAGAATTATGGATGAAACATCCTGATATATTCAGCATCTAATAGTGTCGTACTTTACTCCAGCAGTTGAATGACCCAAAAATTTTAAAGTGGCTTCACTAAAAAATGAGACCACTGAATAGTGGGAGTTGATTTTAACTCATTAAAAATTGGTGCTTATGGGGCAGTAACAATCTCAAAATGGAATTGACAGATTTACCAATAATCTGGCCATCACATTTGAAGTTGCCACCTCAGAGGTAATCCAAGCTTCCAACTAGTTCAAGTGATAGGTTTCTTTTTATGCAAATCTGGGTTCCATGATGTAATTTGGACCCTGGCTGCAATTTTAAGGGACACATGGATGGATCAGAATTCTGAATGCACAGTCTACCATGGCACTGTGACTCCAGAAACTGCACAAAATTATACCCAAGTTTTATTTTGGTGGAACCAAAAGATGAACAGGCATGTTCTTCCTAGTTCTACAAAAATATATTGGGTTGATGTTAAAAGATTTTTGGGAAATAGAGCACGTTATGAGGTATGATAAGAAAGCAATGATCTATGGTGAAGTATTAGAGTAGTCCAGCTTAATAGCTTTTCATATCTCTCAAGTATCTCCTGTTTAACACCTCAGCTTAAAGATATCTATAGCAATGTAATTCAGTACTGCAATCAAGGGAAAGCATAAATTGTTAATTAAGAGCTTAGTATCCTTGACTATTGGCTGTGGATTTCCCCTTCTCCCTTTGTATAGCATCCACAACAAGGCCATCTTGAAGTATCAGTTCTGATAAAGGATCCCGCTGAAATTCAAGCCAGTCATTCTCTCAGATAATGGCTAAAGAGTACGGTATTGTTTCAGGATGTGTTACGTGCAGATATTGCAGAGTGCATACATATAATTGTTAGGTGATGGGAGTTGAATACACAAATGGTAATGGATGACTGCTCATGAATTATAAGGCATGCGGTCACATGCTAACAATGCCATATATTACAACAGTGAAGCTTCATTTATTTGGAAACACCATCAGAGGCTAGAGTCTCATTTACTCCCATAATCTGAATCAAGAGGCATTTGATCTTTTCTTTAAAGAGAAAAATTTTTAAAAATTATGGGGAATGAGCAATGAAATGAAATGTGTGGCATAGGCATTATGTGTTGCAAGGCCTCAACTACGCTGACCCTATAGCTTTTAGGAGATCGGGACATCCCAGGGTAAAATTGGGTGTCTAGATTAAATGAGAAAATTAGGGCAATCTTAAAAGAAATATACTGATTAGATGTGCAGTCTGGATTTGTAACAGATTTCAATAGAAGTCAGCCAAAGAGATCCATTAAAATAAGCATCTTTCCTTTTAACTTAGTTTGCCAAAATGGATTGTTAATGATGGATGATGAGATTGTGTCGAAAAAGGGACATGGGGTTTTTCTCAATGCACTAATTACAGTGCACTTAGCTCAGTGGAAGAATTTTATGAATGGCAGCAACTGAATAACAGACAAGAGAATCTTGTTAAATTTTGGGACTCTCACTTTAATTTAAAGTAAAATGGAGGCCCAATAACTAGTTTGGATGGCTTTGTTGTTATAGATTAAAAAAAGGCCCAGGTTGTCTTACTGGGAAGATGGTGCAAGATATTTACATCTGTAAATAATGACCAGGGCAACAGTGCTGATAGTGGACAGACTGATGGGAAGGTGGGGGGTGGCGGGGGGTGGGGGGGGAATCTCCCAAATGTGCTAGGATGTCTATCTAGGATGTGATATCTAGGATGTGCTAGATATTCTTGAGGGTTTGAAGTTGGATAAGTCCCCTGGGCCGGACGGGATTTACCCTAGGATTCTCTGGGAGGCAAGAGAGGAGATTGCAGAGCCTCTGGCTCTGATCTTCAGGTCCTCGTTGGTTACGGGTGTGGTTCCGGAGGACTGGAGGATAGCGAATGTGGTCCCATTGTTTAAGAAGGGGAAGAGAGACCTTCCAGGGAATTATAGGCCAGTGAGTCTTACTTCTGTTGTGGGCAAAGTATTGGAGAGAATTATTAGGGATAGGATTTATAGTTATTTAGAGAGAAATGAATTGATTGGGGATAGTCAGCATGGTTTTGTGAAGGGTAGGTCGTGCCTTACTAACCTCATTGAGTTTTTTGAAAAAGTGACCAAAGAGGTGGATGGGGGTAAGGCGGTTGATGTGGTATATATGGACTTTAGTAAGGCGTTTGATAAGGTGGCCCATGGAAGACTTCTGCAGAAAATGCAGATGTATGGGATAGAGGGTGATTTAGCTAATTGGGTTAGGAATTGGCTAGCAGATAGAAGACAGAGGGTGGTGGTTGATGGGAGATATTCATCTTGGAGTTCGGTGACAAGTGGTGTACCTCAGGGGTCTGTTTTGGGGCCCCTGCTGTTTGTAATTTTTATAAATGATCTGGATGAGGGTATTGAAGGATGGATTAGTAAATTTGCAGATGACACTAAAGTCGGTGGAGTGGTAGATAGTGAAGAGGGGTGTTATAGTTTGCAGAGAGACTTGGACAAGTTGCAGAGCTGGGCCGAGAGGTGGCAAATGGAGTTTAATGTGGAAAAGTGTGAGGTAATGCACTTTGGCAGGAATAATAAATGTGTAGAGTATAGGGCTAATGGTAGGATTCTTAATAGTGTTGATGAACAGAGGGATCTTGGTGTATATGTGCATAGATCCCTGAAAGTAGGCAGTCAAGTCGATAAGGTTGTTAAGAAGGCATATGGAGTCTTAGCTTTTATTGGTAGGGGGATTGAATTTCGGAGCCGCAACGTCATGTTGCAACTGTACAAAACTCTAGTGCGGCCGCACTTGGAGTATTGTGTGCAGTTCTGGTCCCCACATTATAAGAAAGATGTGGAGGCATTGGAGAGGGTACAGAGGAGGTTTACCAGGATGTTGCCTGGTATGGAGGGCAGGTCTTATGAAGAGAGGCTGAGGGATTTGAGGTTGTTTTCGTTAGAAAGGAGGCGGCTAAGAGGGGACCTTATTGAAACATATAAGATGATTAGAGGTTTAGATAGGGTGGACAGTGATAGCCTTTTTCCTAGGATGGAGAAAGCTAGCACGAGGGGACACAGCTTTAAATTAAGGGGTGATAGTTATAGGACGGATATCAGAGGTAGGTTCTTTACCCAAAGGGTGGTTCGGGAGTGGAATGCCCTGCCTGCAGCAGTTGTAGATGCGCCAAGTTTGGTGGCGTTTAAGAGGTTAGTTGATAAGTATATGGAAGAGAAGGGAATGGTTTAGTTTGGAGGGGCATTGCTTTTTATATTGGTCGGCGCAACATCGAAGGCCGAAGGGCCTGTTCTGTGCTGTAATATTCTATGTTCTATGTGCTGAATTGGTGGGAAAACTGTTCTAAATATCATCTGTTCTGACATTTCAGCTTCTCACCTGAATCTTAGCACTCTGTGCACTAAGACATCCCAGTTGTGAACCTCATTAAAAACCGGGGTGGGGGGGGAAATGATTTGGAATAGAGTTTGCCAGTTCTGGAACTCTGTGCATATGCAGTGGCCCCAAACTGTCAAACATTTGCTGGCCAGCTCGATCACTCACCAGCCTGGGACCTCACAGTGCTGCCCCTCCAGCCGACCACCCCACTGTCCAATTGCAGCCCCCACAACAATTCCCGCACCAGTCCTGACGCCCCCCCACTCCAGAGTGCCCTGATGCTCAGGTCCCACCACCCACCCCACCCCCCCAGCAGTGGTGATCCTCCAAACCCCTCACCTCAGCAGATTCACCCCCACTGACCTCTCTAGTGTCGGACCCCTCCCTGAGGGAGGGCACCCCACCCCCAGCAAACCACTCCCACCAATCGCTGCCCTTCCTCCATCCCAAACTGATCCCAATGCAGAATGGCAGTGGGACTTCACATCCCTACCAATTGCACATAGGCCCCACCCACAACAAGCCCCACCCTGTTGGCACTGTCCCGTGCCAGGTGGGTAGCACCAAGGTGCCCCCTGGGCATAGGCATTTTGATCCTTGGGGACATGGGCTGGCACTGCCAAGGTGCCACGTCCATGGGCACCCCCACCACCTGACCCACTGGGGGATCCCCGACTGCCCGTCTTCATTCCGGCCGCGTCCCTTGCTATTTCCGAATAGGGAAATCTAGTCTGAACACTACAGAATGAAGTACTCCTGACGGGTGGGAGATTCAATCAGGACCTTTCAGGTCCTGATAATTAACAAATATACAGATTTAAAATAGATTAAAAACAGATCCAACTTACTTATCTGCCTTCCCATTGGTTTCCAAGGTGGTCTGGCCAGCAACCATTTGCCAGTTCTGGAAGATGCACATGCATCTTCTGGCCAGACCCGCCAGAAAAGTGGTGGACCACAATGGGAGAATCGTGATCTTAGTGTCAAAAGCATAGGATGGCTTTGTAATGCCAAGTTTTGTAAACAGTTATACTTTAATCTGTCTGTTTAATTCCAAAATAGAATTAAAGTTGAATGTCCCGAGAAGAGCAAATTTGCATTTCTACCTGGATACAAGGCCCATATGATTCACAGTGACATGGAGATGGCCTTTGCAATGGGAAGAATCCATAGCAATCCACTGTAGCATCAGGTTATAAGGGTTATGTTGAGATATTCCTGAACCTCACAAAGCATTCACGCTGAAAGAATCTGAGAGATAGAGAGCAGCGAGTTGGAGGCAGCCAATCTCCACACAGAATGTGGGTGAGAACTCATGCTCAAAATGATGAGACCAAGTTCATGAGGATTTAAAAATGGCTCAAAGATTCAACTGACTTCAGAATCTCCAGGATAACTCTCATCTGAGTATCATTCCAGCAATTAGATATTATTTGAAAAGGAAAGGGAAAAGAAAGGAATTCATCAGGGAGTAACTTTGGCCTGGTTCCTGGAGAAGAAAGTGTCCTATTAAAATGTAAAGTTTATTTATTAGTGTCAGAAGTACACTTACATTAATACTGCAATGAAGCTACTGTGAAAATTCATTAGTTGCCACACTCTGATGCCTATTTGGCTACACTGAGGGAGAATTTAGCATGGTTAATGCACTTTTCGGACTGTGGGAGGGAACCAGAGCACCTGGAGGAAACCCATGCAAACACAGGGAGAACATGTAGACTGTGCACTGACAATGACCAAAGCTGAACCTGGGTCCCTGGCTCTGCAATGCAACAGTGCTAATTACTATGCCACCCCAACAGAGAGGAATATTTTTAACTATGGAGGGGGCATTTTCTTTTTTAAGGTTTCAATGGGGAGTTTCTTCTCTGAAGTTTAAAACATAAGATGCCCACCAAATAGTGTTCAGTCAATGTTGCTTTTAGCTTGTTAAAGTTATGGTTTTAAAGTTTAAAGTTTAAAGAATTTTAAACGTTTCTGAAGTTTATTTATTAGTGTCACAAGTTGGCTTACATTAACACTGCAATGAAGCTCCTATGAAAATAAGTAAGTCTTAAAACTTGAAATGTTTTCATATCATTTTTCCAGTCAGCCACTGGATATTCAAATATCCTTCGAAATGTTATTGGTCTCTACGGGGATTGAATAATGTCTGCAATGGCATTCCAATTAACAAACTTTAATGTTATTCATAATCATAGGTTTTTGGGGTCAGACAGAGGACTTGAAACCTTCTCTTTGTGTCCTGCCACTTTTTTTTCAGCCCACATCCAACCCTTGTTGCCCCCTATGATGCCTTGCTCTCATCATAATCAGTGGTATAAGATTACTAACTGAGATACAGTCCCCACTACTGATAGCAGAGCATCCCAATGAACACTATTTTCCCTCTTTATGTGATTTTCAGTTTAATGAGGCAACGTCAATAAGATTAAACTTGGAAACATTACTAATTTCATTGATGGCCTTGTGATCTCAATCACAGCTGGAGGATATAGTTTGTCTGCAAAATAATAAAATCTTTTTAAAAGTGCCTGCGGAGGCAAAACGCAAAAACATCACAGTTCTTTAACATGCTCAACTGAAAGAACAAATTTGCTGAAGTGTGGTTGTATGACTTCATTTGTACTAATGTTAATTTGGCTTCTTTGTTAAACTTGGTAAATCCTCAAAGCCAATTCCTTCAGTTTTTCTGCAGTCCTTTGTCTTTTATTTTGTGTGGATGGTGCAATATGTATGTAACAGATCATTAAGCATGAATTTCAAAAGAAAACTGAGGTAGGAAAAGAAATAATTTGCTAAGCAAAAGAACACAATGAGTAATAAATAGAAACAAGTATCAGAGTGCAATAGAGTGAGTGAGTGTTCCTGATTCCCTCCTAATCTCAGGATGTTCACTCACTCAACCTCATCCACAGTGAAAATGGGTGAGAGTGAATATTTGTGTGTGTGATGCTAAGGGTGAGGGAGAACCCCCATACTGGGAAGAGTGAGCTAGACTTACAGGCACATCATGCACCCTCCCCACCCTTTATACAACAGTCGCTCTCCTATACCCACGCCACCTCACCCGGTCACCCGGAATGCCAATGGATCCTGCACTGGATGCCAGCGCACCCCACTTCCCAGAACCTCTGCCCCATGGTACTTGTGCTCCCTGAGCCCTGCTCTCCAGAACTTCCATTCCCAAGACCTTGTTCCAGGCACTCGGCACCCCACCCTCAGCTCCTTGTCTCCTCAGCCCTCAGCTCCCTGGGCCCCACTCCTCATTCCCACCAGTGCTCCTTGCTCCATAGCCCCAACCTCACTGCCGCTCATGTTCACTGCTGTTCCAAGCACAAATAGTTTTTCTCCCAAATTTGCTGTGAAAAGTGAACAGCCTGTGATTGGAGGAGTAGCTCCATGCAGATTCTTACATTCAAACCGACCTGTTGACCCATATTTTAAAATCTGATTCTAAGACTGGATAGAGGGGTTTTGAGAGTGGCATTCGACCCTTGGGCCACAAACGTGCCCAACACAATATTTTTCTCAGGTTAAGAAAGCACAGACTGTCTCTTTCAATACAGTTTTAAAAATATTCCATGCAAAGTTTTATAAGTTTATTGAGAATATATTGGGTCTTAAAATATGATTCTAGGGTATAACACCAAATCTTTACTGTGCTTGGCAACCGAATTTGGATTGGTTTGTTATAGTACATACTATATATATTAAGTTACTATGTACTTTAATGCAGTTATATGCCCTACTGTTTCTGCCTGAAAAAAACAGAACACTCAGACTTTATCACCAACAAATCTGAAATTAATATTAATGTAAATGACTAATAAGTATTTTGTTTTGGTCAATATTAGCGGCGGTACAGTGATTAGCACTGCTGCTTCAAAACACCAGGGACCTGGGTTCAATTCCAGTCTCGGGTGACTGTGTGGAATTTGTACATTTTCTCCATGTCTGTATGTGTTACCTCTAAATGTTCCAGTTTCCTCCCACACTCCAAAGATGTGTGGGTTAGGTGGATTGGCCATGCTAAATTGTCTCTTTGTATCAGGGGGATTAGTAGGGTAAATACATGGCGTTACGAGGATAGGCCCTGGGTGGGTTGTCGATGGGCTAAATGGCCTCTTTCAGCAGTGCATGGATTCTATAATTCTATTCTATGATAAGTGAATACCTCATTTCAGACGTGAATATTTGAAGTGGGTGGGCTTATTGTGAAGAAAGTTCTGATTGTAAACTCAAGGTAACAACTGCCAGTTCTACATTATCCTCTGGTCAAGTAAACAAGCTGCACCACTACAAAGGGCCAAAAGATCAGCATCTCATTACTAGATAAATCTGAGCATTCGTGGAGTTTCCAATTGGTCCTGGAATTGGTCTTCCACAATACAACAACAAAATACTGCAAAAGTTAGAAATCCAAAACCAAGACTGAAAATGCTAGAAATATTCGGGAGGTCTGAATTCATGGAGAAAGGAACAGAGTTAATGGCTGAAATCTTTCATCCCCATTCGCAGCTAAGATTTTCCAGTGGTGCTGAGAGTGAATGGAGTTTTGGCTGAAATGCCAAATTTGCCATTCTTGCTCACAACATTTCAGATCTATGGGATGAGATTTTCAAGCTATGCTCACCCCCAAGGCCAAAAATTCCCATCCAAAGTCAATGGATATTTGCATGGTTCACATCCTGTCCACTACAATTCCCATGGCAGGCAGGACTGAAAAATTCCGCCCATGATCTTTCACCAAAACTGTGAAACATTCAAAACGTGATCAATTTTGAGCAAGTGAATGGAGGTGAAATGGGAAGAGCAACAAAGAGGAAAGTCTGTGAAAAGGTGGAAGGCAGGAGAGAATTAAATTAATTAAGCTTCCCAGTGCAAGATCAAAGACAATGTTAATGGGACAAGTAAGGAAACAAAGGATATCGTTAGAGGAGGTGAGAATGCCAGCAGCCTGAAAGATGTAGAGATGCTGGCATTGGACTGGGGTAAACATAGTAAGAAGTCTGCAACACCAGTTTTAAATCCAACCAATTTATTTGATAGTAAACTCCGAAGGCAATGACCAGGAAATAAGAGACAAACAAGAAAACATAAAAGGAAAGAAAAATGAAACAAAATGGGGACAAACTGGTTTAGTTTGTTTCTTCTTGTTGCTCTTCTATCCTTCAATTTGGACAGTAGCTATTCAGGACCATGCCATTCATACCTTCTTTTAACTCCTCACTTATCCCATTACCTCTCCTTCTGAGCCGACACCATAAAGTCTTTTTTCAGTCATTCGCTCCTGTCCTCCCCATCACAGGCTTTCCCTGTTGTTCTTCTTCCCAACTTTCTCACTTTCATTTCTAACGTTTCCCAGTTCTGACCAAAGATCACAAAGCTGAAATGTTGAGCAGAATTTTTCCACCCTTTGCACAGAGCGCTGGCTGAGGTGAGAAAGCTGACGATCAGCTCTCAGACCACACAGCCATCTTTTCTCGCTACACACTGTGTAAAACAAATGGAGGCCTGGTCTGTGCCGTCATGCTGGCGGAGCTGGGCTGGAATAAGCCGGCAAAGTAAGGAATCCCAAGATCAGGGTGTACTTTTTAAAGAATGCCCCGATCTCCGATCAATAAGAAAACCATAAACACCGCATCTTCTCACCCCACGGACAGAGACCACCCCTCACGAACACGGGCAACTCCCCCCATCTCCCAGGACATGGGAAGCCTTACCCCCTCACTGCCCCTCCCCCACAGATAAGGCCACCCCACAATGCAGCTCCTACAAGCGGCTCCACAGAACTGGCCCCTGGCACCACCCTGGTACTGCCAGGACACCAAGAGATAGTTTTAGGGGCCAAGGTCAGGGTACTCCTCCCAGAGGCTATACTTACCTGTGTGCCCCCAACAGATTCCCATTACTTGGTTCACATTTTTAAAAACAAGCTGTAAACATAATGTGGGGAGGTAATACAGTGGGGAAGCCTGAAAAATTTGAATGCATTGAATTTAGGTTCCAGATCTTCCTGCTGAGAGTGGAATCAGAAAACAACACCTCGCTACCAAAATTCTTGTTTTCTAGCGTTCACGAAATTTTGCAACCACATTGCCATTTGTGCTTGCAGTGAACGAGGGCACAAAATTCCCTGTACCCCTCTCCCCCTGCCATTAACTCTGCAGGTTTCTGCCAAAACTGCTCATTATTTTCCAGCATTTCATTTCGTTTTTTAGTCTCACACAATGGCCAAAATTTTCTGTCCTCGTTCATGACTGGGAGTTCCCGCCGCTGCCAAAAGTAAATGCCAATTTTCCATTCTCGCTTGGGAGGATCCCACCACAGACGAGACTGGAGAATCGCACCCAATGCTGTTTTCCTTCAAGATGAGAAGTTAATTTTAATCTCCTCTCTGCATGCAGTCTTTCTTATAAAGAAACTCTTTGAATTTTAGTTTGCTGTTATCCTTCGCAAATTGTCAAATTAGTTTTAATCCTACAAGAAATATTAGTCAAAATTTCAGTGCTTGTTTTGCATACTTGCATTCCGATCTTTACCCCCTATTATGTTTTCCAAAGATCAGAATTGTTTCACTTCACTCAACTCAGAAGGCCAGAAATAACATTGAGAAATAATCAAGAATGATTACATGCACCCTTTTCACATTCCATTCAGAACCTGAAAATTGCAGATTCCCAGTATAATCCTAGAATCATAGAATCTCTACAGTGCAGAAGGAGGCATTCAGCCCATCAAGTCTTCACCGACAACAATCCCGCTCAGGCCCTATTTCTGTAACCCCAAATATTTACCCTGCCAATCCCCTAACACTAGAGTCAAGCTAGCATTACCAATTAACCTAACCCGCACTCCTTTGGACAGTGAGAGGAAACTGGAGCACCAGAGGAAGCCCACACAGACATGCAGAGAATGTGCAAACTTCACACAGAGGCCAGAACTGAACCTTGGTCTCTGGTGCTGTGAAGTAGCAGTGACATCATTGTACCGCCGTGCCATTTAATTTTGATCTAACAAAAAAATTTTAACTTCAGCTGTTGCCCCATAATCTATCTGAATATTATTTTGGAAAATTTAGTCCTAACTTCAGTTTTGTTGAAAATAATAAAAATAATTTTGGATTACAAATTAATCCTTCTCATTCTAGCCAATACAAACAATACTATTTTCTTCATGCAGTTTGCATTATTTTAATTGGAGTGTACACAAAGGACACAACGTCATTGTGAGCTGTGTGAAATGATATGCCAACCACGTTTGTAATTCTTAGCCACCGTAACCTTCTGGAATCTTCAAAGGTGGCATAAAACCCGAGGAATATCACTGTCGAGTAACATTCTCAGAACTTGACTAATTAATGAGAGTAAATGTCTACCTCTGAACAGCTCCAGTGCGCAAGTGAACTTTCTCTGTGATCAAAGCAAGAACACGATTCCAGTCTTGAACAGTATATTTTGGCAGAAGTAACCTCACAGGGGGAATCAGCAGGTCTCCGTTGGTAAAAATGCTGATGGGGAAGAGAAAAAATATGCAAGCTCTTGTTAGTTCACTCATTGATTTTCTGTCGACTCTAAAGGCTAATCACACATTCAGAGTAAGGCACACTGCAAGTGAGGGGAATATCGGAATGAGGTGAGACTCAGACATGCTGCACCCATGGAAAAAGAGGAGTTAGTCAACATTTCAGACCCCCAACCTTTCCTCAGGATGCGTGTGTGTTACCATTGAAGGCAAATTCAAAAGTGGAAATATGAATAAATATCAGGAATAATGATTGAGCTGCCAGCAGGCTACAATCTTTTCACACTCAAGGGGTCTAATTTAAAAACCATAGCAGTGACCTTCTTCATGAGTGGAAAATCAGTGCCAATGTTGGTCAAGGCCATTTTCGTCTACCTTGAGGGAATTCAATGACAATCAAGCATTTTGTGGCCTGCTATCCAGGCTTCTGTCTCTAAGAACTGCTGAACGACCAGAGGCCTGAGAGCACTTCAGTGCTCGCAATGATAGAGGAAGCAATGACTATTGCTGGTACTGCCTGGGCCAGCCAGCATGGGGAATGCTCTAGAATCAGGTGTTTGTACGATTCTACAACCAAGTCAGCCCTTCATGGCCCAACCAACAGAGCTCCACCACAGAACCTAAAGAACGGTCTACAGTTTTACTGCGTGACCTTGCCTTCAGTGTGGCGTATAGCCCTGAGCCACACTGGTGGAATACTAGCAGCAGTGAGATAAGGCCCCTAAGTGACCATTATTTGACATCTTCAGAACCTGACTTGGGCATCTGGATCAGAAGGCAGCCTTCAATCTTCCCCACCTCTGGCTGAATTGCTTGGAGCTAGGAAAGCAGAGGCATTCTCCTCCACTGCTTCTACAGCCTCCCCACCACTCCCTGCATTCCCCCCATCCCCCCAGCAACCTCCACCCCCCTATCCCACCACCCAGCCCACTCTCAAAGGGGGAATTAAATTTCATCCAAGAAAGCAGTCCCTGCACCGATGGATCCTAGCTCTGTTTCCAATCCTGAGGCTCACCAAAAAAAATAAGCAAAGGTTCCCGACACCCATCTTTATTGCCCAGGTATGGAAAGCAGCTAAACTGCTACAGACTGTTTTGCTCACAATAATATCACATGTGAATTACTTTGGTATGTTCCAAAGAAAGGAAACTGTAAATTTATGCAACATTTCATCACGTCTCACAAGAACTCTTCAAGAGACTTCACATTCAATTAATTATTTTGAAGAGAATGCGTAGGCACTATTTCAGCAATTGGCAAACACAGAGAAAATGGTAAGTCAAACAACTCTTCACAAAGGTACCTTTTCTCCTTAAAAGGGAGCATTAGTACTGAAAGGGAACATTGCTGTTCAATGGAATCTGCAATACTCAGTCAACAATCAACTTTCATTGATATCTTTTGTAATAACTCCATGGAGGCAAAAATCCCATCACCAAGCTGCTGAATTCCAGGACATTGCGGGAGGCCAGGGAGAAAACTGTGGGTCCCTTAGCTGAGGTATTTGGATCATCGATAGTTACAGTTGAGGTACCTGAAGATTGAAGACTGGCAAAATGTTGTGCCTTTGTTTAAAAAGGCCTGCGAACTGCAGGACAGTGAACCTCGCATCTTGGTGGGTAAATTGTTTGAAGGTATTTTGAGCGACAAGATCTACAGGCATTTAGACTCCCAAGTACTGATTAGGGACAGTCAGCATGGCTTTGTGAGTGGAAAATCATGTCTCAAATTTGATAGAGTTTTTTGAAGGAGTAGCCAAGGAGGTGGATGAGGGCAATGCAGTTGATGTTGTCTACATGGACTTTAGCAAGACCTTTGACAAGGTATCACATGGTAGCTTGTTGCATAAGGTTAAATCTCACGGGATCCAGGGTGAGTTTTTTTAATTTTTTACAAAATTAGCTTCTTGACAGAAGCCAGAGGGTATTGTAAAGAATTGTTTTTCAAACTGGAGGCTGTGAGCAGCAGTGTTCCTCAGGAATCAGTGCTTGGTCCACTATTATTTGTCATTTATATTAATGATTTGGATGAGAATATAGGAGGCATGGTTAGTAAGTTTACAGAAGACACTAAGATTGGTGACATAGTGAACAGTGAATAAAGTTATATCCAATTGCAATGGGATTTTGATCAACTGTGGGCTGACGAATGGCTTGGAGTTTAATTTAAATAAATGCGAGGTGATGTATTTTGGTACATTGAACCAGGGCAGGACTTCTTCAATTAACGGTAGGGCGCTGGGGAGAGTTACAGAACAAAGAGATCTAGGGGTACATGTTCATAGCTCCTTGAAAGTGGAATCACAGATAGACAGAGTGGTGAAGAAGGTATTTGGCATGCTTGGTTTCATCGGTCAGAACACTGAATATAGGAGTTGGAATGTCTTATTGAAGTTGTACAAGACATTGATAAGGCCACACTTGGAATACTGTATACAATTCTGGTCACCCGATTATAGAAAAGATATTATTAAACTAGAAACAGTGCAGAAAAGATTTACTAGGATGCTACTGGGACTTGATGGATTGAGTTATAAGGAGAGGCTAGATAGATTGGAACTTTTTTCTCTGGAGCATAGGAGGCTGATGGTGATCTTATAGAGACCTAAAAAATAATGAGGGGCACAAATCAGCTTAATAGTCAATATCTTTTCCCAAAGGTAGGGGAGATTGAAACGAGAGGGGCATATGTTTAAGGTGAGAGGGGAGAGATACAAAAGTGTCCAGATGGGTAATTTTTTCACACAGTGGGTGGTGTCTGGAACAAGCCACCAGGGGTAGTAGTAGAGGCGGGTACAATTCTGTCTTTTATAAAGTATTTCAATAGTTACATGGGTATGATGGACATAGAAGAATATGGGCCAAATGCTGGAAATTAGTTTTAGCTTAGGGTTTTTTTAAAAAAAGAGAGATATGGAGAAGATGGGTCAAAGGGCCTGTTTCCACTCTGTAAAACTCTATGACTATCAATTACTTTATTTACATCATACATCTGTACATAACCAGCTCTCCAGTTGCTTCTGACTGAATACAGGCTGGGAGTCTGACACATCTGCTTTAAATAGAGAGCATGAGGCTCCCTGATTTAACCATCAATTAAGACTTATCAGGTAGTTCTTTTGTATACCAAACAAGTAAACAAACTCAAATTAACTTAGGGACAAATTAAAAGGAGCAACCACCCAAAAAGGAAGGGAGGAACGGCCCAAACAAAAAACAAAGTTGAAAAAAAATTAAAACATTCAACCAAAAGGTGATTGTCAATGTCTATAATGCACCCCAGCCCCTACGGTTCCCAGTGGGCATGGAAGGCATCAACTGCGCCCATGGACACCGCATGCTCTCTCTCCAGGGACAGCTGGCTGTGAATATTGCTACGATAGAGGGGCAGACATCAGGATGGACACGGCTGTCAATCGCCCGCTTCCTGGATCTGTTGATGGCTCGCTTCACCAGGCCCAGGAGCAGGTTTATGAGGAGGTCATCTTTCTGACCTGTTCCCCTCTCCGCACCAGATACCCTTGGATCAGGAGCAAAACACTCATCAGGTAGTTCATATTCTCGTAAGTCAATCTCATTAGCCTGGCTGAAGTCATTACACTTTTCAATACCATCCAAGATAGGAAATCAGCTTCCAATGATCTTTTGCCAAATGCTCTCACAGATAAAAGCAGATGTTGCCAATCTCTGCTGGTTTCAGCAGGCAATTCAGTGCCACCCAAGTCATTGCCTTAATCTAAATAGATGCCTTTCATAGTCCTGTAATCCTTAGAATTCATAGCCTTAGGGGATTTTTCATAGTCACTTCATTGCAGTGTTAATGTGAGCCTACTTCTGACAGTAATATCTAAACTTAAACTTTATGCTACTAGTCACATGGAACATAGCAACCTGCCTTTTTTTAAGCATCCAGAAGGAGGCAGTCCTCCGGAGTTTGTGTTTATTCCAATCACTCTGGGTGCACTGCCCTTCATCTGACCTTGGAGTTCAACTGATGAAGCTGTCTCTGAATTGGATCTCCAGCACTTTGCCTTGGGAATATTGCAAATATAATCAAATAGGCTTATTTTCTCCATTTTGTTTGTTCACACATCCAAATTATTTTATAAAGTTTGATCCACAAGGCAACTTCAAAACATACTCGTTCAAATCTGGCTGTGTATATTGGATTTCACCAAAACTGAGTTTTGCTGCAGAATCCATTGAAAGCATAAGACAAACTTCATTTTGAGGAGAGATTATTGCCATGTAACTGAACTGAGCATTACTCAGGTGAGCTGCTTTCGTAACACAGCTAGCAACATTATTTGTTGATAATACTTTAAAATCAAATTACAGGTTGGCTTGTCATTCTTACATGATATTCCAGAATCGACAGTGACATCTGACAGTATGATTCAGGATTTTATCAATTCAGTGCTTTGTAACTGTTGGGTGTATTTCTCCTTTTCTGTACTGATGTAGCAATTCGATTACCAACATTTTTTACACATCCAGAGCTCGCTGGATAGTTCAGGGTCAGCCTTAAAATAGTATTCATGGAGAGTTCCTATTCACGATTGGTTTCTCTGCTGGGAACTTCCTCAGTAAGGGACAGCAGAGCGAGGACGGCACAGAGGCCATCAAAGAGCTGCAGCAGCCATTAAATGGGGAGGTTTATTTGTAATGACCAAACATTCTCTAGAGCTTGCAAATCTCCTCAAGCAATGAACCAGGAGCAGGGACAACACCACATTATACCAGAAGCAACTGTGTAGCTTCACGAAGTCTTGATTCGAAACATATTCCAAACTCGAAGATCTCCCTCCCAAAAGACAAAAGTGCAGATAGTGTGGAGGGCAGTGGTGTAATCGGGTGCACAGCTAAAGTGGTCATCAGATGGGAGTTCATCAGCTAAACGTCTGTTGGATAAAACCACCCATCATTTTCCTTTACCACTATTAGCATTCTTCAGTCCTTAATGGCACCAATAACACCTCTTCTGCCTTATGTCCATGTCATTTTTGTCAATCTCTCTTTAACTTTAACCTATCACTGAGCTTCCATTCTGCCCACCAGAACCTCCCGCACCCAAAGTACAGAATTTATAACATTTCTACCCCTCTTCAGTTCCATTGAACAGTCTCATGGACTCAAAACATTACCTCTGTTTCTCTCTCCACAGATGATGCTAGGTGGGCATGCTTTCTGCAGTCACATGCTAAACATTTTGGCAGCCTCATGTTCCAGCAGCATGCATTATATACTAGAATATAGAACTTTCATAGCAGAACTACTGCCACTTTTGCAGCTTGAGAAGTAGGCGAAGAAAGCATTTTGACAAAAAAAAAGCCTAAGTGCACAATGTATTGCATGTTTGCTGGATAGGCAATCAGATCTCACTGGATTTATTATTCAACGTTCCAACCCTCCAATGGCACAGTGGTTAGTATTGCTGCCTCCCAGCGCCAGGGACGCGGGTTCAATTCTGGCCTCAGAGTGTGGAGTTCCTACATTCTCCCCATAACTGATGGGTTTCCTCCAGGTCTTCTGGTTTCCTCACCACAGATCAGAGATGTGTGGGTTAGGTGGATTGGTCATGATAAATTGTCCCTTAGTGTCAGGGGAACTAGCAGGGTAAATATGTGGGGTTCCAGAGATAGGGCTTGGGTGGGATTATTGTCTGTGCATGCTTAAAGGGTTGAATGGCTTCCTTCTGCACTGTATGGATTTTAACTCTACCTTGCAAGTTAAGACAACACACAAAAACATGAAAAATGCAAGAGAGGAGAAAGGCTATTAAAAGGAGAAGAATGTATTTTCCAAATCACAGAGTGGGGGACAGAGCCAATATAAAGCCTTTTTCCAAGTCAGGACCAATACCATCCTTTTCCTCTTTATTCTTTTGCCCTGTACTTATACAACACTTTCATACAAGTCACTCTCAAGGACAACTTAACACAGTTTATTGCCATGGAAGTCCTGGTTAAAGAAGTGTCCTATAGTCAGGATTACAATATTTGGTTCTGGGTTTACTCATAGGATATAAGCATCAGGATGAATTCAGGCAAGTTATCAGCTCAGCCATAGCTGAAATAATACGTACATCATCGCAAGAATATTAGAGCTATAGAACAAGTATAAAATTATATAATAAATTTTAGATTTTAAAAAAGTAAAGGACTTCCTTCATTGGAAAGAAGAAGATTAGAGGAGAATCTACTGTGGGTTTTCATAATTCAGGTTTTGAGAGGGAACATAAAGGAATGTTTCTAGTGGTTGATCAAAAACAGAGGACATGGGTTTAGGCTTATTCTGAGAAGAATGAGGTGGAGGTTTTTACACACACACACACACACACACACACACACACACACACACACACACACACACACACACACACACACACACACACACACACACACACACACACACGTGGCTTTTGGAACGGGGAACACTTTACCACAATTTGTATCCTCAATTGAGGCAAATTTTTAGGATGCCAGAAGAACTTGCTGCTTGTTTCTAAACGGTGCCAACAGATCTTTAATATCCACCTGGGCATCAAAAACAGGTAGTTAGAAGCTGAGTTCAATAGTTCATTCAACTATGGTGTACCCCAGACACCAACACACTGTACATGCCTGTAGATGTGTTTCAAATCCCACTGGCAGGGCATGAGGACAGTGCAGGACAACTTTATTCATCTTCTATCCTTTTGCTTCATTTTAAACCTCACTACAAGAAGACCACTGGCACCACCCAGTGGACATTTCTTGCAAACAAAACTCACCTCAAAGACTTTCGTGATCTACCCCACAAAACACTAAGATTTGAATTTTCTTTTTAAATGTCTCAGTCATTATTACAATTATTTTATTCAGATATTTGCAAAGACTGCAAAACAAAATGGCCAAGAGGGTAAACAAACATACAACAGCCACATGGATGAAGAATTCCTATCTGTTTTGCCCCATGTTTGCTGATGCCTGTCATAGAATCATTGAGTCCTATAGTGCAGAAGGCCATTCAGCCCATCAAGTCTGCCCTGACCACAATTCCTACCAGAACCAGTTCTCACAACTCCATACATTTACTCTAGTCAGACCCTGACATTAAGGGGCGATTTAACATGACCAATCCACCTAACCCAGCACATCTTTGGATTTGATCAAGATGGCATTGTGGATATTACAATTGGTTCAATAACATTGGGGCTGGAGGGAGTAACTAGAGAACTGGAAAGGCCAAATTACCACTCTCGGTCATTAATCTCTGCTGACAAAGAGCTTATATGTGGACATCCTATGAAGACATGAGTAAGTTCTTTGCCTCCCAAGTCTAAACACTAAAAAAAGGTTATTTCCCTCAACTATGGAATTGTCTTCCAGTGAAACTCAGTAGAGGGGAGTAAAATTGAAAATAAGTAAATCCCTCAATCCTCAAAGAGTTAAATCTATGCTCTCAACGTTGATATCTCTCTATAATCAACTATTTGAGCCAACAAAAAATATTGCCAGCTAGTTTCCATCTAATTTGCCATACATAAAACATTTAACAACCATTTGAATTCTCATAATTGTCAGGTTTAATTGCTTTCGCACCCAACTCTTCACTCTGCTTCATTTAATAACTATGAAGTTATTGATAGCACAATCCGATCACCTAAAACTCAAAAGAATACATCTGGAAATGAGAATCTCTCCTCCTTTAATTTCTTCAAACAAAACAATAAATTTGCCACATCTCTCAGTGATAACATGGCTGCAAGCTGATAGCTATAATGGTGCTGATCACTGGTGAATGATAGACTGATGAAGAGTTTTTTGGTCCCATGGGGTGATATGATAGCACTACACCATAGTTTGTATGACAATATTGTATCATAGCACAGTAGGATCATACAATCCCATGACATGTATGATGGTATTGTGTCGTATGATGATAGCGTGCCGTGGGGCAGTGTGACTGAATTATGTCACAGGTTTTATGATAGAACTGGCATGCTGTTTCTTCATTTCTTTTACTGTATATGAACATTGGTGACAAGACGGGTTATTTATTGGTCAACCCAAGTTGCTACTGAAGATGTCTTCTTGAACTCCTGCTTTGTAATGATACAACTGAGCTGCTTGTTCGACCATCTCACAACACAACTGAAAGTCAACCATGATGATGTATCCCAGACTGGGTAAGGCCATCAGGTTTCCCTCTATAAAAGGATATTAGTACCCCAGGGATCAGAATTCAGATTCCCAAACTGCCAAAGTGGGATCTGAATTCATAGAATTCCCCAGCAGAAAGAGGCCATTTTACCATTGTGCCCGCACTGGCCCTCTGAGAAAGTATCTTACTTAGGCCCATCTTCCACCCTATCCCTATAACCCCACCCATGTATCTCACTTATTCCCCCACAATACACATCTTGGGACATTATGTGGCAATTTAACATGGCCAATCCACCAAATCTGCACATCTTTGGACTGTGGGAGGAAACTGGAGCACCCAGAAGAAACCCACAAAAACACAGGGAGAACATGCAAACCCAACACAGACAGTGATCCAAGGCTAGAATTGAACCTGCACCCCTGGCACTGTGAAGCAGCAATGCTATGGCACTGTGCCGTCCTTAATTCTTATTCTCTGGATCATTACTCCAGGCATCTTAACCTACCATAACCCTGGTTTGAAAATATTATTCCACAGGGTGGTATGTGCTGTGGTGAAATAACGTAAAGCTCACTAGATCTAATCTACTGTGAAATATTTGCATCTCGATTATCATCCATGATGATAATAATTGATGACCTTAGAAAGACAAACAAGTGCAAGGCTTATTCCCAAACTAATGCATTGTTGTTTAGAAGAATGGGAATCCTGAAAGGGATATTGAAAGACATCTTTTAGTGAGTCATTGGTAGAATGTGCCAATTACTGGAGGTAGTTGTTAATTCCAGAATTGTGTACTAATGTTTCCGTCTACATCCGCTCCCTCTCTCTTCCTCGTCCTCTTTCTGTGGACCAGCAGTCCAATGTAATCACTCCTCATCCTGCTGCAGGTACACAACTGGAAAATCATGCAGGAAGCTGCAACTGGTGACCTTAGCTGGACTGTAGAGCTGCACCATATTTGAACAGTCGGAACATCTGGAATTATTGTTCCTTCATCCCTATAGTACATTTGGTAGAGCTTTGGCTGGCCACATAGGTCACTTTGTATCTGTTCCGCCTGTTATATGAGAGGCCTGAGTTGAAGTTACAAGCCATTGCATTAAACAATAGCTGTTTTATCTAAAACCAATCTATTGTTCCTCTACTATTCTTCAAATAGTACAAGTACCATAAACTTCTGCAGGTTAGAAATGTCATGACTATTTCCCATAAAATAGACGTAAAGTGCAGGATGGAACCTCTATCCTCTGAGACAACTTGCTCATTTTTTCACCTTTCTCTTAGTAAGTGCATTTGCGTTGGCTTGTGGTGCTCTGGGTACTGACATGCGTTCCACCTCATATGCCCTGGATTCTTGCAAAACCTGTCAAGTGCTAAAGGTTGTGTTTCCTCTTCAATTGTCTCCTTTTTCATTGAGAAAGTAACAAAAGCATTTCACCTAGCAACCACAGCATCAATCACTTGCTTTAGCTAGGCATGAACTGCAAAAAGCCTTCTCTGACAGCAGTCTCTGGGTGATCTGCAAGGGTCCTGTTACACAGAAGCTAAAGGAAGTATGCTACTACTGTGGAATGTGTTGTATGATAGCATTTTGTCATAGAGAGGTCTGAGTATTAAGCAAAGTATTTGCTTTTTAATTATCCTCAACAAAGAGGTTTAACAAGGCCAAGCGATAAAACAACATCAGTGACCAGCATTAAGGAGAGCTGTTCACATCCTTGAAGTTATTATTAATAAACAAGAGTGAACCTTATGGCTTAGTCACTGGGTCTGTCATGAACTGGAGGTGGTGAAGCAGGTTTTTACTCGGACACACCACAGGTTCAAATAGCTGGCCTGTAAATGTGGATCTTTAGGAATTGGCATCAGTGAGCAAACTGCCCGAAAACATTGTGCCCCTCACACTTTGATCGATCGTTTAATTCAAATGGTAGTATGTCTACAGCTCAGTTCTGTGTGGTGCAGCTTGCACTGCATCAGTAATTGGCAAGAGGTCATGAAAGTGCGGCTCAGCAAACTGCAGACTTCAGCAAAAATATATATGGATATATGGAAGCCAATAAAAGTATGCAAAATGCTCAGAGGCGAAATGAAATCAGCCAAAAAAATTAGACTTCAAAATGAATTGGAACACCACCAGTATGTTGTGTACGGAAGCAATGCTGGCTGGTTTAGCAGACATGGGCTCATTTTATGCAGGTGAAGTGCATGCTGGGGCAAACTCTTGCCAAAAGTTGTGAAGCTCAGCGTAGGTGGAATTTAGGCATCCCATCTCAAAAAAAATTCCATTTAAATGGTGTGCCTGTAGCACACCTCACTTAATCCCTCCAACACCACACATTGACAAATCAGATACATGAGATAAGTGCGAGGGAGGTCTTGTGATGCCTGTGAGCTGGGAGCTCCACATTCAAGCCACATTCCTGATGGCAATGGAAGATACATTCACAACGTGACCAAAAATTCTTTCATTTGCCTCTGATAGATGGCAAGAGTGGAAATGCCCTGATTAACGATGCTTGATGCAGAGTGGCACGCCTCAAACTATAACCTCCGCTGACAGGCTACCTATTCTAGGAAAAACTAGCCATGGAAACAGACGTGCTTTGTCTGCCCCACATGCCAATCGACACGGGACTTCTTAAGTCTCTCATTTTTCTCTCATGCAGTGAGAGTGGCCAAGATTCCTGGTCAAACATGTTTGCTGTGAAGTAGGGTCCCTCAATTCACTTGTCTCTCTCTCTCTCTCTTTCTCTCTCCAAAATAGTCTGAGGTGCATTTGGTCCATTGCAAACGATGGCACATTAAGAGATTGGATACCAACTTTCTGATCAGTGGAGCCTCAGAGAATAATATTTCCTTTGTAAATGTTTTGTTTGCCTTTAAATGAGATTAGTATAATGAAAGTAAACACGGGCTTCAATCTTCCTATTAATATATTAAAGCAAGTTCAGATGACACCCAAAATTTGTCAGAGAGTGACCTCTGTTAAATCTAAACATCAGTCATTTGCACAAGCAGAATTTATGCTGATTTTAACCAAATCAGCCACAAACACTGCTACCAAATTTAATCCAAATATAAACGGGAGCGGGCTCATAGTTAGCCTTTTAACCAATATTAACCACTTCATTATGTTACATTGACCAATAATCATTCAACACTTCCAAAGATTGTGTTAACTTTGTTCTGCTCACTATTCAACTGAGTTGAAAAAAAACATTGATCAGTGTGTCTGCGTATACATTGGGTGTCACTCTGTTTTTGGACAATAATGTCAAAGGACCGATATCAGTTCAACTGCACAGTAACATCTCTCGAAAGTTTCATATCATCCAAGGTCAAGATCAACCCAGTACCTGAAGTTTACGTGAATACTGTTAGATATGGCAGGAGATTTAATCATATGATATGCTAATTAATGTCTAACATACCTATAAAACATAGATATATAGAAATTAGAAGTGGGAGTAGGTCATTCAGTCCTTTGAGCCTGCTCTGCCACCAATTTTGATCATGGCTGAAATTCAAAATCCTGACTTCTCCTTCCCTCCCAAATCCCTTGATCCCTTTAGCCCCAAGAACTATATTTAATTTCTTCTTGAGATCAGGCAGTGTTTTTGACTCAACTACTTCCTGTGGTAGTGAGTTCCACTCATTCAACACTCTCGGGGTGAAGAAATTTCTCCTCCTGATGAAATAGCTATCACAATTAATTTGATTTATATCTAGGGGCATATGTATCCATCCATATTTGTTTCTAAATCCATCAAGTAAAGCAAAAGAAACGGTAGGCAGAGCACAAATTAAAGTGAATTAGATCCATTAAGCAGCTTTATAAACAGGAAATCACTTGTTTGAGTAAAACACAGCTGCCGTTTTTCTTTGATGTTACATCATTAAAATATTTATGAATTCACACCACTCAGTATTGACAACAATGTTGTATTACCAGACCTAAGATGCTCTACACCACATCTGTCGTCTCTCCTTTTGATCAAAGGGCTATTTTTTTTTGAAAAGCAGCAGAGCTTTCTCTCGCGGAGGTATTCCAACACAAGACTGTGCATTTATTCTGTAAACTGAGCAGGGAAAATACTGCCTATACCCAAGTTATCTGCACCTTGCCAAGAACCTTATACTTTGCAGGGAATAGGGTAAATACTCCAAATAAAAAAAGCATACTGACTTGATGGTGCATGGCTCATAGTTGTATTTTCTCCATCGTGCAGAAACAACAATGCGACTGTGAACAACTGGTCGAATCTGAAACAGAAACACAAGGTTAATGCACTTCATAGTGTCCTGCTGCAGAAAACTGTGCCAATATGTTAACTAGAGTAAAGCTCCAGTCTTATTTCTTGCAAATTTATTCCCGTCTCCCTCACTGAATTATAATAAATTGGTCCTAGTAAAAGAGAATGTATTAATTTTCAGCTCTCCCTGACACATAAAAAGACGGATATCCAGTAAACGTTTAGTTCTGTTTAAAAAGAAAAATCATCTTATAAAGCAACGTTCATGCCAAAGCTGGCAATAGTTAAGTAATAACAAAACTGAGGTGGCTGATGTCCTGACGTGTAGATATTAAAGATATTTTTCCGGAGGTAGGCCAATTTGCTAACCAAGTATTCATAATGGAAATTTTTACACGTATCATCTTATTTCACTGCTGCTTTTTGATGATAAATCAGAAGGTTTTACACTCAAGACATCAGGATCAATTTTTTTAATATTCATATCATTTAAATTCAACCGTCAAATTAGGTCCAAACTGAAATCCGATTGCTTTGTTCAAGTAATGGTTTAAAAATGAACTGTCAAGAGATTTGATTGTCGTACCACAGAATCTGTGCCGCAACTCTAAACAAAGCAGGAATAGAGGGTCATGTCTCCATCCAGGACAAAACTGCCCCCTTAAATGGCATCCTATCATCCACTCCTCCTCTGCCAATACAGTGTGGTGTAGCGAGTACCATATACAGGATGCAATGCAGCCCCCTCAAGGCTCTCTCAATAGCACATTCCAAACACGCGACATCAATCAACTAGGAGGACAAGGGGAGTACATGCTTAGGAACACCATCACCTGCAAGTTGCCTTCCTACACCAATGGTGTGTAACTTCCTGACTCCCCAGTCTTGGGTTCGGGGAGCATTCCAGAAATAAAATGGGGAATCCCTCTTGGAAATTCCCAAGGTAAAGGTTTATGACATAATTTCCAGAAGAGCTAACTTATCCTGAACAATTGCATTGCATTAGGAACTATCTAACAAAGTAATTTTAAATGCTAACTTTAGCTGGTTCAGCCAATGTCACACTAAGGGAAGGCAGTGGCCTAGTGGTATTATCTTGGAGCCTGACTGTGCAAAAGGAGGCTATTCGACCCGTCAAGTCTCACCAACCACAATCCCACCCAGGCCTTATTCTCATATCTCCACATATTTACACTGCTAATCCCATTGCCATTCAGGAAAATTTAGCATGGCCAATCAACCTAATCTGCACATCTTTTGGACTGATGTGGGGAAACTGAAGCACCATGAGGAAATCTGCAGGGAAAATGCGCAAACTGCACACAGACAGTGACCCAAGGCTTGAACTGAACCTGGGTCCCTGTGCTATGAGCCGCCAGTGCTAACCACTGTGCCACCATGCCATGCACTATGAGACAAGTAATCCAGAAACTCAGCTAATGCTCTGGGGACCCAGGTTGAATCCCACCATGGCAGATGGTGGAATTTGAATTCAATAAAAATGTCTGGCATCAAGAATCTACTGACGACCATGAAACCATTGTTGATTGTCGAGAAAACCCAACTGGGTACTGATGTCCTTTTGGGGAAGAAAATTCACCGTCCTTAGTTGGCCTGGCCAACAGATGACTCGAGAGCCACAGCAAAGTGGTTGACTTTCGATTGCCTTCCAAGGGTAACTAAGGATGGGTAATAAATGCTGATGAACCATGACCCAATTGCCATTCCTTAATTTAAAATGACACCCCAGCCCTCATGTCCACAGCCGCTCCCCCCATTCCTGGCCCCGATCCAGCCCCACGTCTCTTTGACCTTTACCTTCTCTATGGCCTGTTATTTTCAATGGGACCTGTTAACTCACCTGCTTAATGGCAGCTAGTGCTTTAAAAAGGGGACATATTCTCCTTTGCTCTGTTCTTTTTGGACTTCAATGGTGGAGCTGGGATGCACTGTGCTGCCTGATGCCCATCCAGCATGAGTAGAGAAGAAATGGTGAGACACTGCAGTAAAATGCATACAGAGTGGCAAGCCTATGCTGACTGCCGCTCTGAAGAATTTGACCCAATGAAATTCGCATTTTCTTGGTCTAAAGTATCGGTCCACCTGGCTAGCATTTGTTCTTTCAATTCAGTGAGACTTAATCTATACCAAAGCAAAACTGCAAATCCCTTCATTTGTTCACAAACTGAACTGCTTACTTCTGTCAACGAGCACACACCGGTAAATTACAAAGCCTTCTAACCAAAATCATACACTGATTCAATATCTCAATGGCAATGTGGCATGCTTTCAAATGCTTCAAACAGAGAGACAAAAATATCATTTTGCCTTCACACAATTTTTTAAATCTGTAATCCAAAGGAATAATTAATTGTGCAAATGGACTTTTATGATCCCCTTCACCCAGAATTACTGACCATGTTAAGAAACTTTCTTGTTTACAATTTGGTTTTATCTTCTTTCAGTCTCAGAGCTACACCTTATTTTAATCTTTTATTGAAGTCTGTATACACCCTCTGGCTCCATTATACAATGAGTCATTATAAGATGGAAAATTAATTGTTCATGTTTTACATTTATACAACTGACCAGTTAAGATAAACATAGCTTAGCTTTCAACTGTAATGAACTACTAGGAATGCCTACCAATTTCTTAACCAGATATCCCTATTTTTCTACAGTTAAACATGTAATTCCCTAAAACTAAAAGTTATAACATATCCATAATGAACTAGATATTTGCAACTGTAGTCTGGAAGTGTAGTCACTGTTGTAATGTAGGAAACTCGTAGTCATATTGCATACAACAAGCTCCCACAAACATCAATGATGTTACAAGAGGTGTATGTCTAAGTGACAATGATTTACAGATAAACTTTGCCCAGAACACCAAGATAAGCTCTTCTGCTCTTCTTAGAGATTTCATTTCTAATGTCCATCTAAAATGTCCAATAATGCCTCAGGTTAATGTGTTTACCATACAGTGAAGCTAAATAGTGGAATAGGTGAGTGGAAACCTGACGAAGGAACAGTGTTCCGAAAGCTTGTGGGTTTACTATCAAATAAAGTTGTTGGACTTTAACTTGGTGTTGTGAGACTTCTTACTGTGTTTACCCCAGTCCAGTGCTGGAATTTTTACATCATGACTTTCTGATCATGACACTGAACTAAATTCACAATGTAATTAAACTATTAAAGATTGGTTATCAGTATCAAAGTGCAAGTAGTATGTCTTATTAAAGTAACTGTCCAAAACAGATGTGAGTAGAAGTAGTTTTTACAGCAATATGCTACCCACTTTCAAAACTAGCTACTGGAAAGTCTTGAATAGTTGTATCTGTTATTCTCTGGGCAGTGCCAGTTAATAATTACACTGCAATCAATACAGATACAACTTTAGGTATGAAAGTGATGAAATAAGATAGCAGGGGGAAAGAATCAATTATTAATGTTTCCATTTGCAGCGAAAGATTAAAGTAAAAGATAACGTAATGAGCTGAGACAATATGAATTAAATTAAATGAATTCACTCACCAAACAACACATATTGTGTGAGATTGCAGTATTTGAATCTATTGTTGGATTTTTCACCAAGTTTAGAGAGATAATCAACACCATAATATAATGATTTTTCAATTATGTTATTCAGCACATTTAATCAAGAAAATTGTATGTTTAGCACAGCTCATTTCTCTAGATTAAAGGGATGCGATAAAGTGAATAATAATCTAAACTTAAAAAAGTGATGGAAGCTGGGCCTAAACTGTACGCCAGCTGTAGATCGTGCAGCTGTAGAATATAAATAGATACGGTTAGAATTGTCAAGACATTATGTCATGTGCAGTGAGGATCATTAATGGTTAATTTCAGCTGGTATAATGCCTTAGACAGTTCTTAAAAAGCAAAAGAACAACTAGAAATGCAAAGACACAATTTTAAAATGGCTGCAGAAGTCACCTGAACTACAAATTGACCAAGTTTCTGGCACCCTCTGAATGCAGATTACTAGGGGGCGCGTCTACGCAATTCACCCAATGGATTTCAGACCTGCCATTGTCTGAACTTTCTGCAAAACAATAAGGGCTACTGTGAGGCTTCTAGACTTCATGGTTCCAAAAAACTGCTAGGAATAAAGAAGAACTAACAAATTCCATTATGAAAGAAGGATGCTAAAGACTGCTTTCTGCTTCTGTAGCATTTTAATAGCTTTGACAATGGGAGATCAAAGTTCCATCATTAATATAGATTCTTATCCATTGTGTGCCAACACCCGTCACATGTGTGAAAAAGTTTGATCATATCCTCGTTTGTGGTTAATGGCAAGAAAGGAGTCTGCAGGAAGCAACATGCAGAAGAAGCACTGCAGAATGTAACATCATCCATCTCTCTCTCTCTCTCTCTCTCTGTTGTATTCAAGTTTGGACCGTTTTACATGTGGAGTACATCACAGAGATAGAAAACCTCAATCAAAAATGAACTTCAAGTGTCAAAACATCTACCTCGGAAAAAGATGGATTAGTCTTAAAAAGACTATCTCCAGAAGAATAACTATGATTTGGAGACACCGGCGTTGGACTGGGGTAAACACAGCAAGAAGTCACATAACACCAGGTTAAAGTCCAACAAGTTTATTTGGTAGCACAAGCTACAAGCTTTCAGAGCACTGCTCCTTCATTAGGTGAGTGGGAGTTCCATTAACAAACAAGCATATAAAGACACAAACTCAATTTACAAAATAATGATTGGAATGTGAGTCTTTACAGGTAATCAAGTCTGAAAAGTACAGACAATGTGAGTAAAGAGAGGAGTAAGACAGGTTAAAGAGATGTACATTGGCTCCAGACAGTCCAGTTAGTGAGATTTTGCAAGTCCAGGCAAGTCGTGGGGATTACAGATAGTGTGACATGAGCCCAAGATCCTGATTAAGGCCATCCTCATGTATGCGGAACATGGCTGTCAGTCTCTGCTCAGTGACTCTGTGCTGTTGTGTGCCGCCTTGGAGAATGCTTACCCAAAGATCAGAGGCCCAATGCCCATGACTGCTGAAGTGTTCCCCAATAGGAAGAGAACATTTTTGCCTGGTGATTGTCGAGCAGTGTTCATTCATCCATTTTCATAGCGTTTGCATGGTCTCACCAATGTATCATGCCTCGGGACATCCTTTCCTGCAGCATATCAGGTAGACAACTTTGGCCAGGTTGCAAGTGTATGTGCCGTGTACCTGATGGTTGGTGTTCTCACATGAGATGATGGCATCCGTATCAATGATCTGGCACGTCGTGCAGGGGTTACTATGGCAAGGTTGTGTGGTGTTGTGGTCACTGTTCTCCTGAAGGCTAGTTTGCTGCAGACAATGATGTGTTTGAGGTTGCGTAGCTGTTTGAAGGCAAGAAGTGAGTGTGTGGAGATGGCCTTGGCGCGATGTTTGTCTTCATCAATGACATGTTGAAGGTTCCAGAGAAGATGTTGTAGCTTCTCCGCTCTGGTGAAGTATTGGGCGACGAAGAGTACTCTGTCCACCATATCCGTGTTTATCATCTCTGTCAAGGACAGTCACCTCAGCACTTCACTGTACCACAAGCCCAAGGATAACCTCACGATACTCCACTTCTCCAGCTTTCCCCTAAACATTTTGAAGAAACAAGCCCTCCATATACACAGAATCTGCTCAGATGAGGAGGATCGTGACAGACAACGCCACATGCTGAAAGATGCCCTCATGAGAACAGGATATGGCCCTCAATTCATTGATCGACAGTTCCAACGAGTCACAGCGAAAAACCACATCAACCTCCTCAGAAGGCAAACACGGCACACAGTGGACAGAGTATCCTTCATCGTCCAGTGCTTCCTTGGAGCGAAGAAGCTACAGCATCTTCTCCGGAGCCTTCAACATGTCATCAATGAAGATGAACATCTTGCCAAAGCCATCCCCACACCCACAATTCTTGCCTTCAAACAGCTACACAACCTCAAACACATCATTGTCTGCAGCAAACTACCCAGCCTTCAGAGAACAGTGATCATGACACCACACAATCCTGCTACAGCAACCTCTGCAAGATGTGCCAGATCATCGACACAGATGTCATCATCTCATGTGAAAACACCATCCACCAGGTACAGAGTGTAAGTACTTGCAACTTGGCCAACATTGTCTACCTGATTAGCTGCAGGAAAGGATGAGCCAAGGCATGATACATTGGTGAGACCATGCAAATGCTATGACAACAGATGAATGAACACTGTTCAAAAATCACCAAGCAAGTGTGTTCTCTTCATGCTGGGGAACACTTCAGCGATCATGGGCATTTAGCCTCTGATCTTCGGATAAGCGTTCTCCAAGGCTGCCTTCACAACACACAACAATGAAGAGTTGCTGAGCAGAGACTGATAGCCAAGTTCCACACACATGAGGATGGCCTTAAACGGGATCCTGGGTTCATGTCGCACTATCTGTAACCCCCACAACTTGCTTAGGGCTTGCAAAATCTCACTAACTGTCCTGACTGGAGACAATATACATCTCTTTAACCTGTTCTTAATGCTCTCTCCACTCACATTGTCTGTACTTTTAAGTATTGATTACCTGTAAAGACTCACATTCCAACCATTACTTTGTAAATTGAGTTTGTGTCTTTATATGCCCTGTTTGTGAGCCGAACTCCCATCACCTGATGAATGGGCAATGCTCTAAAAGCTTGTGGCTTATGCTACCAAGTAAACCTTTTGGACTTTAACCCGATGTTGTGAGATTTCTTGCTGTCCAAAATGATAACCAACATACAATTAGCAATGACGACTAGAATTGGAACATTAGAATATATATTTATTTTTCTCTCTCAGGCTTTAATTCCTATCAATTGCACCTCCTCCATGCTCTAACAGGTTCAGTTTTTCATGTTTGTGCTTGTGTGTATGTCATGGAATTCGGGAAATAGTTTTAACTTTTTAATCAATCTTATAACCTGAGTGAATTTTTAAAACAATGAAACAACTTACTTGTTAACTCAAGAGAACTGGTGGCTTATTTCTTCATACTGTTTTACATTGGTCACATACATATTCAATTGAGAAATCACCACTTTTTAAAAATCCAAACTCTGTTATAACAAACCTCAGGGGTAGAAAGACTTTATTCACATTCTGAATTTGGTCATTGAAGTGCACAAAAAAAAACTTTAAAAACAATCTACGAGTGCTGATTGATTTACACGGGTATGCTACAGATCATGCATTAGAAGTATATATTTGGATCAATATCGATATCTTTAACAAGACTTCTGTATATTGATAGTCTGTCATTACTGGCAATGACAATAACCTCACTATCAAGCACGTGTAACAATATAAATGAATTTACTTTGCACTTCTGACAGCTTTGAAAGCTTAAGCTTCTGTTGGACCCTGAATGAAATTCAATGATATGGAAACCAAGCACTTCTTTCTTTTAATACTCCAAAAGGGACAAGAAGCATACGAATACAGTTAAATAGGAAACGGAGAAAATATTGGAAATTAGAGTGCAGGGAGGGAGGTGCAGAATGAATGAGCTCACACCTAATTATCCAACACAGTATTCAGCAATGTAGAATCACATTGACAAAAATAATTGGGTTACCACAAGGAGTCCATGGGTTCAAGGATGCTTTGATACTTTCTTTCACATTTTCACCTTATGTTATCTTCACCACAGCTTCCAGCATTGGAAACACCAAAAATGTTTCCTAAAAAAACTTCCATCAATGATCTGCACATGGTATTCCGTTTAAGTGGCTCATTATTAAGCACAGACACATTACCGTGATAACAGCTAGAGGCGTCGGGATGTTAGTCTTCTATAAGGCTTCAGATCGACTTTCTGTTGAGCTTTTTGAAGCCTGATCTACTCCCAACAAAATGATATCCTTTACTAGCTGGAATCATAGAATCATAGAATCCCTACCGTGCAGAAGGAGGCCATTCAGCTCATCGGGTTTGCACTAACCACAGACCCATCCATGCCCTATTCCTATAGCCCCACATATTTATCCTGCCAATCCCCTGACACTAGGGTCAATTTAGCATGGCCAAATCAACCTAACCTGCACATCTTTGGACTGTAAGAGAAAACCAGAGCATCCAGAGGTAATGCAGGCAAACATAGGGGAAAATGTGCAAACTCCACACAAACAGTGACTCGAAGCTGGTCCCTGGCTTGTGAGGCAGCAGTGTTAATCCGTGCCACCCCATATTGTTTCTTGTTCAGCCTCTTATGAAAATATTTCTATTCCCCTCTCCTTTGGTTGTGGCAGGGGAACAACAATATCTCAGGCTACAAAAACATCAAACCAAGCCCTAGGGTTTAGTTCTAGAAGTTACATTGAAAAGTAGGAAAGTCATGTTAAACCTATACTAAACCTTGATTAGATCGTGATTAGAATACAGCATGTATTTCTCGTTGTCACATTATAAAAAAGAATACTGAGGCACCAGAGAGGGTGCAGAGAAGATTAACGAGGATCATTGGGTATACATATCAAGAAGGTATTACGAAATAGAGATAATTTAAGTAATCTATACTTATACTGTGTGTTAGAAATAACAGATAGGTTTAAGTTCAGACTGAATTTGTATTCCTGTATTTGTGTGTTAATAAAGGGTTAAAATTTCAGTTTAGCTTCATGTTAAACAAAGGTGCCTCAAGGTCTATGGTTTAGTTTTACATTAAATTTTGACTGCATTGTAATTGAGGTTATATAATGTAAAAGCAATTACAGGCTTTAAAAAAAATTGAGCTGTTGCTTAGCAAGCTGAGGCCCACACTGAGAAGCAGAAGCATTTGAGTTCAGTAAGAACCAATTAACCCAAGAGCAAGGTGCTTCCCACAGAAAGTGCCAGGACAGACAGGACAATACAGAGGGACAGAAAGCAATCCCAGAAGCAAAGGAATGGTCAGAAATTAGGGAATGAGAGAGTTCCAGAAAGTTAAATGAACAAAGAATAGATATCTGAAAAAAGGGTTCTGTTCAGCAAAGGCAAAAAAAAAGAGAGAAAGGTTCCCAGTAAAAGACTGAGATTCCCAGAAAAAGACATCAGCCAGTGAGATCCAGACATATCAGCTAGTGAGATCCAGACATCCGAAATAGTCTAAGATGGTGACATTTTAATACAGCTTGTGAAGCAGAGGTATTCTGTTGGCCTGGCTGGCTACCTAAGGGATTGTGTGGAAGATTGAATGTATGTGATGTTCCAGGCAGAGGAATATTGAGAAGAAATATTGAAATCTTGGATGTGGATCCTTGATGATAATCCAAGAGAAAGCCTCATTTGGGAGATGATTTCAAAACGAGTGCTTTGACAGCAGAGTTTGGAGATTTTCATGTGAAAGTCAGATTTTCAGTGAGATCAGTTGACTCAGTATAACAAACATCTGGGGAGTTTGATGAAAGATCCACAAAAGTTGTGTTAGGTGATTTGATTTTGATTTTTGATTTGATTTATTATTGTCACGTTATTGTCACATGTCACATATTATTTTCACGGATACCGTGAAAAATATTGTTTCTTTCACATTATACAAACAAAGCATACTGTTCATAGAGTACATAGGGGAGAAGGAAAGGAGAGGTGCAGAATGTAGTGTTACAGTCAAAGCTAGTAAAAAATCAACTTAATACAAATTAGGTCCATTTAAAAATCTGACAGGCAGCAGGATTGAGTAGGTTGATACATGACTTTAGATTTTTGTATCTTTTTCCTGATGGAAGAAGGTGTTCTTGGCATATGAGCATTATGCTGGTTGCTCTTAATGAGGCATCGGGATGGAGTCAATGGATGGAAAAACATGGAATTTACGTGGTTAAAAGGATACGTAATAGAAAAGGAAGGTTTTGATATAGTAAATAGTGAAAAATTGTTTCTAGAGGCAGGGCAATCATTAGAAAATAACTCATGTACTAAACTGTGAGAAGATGAGAATTTATTTTTCAAACTCTGAGGTGTTGTGAACTGAAGTGTACTGCCTGAAAGCAGGCGGTAAGGGCGGGTGGAGAAATGGTTGGTGAAAAGATATTGAACAGTGAACCTGTAAAGGGAATTGGATAAATACTTGGGAAGGAAAAGATTGCACAGCTATGGGATATAAGTAAGTAAAGTTTTCTCTTTTAAAGAGCTAACATGGACACAATGGGCCAAATGGCCTCCTTGCTGTATTGCTCCACGATTCTGATACTTTCTATGTTTGTTACTTGGAATATAGTTTGCTATTAAATGATCACACTTTTACATAAAAGTCCTGAGGCAGAGCAAACATTAGTTTCTGAGCACATTTTAAAACGTGCTCAGAATGACTTGTTTATTACAAGCAGTGTTTGTTCAACAGTAACTACAAATTTAGACTATTTATTAACTGCTTGGAGCCACATAGAGCTCACAAAGCTAAATTATATGGTTGACCTACACAACAACAACAATTTGCATTTATTTAGCATTTCTAATGTTGGAAAACACCCTAAAGCATTTCACAGAAGCATAATCACAAAATAATTTTTGCAAGTGCCAAAGAAGAAGATATTAGGAGCAGTAATTAAACTTGGTCAAGAAGGAAGTTGTTAAGGAGACTCTTGAAGGTGGACAGAGGTCAAGAGCTGGAAAGATTCAGGAAAACAGTTCCAGAGTTTAAGGTCTGGCCAGCTAAAGGTACAGTAAGCAATGATGGGGAAAGACAATGTAGGA
Organism: Sphyrna mokarran; assembly: GCA_024679065.1. Taxonomy (NCBI): domain Eukaryota; kingdom Metazoa; phylum Chordata; class Chondrichthyes; order Carcharhiniformes; family Carcharhinidae; genus Sphyrna; species Sphyrna mokarran. The sequence continues at coordinate 98,498,276 of JAGIQG010000005.1, forward strand.
GATCAAAGTTGGGGCAATACAGACTTCTGTAAAATGGTAGTCGATTATAGAGATAGGATGGAATGAGGCAATGAAGAGATCTGAATGTGAGCAGAAGTATTTTCATTTTGAGTTTAAGGTGGATTGGGAGCCAACCAACATAGGTCAGCAACCACAGGGGTGATGGATAAGTGGAGCTTGTTCCAGGGTCAGATATGGGCAGCAGAGTTGAGCTTCAATCAATAGAAGATGGAAGGTGGGAGACTGGCCATTGTCAGGTCTGGGGGTTACAGAAATATTGAGGAGGGTTTCAGTAGTATCTGGGCTGAAACCAGATGGAGGTGGAGGCTGGTTATAGAGGCGGAAGTAAGTGGTTTTGGTGGTGGGCAGATATTTTGTTTGCAAATTCAGCTTGTGGCCATGTTTGTGAGCAGTTAGATTTGGACGAAGACTGATGGGGATGGGAATGGAATTGTTGGCGAAAGACTGAAAGTGCAAATGATTTTCAGACTTTTTTTACCCCAATGGCTTCAGCCTTCCCAAAGGTTAATTAGAAGAAATTGCTCAAGAAAGACCAAAAGGGATAGTGCATAAATCCACAGACAGAAAGGTTTGCTTTTGTGGCATCAGTTAGAACTGTGTGATTAATGTTGTGACAAGAGCAGGAACCCAACAGGAGATGAAAAACAAGCTTCAGAAAAGATGGACACTAATTTAGGAGCAGCACCATATTCAAGAATCTTGGCATGGAAAAAGAGATTGGAGATGGGACATTAACTGAGAAGGATAGAGGATTAAAATTGAATCCTTTGAGGAGAAGGTCATGATGGCAGTACAGAAAGTAAGATGGATTAATACTTAAGAGAAGATGGAAGTACTTACAACAGCCAGCATGACATACAGGAAGGGAAGATTATCAGCAGATTAGTGGGAGTAAGTTTGAGTTAGCAAAAGATGGATCTTATGCGGAGATGACACAAACGAAAATTGGAGGGAAACTACTGAAAGGTCTTGGTTTATCATTCTGACAGGGAGGAACCATGAGAAAAAGCAAAAGGGGGATGCCGCAGAGCAAATGCTCTGAACTCTATTGACAAAGAAATCTGCCAGTTCTTCATGTCACTTGGTGCGGTTTGGCCAAATCTGTGATGAATGCTACCTCTCAAATGAGGCCACATCTATGTTTATAGTTGGTTGTCAAGCATCTCCCTTGAAGGTGAGCAAGGGAGTCCTCCTCCCCATGACCTGGATGATAATTATCCCTCAAGCAATGGCATTAAAATAGATTATCTGACTATTAACACATTGTTGTTGGTGGGAAGTTGCCATTACAACAGTGACTACATTTCAAAATACTTAATTAGCTGTATTTTGTATCTTGGGATGTCCCGATGATATGAAAGTTGCTGTGTTCAGTGCAAATTTTTCTTGCTTAAACATTTTAATGTTAAGAAAGAGCTAGCAGGAAAATAAACAAAAGTTCATGGACAAAATGATGGAGAAAGCTAGCACGAGGGGACACAGCTTTAAATTAAGGGGTATGAGTTATAGGACGGATATCAGAGGTAGGTTCTTTACTCAAAGAGTGATTAGGGAGTGGAATGCCCTGCCTGCAGCTGTTGTAGATGCGCCAAGTTTGGTGGCGTTTAAGAGGTTAATTGATAAGTATATGGAAGAGAAGGGAATGGTTTAGTTTGGAGGGGCATTGCTTTTTATTTTGGTCGGCACAACATCGAAGGCCGAAGGGCCTGTTCTGTGCTGTATTGTTCTATGTTCTATGTTCTAAAAGATTAAGGTGGAAGTCCCAAGCCAGTGGGGTAGATTTTCACCCTCAATGGAAGAAAGACAGGTGGATTCTGCTACAAGCACTTAATCCTTCTTGGCCATTTTTCATCTATTCATTACTATTGAGGCAATGCTTGTAGCTGGACAGCAAAGATTCAGATCAATGCATCTATATTAGCTGCGGTTCTATCATGCAAGTGGCAAATTGAAGCAGTATGATTCTTACTCCTGGAGGCAGCCTCATGTGCTATCAGTAAGGTTCAATGGGTTCACACTCGCACTACACAAAGCAATTTTCATCAATGTGAAGCCAAAATCATTTTGCATCAGTAGTGATCTTTGCTCAGACATTTTCTTTAGTATTAAGCTGCAAATACTGGATTGGAAACAAAGGTAGCAAATAAAAACAACCAAACTAGAGTGCTGGAAGAAGTAAACACCACACCAGACATGCAAAAACTCACCATTTCATTTGTCTTTTTTTGTGGCTTCTTTGTTGTAATTTGCAAATAACTGAGGAAAAATAAGTGACATGTTGTAAGATTAAATAGTATAACAGATTTAATTAAGCCAGAAAGCAACCACTGTTCTGAATTTATTTTACAGGTATTGATTACATTTAAAAATTATTTGGAAAAAGATTTTCAATAATGTTTACTTGGCATTCTTGTTTGCAGTATTTTTGCCCGTAAGCAAGTAAATTATAATGGTTTCATTTTCCAAATTACTCCAGTTTATATACCATTTTATTCTGTAGTTGACATTCATGTAATAAAACCAACCTCACAATTAATATATTTCCAGGAAACTCCATCCAACAAAGCACTCCAATACCTTCTATTTTTACAAACAAAACAAGATAGTATATTTCCACTAAATCTCCTTCCTAAACTCTTTATTTATCATACTTCAAGCAGACCAGTCATTGACACTGAAAAGAGGAAAAGCCGATTGATTTTAGCAGGGGAGTGACTTTAGTAAAAGTTGTGTTGATGTAATAGAGTCATGAATGTTATTCAGAGCATATGAGCAAGTGTAGACCTTTCGGCCTCTTCCGCCATTCAAACAGATTACTGTTGATCATCTGCATCTGCGCCATTTTTCTTCACCATCCCCTTTGATATCTCTTGATGTCACCTGTATCGAGAAATCTATCAATTGCTGTTTTGAACATGCTCAATGATTGAGCTGCCACAGTCCTTTGGGATAGAGAATTCCAGATTCACCAGGCTCTGAGTGAAGAAATCCTCCTCATCTCAGCCACAAATGGTCTGTGCTTTATTCTAAGATGTGTGATCCCTGATTCTAGAAACACCAACTGTGAGATACATCTTATCTACATCCACTCCTGTCATGCTCTATAAGGATTTTGCAAGTTTCAATGAGATTTATTGTCTTATTTCCTAGGGCTGGTCGGAAAAAAGTAATATTTCAGTAATGTAGTACAATGCAATTCATAGAATCCCTACATCACAGAAGGAAGCCATTTAGCCCATCTGAAAGACTCACTGAAACAACATCTTAGCCAGGCCCTATCCCTGTTACCCCATGTATTTAATCTGCTAATTTCCGAATGTCTTGACTCAGGGTCAATTTAGCATGGCCAATAATCTATCTAACTTGCGCATCTTTGGATTGTAGGAGGAATCCAAAGCACGCAAAGGAGACTCACGCAGACATGGAGAGAATGTGCAAACACCACATTGTCATCCAAGGCCAGAATTGAACCTAGGTCCCTGTCATTGTAAGGCAGCAGTGCAAACCACTGTGCCAACTGATACAATAGGACATCAGGGTAGAACTTCTATATTCTTACTTCTAGTACAATTTACCCACCTGTCCATGTTCGCCATGTACATATGTACATGAATAACCAGGGGAGAAACTGCTCCCATTAATGGGAGGAGGATTAAGAAAGATTTAAGATAATTGGTAAAAGATGCATAGACGTGTAGAGAAACCTTCTCAAGTGCTGTGTGGTTAAGATTTTGAATTATGTCTGAGAGCATGGTGGAGATAAGTTCAATTGAAGAGATTCAAGATTATCTGAAATTGAAAAATATAGGTCTATCAGGGAGAAACCAGGAAAGTAACATTGGGAGAATTGCTCCATCAGAGAGCTGGCACAGATAAGATGGGCCAAAAGATCTCCTTCTGTCCTGTAACCATTCAATTATTCATCTATGATTCTGGGCGTCTGTTTGTTTAGAGAGAGAGAAAGAGAGAGACAAGTGGTCAGGGCTTAAGGGCACCATTCCACATTAAGCATAGCTGAACAGGAAGTCACCCATTCTTATCACCTGCCATGGGCTTGTTGAAAAGATTAGCTGGTTGATTATTAATTGTTTTGCTGCCTCATGAATGGTCCTTAAATGGCCAACAAGTCCCAGAGTATGACCTTGAATCTAGAGCTGCTGGATAAGGGGCAAGGGTGCTAAATACTGAGTCACAAAACCTCCCACAATTCATCCAAACTCAGCAGCAAAAATTGAGGAATTTCAAAGGTAAATTTCTTCCAAAGGAAACTGATCATTTACACTGTTAAAAAAAAAATTTGCATTGGAAACTAATTCCTCCAGAAAACTGGCAATGCCCCAGATCAAATTAAATCACCATGAGGAATTTCTGTTGACTCTTCCTTCTTGCATGCTTCCAAGCAGGCTCTTAAAATTAATCTGCTTTTATATTAAAAATTAATTAACTTACTGAAACTAGAAAATGCTTTTCTATAGTCTTTTGAAGTCATTTTCAGTTAGTTAAAATCAGGTTTCTTAAAAATCGTAAACTAACAAGGATTAAAAATACTTATATTTTTGTGATTAACCTATTTCAGTTGTATTAATAAAATGGCCATGATGTACTTTAACCTGGTGTTGCGAGACTTCTTACTTAATAAAATGGCACCAGGGAACTTCTCAAGCTTAGAATATTTTAATGCAAATTTTTGTTTTTATATAAATTACATTCTAAGATGCTGGCCAATTGTGTACAAAAGCTTTTATGTTCATTCATCTGAACATGAATCTGAGCAGAACCTTGAGTGAAAGGTTCAATTCAGAAAATACATGTAGCTTGTGATGTGTAACTTTAGAAGGGTGGCACGGTGGCACAGTGGTTAGCACTGCTGCCTCAGTGCCAGAGACCCAGGTTCGATTTCCAGCTTGGGTCACTACCTATGTGGTTTTTTTGCATATTCTTTGTCTGCATGGGTTTCTTCCAGGTGCTCCAGTTTCTTGCCACAATCCAAAGATATGCAGGATAGGTTGATTGGCCATAGTAATTTGGCTCTTAGTGTCAGGGGGACTAGGAGGGTAAATACGTGGGACAACAGTGATGGGGCTGGGTGAGATTGTGGATGTTGCAGATTTGATGGATCGAATGGCCTCATTCTGCACTGTAGGGATTCTTTGTCTTTGAGTGAAAATCACCATTTACACACAAAGCAGAAACTCTATCTCATAATGTGTATTTAGATATGCAAGGACAGAAGACTGAGTTGATTCTCCTATGCTCTTCTGGCATAATCACTGAACTTAAAAAATGCCACTCTGTCTCCTTAATCTATCGCAACACTTCTGTGCTTTAACAATGCTTTTATAAACTTACCTGTGAATATGTCAATGACATGTAAATAAGTTTTATCTGTGGAGTAATCAGAATAAAAAGGAAAGAACTGATATGTTAGGTGGGATTCTCTGGCGGTCACCTCAAAACAGCAGAATCCCACCTGAGGTCAATGGACCTTTGCACAGTCCACCCTACCCCCACCGCCTGCTACAATTCCCATCATGGACAAGATGGGAGAATTCTCACCAAATTCAGAGAAATCCCCTTTCTGTCTCTTTCCTGGCGTTTTGGGAGAAAGATATTCATGATTCTCTGCACTGGAGGTATCTTCTTCACTCCTTTTGGGATGCGAGCATCACTGGCATTTACTGTCCATCCCAAATTGCTCTTGTACCCCAACACAAAATGCTGATGAGGCATCAGCTGGTTTTCAGCAGTGGCTTCTCCACAAACTGTATCAGTGGTGGTAAAACATCTATGAACATATCAGGAATGGTGCGCCACTCTTATGGGGAGAGAAGGCTTATAATTGAGGCCGGCCTTGCTGTTCGCATTGCGATGGTTTCTGCAGTCTATAATCCTAATGTAGGAGTGGTATTAGTTGTTAATATTGAAATTGGAAATTTAGAGATATTTGTGGTCAACAAATTGCCATCTTCATACATGCACAGTGGTGTTAGCATTGCTGCCTAACAGCGCCAGGGACCAAGATTCGATTCCAGCTTTGGGTGACTGTGTGGAGTTTGCATATTCTTGCTGTGCCTACATGGGTTTCCTCTGGATGCAGCAATTTTCTCCAACAGTCTGAAAATGAGTAGGTTAGGTCGTTTAACCATAGGAAATGCACCGTGTTACAGGGCTGGGATGGAGGTGTGCGTGGATGGGATGCTCTTTCAGAGAATCAGTGCAGACTTGATGGGTCAAATGGCCTCTTTCTGCCCTCAAACAATTCCATGTTTTTATTATATGGCTCTAATAAGTTTTTAATCAAACATATACTGGTTGTTTCTCAATGAAGTTATTATATTACCCAACAGATAGTTTATAAACTTTATCAGTGCATTAACAAATAATATGGTATAACATTAAAAAAGCTGGTAATAGCTTAAAATAATGCATAGAAATTGTCCAACACCTTGTCAATTATGAGTTTGTCAAACACAATCATATGATGGAATGAGGATTATCAAGCTTATATAATACCAGCCGAGCTTGCTTTGATATCTTGCTCCATCACAACAGTATCAATATTACAATGCAGTACTCACTCCAGGGTTTTAAACTTTTCCACTCCTGCTGCTACATAGCTCGCTCCATTCTCCAGATCATCCAGGTCAAAGACTCTGTGTCCCTCCTTCGGGGTGTAGATGTTCCTGACAGCTCCAAAGGGTGCATTAATGCCCTTGGTGACCTGGTTAAGGAAAGTGTCAAAGGTGGAGACCTGTTTGTTGATGAGAAACCTTCTGCCAGTGAAGAATGGATCTCCATTTCGGTAAACTATTACACTCTTAGCTGCCGGTAGCTGAAGGGGAGCTCCTCGTGATGATGTGGCCATGCCCTTTAAAAATAATAACAATAATCATAACAAACGATGCTGGAAATGTCAGCAGTCACTTTCGTTCACAGTCTCTGAGCTTAGTAAGGTTCTCCATAAGGTCCTGCTGTCAAATTGTGGGAAACACAAAGCTTGTTTGTCTGCAACCTCAGATTCAACTTCACAACAACAACAACTAAAGACAGAAATCACTAAACCAAAAAGGTTTAGTGGGAGGAAAATTTGTAACCTTGAAAAAAGGCAACACAAAACAACTTAGGTTAAGAAACAGTTCCTGGTCACATTAGACCAAGTTAATGATTGTACATCAAATATCAGTTCAAAGCATTGCACTTGAATAGTTAATGTGGTATTAAAACAAAAAAGCAATAATGACCAGAAAAACATCTTTTAGAAATGCTAATAAACACAAAGTCCAAATATTCCATGTATTTTAGTCAGTTGTTTGCTTAGGTGTACATTAGCAACATTACAACACTTTGCATTTATATGTAGTGTATTTAACATAGTGAACACTGCAAGAAAGTCCCAGGAGGAGACCCTTGTGAGTTGGAAAAGAGATAGGTTAATAGGAGTTTTAAGTAAAGAGTTCCAGAAGGTAGTGTTCTGGTTCAATGGTAGGGGTAGAGGGGAGGGGGGTAATATGGGAGGCGAGGGAATGCATAGGAGATTACAATCAATAGAGTGCACATACTAGCCCGTAGGGCTGGAAAAGGTAACAGAGGTTCAATAAGGTAGAATTTACAAACAACGCGTTGTCAGTGGAGAGTCAATGGAGTTCAGTGAGGAAAGGCATACAAGATGTGCACGGTTATGAATGCGATAAGTTTCAAACAGGTGCAATTTGAGAAAATTAGACTTTATACAGGATGGTAACTAGTGAAGTCTCGAATGATGGGAATGTGGCTGTGACAAAGTGTATGTCGTTAGTTTTGAAAATGATACATCTAAATCACATACTGTCTTATAAATAGAAGTTATTCCTTTTCAGCTGTGAGATCAGTTCATCACTAGGCTGCAACATAAAATAATCATCCACTGAAGCTTCAAAATATATGAACAAAAAAACTCTTTTGCTCCAAAAGTAGTCAGAAATATGAGCTGCTGGAATAATATCATTTTTAATTAACACAAAGGATACTAGATAATTAGGAGCACGTAACAAGGTTGCAACACATCAAGAATGGAATATATCAAAGGGTTTAGATGATGTCATAAATCTGAAAAATAACAAACTGATAGTACCTTCAAACACATGATAGCATATTTTTAATCTTGTTAAGCTGGCCATGCATGGATATGAAGGAGTTCTGGTTGACAACATGCCAGAGCTTAATGTTGGACAAAGATTGGCAATGAACAATGTACTAAGCAGTTTGCTGAGATAGTCCTGCTGAGATAACTTCTCTCAAATGATTTGAACAGCATGGGTGTGATGTATCTAAGAATATTGGAAAATAATTTCTGATCAGATCCCTATAAAATAGGCTTGCCTTAATGTTTTTTTTAATTGTACAACTTCTCTCTTTCTTGAGAAACCTTGTGGATAACTATGGAACTGAGATGATATTCTCCTGACATTCTCAGTTGCTCACTATGCTATGCTCCTTAGCAGTTGGGAAGCATTCTACAATCTCAGTGCACCATCAAAATCATCTTCTTTTGCTTTGACAAAACAGACAAGATAATGGCATATCCTCCTGAGAATTCAGCCATGGTTTCAGTTATAGAGTTATAGGTTTTTCCAGCAAGAGGCCCTTTGTGTGTTTCTGCACTGGGTCATCCGTGTGGATATATGAATGTGCCATTTCTGAATACATGACCCAGGACTCAAACTGGAGCATTTTGAAAGATTATTGAGTTAGAGTCATTTACTTGAAAATAAACAATGAAATGAGATTAAAAAAAAGAAAGGTAATGGCTCAGATTTTAGCACTCACTGTTCATTACATTTACACTAGCCACTAACTTACTATAGACTGAATTTTATAGCTGAGCACCAACTTCTCTATTCTCGCTTGCAGCAGCAGTGGAGCATGAACAGCTGGAAAATTTTCCCCAAAGTTGGGGAAGGGGAGCTTTCAATCAAAAAATTCAGAGCTCTGAGTCAGAAAAGAACATAAACAAATCTCAACCATGAACGCAGCCTACCTCAAACCCACCCATTTTCGGTTTAAACAGAGTGGTGGTGGTGGTGAGGGTGCAGCGGTTGTGAGGGCAGTGGCCCATCCATTTCCAGGAAGTAGATTGTTCATTTGGTTATGTTAATAAAGCCACGTGCCTTTGATTTTGTCACTCTTTCAGCTTTAATGCTGGGAATCTCAGCCCTGTGAAGATTTGACAGCTAAAGATAGGCAAGGAGTGCTGCACGGATCAGATTGTGTTTTTGTAGCACTCTGTGTGGGCCAGGAGGAGCGTCCACCCAACCCCTTCAAAAAACCTATTATGCTCTCCAGCAGTAGAAGCTCAGCTTTCTGCACTGTCTGATGCCATTGATGCTATTCTCCATGGCTCCCCTGCAATCTACTCTTCTCTTCCCAATCTTTCCAGCCTCTTTAACAATCTTCACCCCTTCCTCTCTAATCTCTCCAACCTCCGCCATCTCATCAATGTCTCCTCCAACTCTAATCTCCTTTTCCCAACTGTGGCCTGACACCAAAGACTAGCCCACAAAATAGAGGCAAAAACAGAAACCAAGAAAACAGCCATCAGGTTCTTCCATTAGTTTCAGTATGGCCTGAGAGATACCATTCTTCTGGGTTTCCCAACCATCAAACTGCCTCCCCACCCCACTCCTTTCCATTATTATCAAGGCCACAGAAACTGAAGCCAAAAAATTATGCTGGAATAGTTCATTCAAAGCTAAACTGTATGGAAACAATTTAGACTGAAAGATGGAGTAAAAAGAGAGATAGAAAGATGGAAAGAAATGTTTAATTTTAGCTTTTTAAAAATCTTCAACAATAATTAAACTCTGAAGAAATGAAACCCCACATTTGTAAAAGCTAATTTTCAGTTCCAAGAAGTTGTTTGACACTAATGAAGAATTATCAGACTATTAAAAAAAAATTGCATGTTCAGTGACTACCTATCATGTAAGCACAGCAACTTCACCTCTTTTCTATGCCAAACATTTCAGAGAGATACATATTATTTTAAAGTTTCTGGCAGAGCAAGGTCATTTGAACAGCATCTTTCCACACTGAATTGAATGTGTGCAACCATCGGGAGCTGCTATCCAAATTGCTTTTTAGTAACAGTAAGAACTGACAGTCCCAATATCATTTTTATTTCAAAATCTGAGCAATTGCTGATGGAGTAATTGACTAAATTGTCATTCCAATGGGTGAAACTCCTAACAGAGCACGTGATTTTGTAAAATTAGATCTAGCCTATAAGATGTTACTGACGTTCACCTGTTATGTTATATATGTTTGTGCAAATATTACTTTTAGCAATGTTTTCCATTATAATTGCTATGATAACAATAGTGCGTGTAAATCTATTACACTGTAATTACACCCCACACTAGTGCTAGCATTGTTTTCCATATCAGCTCCTTGGCCTGCACTAAAAAAAATCCATATGCTCAAAATATGGTCCAAAAGATGTGCAGATTAGGTTGATTGGCCATGCTAAAGTGACCTTTAGTGTCAGGGGGATTAGCAGGATAAATACATGGAGGGGTTACGGGAATAAGGCCAGTGTGGGATTGTGGTAGATGCTGACCTCTTTCTACACTGTCGGGATTCTGTGATTCTATGATTCTTTGAAAATAAACCTCTCAGCTTTCTAAATTGCTACAATTTATGCGATGCATTCAAAACATAACAGGCGTACATAACATAAAATTTAAAGAATAGAATGAAAATAAAGACATAATTTAACCATTAAAAAGAGACTCAACATGCATTTTCTCTATGCTCCACTTAGCCCCCATTCACTGCTTCTCCTGAAACTTACTTATTTCCCTTGTGCAATACCAGAGGAGATTTACTCATGCTATATATTAGTATAAATAAATTGCATGTGTTGGCATCCTAAACGATCAATGAACCATGACATTGTGTTAGAAAATAATATACCTAGGGGAACTGCTGGAGTGAATTAGATACTTGCTATTTTACCTCAGCAACCTGAGTTCAAATTTAACTCAGATTTATGAGAAGCAAGTTTCTCTATATGCTAGCTGTGAACACTCAGAAATAAAATTATTGGAACATTTCCAGTCCAATTACCTGTGGATACACAGTCCCAAATTCAGGATTAATTAAGATTAAATAGCAAGAGAAGCAATAGAACAATTGATGTGGGAACTGAAAAGGAATTTACACCAGGCAAGCAAAGTGTGCCATACCAGAATTCATCCACAATCTTCATCAGAGCATTGAATTTGTATTCTGCATTTAATTCAATCAGTGATGAGAATGTGTTCCGAATGTGTTCTGGCCCATAACTTTAAGGCCCTCATGCTGATGACTTCAGATGAAAAAAGAATCATGAACTTGAATCACCACCACCTATCTCAAAATCTGCATCTCCTTTTAAATCAAGTGGCACAATAGTTAGCACAGCTGCCTCACAGTGCCTGACACCTGGGTTCAATTCCAGCATTGGGTGACTGTGTGGAGTTTGCACATTCTCCTTGTGTCTTTTTTCTGGGTGCTCTGGTTTCCTCCCACACTCCAAAGATGTGCAGGTTAGATGGATTGACCATTATAAATTGCCCTTTAGTGCCTCAAGTTGTGTAGGTTAGAGGGTTTAACAGGGTGTAGGGTTTTGGGAAAGGGGCTGGGTGAGATCCTCTGTCAGAGAGTTGGTGAAGACTTGATGGGCTGAATGGCCTCCTTCTGCACTGTAGAGAGTTTATGATTTTATGAACTGCTACATGAAAGTAAATTCCTCACATGGAATAAATGAAGACACTCAGGTTGTGAAGTCTATCTTCATAGTCTCTGCAAATCTCATGTTCAAATGTAATCTTACCCTTAGGAGCTATACTGGGCTTCATTGAATTGCTTTACCACATCCTCTGCTATATCTAGAAGCTTTGAAGTTTGATCAATTCAATTGGTGATTCCAAAGAAAATAGTCTGTCTCATATGGAAGAATCAATTCCATAATCTGCCTGTCCTTTTGACATACAAAACATGACCTCCATTTTTTTTCAAACTAACAGCAGAGCTATTGCTACAGACTAACTTACAAGAGTAGATTTTTATCTAGTTAAGCTGATTAACATTAGTAAAAACATCTTAATTTATTGCTTCAACTTGCTGTCAGTAATAAACGTCCGTGGGAGGCCCATCACACATAAACAATCTAATTGATCTCAATGCCAAGCAGAGTTATTCCAATCTGTGTCATCAATTGCTCTGGAGAATGTTATAGTTATATCATTCCATAACGATTCAATTATTGCTGCAATTTAATTTGAGGAAAAGTCCAAGGTAGAGACATACCTGGGAATAGAAGGATACAAACGGATAATCTAGTTAGGAACACATGATCGGTGCAGGCTTGGAGGGCCAAAAGGCCTGTTCCTGTGCTGTATTGTTCTTTGTCCTTTGCTCTTTGTACAAGAGTTTAGAGATTTCCATTGCTTAGGAAGTACACAGCTGAGATAAGATTTAAGTGGAGGGGTAAGGATAATCAGGACGTACAAAAGCCCTGAATTTGGAGGAATGCAGTGTTCTCAAAGAGTTAGACAGCTGGAGGAGATAGGAGGGGCAATGCCACGATATGTTTGAGGTGTTGCTGGAGTGGGAGTCAAAGGTCAGTGAACACAGAGGTGAACAGGACTCACTGCATTTAGGAGCAAACAAGATGCACAGAGTTTTGGAAGAGTTGGACACAAAATCCTTTCATGATTGCAGGATTTATGACTTATTTTTCAACTGAAATCTCTTTATGTATCCTCTTTAAACCAAAAGAAAATCCCTGAGAACTATTCCCAGATTTTAACTAATAGCAATCCATTAAAAATGCTATTACATGCAAAAGTTTAATCCAAGTAATGGATGCTCCAATTTCAAGGATATCTAAAGCAATAGGGAATTTAAGGTGTTTAACCTGCCAATGGCCAGACTCACAGAAATATGTATCAGAACTGTATGAATGGTATGGAAATAGTTGAATCAAAAATACTAATTTTTTTCAATGGTACTTTGTTTCTCTTTATCCTGATTTTGTTTTCCTTAGAAAGAAAGTTTTCCTTCTTGTGAGAACATGCCTGGCTCCTATTTAGTGGTGGTGATCTGCCCAAGGGCAGGAGTTCCACACATTTCGCCATGCCTTGTGGTCCTGCACTTTCCTCCTCAATGATTCTGCTTAGTAACTCCCCACAAAAGGGATCATTGTTACACTACACAATGAATCATGAGCATTTACTTACATTCTAGCAAATCTCATGATAACCACAAAAGTGAACTCTTACTCTTAAAAACCAAAAATAAGACGACGATCATTTGGCACAGTGGCGGATCAAATTCCCAGTTGGAGCTGTATTCTCATGGAGATAAATCCAAGGACAAACTCACCTGAGTAGCTCTCATACGTCTCCAGGTGGCCACCTTCAGAATAAAATTGACGGTGACTCAGAAGCAGACTGTCTCTGATTGCTTCTTCAGCTAAGGTAAGCTGTATTGAGCAGGAGAACACCTAAACAGAGGAAACAAAAATTAAGAAAAAAGAAAATCCCCTTTAAAAAATTTGAAATCTTCAATTTATTTAAAAGTTCACTATTATATATTGGAAAACTGTACTTTAAAGGTTCCGTTTTTAAAAAAATTATAGATCAAAAGTAGATTCAGGTTATATGACTTCTCTTTTCGATTTCAACCATTCTCTCTTATCTCATGAGGAGACAAAAAGATGTATGCTCAGGATGAAATACATCTGGACTTTAATGAGTGCTCAACCAAATGTAAACAGACACCATTGACTTTGGTCATTTCCCTTCACACACAAAGACATTTATCGAATCATAAGGCTCTCAAATGTGGAAATCCATCACAGCAGTTGGAAGGAGGATTCCAGCGTCTGCAATATTTTGTTTTTATTTTATTATATAGATGAAAGGAAGATTCAGATTTTTATTCAAATTATTGTAATGTCTCAATTAGAAGATGATTTAGCATTTGTTACAGGGTCACGTGATAGAGTAATCATCTTTACTCCCTGTCCAAAATCTAGAATGCGACTAGAAACAGCTAGAACTCTATGACAGAACTCCATCACACAGGGAGAGAGGGACCAACCAGCAAGAAGCGTCAAACTGCTGGAATTAACTAGGCTAAAATAGGGCCTTTATGCGGTTCCTTGAAAGAGAAATGAAGAACTTCCTCTCTCTCCCACCTACCTTATTCCATCTTCAAGCTTATCTGTGAAACCAATCTCCAGCAGATCAACTAAAGAATCATCATAACTGCTGAGATATCTGCAATTTAAAAATCTTCACTTTAAAGCATGCCAACTAGGTCCAAAACAGAAACTGAGGTCCATTCTATTTTTATAAGTACTGTTTTATCTTCACCTGCACCTTGTTTTGTACGTGAGAGTGACTTTGGTAGTAACCACCAGGAAATGGGTGTGAAAAAAATAAATGTACATTTTTCTCTTTTTAAAAGTAAAAGGTTTGCTGCAGGTTTATTGAAAAGTGACTCAATTACTCTGAGGGTAAGAAATATAAACATCCACATACAAATATAAATACAAATAATTAAGGGCTAGAAAAGATAACACCTCAGAAGTGTCTATGGCATAGAGCATAAGGACTTGAAATGCCATAGCGTACAAGGCTATGGAATAAGGATTAGAATAGATAGGTGCTTGATGGCCAGCACAGATTGGATTGAAGTGCTATGGGTTGAAGTGTTTCTTCGTGCGCTGTAAAGTTCTATAACTCACACTTTCACTAATCATTTAAGCATTTGAGTTATTTCCCACTGAACATGATTGGAGTGCTAAAAGTCTTTATTGAAACCAGAATAAATGTAATTGGTAATTATAAATTGAACTTTAAAGTAATAAGAACATAAGAAATAGGAGCAGGAGTAGGCCATCTAGTCCTTTGAGCCTGCCCCGCCATTCAATAAGATCATGGCTGATCTGAAGTGGATCAGTTCCACTTTCCCACCTGCTTTCCATAACCTTTAATTCCCTTGTCTATCAGAAATCTATCTACCCGTGATTTAAACATATTCAATGAGGTAGTCTCCACCACTTCTATGGGCAGAGAATTCCAAAGATTCACCATCCTCTGAGTGAAGAAGTTCCTCCTCAACTCTGTTCTAAACTGCACCCCCCTGCTTATTTTGAGGCTGTATCCTCTAGTTCTGGTTTCCTTTCTCAGCAGAAAGACTCTCTCTACCTCTACCCTACCTAGCCCCTTCATTATCTTGTAAGTCTCCGTGACATTCCCCCTCAGTCTTCTAAACTCAAATGAGTACAGGCCCAGTCTACTTAATCTCTCCTCATAAGCTAATAATGTATTAGAGGAAAGAATATGTTGCCTTCTAATAAAAGCACAAGGAGCAAAAATATAACCCAATTTACACAGTTGAGAGTACACCACATTGCTATGGCTCTGGAGTCACATTTAGCCAGACCAGGAAAGGACAGCACATTTGCTTCCCTGAGGGATATTAGTGAACCAGATAGGTTTTTCCGACAATCGGCAGTGATTTCATGGTCATCAGTAGACTCTTTATTCCAGATTTTTTTTAAATCAAACTCAAATTCTATCATCTACCATTACAGGTTTCAAACCCAAGTCCCCAGAACATTAGCTGAGTTTTTGGATTAATAGTCTAGAGACAATACCATTAGGTCTTCATCTTCAGTCATTCACTTGCTCATGAAATTCAGCTCCAGAGTGGCATTATCCTTAACAAATTATCTGCACAGACTTACTTCTGATGATATTTATTTTGCAGACTCAGGTATTTTACCTATATACAGAACTTAAATAACATGGATGTCATTACTGGTAAATCTTTCCAACAATTGGATAAACTCCTTCAGTGCTGTAAAATTCAATGATTCTAACTATCCAACTTATTTGGAGTTATACAAATTGAAATGAAAATGACTGTAGCTGATAGTAAACATTATACAACTCATCAGTTATGGCATATTTTCTATCTTGATATTATATCTTTGTCTGCACAATTCTAGCAATCATCAGTATAATTAACTTAAACCAAAGAAGAACAGAATTAAAAGAGCATAAACAGGAGTTCAAAGTGAATAAATTCACACCAGCATAGGGCACAATGAAATTTCAACACTCCCTACATCCTTCCCCTACCAGGTGAATTCTGCATCCCAAAGCGGGTTGCGTGATAAGGCACCACTTGGATGAAGATTCCGATGACTACAAGCTTTATTTAAAGTTAAAGTTTATTTATTAGTCACAAGTAGGCTTACATTAACACTGCAATAACGTTACTGTGAAAATCACCTAGTTGCCACACCTATTCAGCTCCGGCACCTATTCAGGTACACTGAGGGAGAATTTAGCACAGCCAATGCGCCTAATTTGCACATCTTTGGACTATAAGAGAAACCGGAGCACTCGGAGAAAATCTACGCAGACACACGGAGAGTGACCCAAGCAGGGAATCGAATCCCTGGCATTATAAGGCAGCAGTGTTAACCACTGTGCCACCGCGTCGCCTACATTTGTCAGAAATGTGAACAAAAATCACCATCATTTGAATGCATTTTAAATATAGTCTGTGTTTTAGGAGTTGTGCCGCTTATACAGAAATTACACTTTGTTCATACATTTTACCATGTATCTCAATCCCTTCACCCTACTGCATTTCACTATTGATAATCGATTCGAATCACATCACCCAACGCAAGGGGCCATTCTTTCCATCATGTCTGAACCAACGCTTTGAAAGAACGAACCCAATTATTCCCACTGTCCGCACCATTACCCACAACCACACAAACTTCTCCTGGTCAAGTGAAGAGCGAATTTCCATTTGGAAATTATTACTGAATCTGCTCCCACCACTGAGCGTTCCAGATTTTAACAACTTGCAAAATCTATTTTGCAAACAAACAAAAATCTATTTCTCCCGGCTTGTTAGAAGATTTTTGTGTTTTAAAAAAAATTGAAATATCGAATCAATTGAATGAAATGACAGCAAGAGGAAATTCAGTGCTGAACTCAGAATCATGCGATATTAATCAAGATTAGAAGCTAATAGTGGGGGATCCAATTTCCTTTGTGGATCCATTTGTCTGCGCTTACTGAAAAGTCACTTCAACTAGCGTCCCTCTGTTACATTTCTGTTTAAATGGACTGGAAGATGTTCAGAATCACTTCTGATTGCGGCAGGAATCTTTCAGACAGACAGAGGTGTGGTAACTGCTCCAATTTGAACTTCCTCTATACTTACCAGCAACTTGATGCTAGTCAGGAACTGCAGAATTAACGGTGCTTCCCACATTCTGGTGTGTAATGTAAACTCTTCAGAAGATAAGCAATCCTAAATCTTGAGGACAAGTTTTAATAGCCGAGGGATTTTCCTTCCGTCTCCCCCTACCCCCACCCCCTAGAATGAGGGTTACCGAAAGGGTGTCTGCAGTGTGTGTAACCCGCGGGATTCAGGTTCATGGACAACACCGTTCCAACCTTTGAACAATCCAGTGAGAGTGAAGCAGAGACAGAGACGTGACAGTAAGAGGTGGGAAGACATGGAAGCAAAGCTCACTTACCCTAACCGTCTGCAGTGCTGGCTGTGTGCCGCCTCTCCCGCTGTCCTCAGCCCCACTCCTGACTGCTTGCAGCCGCTCAGTGTCGGCACTCAGTTGCTGTCACCAGAATCCATTCAGCCGGTGATTTATTTCGCCCCGCACTAAAAGTACTGGCCCTGGGCAAACAATGCAGAGGCTCCGACTTTCCTTCCTACTATTGGCTGTTTTCAAATGTTTCCCACAGCCAGGAGCAAGTAGGGGGGCTGGGAGATATTCCAAAGGGTCGGTCAACCAGGGCTCACACATCACCAGCCTCACCTTCACATTCGCCCCAATAGTTCTTTCTCTCACCTTCATTCTTAAAGGTGGCTGTCTCCTTTCTCTGTCACTTCCAGTCCTTGTTTCCTGCTCTCCACTTCCCTGTCTCTCTTTTTCTCTCCTCCATCACCCCTCCCCCCTCCGGTTTTCCTTTCTCTTATTCACTTTCATTCAAACCATTTATTTTCTTGTTATCGTTGTCTTCTCACTTTCTCACCTCAAACACACTCCCCCTGCCCTCAAAATGATTAGAGACTCTTCAGAGCAGGGACTCCCTCAGGCGAATATTGACTTAGTGCTTCCTAAACCACACCAGAAGTGAGAGCCAGGAATACTTCTTCGTGACACAAGGTGCCACATCTGCGACCTCCGCCATGCACAAGGACAAAGGCTTCAAGCTTGCCTCTTAAGTCTTACACACGACCCTGCCTAGGAAACATATCAAGGTGCCTTCATCGTCACTGGATCACAATCCTAGAACTTATTTCCTATCAGCGCTATGTGGCCCAACACACACACACACTGCAGCAGCTCAAGAAAGTCCATCACCACTTCCCACAAGGATATCAGAAATGGACAGTAAGTGTCAGCCTTATCAGCAATTGCCCACATCCTGAAAATGAATAAAGTCTCATGCACTCTGATACAGTTCTTTCTGCCACCATCTCTAAGGAAGATTTCGGAGTTTCTAAATATTTGGTCAATTCTAGAATCACTAAGACCTGTTGAGCATATCCAGCGCTTTTGTTTTGTTAGTAATGGCTGATTTCAGCGTTCATTATGCACCCTAGGGTTCTGTGGCTTACTGGAAACTCAGGAGAGGACGGAAACATTGTACAAATTGCTGACATTAACCTCCACTTCAAAAACACAACCTCCTTCATAGCAAAGTAATACAAGTGCACGGTTTTATCTCCTCCTCTCTACGGGAGTGAAACAGTGTTGTAAAAACTGCAACATTGATACGACTTAACAAGGCACAAACCCGCTTTAAACATAAAAGTGAGAGCTACAAAGGGAGTGCGAATCCAGCTCTGCGGATCTCTAACTATCATGCAAAATATGTTCCAAAGAATACTTCATGCCTGACATGGATACAATTAGCAAATCATTAATCTTGCTTAATAAAAAATAAATGTAGTTACCACATTTTTGCCAATGAAACCAGTTTGAGGGGGGCTCCCCTGAAGCTGACAACAACTATAAATAAGGGATTGATCCACGTCTGTGTATTCAGAGAATAGGCTAGTTTCATTGCAAATCTCTTCCCACTCAGCATGTATAATACCTACTTCAGATAGTCAAGGCCGCGACAGTTGCTGCTAATCTTGGACCGAGTCACAGGTTTTTATATCTTTAAGTCACGTTTGACAAGTTAAGGTGTTGATTCACCGATATTAGAAGGAGCGAAATCCCAGAGACATGTTCTACCGTCATAGGAGAAAAATGAAGCATGAATATCTATACCATTGGCTACTGTTGCTTAGTAACTCATATACTTATCTCACGTTAATGCCTAACTATTTTTGGAGTGGTAGCAGGAAGGATAATGTTTTGAGCACTGAAATAAGGAAGGTAAGAGATTCTGCGTTTATAAAAAGTATTAATTTGTAAATATTTTATAACCTTTAATGAGTTTTCTGATATCTGAGAGTGAAGTCTTTCAACTCTCACAAAGGCAATGTTCCTTTGACATCTCGCTAGGGATGCAGAAGTGCACAGAACTCGAGTTTTGCTTGGAAGTCGTAGAGGAATTTTGTAAGACTTTCGCTCTGGAGGTTAAACCAGTCCGCGATGGTGATAAAGTACATTATATAGCGGATGCGTTATCTTGAAGTGAATGGCCTTTTCCTGATCCATTTATTCTCAAGTTAGTATTAGTGAGAGTGCCAGAGGCCATTTTAATGATAAATTACACTGAAGGACAAGTGCCAAATTGCAAACAAAATCACCAAAAGTTAAAACATGTAGGAGGCAAATCAGGATGCAAGAATTAGAAGATGCCAAACTTAATTGTAAGAGTCGGTACATTGTGCGCAAAACAAATGGCTGAGGGAAATGAAATGTTTCACAATTTTGAATTCCTAGAAAAGAATAAGTCACAGTACGCACAGCACAGAAAGAACATAACCATGGGGCGGCACAGTGGTTAGCACTGCTGCCTCACAGCGCCAAGGATCCGGGTTTAATTCTGCTTGTGTCTGCATGGGTTTCCTCCCACAGTCCAAAGATGTGCAGCTTAGGTAAATTGGCCATCCTAAATTCTCCCTCAGTGTACCCAAACGGGCACTGGAGTGTGGCGACTAGGGATTTCCACAGTAACTTCATTGCAGTGTGAATGTAAGCCTACTTGTGACTAATAAATAAATAAACTTTAAATAAAATTTGGAACATTATATTTTTGTGCCAGATCTCTGTTGGAACATTTCAAAGCTGATTGCACTCCCATGACTTCCTAATATTCTAACGTCTTCCTCTACTTCAAATATTTATCTAATTTTCATAAAATCTTAGGATCCCTACAATGCAGAAGGAGGCCATTTGGCCTGTCAAGCATGTACCAATAACAATCCCACCCAGGCCCTATGCCCGTATATTTACCCTGCTAATCCCCTTGACATTGAGGGTCAATTTAGTTAACATGCACATCTTTGAACTATGGGAGGAAAAATGGAACACCTGTTGGAAATCCACACAGATACATGGAGAGTATCCAACTCCATACAGGCAGTCACCTGAGGCTGGAATCAAACCCCAGTCCCTGGAGCTCTGAAGCAGCAACACTAACCATTGTGCCATTGTGCTCTCCTCCATTTTGCCATCTCATCTGTTCCCTGTTTCAACTAAATGCAGAGAGAAAATCTAATACTAACATTGAACTACATCATGGTACATCGGTTAGCACTACTGCCTCAGAACGCCAGAGGCCCTGGTTCAATTCCCTGCTTGGGTCACTGCCTGTGTGGAGTTTGCACTTTCTCCCTGGGTCTGCCTGGGTTTCCTCTGGGTGGTCTGGTTTCCTCCCACAGTTCAAAAGACGTACTGGTTAGGTACATTGGCCATGCTAAATTCTCCCTCAGTGTACCCAAACAGGCACAGGTGTGCGACAACCAGGGAATTTTCACAGTATTCACAGTCATAACAGTGTTAACATAAGCCTACTTATGACATTAATAAATAAATTTAAAAGGTTATCTGTTTAGTTCCAACACCAGTTTCCAAATGCTGATCCCACCTCATTGATTCTCCAACCAGAAACTATTTTCTTATACACCTGATCAGCACACTTAAAAAAAAATCTCAAGACTCATCTCAGATCTGTAAGTTTCACATCCCTGGCATCATCCCATGCAATGAGCTTTCAATTGCAACATAACCAGGAAATAAGAAAAAGTGGACGAGCAACTAAGAAACAAGAATGGAAATCAGAAGAACTGTGACCAAATAATACTGAGAGAGGTAAAGGAAGACTATGAGGGGACAGTTGAGATGAGAATGAATCACATCATAAAATCTCTACAAGTACAGAAAGAAGCCACTCAGCCCATTGAGTCTACCACTATCCCACCCAGGCCCTATTCCTGTAACCGTCATTTACCCTGCTAATTCTCCTGACACTAGAGCCAATTTAGCATGGCTGGTTAACCTAACCCACACATCTTTGGACTGTGGGAGGAAGTCAGAGCACCCAGAGGAAACCCACGCAGATGGGTCAGAAAGTCCAAACTCCACATAGACAGAGATCTGAGGCTAGAATTGAACCCAAGTCCCTAGCACTGTGAGGTAGAAGTACTAACCACTATGTCACCATGTGGCCCCAGTCTATCCACGTGTTGAGTGATCAGCTTTCTCTTGCATCCTGTGGAAGGTGTGAATGAGATATTAAAAGAATCTCCTCTCCACAACAGATATTTCAAAGAAAAAAATATATAAATATAAAATGGGCATATAATAAGTGTAAATAACAGAGAAAAGGCAAGAGATAACTTGAGTACCTTCTCAGATGGGTGGTACATCAGAGGAAATATATCAACACAAAATGTAGCCTCATTCCTTATTTTCCTTTCTATAATGAAAGCCCATTTACTTTTATTACTTTCCATCACATCTAACTCCTGCTAAATTGATTAATATTTACAATCGTTATTTAAATATATGATTTTCACAATATCTGTAATTGGGAGATATATTAAAAACATTATAGCCAGAACTCAAGACTTATCTACCTATTGTACCTGACTGATTGTTGTTTGATACTAATGGTTAACTACATCCACAAGGACAAAATAAATAGTTAGTCTGTCCTTGAGTATGTGGTGCAATCACCTCTGAGAAAAATGTGTTATTTTCAAATCACCAAAAAAAATCATGAATATTCCAGAACTTCTACCCACACAGTGACATGACTAATCAGGAAAAAAATGCAGTTGTTCCATTCCAAAGATGATCATTACCCAAAGTTTGCCAAGACATGTAATGTTGCTGAACATTTCCAGAAGCTGCATGAAAGGGCTCATCACACCTGCAACTGTATCCGATGCTTGATTTCACACCCAGAAATCGTGACTGAAAGACTTTAATTATTCAGAAGTAATTCATGTGTTTTCAGGTGACGTGTTGGGATAGATGCCAATAAAGAACATAAACCACTTTGTTGTTTCAGTTCTCGGTATAGCAGACACACAAATACACACACATACACACACACACACACACACACATGCACAGAAATACACACATACAGACATATACACACTGTCAGACACACATGCACAGACACATTGACACAAACACACATGAATGCACAGATACATGCACACATATAAATGCACACAGGCAGACAGACATACACATACAGACAGACACACATATACACAGACATGCATTCACAAACACATTCTAGGTGTCCTCACTCCCTGTCTTTCTTCCAGATTCATACATTTACATTGGCCTTTTTGCAGTGCACTTCAGATATATAAGCAATGATGATGAACTTTTAGCCTCAACAACATTAGAACACCTGGGGAATCAGATACATGGCACTTTTGCATTTTGTATCAACATATAACCCACTCAGAACAGGTGCAGGATATGATATTAGTTAGATGAAGGATAAAGCTGACTTTAAAATGTTCCATCAGTTCTTGACATCAAACTCCAATGCACATCCAAAACCAATTACTGAGAGGCACTGGACTGCCCCTCAGTGGTTCAATGATTGACCTTTGAAGAAGTGTTTCACCTTTTCTTGCTATTTTTATCTGACAACTTAGCTGAAATCAAGAAGTTCCACCACAGCTTTGAAATTCCCATCTTTACAATTTTTGTCCATTGATTAATTAACTGGTATCAGTTAACATGTACTGTAACTCAGCAACATCATAAGCATGTTTAAAAGAACCAAATATATTAGCTTTGTAGAAATACCACACACAGGAATTGGTGAAAAATGTATCATGATTCAATTTAAAAATTATAACATTATAAAATTATAACATTATAAAATTATAAACCCCCACATGATTTATACAGGAGCCAAATTTTCACCAAATCGAGGGGATTTAGCAATTTAATTCAATCAGATACAAAACAAGGACCGGTAGGCTCACAAAAAACTCATAGGAAGACTTGGAAAAGTTTCACAGGATATCAGATAACAACAAATTTCCGACAAACATTCATTATACAACCTCTTCCACAATCATCTTCAACATTGGTGCCCCACAAGGCTGCATTCTCAGCCCCCTACTATACTCTTTATACACCTGTGACTGTGTGGCCAAATTCCCCTCCAATTCGAATTTCAGGTTTGCTAACGATGTCACCATAGTGGGTCAGACCTCAAACAATTACAAGACAGAGTACAGAAATGAGATAGAGAATCTGATAAACAATAATCTCTTCCTCAATGTCAACAAAACAAAGGAGTTTGTCATCTCCTTCAGAAAATGTAAAGGAGAACATGCTTCTGTCTGCATCAATGGAGACAAACTAAATGAAATCAAGAGTTTCAAGTTTTTAGGTGTCCAACTCACTAACAACCTGTCATAATCCCTTCATGCTAACACTGTAGTTAAGAAAGCCTACCAACACTTCTACTTTCTCAGAAGACTAAGGAAATTTGGCATGTCAGTATGACTCTCACCAACTTTTACAGATGCATCATAGAAAGCATTCTTTCTAATTGTATCACAGCTTGATATGGCTCCTGCTCTGCCCAAGACCGCAAGGAACTACAAATGGTCGTGAACGTAGCCCACTCGTGCAAATCAGCCTCTCATGCACTGACTCTGTGAACACTTCCCACTGCCTCAGCAAAGCAGCCAGCATAATTAAGGATCCCATGCACCCCAGACATTCTCTCTTCCACCTTCTTCCTTTGGGAAAAAGATACAAAAATCTGAGATTATGTGCCAACCAACTCAAGAATAGTTTCTTCCCTGCTGCTGTCAGAGTTTTGAATGGACTTAACTTGCATTAAGTTGATCTTTCTCTATGACTATTACGTTCTGCATTCTTGTGTTTCCTTCTCTATGAACGATACGCTTTGTATAGCACGTAAGAAACAATATTTTTTACTTTATGTTAATACATGTGATAATAATAAATAAAATTATGTCAACAAGACAGGTACTGTGCCATGATATAATAGCAAAATACTTCAGTTGTTGCAAATCTGAATCAAAAATGAAAAATGCTGGAAATGCCTAGCAGGTCTGGAGGTATCTAGGCAAAGAGAAATACATTTGAGGTCTGTGACTTTTTGTCAGATCTTGGGGCAGTTAGAAATGTAATTGGTTTTAAGCAAGAGGGGGAAGAGTGGGAAGAATAGAAGGGAAGTCTGTGATGAGGATGGAGAGAGTAAACGATAAAAGGCTTCATTCTGTAAGGCCAAAGAGAGTGGTAATGAACAGCTTCAAAACCAAAAGACATATATAAGGAAATACGAATGGCAAGATGGCTGCCGACTGAATGCAGAGCAAACAAGAGAGAAAAAGATTTTTAAAAAATCAATAAAGATAAAGGAAAGAAAATTGGTGCAGAGATTATTTGGGATGTGTAAAAATGGTTTCTGCTAAAATGACCTGAGGTTATCTAACTACAGCAAGTCATAGCATACCAAGTATTTTGCACAATAGTTATAATCTAAAATTGTTGAACCCCATGTTAGTCCAGGAGATTGTAAAATGTCAAATCACAAGATGAGTTATAGTTCCTTGAGCTTACATTGAATCTCCTTGGAACAGTATCAGGCCAAGGACAGAAAGGTCAGGGAGTTAGTAAGGTAAAGAATTGATACAATAGGTGACTCGAAGCTTGGGATTATTCCTGCACTGAATGAGATGTTCTACAAAGCAGTCATCCAGTCTATATTGAACTGCAGTAGTACAAGAAAGCAATTCACCACCACTTTCCCAAGGGCAATTAGGGCTGAGTCTAGTCAGTGATACCCACATCCCATAAATTAAGGATTAAAGTTTAAGGTTTATTTATTAGTGCCACATTAACACTTCAAAGAACTTACTGTGAAAATCTCTGAATTGCCACACTCTGGTGCCTGTTCAGGTACACGGAGAGAAAATTTAGCACGGCCAATACACCTAACCAGCACATCATTCGGACTGTGGGAGGAAACCAGAACAGCCACAGGAAATGAAGATAGATCCTGGAAAAATATGCAGACTCTGTACTGATAGTGACCCAAGCCGGGAATTGAACCCGGGTCTCTGGCACTGTGAGACAGCAGTACAAACCACTGTGTCACCCTGCTGCCCCAAAATTAATAATAAAATAAATTGGTCTCCCTGATATTCAGATGGTAGTCATTTTTTCATTCTCATCCCCTCTAGACAAATACCTTGTTTTTTTATTGTCCCATTTCCACTCCACTTGTCCTTGCAACAATATGTCTTTTGTCTTTAATCTCTCCTGCCCTCCATTCTATCACAAACATTCCCTATTGTTCTTCACCCACTCTCCCTTCCTTTAATTTCCTCATGCATGTTTAACTTTTCCCAATACAGATGAAAGGTCAAAATGCTGAAAGATTTGCTGTATTTCTCTTTCCACCGTTGCTGTCGGAGTTTCTAAGTATTTCCAGCATTTTCTGTTCCTATTGTACCATGATATCACAGCATCTGCTTAAGTGTCCTTCAGGCATTTCTGTTTGTCTCAGACTTTTTTTTATCTTGATCATATCCCAGTCTGTTGATGACACCAAGTGTGGTAGCACAGCAGAAAAAAAAAGCTTCAAAAGATTTTGAAAGATTAAGTGAGAGGTTGAAACTGTAGCAGATGACACTCAATGTGGAAAAGTTTGAGGTCATCCACTCTGGATCCAAAAAAAAACAGTTCAGAGCATTTTCAAACTCGATATGTTAAGAACTGTGGATGAGCAAATTTTTCCCACAACAAAAGGCAAAACTATCTGTTTACTCTGTGATCTTCTCCATTAAGCAATATTGCATAATTTATAATTTCATACCTAGAACATAAATTTCTAAAAAAACTTACCTTTTAATTGCACCTTCAGCAATTTCAACATGTAGCATTTCACTGTTATAATGCTGGGAAATTTGATAGTCGGTTCATGCTTAGCAAAATCAAAAAGCAATTAGATTAATGATTAAAAAAAATTTCTTCAGTAATGTTAGTTGGAAGTAAGTAATCATGTTGGTGGCTTGCTTTACAAATGGTGCTCCCGTTCGTTTGTGTTCATGAGAACGCACATTTCATTTGAAAAGCAGTACCCCCAACAACTTAGAAGTCAAGCTACTGTTGTGGGCTCGAAACCACAACCTTTGGCTTTGGAGCAGGAATGGTACAACTGTGTCAGGAATGGCACCTATTCCTCATTTTTATCTTTGAATTTCATATCATTATGAGTTATTAACATTCCAATTCATCATGTCTATGCAATTACAAATTTAGCACTGTAATAAATGAGGAAATGCTTGCTATCTGTAGGTGAAAAATGATAAAATGTATTATCTCCCTGACAAGCAATCTGTCATACAGACATGCAAAAAAGAGGAGGTAACTGGTATTTCTCGCTTATCTCATTCAGTCACCAACTACCATTTCATTCTCCAGTGGCGCCCAAAGTCTCCTCTGTCTATATCCATCATGCAATCTTCTAAAGGCAGGCAAAAAGAACTCAACACCAATTAAGCAAAGATCTTTGGGGATTTTCTCTCCACCCGCTGAAGATAACCAAGCAAGCTCCAAACGAAAGGTATAATTGCAGCCACTGGAATAGCAGTGTGTGTGCAACTTTTTATAGGCGGCACAGTGGGACAATAGTTAGCACTGCTGCCTCAACAGTGTCAAGGATCCACATTCCATTCCCAGTTTGGGTAACTGTCTGTGCAGAGTTCTCCCCATGTCTGCATGGATTTCTTCCGGGTGCTCAGGTTTCCTCTCATAGTCCAAAAATCATGCTGGTTGGGTGCATTGGTCATACAAATTCTCTCTCAGTATACTTGAACATGTGCGGGAGTGTGGTGACGGGGGGCTTTTGACAGTAACTTCATTGCAGTGTTAATGTAAACCTGCTTGTATCACTAATAAATCAATTTAAATATCATTCATTATAACTAACTCTTACCTATCTTCAAGTACTTGAAAGATCTTCCACTCTTAGGAACTTATCTAGTTCTCTTGTTTAAAGGGCATTTATTTTCACAGCAACTTTTAAAGACCTGTAGCGAATTCTTACGTACTACTGCTCTGCAATCTATTCCAGAGGCTAGTAATTGCAAAAAGAAATATTTGCTTGTATCTGTATTAATGCTCTCTAGTTCTTCCTTTTTTAGCTCAAGTCTATCTGCTTAGAATTCATTTGTTTCAATATAATGAAGACCACAATCATATTCAAAGTCCGTGCTTTTGTGAAAAATCTCCAGTTTCCTGAAAAAATTCTGACATTAAGAGCCCTAACATTGAGCATCACTCGGTCATATTCTTTTCTGTACTTTCCCCAGGGCCTCAATATATCCCATTCATGTAAGAGCCGAAACTGAAAACAGTATTCTGTAGATATGGAAGTACAAGGACCTTGCATAAGACAAGCAAAAACAATAGTTCTACTTTTATATTTAATGATCCAGGCTATACACACCAACAGTCTTTTTCTTCCCTAGATGTTTGCAACAGTGATCATTGACCTTTAATATTTTGCAAACTATGATGCTCCAGTGACCTGAAAAATGGAAAGTCAACAGTCAGTACAGTGAGGGAGGTACCTGAGCCAACCTATTGAAAGCCAAGGCTTGTCTAGTAACATTTGAAGGCATAAATGATGAGAAGCACATAATCCATCAATTTCTGGTGCAGTTATGTTGGGAGTTGGGAGTGGTGGAGGGAGGTGGTGGGGGGAGGGGGGGTAGCAGTTTAATATTTTCAGGTATAAATGGTGAAGGATTTGCTATGTGAAAGTGATAGTAAGATGGACACACTTGATAAAGTGCTACAAGATGAGTTTGATCAGAGCAGAGCTCACAAAATCCCGCTTGATAGCAGCATGTTGAGGGCTAAAACCAATGAATTGATAAAGAATTCTGCATGGAAAGATCTGAAGGTTAAGGGCTTTCCTGTATTCTTGAAAGCGAGATACAATCTTATTTATAAAATGCTGCATGGTCAAAAAGCAAACAGCTACAATTTGCTGTAGAAATGTTCTCTCTTTGTTAATAGAATTACTTACAATTGTGTCAAGGTCAGCTTTTGCTACAGTGCCTGACAAAATTGCAGAATCAAGGGGAGGAGGTAGGAAGTATTGCAAGATTACGGAGTGATTCTCCCATCCCACTGCACAGTTTTCATGGTGCAATGGGCAAGGAGAATCAAGCGGAGCCATTTCGCAGGCTTCCCAATAGGCACCACAGCTTCCGCGAGTCTCCAACCGCCAGATTTCCAGCACCATCATCTCCAAACCAAAATCAGTGTGGAGCTGCACTACATATGCAGCTTCTAATTGAAATACAATTTAAATCCCATTAGTGGGCCTGGGGCTGCAATCTACAAGTCTGTTAACCTCCTCCTTCCCTTCCCACCCTCCATACCAGGCGTGGTTCATTCCAGCAGCATTTACAATAGATCCCCACTTGCGAGGAGCTGGAGCCCGACCCTGCTAGCATGAAGCAAGACCATGGAGGCCCTTAGAGTATTGGGAACTGGAAGGGGGCGCCCCCTGGGCATTGCCACCTTGGCAGTGCCAGCCTGGGCCTCTTGCCACTGTACCTAAGTCAGTACCAAGAAGGGAGGGCCTAATGCAGTGGGGCCTAATGAAGGCAGGGTCTCTAGGGCGATTGATGTGGGCGGAGGGATTCCACTGCCACTCTTCATTTGGGCTGAATTTCAAGATAGAGCAATTGGGACTGGCCACTAGGGTGGGGGAGGGAGTGAGCCTGCTGGGGGGGCTGAGACTGAGAGGCTGGCTGAGGAAATTAGGATATTGGGGGTGCGAGAGGGGGGAGCATCAAAGCAGGTTGGGTGGGGTTGAATCTGACCCGGGCATGTTCAGGGGGCCATTGATCAGGCTGTGAAGGGGGTTGGAGTGCCAGCAACGTGGGGGGATCATGAGGCTGGCCAGTGATCTGGCAGCTGGCAGTACGGGGCCACTGCATATGTACCGATCTCCATCCTGACAGATCAGTGCATGCATAGTGGCTCGCTCAGTGCCATGCTGCTGGCTTTTACAGCAGGAATAAGCCCCATTCACTGATTTTTGGACGGATTTACACTTGTACACTTTGCACTTTGAAACACCTGTTGAAAAAAACCGGCATGATTTACTTCACTTTTTATGCAAATTCGATACCTGATTTGTTTTGGCAAATGGCTCCTATTTGGGTTCCTTCAGTGATAAACAGGGAATAAGTGTGCAGAATTTTAATTATTCTGTGCATTTTCTGTGGAGTTTGGTGGTTTTCCTTTAAAATAGACATAGCATTTTAGCATGAGAAGAAATATGGGTTATTTACCTATTTGCACAGCAGCCATCATTTTTTCAATGAATATTGGGTTCCATGTATCATAGGTAAGTGATGTCTAATGAGGAGAATTGGAAGGATGCCAAGCTCTTTAAGAATTTTCACTCAAGACCAGCATACCTTTTCCTACTTTGATATCTTTGGTGATGAGAGACAGACAAAATATGCACAAAAATCCACATATTTGTTTTTTCAGGCAGTTTATAATGGTGTAATATCAATATTAGTTTTGTAGGATTATGGAAATCCTCCCACCCAGGATACTGAAATAACCTTGAGCATAGATTTTAAACACAGAATTGTAAAATGTTAACAAGTGAATTAGACCAACAAACGTCCTTTGTGGAAAAAGTGTTTTTGCATTACGTGACATTTCAGTGTTCCTGTAAAGAACGTAGAAGCTATGAGTGGCAATCAGCTTGGATTTTCAAGCAATAGGTCATGCCTCACTAACCTACTGGAATTCTTTGAGGAGGTAACTAAAATGAGAGGAGGAGAGTTAGCCAATGGCTCTACTATGCATACACTCTCAGGAAGCATATAATGCGGTTCCTTATTTCAGACAGTAGAGTTTACTGTCCAGAGTGAACTTTGAAGTTTACAGCAAATTGGTTTGGGAGATTGGCTACACAATCGAGTACAGAAGGTGATGAGTTAAATACTGCATATGTTGAAAATCAGAATCAAATACAGAAACTGATGTGACCATAGTGCAGATTAATCAGCATCTGTGAGTCAGCGAGCAAACTGAGGTTTCAAGGCCAAACCTTTTCAACACAAGGGATAAGTTTTACTCATATTTAATATCATAGGTTTGCAAACTGACATGCAATTAAATTTCCTATCTGTGCTTCTGGGAGTATGACATTCTGCAACGGAAGGACAAAAGACATAGATGTTAACTGTTATCTTTCCCGTTAGTATCTGCTGTATTTTGGGTCATTTATATTTGGAGTACATTATCGCAGTATTATCTCCAATATGGGAATGCAAGTCTCAAACCTCATTGGTAATGTGGATTAAAAAAAAAGTTTCCCACATTGTAAGCATGTAACATCACCTTGACCAAAGTAATTAATTTTGTATTGATTAATTTCCATAAAGAGGAAATGGATGGTTATGATGATGTTAGATTAATATTTTGCTGTCTGTTTACTCTATATGAAACACAATTAGTACAAATGTAACAATGAATACAGTACACTACTGCTGGTAAGTTACAGGTTATTGCATATAATGCCACACCACCATGTCAAATATAACTTCAATTGAATAATGCCAATCAGGCTAAACATAATTAAGACATCAGTTTTGGTGCCTATACATCATCTGATTGGAAGCCAGAGTGATATGGCTTCACTTTCCAGCTACGCAGCAGTTTTGTCTCAATAGCTGAACCATAGATTTTTCAGTTATGCCAACAAGATTCTCCTTACATTTTAAAAATTATTCATGGGATGTGGCATCACTAGCTGGACCAGCATTTATTGCCACCCTTTAATGCCTTTGGACTGTGAGTTCTGCTAGACCATTTCAGAGGAGAATCAACATTGTCATGGCCTGGAGTCATGTGTAGGCCACATCAGGTAAGGATGGCAAAAAATGGATTTTTGCACAATGGATAATAGTTTTGTGATCATCGCTAGAGTTTTAAATCCAGCTTTAATTGGATTTAGACGTCACAATCTGCTATGTGAAATTCAAACCCAGACTCCCTGAGCCAAACCTCTAGTCATTGGATTACTAGTCCAGTAACAATAACACTACTCTGATGCATTTCTGTTAAAATCTAGAATCAGTGGAACCAGGTTTTTGAGTAGGAACTGTTGTATTTTCTCATCTTTCATTGGCAGTACACTTAGAATGCATCTCCATTTTGCCATCTACTGGAACTTTCTCAAGCCTCCAACGTATGAAAATTATTATTTTCTTGGTGGGCCTTGGCTTATCATCCATTTTGATTA
Source organism: Sphyrna mokarran (assembly GCA_024679065.1). Lineage (NCBI taxonomy): Eukaryota > Metazoa > Chordata > Chondrichthyes > Carcharhiniformes > Carcharhinidae > Sphyrna > Sphyrna mokarran. The sequence goes on from JAGIQG010000005.1 coordinate 98,530,150, forward strand.
TTAATGTAAAATGAACAGTGGTTGGTTATGATTTATCTTTATGGATGAACACATTACCAGAAAAGTTAGCTGACTCAAAGGCCGGCTTTTCCAGTCTTGTTCGCATCAGGTGCGTTTGACAATGGAGTGGAAAATAACGTGAAAAGACCAAAGTATAGTCTTAAGACCAAGGTCTCCACAGCAGCCACCTCTCTAGCTGTGTTGACCTCATTGCATTGGAGTGTTGCCAAAATCACCTCGGATATAAAGCAGAAGGACAACTCTGTGCAGTCTTTCAATCTGAAAAGTGTCCCAGACATTCCTTCCTGATTTTTCTAAGTTTGTCTTTGGAGCTCCAGCAATTAAGACATAACCGAGTCTGCATCGTGTAATTGGGACTTAGCAAATTCCTGGCCTTCAGCAATCCCTGGCACATCCCTGCCTATGCTTGCTGTGGATCTGAAAGTGTTAGATGCTCACCAGGTTGTGATCCCGAGACTGAATTGAGATGATCCATCCACTTCCTGCACTGGATGGCTATCTTCTTCTACAGGGAATTGGCATTCACGACTGTGCCAATGCCTCCCATGCTGGGGTAGTAACTTGCTGGCTGGTGAGGGGTGTGGATGCCATGTCAGATCTCTCTGCACCTAAGAGCCTTTCCAGGGAGGTTTCTGAAAACTTGCAGGCAGATTTCCTGTCATCACTTCCCAGCGACCAATGAAATGTGACTGGTATGCACTGAGGCAGCTTTTAAATGGGGTGCCCCAATGATTACAGTGCTGAGGTGATTGTGGGGTGCCCCAATGATTACAGTGCTGAGGTGATTGCGGGGTGCCCCAATGATTACAGTGCTGAGGTGATTGGGGGTGCCCCAATGATTACAGTGCTGAGGTGATTGCGGGGTGCCCCAATGATTACAGTGCTGATGATTGCGGGGTGCCCCAATGATTACAGTGCTGAGGTGATTGCGGGGTGCCCCAATGATTACAGTGCTGAGGTGATTGCGGGTGTCCCCAATGATTACAGTGCTGAGGTGATTGCGGGTGCCCAATAATTACAGTGCTGAGGTGATTGCGGGTGCCCCAATGATTACAGTGCTGAGGTGATTGTGGGGTATCCCAATGATTACAGTGCTGAGGTGATTGTGGGGTATCCCAATGATTACAGTGCTGAGGTGATTGTGGGGTATCCCAATGATTACAGTGCTGAGGTGATTGCGGGGTGTCCCAATGATTACAGTGCTGAGGTGATTGTGGGGTGCCCCAATGATTACAGTGCTGAGGTGATTGTGGGGTGTCCCAATGATTACAGTGCTGAGGTGATGATGGAATGGGTGATTCAGGAGGCCAATAATATGGAGTGGAATCCATGCCTAAAAATATTTTGCACTTCATGCTGCACTATATTGTGGAAAAGGTGCCATTGCCATCGGAGGGCTTCATGCTGCTTCGCCTGCCTGCCATCGGTTTTTGCCAATTTTTGAAAAAATCTCACTCCTAGATTTGCAGTGTGCATCTGTGCAGGTTTCACTTTTAGCCTCTCAAGTCACCCTTATTTTTGACTAGTTGTGTTGCACAATGATCTGTGTGTCGACCTCAACTGTTCACCTATCCAGGTTTGCACAAAGGCAGGTGGCATGATATGTCGTATAGGTGAGAGCATAAGATTACAAAGAGTTATTAATTGATTAAGTGAGTGAGCGAAACTGTGGCAGATGAATTTCAATACAGGTAACTGTAAGGTCAGTCACTTAAGAACAAAGGAAGATAGACCAGATAAATTTTAAGTAGTGGAAAGTTGGGAATAGTGTGAAGACCAAAGGGATTTTGGGGTCCAGGTACATAGATCATGTGGTCAGTTACAAACCATAAACAGAAATACGAACACAATGTTAACCATTGTACTAGAACATAAAAGGAGGAAGTTTTGGCTGCACCATTTGCCATATCTGGAGGACTCTGTATTGTTCCAGGCACTGCACATAGAGGAATAGATTAATCTTGGAAGGTGTTCAGTGAAGGTTCACTCAAAGATTACCACAGCTCCAAGGGTTAAGTGATGAAGTTTCATTAACTAGATTTGTTTTCATTTTAATGTAAGGGTTGATTTGATTGAAGTTACACACTTTCTTACAGTTGAATCCAGCTGTGTATGCGTAAACAGGAATTGATTCGCCACTGGTTTGGGGTTAGATGATAGATTTTGCTGACCATTTATTTCAAGTGATCAGTAGCCTGGATATCCTTGAATTACAATATTTGAATATAGCAAAAACTAGCTCATAGCTGGTATGTGTTTGAAGTAATGTTTTACATCCCTAGCGGGAATTTCACTTCCATTCCCTCATTGCCCTATGAGGAATTTTGTGATTTCAATTGTTTTTTTTTACTTTTTCCCCTTTAAAATCATTTTGCAGATGATAATTTAAAATTTAAATGGTTTACTTAGAAACTAAAAAACAAACAATGCCCACTGTTGCATTCTTTTTGACACCATTTGAGAATGAGCTCAAGCCTTATGATGAGTTGTGAAAGTTGTGTAATGGGCAATTGGTCATTGCTATCCACACTAGCACATTTAAGGGACTGAGAGGTAAGCATAAACTACACTGGCACTCAGTAATCGAGTGATACACTTTTCAGCATCAAAGTAAAATATTCAACCCTGACAAACACCGTATAAAATGACAACAGATAAAACAGAGTATCTCGAAGAGACAATTGGAATAAAAAAAGTAATTAATCACAGATATTGAGTTCCTGAATGCATGACTAGACGTGGTATGAATAATGGATGTATATGAAACATTAATATCTATGTGCAAGGATACAGTGACACTATCTGATTCAATTCAGTCTCCATTATAAGCTTACTCTGGACCAGTAGGAGACTGATAAAATTTAAGGTGACATATGAGAGCAGTAAACTCCCAGCCAGTTATTGCTTGTGTTTCATTATCATCAGTGATCCCCAGACTGACAGAATTTGGCATAGCCATTTGTACAAATTTAACAACTTCACTGGAGGCCTTATAATATTCATCCTACACTGCCTGAAATTTATTGCAGTGCTTTGGGTACAAATTGCACTGAATCAATAGGTAGAGTACTATTCGCAGTGCTGGTGTGATGTTTGGACTAATACTGAACCAACAGCCTGTGCTTCTGTCTATTTAAATATCCTAGTGCATCTCCGAAAGTGTACTTTCCTGCAACATGGCTGCCCTCGTTGGTATGTACGTAAGATCAGAATTCAATTTGTATGAAGTTCTAATTTCTTTGTTGTTTGCTATGTTTGTTACACACTGCAAATTAAAAATTGTTTTAACCTAAGGTCTTTAGAGGTGCTGAGATTCGGTTTGCAGTCATCTGTGCAAGACCCACAAACTGGTGAAGCCATGTCTACCAATAAAAAGAAATGACATAACAAGTTAAATGTGTCCTTGACTGTGTAGCTGGTCCTAGACTTCTGCTGTCAATCATAATACAGTTTCAGAGTTGGACAAAACAATAAGGGGTCTTCTCATAGTTCAATGATCGTGAAAGATTTAAATTCACTGCAATGCAATTGGGGGGCAATTTAAACAGGCAGAAACTCAATGGTTCATTCCAGATTGTGGCCCTCTGTACTGACGTTGTGCTCGTGTTCTGTTCTGGATTGCAGACCTTGTAAGACATCTTGACCTGGAGGGATTTCTTCAACAGAGAGGTCTTGGGGTTCATATCCACAGATCGCTGAAGATTGCCACTCAAGTGGATAGAGCTGTGAAGAAGGCTTATAGTGTATTAGCGTTTATTAACAGGGAGTTTGAGTTTAAGAGCTATGGGGTTATGCTGCAACTATACAGGACCTTGGTAAGACCACATTTGGAATATTGTGTTCAGCTCTGGTCACCTCACTATAAAAACGATGTGGAAGCATTGGAGAGGGTGCAGAGGAGATTTACCAGGATGCTGCTTGGTTTGGAAGGTAGGTCTTATGAGGAAAGGTTGAGGGAGCTGGGGCTTTTCCCTTTAGAGTGGAGGAGGATGAAAGGCGACTTAATAGATATTTTATAAGATGATGAGCAGAATAAATAGAGTGGATGTGCAGACTATTTCCTCAGTGGATGTTGCTGTTACTAAGGGGCGTAACTATAAGGTTCACAGTGGAAGATATAGGAAGGATATCCGAAATAGGTTCTTTACACAGACAGTGGTTGGGGTGTGGAATGCACTGCCTGCTGTGATAGTGGAGTCGGACATTTTAGGAACTTTCAAGCAGTTATTGGATAGGCACACGGAGCACACCAGAATGGTAGGGAATGGGATAGCTTGATCTTGGGTTCGGATACAGCTCGGCACAACATCGAGGGCCAAAGGGTCTGTACTGTGCCGTACTGTTCTATATGCATTAGTCTTCCCAGAACTTACCAGTACAAACCTGGTTTTCAATTCACCCTGAAAATGTCATAAACCAATCTCCAATTGAATCTCTCTAGTAGCTAAAGTTCATAAAAACAATTAGATTGAATAGACATTTCTGAGAAAATGAAGTCCTGCATTGAAAATGAATGCACAGTTCTGAGCTCATTCACAAACTAAAATAGAATGGAACTACTAATTGCTCACAGTTAAAACATGTACCTGACCCCAGCCTGCAAAGGGCATAGCATGGCTGGCAGCCACTGCTCCTTGTTGATTATTAAAAATAATTAAAATGCTTGGTAAAGTGAATTGCTCTGCAGACTTTAACTTATAAAATCTCCTGTTCTGCTGCCACATCAATGCTGGCCCAAGGACAAACAGGCAAGCTGTAAAGTGCTGACAGGGCTGGAACAACAGGGTCCCCCACATCCTCAGTTAATGAATAATTCCTGAATCCACAATGTTCAGAGTTTTTTCTCATTCTGGAGACAAACCTAATGCTTTTACCATAACCAAAGACAGCATCCGTTTCTTCAGAAAACCTGAAACACAATCAGTGGAACACAACCCTCAGCTTTTCATTTCATCAAATTAATTGGACACTGACTTACCGAAGCTGCACAACGTGGATGAAATAAAACTGACACGTCTGGGGTATATTTCCCCCTTTCTCCATTTTTCTACCTTCTCTTGGAAGCAAAGGCAGCAGTAGCGACAGAATAATATCTCAGCCAAGCAGCCGAGGATGGTAAAGGCCATTCAGCCCATTGAGCTTGCCCAACTGGCAAAGATTTTTTTCTCAGATTCAGAAATGCTTTGCATTTATACATAACTTCTCCTGATCTCAGGACATCCCAAAGCACTTTACAACTAATTAAGTAGTTCTGACTTGGAGTCGCTCTTGTAATATTTGAAATGTGGCTTGGACCCACAAACAATAATGTGTCGTGATCAAATCATCCAGGTTGGAGAGGCTTGGATTGTTTTCATCAGAGCAGAGAAGAATGAGGGGCGACCAGATTGAGGTGTACAAGATTATGAGTGGCAAAGACAGAGTGGATAGGGAGCAGCTGTTCCCCTTAGTTGAAGAATCAGTCACAGGGGAACATAGGCTGAAAGTGAGGGGCAGGAGGTTCAGGGAGGATGTGAGGAAAAACTTCTATACCCAGAGGGTGGAGACGGTCTAGAATGCGCTGTGTGGGGGAGTGGTAGAGGTGAGTTGCCTCACGTCCTTTAAAAAGTGTCTGGATGAGCAATTGGCACATCATAAATTCAGGGCTAAGGGCCAAGTGCTAGTAAATGGGATTAGGTGGTAGTTCAGGTGTTTCTCATGTGCTGATGCAGACTCAATGGGCCAACTTTTACACTATATGATTCAATGATTCCATGATCTGTTTCAGAAATTGGTTGAGCATTAAATGTTGGCAAAGGCTCTCCTGCTGTTCTTTGAAACATGTTATGGGATCCTTTACAAGCATCTGAAAAGGACAAATACACTAAAGGTTTAGTATCTCAGCTGAAAGACAATCACCACCACCAACAGTAATAAATAAGATATTAATTGTAAATTAATTCACGCCTCTGCACAATGTTGCCTCTTCCCTTTGATCACTTTATTCCCCTGTGACTGATTCTTCAACTAAGGGGAACAGCTGCTCCCTATCCACTCTGTCTTTGCCACTCATAATCTTGTACACCTCAATCTGGTCGCCCCTCATTCTTCTCTGCTCTGACGAAAACAATCCAAGCCTCTCCAACCTGGATGATTTGATCACGACACATTATTGTTTGTGGGTCCAAGCCACATTTCAAATATTACAAGAGTGACTCCAAGTCAGAACTACTTAATTAGTTGTAAAGTGCTTTGGGATGTCCTGAGATCAGAAGTTATGTATTAGACATTAGCACAGAAACCACCAACATAACATTCAAAACACTGTTTTTAATGATTGATTTCTTTAAAGCACTATTTAATTTTTGAACCAAGGTTTTTTGTTTCTGTTTCCATTTCCATTTTTAAAATTATATTTGATCCCTCTCCTTTGACCCCATCATAGAATTTCTTTAGGAGAATGCCAGCCTAAGTGCCAAATTTGCATACAAATTGGAGTAACTCCCACTGCTATTTCAGCGGCATTTTCAAAATGAATCTCCCACATTCAATGCTCTAGCATGGATCACGATAAAAAAACCCATGGGTTTTTCTTGCTGGAGAGCCAGCAGCATAGCACTGAGTGGCCCACTGCGCATGTGCCAATCTGTCAGTGCAGAGATCAGTGCACACACAGTGGTCCTGTGCTGCCAACCTCTGAATCGCTGGTGAGCTAGATCACTGGTCAGCCCCTCCGACACCTCTCCCCCAGCACTGCCGATCTACATACCCCACCCCAACCAGCAGCCCCAACATCCCCTTGCAGTCCTAACCCCTACGGGGCAGACTGACCCCTCCCCCACCCTCACCTAAATGGCCAGCCCCGCTGTCCTCCCTTCCTCTATCACTGATCCCTTTGCAAAGTGCTCTAGCCCTCCCTACCTCTATCAATCTCCCTCCCACACTTCTCACAAACTCTACACCTTCTCTGCCCGCACCCCTTGGCACTGCCACATGCCTGGTGGGCAGAACTAAAGTGCCCTTGGGTGTTGCTACTTCACCCCATGGGCAGTGCTTGGGGCCAGGCTGACATTATCTGTCTGATGATGCCCAACGGCATCCCCTCCTTACCCCCGACTTCTAGGGGTGGGGGGGGCCTCCGTGGCCTCTTCACTCCAGCGGGGTCAGGCTGCCAGTTCCCTGTTAGTGAGGAACTGTTGTAAACCCCACTGGAGTGAACCACTCCTGTCATGGGAAGAGGCTACTGGGCCGGGAATATTAAGTCCCCATCTCACTAACGAGATTAAATTAGAGTTTCAAACATTTTAATCAGCACTGCGCTGATGCCACTGTTAATCTAGGAGATGCGCAGAGACTGTGGCGCACAGCGGGAAGCTTCCTAAATGGCCTCCGCTTATGTCTCCGGGCCTGCTGGGTTGCTACAGCAGTGCAGCAGACTGGGAGAAAAGCCCCCTTTTTTTAATTCATTCATGGAAAGTGGGCATCCCTGACTGTCTTTAAACTGAGTTGCATGCGGGGCTATTTTAGAGGACATTTAATGAGGATCTGAAGTCACATGTAGGCCAGACCACACCGGATTTCCTTCCCTAAAGGACATTAGTAAACCAGATGGGTTTTTACGACCATCAACAAGGGTTTCATGATCATCATTAGACTTTTAATTCCACATTTTTACTGAGTTCAAATTTCACCATCTGCCATAGAAGGATTCAAACCCAGACCTCCAGAGCACTACCCTGGTTTTCTAGATAACTAGCCCAGTGAAAATACTATTGTGCCAATGTGGCATGTAATATATAATGTGGCAAATATAAAATACCGCATCACAGTATCAGGGACCTGGGCTCGATTTCTGGCTTGGTCACTGTCTGTGCATTCTCCCCATATCTGCGTGGATTTCTTCTGAGTGCTCTGGTTTCCTCCCACCACCTAAAAGACATACTGATTTGGTGTATTGACCATGCCAAATCCTTTCTCAGTGTACCCGAACAAGTGTTGGAATGTGACGACTAGGGGATTTTCAAAGTAATTTCATTGCAGTGTTCATGTAAGTGAATAAACTAATGAATAAACTTTACTTTTTTTCCCTGATATTTAAAGAAAATAACAATTTGAAAAGGGGATTATACTTCTGAAGGCAAGCCATTACTGTCAACCATGTAAGAAATAAGCTAGAAACAGTTTGGAAATTACAATTGTTTACAACTTTTCATAACCACATTTCTTTCTTTCAAATGTAAATAGAGCTATTAACCCAGAGCATCTCCATTAAAAAAATCAGAGTGGTATATGGTACAAGTCCATTAAATATTTGTACAGTAATACCACTGACATAATTCCTAGCCCACAGCTTTCCAAATAGATGCATTCAATTAATTCACATTTCAATTTTAGTATCATCGCATATTACTTTAAAGTGAAAAATAGGCTCCAAAATCCCACAAGTATTCTATTCAGTCCTGACAAAGGCCAAGCTAAAGTGTAGAGAAAGGCTTGTGATTTTAAATTATATCCTATGCATTAGATCCTGGCATTTGTCCCTCCTTGGGGGCCCATTTGAGTCGGAGCTTGCCCCCAATACCCAAATACTTGTCTACATCAGGGAGATAAAGTGGAGGAGAGCTTTCCTTGAGAAAGTTCACTTAGCAGGGTAAAATAAGACATTTAATTCTGTTGGCTTGTAAGAATCCCTGAGGAATTTTGTCATTTTTTGGGTCTGATCAGTTCTCTTTGTATGGGGCCAGTAGACCTTTGAAATTGACTGCATAAGCAAGGCCACTGCAGACCAAAATTAATGGTGTGTCTCTACTATTTCTCTTGCTCTTTGTTGTATGCCAGGTAGCCATAGTGGTGTAGATGGCACCTGGTTTGATTTAGACTCAGTCAATTCAGCAAGTCAGCAGCAGTGATTTGTATCAGGATTTACACAGAAATTTATATACATTTATAAGTTAGAAAATCACAAAATCAGACTAAATCATAATTTCAAAAGAGTTAGTGACTCCACCACTAAGTAAAAACTATATGCATGCATGGTAGGGATTTGAGAGATTTCCCTCGTAACTTAAGCTTTCTAGCCCCTCTCTGGAGGCCAGTAATTTTGTTATGTCAAAAAGACAAATTGGTTTGAAGAGTTAGCAGACCAGTACAAGTAGGATTCTAGCAGAGCTGATATTATAAATTGGAGAAGAACGTGCAGTGCATTTGCAGAGATTCTTTTCACAGGTTCACCGAGCGCAAAGTGCATGGGTATCCCAAGAGCCGCATTCTACTGATCCCGCCATCTGGTTTGATTGTCAGTCGCACATGAGTTACAATATCTTTCATTTCAATTGAGTAGAAGTGTTGCTGGTGTGGTTTCAACTAAAATTGAAGGAGAAAAGACCAAGACATTATCACAGACTAATAATGATGAAAAGGGGCATTTTCTCAAAGGAAAAGTGTTTATAAAAGTTATTTTATAGAAACCGAATGGATGAACTATGAGCTATTTTCTTCGCAATAAATTGTGTGTAAGTGAGGCAGTAAAACATTTTGACATAGCATCCAATTCTTGTACGATTCTACAGACAATTTAATTTTAATTTTTAATCCTTTAACTTTATCTTTCTCTTCTACATGATGAACATCACTGCATCATGTGCTTATAAACAAGCAAAAGGAAAGAAATGGGATAATTGGACACTTTTTCAGTAAAACAATGTCCTTTAATTGAAACAACTCAAAAGCAAGAGTAATTTTTGTTTCATGAAACTATAAGATGTAATTCAAGGAACTGTGTCACATTGCAGGGAGGATAAGCTGTGAGATAAGCATGGTCTTATAACAGTCCAAAGTGCAAACAAATAGGAGCAAACCTAGGTACCAGTATTCCAAACTGGTGGTTGATCACAGGTCAGGTATATTCCTTTCAAAAGCTCTATTTTTCTGGGATGGATTTTAGTCCTTAGTATCTGGGCTTTAAGTACCTTCTGGGTAAAGAATGTCAAGGATAGCACAGTATTTAACATCCCCAATTTTCTTCCTATTTCTTTATAGATGAAATGTGAGTCCAAGGCAAGCTGAAAGGACTTAAAACAAGTAAATTCTCAGGGAGTTAGATGACATATATACAAGTGCCTGTCAAGACCATGGAGGAAATTTGTGAAAATAATGATGAGAGAATCAGAGGGTATGGGGATACTAACAAACTGAAAACAATAATACCCAACCAACATTCAAAAAAGGTGACTGAACGAGCAACTACAAATCTGTTCAATTCCATGCAAAATAATTCCAGCAGTAAACTGGACAGCAACCTAATAAATAGCAGTATAAAGCTTTAGAAGGGGAAGGTTTATCTGATAGACCACAGTGATTTCACTGACAAAATGACAACCCAAATGAATTGTGTAAACCCACATTGTTTCCAAAGGACATTAATAAAGTTTACATAAAAGGCTCTAACTTAAACATACAGGAGTAGGACTAGGCCAATCAGCTTGTAAGTCACTCAATTAGATTAGGCTGATCAGCATGTCAAGTCCACTTCCCACTTTAGCTCCATACCCCTTGATACACTTATCTTACAAAATTCTATCAATTTCAGTGTTAATATCTTCTATTGTCTCAGCACCCACTGCCTTCCAGGACAGAAGATTCCTAATTTTGAAAGTGTGAAAAATTAACTGCCCTGATTTTTCTCCTAAATGGCATGGATTTCATTTTAAGATTATGTCCTTTGTTCTTAATTCCCTGATCAAAAACAACAGTTTATTTGCATCAACCTTGTAGGAACCTTTTGACATCTCAATTGAATGAGGATTCAATTTTCTCAATTAGCCAAGCCAAGTCTATGTAGTCAGTGCTCATAATTTAACCTTGTAACGTAAAGCCACCGTATCTTGCAGAGCAGGGATATGTGTGCGTGCACATATGTGTGTGTGCGTGTGTGCGTGTGTGCGTGTGTGAACTGACTGAAGCGTAGAAAACAAGATACTGATGAGAAGGGTCATGTTGGGATGGGAGAAGTAGTGAGAGGCGTGTCCTTGTGCTCAAGGTTGGGTCAATTTCTAAATCCATTTAATGCTAGAACTAAATGCAAATTGGTCAAATTTTCAAATTAAGAAGTAGATTGAAAAGAGAAAAGTCTGAAAATTACAAAACCAATCAAATAAAATACAATGGCAGATACAATGAAATGTAGATGAATGTAAATTCAATGCAACTGCATAAAGGAAGCCAAATGCATCATATATGTATTCTATGAAATAGCCAAGAGTGGCATGGTAGCACAGAGGTCAACACTACTGCTTCACGCCTCCAGGGGCCTGGGCTCGATTCCCAACTTGGGTCACTGTGTGTGGAGTTTGTGCATTTTTAGTGTTTGCGTGGATTTTCTCCAGATGCTCCAGTTTCCTCCCACAATTCAAAACTGTGTAGGTTAGGTTGATTGGCCATGCTAAAAATTGCCCTTAGTGTCCTGAGATGCATTGGTTAAAGGAATTGGCAGGCAAAATACGTAAGGATATGGGAGTAGGGTCCGGGTGGGATTGTGGTCGGTGCAGATTCGATGAGCCAGATGGCTTCTTTCTGCACTGTAGGGTTTCTATGATTCTGTGATGTTGAAAGGAACTTTCAGATCTTCTTAGATGTGACGCAGAGCAATAATCAACAATGTTGAACTTGGTAACCAAAAGGTTAGAATATAATTCTCTATTCGTAGCAACATTTGAGCATTGTGACCAGGTCTGGTGACTGAAAATGAAAAAAGACATTTAAGTGTTGGAACAATGTAGAGAGTAACCACAAAGCAGACCATTGATCTGCATTTTCACTTCAGAGAGAGCCTCCCCGTTATTGTGAAAATGGCAAGGAGGCCAAAATCCAGAAGCCCTTCCCCAAACATAGTAGCAACTACTTTTCTGGTGTTGGGGCAGAGAACATCTGTGTTTTGCAAAAGCAGCTGCCCAGCTGGCAATATAGAATTGCATTTACTTCTAGATATGTCTTATTTTCAGGAGTGGGAACCACAATGAATGTAGATTTGATTTGTTAGAAGAAGCTCTAAAATTTGTGGTTTCCTTTGGAGAAGTGGGTATCCTTTTAGACAGCAGGGTATCCCTTTGAATTTGGTCCCAGGACTCCTTTGAGGAGCTGGTGCCTTTTGGCATTTTTAAAAGCAGACATGAGCATGCATAAATGTGCATAAGTTTACTGGAACTGCCAAGGCAGCTGCCAAAATTGAACCAGCAAAAGTGTTAAAAGCAACTGGCAAAAACAACTGTCTAGGCATTTACAATAACTGTCCTTTAAATCCTTGAAAATATGTGAGAGGTGTTAAAAAAATGCTTGGTATTTCACTGTTCTGTTGACATAAGCTTGAGAGTTACATTACTGGATTAATACTCTGTGAATGATTTCACAATCTACCATTATCACAAAGGTGAATCCATAGTTGGATTGCAGATACAAGTGGTCATAGACTCGTTGAAGTGGGACTATGAGTTCCACTTTCTTTAATAAGGGATTAATCACTTGAATGAAACGTTTATTTTAATAAGAAATTGTGTAGAGGAAGGAATATAAACATAGTGAATGTTTTTTAATAAAGTCTGCAAAGGAACTTTGAATTTTATTTTATCTCTGCAAGGATCTTGAAGTATGCCCATGGTGAATACTGGGTGTGAGGTGATGATATATGGTTGGCATTATTTGGTATTGTTGGCACAGAAGATATAAAGGGCCACAGAGGTGGGTGGCAAGACATGTACTAGTATTGAGAATATGAAGGGCCATGGGCGTGGGTAGAGGAGCATAGATTAGCATGAAAGTATACAAGGCCATGGGGATGGGTGAATGCAAGAAGTGGCATGGATTGACATGGATGGAGCATGCAGAAAATGTGGAAAGCGAGAAGGATTGAGGAGTTAGGGTTGTTCAATGTTTTATCTTTACATCCATCTACATAGTGCACTGTGCATTGAAGTACACCTTCTGCCCAGCCATATCCACACTCAGTAGCTTCCGCACTCATTTCAGGATGTGATCTTTTGAATTCCAGGTAGGCTCCGTTAGAGATGTGGGGTAGAGTTTTCCTGTCTCACACTCTATGGGAATTAGTGTGCGGGACAGAAAATTTGGCAGAACATGTGAAGGTCCATTGACCTTGGGTGGGAATTTCCAATCTTGGGGTGCACGCGGCCTGGAAAATCTACCTGTGGAATCCTCCCTGAACTATTTTTCCTTCTGCACTCCACCCACCTGATGGTCAATATATAAGTGACAAAGTCTAAACGCTATCGCTATATCAAGTTTATGTATCTATAGATAACATCACAACTCCTTTTCAAAACAAAATCTTCAGCTGGCTGCAGTTAATTTTAAACTATTTCAAATGATTACCATAAATTGACAAATGTGTGATGTTATAAACTTATGATGCCCCACCTGTGCACTAGACAGCGCAAAGAAAACACACTACAGTGTGTAATGGAGAGGATCAACTGGTAAAGAACTGCCGACATACCAATGGGGATGAAGTAGAAAGAGTCAAGGATTTCAAGTTTTTAAGTGTCCACATCACCAATTGACCTGGTCCTCTGGTGCTGACACAACAGTTAAGAAAGCCCACTAATGCCTCTACTTTCTCAGAAGATTAAGGAAATTTAGCATGTCAGCTACAACTCTCACCAACTTTTACAGATGCACCATAGAAAGCATTCTTTCTGGTTGTATCACAACTTGGTATGGCTCCTGCTCTGCCCAAGACCGCAAGGAACTACAAAACGTCATGAATATGGCCCAATCCATCACACAAACCAGCCTCCCATCCATTGACTTCCTGCTGCCTCGGCAAAGCAGCGAGCATAATTAAGGACTCTACGCACTCCAGATATTCTTTATCCCACCTTCTTCCTTCGGGAAAATGATACAAAATTCTGAGGTCACGTACCAACCGACTCAAGAACAGCTTCTTCCCATCCCTGAACTACGAGAGGGAAGGATTCCTTAAAATGAATCTGTTACTTCTCCGAATGAAATCATTAACTACATTAATTTTGAATGGACTGACATTAAGTTGATCTTTCTCTACACTCTATCTATAACACTACATTTTGTACTCTCTCGTCTCCTTCTCTATGAATGGTATGTTTTGGCTGTATAGCGCGCAAGGAGCAATACTTTTCACTGTATGTTAATACATGTGACAATAACAAATCAAATAAAATATGCTGGAAGCAACACCTAGTGCAGAGATATTTCATGACAATCAAATTGTGATGAAGATGGGGAACATGGTGAAATTCAGGGCAAGTGCAGGGTTTGCAGAGGAGGGAGGCAATGAGAAGTCCATTGTGCTTTCTTCTCCCATTTGCATTGGAACAGACCTAACAGGTTATTTCCAACAGAGGATGTTATCACACATGGACAGTGCAAAGTTGCACAAATAGGCAGCAATGTTTAAAGATAAGCACAGGGATTCATAACTGAGCATAATTGAGAGAGATGAATGGACAGACAGACACATGACTGTAACTGACATTGGAATTGCCATGTTGCTGCTCTCAGTTTTGAATTTTATTGACTTTGAGATTTTTATCGAGGCAGATGGCTTTTTAAACTTACCCTAACCAGCTCAATAGACAGGCAAGTTTAAAAACTGTTAACAAATTCATGTGATAATTAGATGCCATATAATAATTTAAGTAGGTTTTTATTATATATTGATGGACTTTAGAGCTTTGTTCTTAAAAAGTTAACTGAGTGGGCAATGGAATATAATCATAGAATCATACAAACTCTTTAGTCCAGAAGGAGGCCATTCGTCCCATCGAGCTTGCAGCAACAACAATCCCATCCTAAGCTCTTTCCCCACAACCCTGCACATTTAGCCTGCTAATCCCTCTACACATCCTGGGATGCTAAGGGGCAATTTAGCATGGCCAATCAACCCGCACATTCTTGGACTGTGGGAGGAAACCAGAGCACTTGGAGAAAATCCACGTAGATACGGGGACAACGTGTAAATGCCACACAGACAGTGACCCAAGTCAGAAATCAAATCTAGGTCCTTGGCTCTGTGAGGCAGCAGTGCTAACTACTGTGCCAATGTGCTGCCCCATGAAGAATATAAAACTTATATCTAATGTGGGAAAATGTGAGGTGTCCACTTTGGCAGGGAGAACAGAAAAGCAGAATATTATTTAAATAGAAAGAGAGAGAAATGGCAAAATACAAGTTCTGAGAGTCCATAATATGATTCACAAAAGGTCAGCATACAGGTAGATCAACTAATTAGAAAGATCTTTAGATGGTTGGCCTTTATTGCAAAAGGGGCTAGAATGTATAGCAAAGTTTGTGTGGTGAAGTACATGGGGGAGCTGTATCTTATTCACATCAAGAGAGTTCACATTGCAATTCGAAACATTCTCATAATAGTAATAGTCAATCAAGGCAATCTGAGCACTGAGAATCTCCAGAAAGTAAACAGTAACCTGTCACCCATGATAGGATTTCTCAGGTATGTGTGGTTAGCAGTCACAACATAAAGGTTAAAGGAGTAGTTAATCAAAGACAATTTAAATTCATTGGCAGCAACTAAGCAGAAACTTGTTATTTAAGGAAAGTGAAAGAACATAGCTGGGGTACAAAGACTTGAGTTATAGGAATTAAATAGCTGTTGATTATACTTCTACATCTAGCTTCTGATAAGACAAAGTATTTAAATTTCCACTTGTTTACTGTTAGTAAAGAATTAACCTTGCAGTAAATCTAGTAATTGGAAAGCTACATTTATTTCAGCACCTCCATCCCTGAACTACGAGGGGGGAGGATTCCTTAAAATGAATCTGTTACTCCTTTGAATGAAATCACTAACTACATTAACTTCTTGAAGCAGCTGCAGAGTCAAGGGGAAGGCATAAATCTGTGAAAGCCCTGAAGGTGCTGCCTCAAGCAGCCATCCATGAAGCAGAAATCTAACAGAACAAACAACTGCAAAAAAGCAATTCTTATTCCTGAGAGAGACCTGTGTACTGCATGAAGAAATCCAATCATTTACCCTGCTGTGCAGGATTCTGAATAAGTAAGCAGTTTAGAAGCATTAAATGATCCTCAAGTATACCCACCCCACAGATAAAAATTAACAAGTCTTGCATCGTGTAGTGGAGCAGTTTATAGAACACATCTTTTTTTAAGTACACACACAAACCACTAATTGTTATCTACTTTGACTGAGTTACAAGAGGGTTTTACAAAAAAAAATATTAAAACACTTAACAATTAGATTTTCTTGAGGCAGCAGTAAGAAGACTGGCATAGAAAGTAAAATTAATATTTTAAAATCCAGTTTATGAAATCATGTGTGTTACCCAGAAACAAGAGGTAGATCTCTTATTCCAGGAGAACATAAACTCATTGTTTTCATGGGCCACTTAAATGCAGATCATGGATTCTGGTGTGTAGGGGAAGGCAGAGGAAGTGAGGGAGGACGGGGTGGTAGCGGGTAGCTGCATATAAAATTTACATCTAAGCTCTTATTAATTTATCTTTATTTTAGGCTGCAGGTACTATTATGATCCATTTATACCTGCCACCGCTCTCAGAGAGGACAGAGAATTTGGTGCTCAGTCAACTCCATTCACTGCAGCAGTATAGGAGAATCCCACTGGCATGAAGGTGGAGAATCCCACTCTAGGAGATGCATGAGAGTTGAAGCAACTCTTCCCTCCACTCTCCAGTAATAAGATGACAGAAGTTAGGATTAGAAATACATCAGGTATTGCTAGAAACATGCAAAACAGAAGGAGGTCTTCCAGCTCATTGACAAAGAGCTTCCCAAATTAACCTACTGTCCTACTGTTCCCCAATAACCCCGTAACTTTCTCCTTTGGTAGTGAACACTTACAAGTGAACCCACTTTCTACTATTTCACTGTAAGGAATTTTGAGTCCAATATGACTGTATTTCCTGACTGGGAAATAATGGGCAAAAGCTGTGACATCCAACTTCTATTTACAAATACCTTAGTAATTGGCAGCAGTAATTTCCATTTCAAACCAAGTCCTTCTTTCCACTTTATAGCAATACTTCCTTTTTCCTCTTCCAGAGTTATGGCACATCCTTCAATTTTGCAACTATCTGGGAAGTTACCTGATGACAAAAAGATTGTGAATGCATTGTTTAAGTCACATTTTCACCCCAGTTTTCACCTCAACCAAGGCTGACACTATTAAAGCTGCTGTAAACTATAGGGAGATTTTCAATGCTCTCGGTAAGGATAGGCAGATTAAATTCATAGACTAGGAATTTAACCCCAAACCACTGCAAACCCACCTACTTCCATTAAAAATAGATTGGAGAATCAGAGCAGTAACCTGCTTTCAAAAGGCAGGTATTGGATTTAACGGTTGCGTCCAAGCAATCCTGGGGCTCAGGAACCCTGATGGCTGAAGGAAGGATGAATTGTTGGATTCAGCACTGCTTGTGTCCTCAGTGTGCTTCATCCATCTTCCCTCAAGCTAACCTGCTGCAATCTGCCACCCCACTCCCCACGCCCCCATCACAAGCCTGCTCCCTGTGAATGTCCAGATTCCTTCCCCATGTACTCATGAACCTGCAATCTGATGGCTTCCCCTCTATAATCTATCCCAACCCCATGATCTTTGATCCTCACTCCACCCCAACCTCTCCAATTCCAATCCCTTATACTGCAGGCTTTACAGCTGCCAGCCAGCCTCTCAATTGGAGGAAAGTTGCCATAAATATTCAAATGAAATCCTGCCATTAAAGTTGGCAAGGTCGCTGCCATTCATGATCTGTTTCAATCACCTGCAAGTTTTCCTTTTCTTCCCCTAAATATCAGGACCAGTGATGATAAAATTCATCTGCCACAAGCAACTGTGGATCAGTAATGTGGTCCATATACCACAGGTGCACAAAGGAATCACAAACCTGCTATGGTGTTAGACTATGTTTAACTTCTAATGTAACACAATCAAGTGTACCAGACTGTGCAGGAATTCACATTGCAATTTTCATTCTGTATCTCAGTCTCCAATGGATCCACTTTGAAGTAGAAACAAAGGAAAAACAGGAATGATTCCATGATCCATTTGGCCAATGCCAAAAATTAAAAAGCTCTCAAATGGATGGTCCCTCAACTATTTATACAATTAGCTTTGACTTTTTCCAGACAATCTAATTCTACAGGCTCCCTGGACAGTCTACTTCATATCCAGTGCCCTCTCTATCAAGCAGTGTATTTTGGAAGTTTTCCTCTTCTGAGCTTGACCCACTTATGTAAATTAAAAGCAGCATTGTTACCATCACTGCTTGTGACCCTTAGTCATCACACCCAACTCCCAACCCAACACAACTATGAGTACCCCATTATCACTTTATGGAATTTGTCCTCTTCTCCTTCAAATGTACATTTCAAATTAGGCCCACCTAACTTGTGAATGAATTGCTTGTCTGACAAGATATCCAAAAGCTGAAACGCTAAATGTCTAAAACATTCCATTGTAATTGGTGCTTTCATTCCCTCAAGGACTCCAATAATTTTTTTAGACCATTCATTCTATAAATCCCTCAATCTCGTACTGATCATACAGTATCCAACATGTTTTAGCCTCCCTATCTTTACCAAAGTACAGTCCATTCATACACCAACCTTCTCTGATCAGTGATGGCTTTTTATTTTGCTACAGCCTTTACCTCAGATAGCACTGAGCTCTGGAAATCCACCTTATATACACATGGACTTCCCTGTTCATGCTTCCCAGTCTCCACCTTTACCCCATGTCCTACCAGCGACTCATTGCTGCTCCCATCCTACTTGAATTCCCCAGTTGCCAATGACCATCAGGTATCTGGTGATCACGCCCTCAGTTCTATTAACTTCAGTTTAAAGTAAAAATAATTAACTTGAGAAAGGGCAGCATGGTGGCACAGTGGGTTAGCAGTGCTGCCTCACAGTGCCCAGGACCTGGGTTCAATTTCTGGTTTGAGTCACTATCTGTGTGGAGTCTGCATGGAGCCTGCAGGTTCTCCCCATGTCTGCATGGGTTTCGTCCGGGTGCCCCGGTTTCTTCCCACAGTCCAAAAGACATGCTGGTTAGGTGCATTGGCCATACTAAATTCTCCCTCAGTGTACCCCAACAGGCATCAGTATGTGGCAACTAGGGGATTTTCACAGCAACTTCACTGCAGTGATAATGTAAGCATATTTGTGACACTATAAGTAAACTTTAAACATTACTTTGTTTATTGTTGGCTTAACAACTGATAATTACAGAAAATGTTGGCTGAAAATTATAGTGAATTACACCACTAATGATACAAACTTGCATTGAAATTAGTGTATAGTACTTTATTGTAAACACCTGCAATTTACAGACACGTAGAATATGCAACTAATAGCCCTTAGAGGAAGCTTGAAAAACTGTTTTCCTAGCCCAGATGGGTTGCAATGCCTCACCTTGTCAGGTTTGTCTTTCTTATGGGGACCTTGAATTGGATTCAATTATATTTTAAATTTGGTTTATGGAGCAAGCAAGGAATGGATTTGGGTTTGCCCCATCCACTCTTTAAGACTGGAGTAAAAAATTTTAAGAAATAAATTTGAGGAATTGTTTCCCTAAATGAGCAGCACTGATAAAGAGCTGCACCAGATAGCATTAGTCAAGAAACTGTGGGACAATAACCTGTTGTTTTTCATCCATTTAAGTTAAGGGATCAAACATTATGAGTTCTGAGCCTCAACATTTCACCACCACCACCACCACCATACCCGCACCCGACCCCGGCCTCCAAATCCAACAACAGGTTCCTGATCTGAGGCACCTCCTTCCATCCTCGATTAAACCTGCAACCTAATTACTCCCAACTTGACTAACCACCCCCAACTACAACTCCTGACCTGACTATCCCGATCACCCAGACTCATCTTATCCTCTCACCTACTCACCTGCCACTGTACTCTGTCACCCACTTACCTACCATACTACCACCGCACTTACCTACTTGCCATCCTACTCTCTCACCTTCCTCCTCACCCCCTTACCTGTTGCCCTATTCCCTCATCTTTACACAATTACAGGGCCCAAATTTATCATTTTCATTCCAAGTGCTGATTCTGGGCGTAGTACAGATGCGACTTAGAAATCTGCTTCCAGGCGCCCCCTTACACTCTCAGCCATCTCCAGTCTGGTTCGTGCTGATTAGCCCTGCCGGATCTGCGTACGCGCAGTTCAAAAAAAAAAATTGGAAAAAATGCGCCCGTGTCAGATCGCCCCCAAGCTGGAGAAAGTGGCCTGGGAGCAAAAAGCAGGAGCGAGCATGTATCTTGGGGTGGGATCTGGGGGGTGGGGTGAGGAGGAAGGCAGGTAAGATGTATCTCAGAGGGTGCAAATGGATCTCTGCGAGGGGAAAGGCAGATGGATCTCTGGGGGAGGCAGATGGATCTGTGGGGGTGAGGGGCATGGATCCACTGCCACTTTGTGGGCGATTCATGGGAGGGAAGGGAGGCAGGAGTGGCGATTGATCTGGGTAAATCTTAAACATTACCTTGTTTATTGTTGGCTTAACAACGGATAATTATAGAAAGTGTTGGCTGAAAGTTATTGTGAATTACATCACTAACGAGGGCAGTGATGTATGTGGGTAGTGGTGGGGTGGGGGTGAATAAGGGAGACACACAGACATCACTGGCCCCTCCAGGAGAACATCTGACCCATCTCCTCTCCCAGACAACTATCAGCCCTCTCCCCCTCACCACTATCAGACAACTAACAGCCCTCCAGCACCCTCCCGCCAGAAATTCATCTGACTTGCCTCCTCCTCCTCCCACCCAATCAGCCAATGAACTGACCTCACTCCCCTCCAACTAGAGAATAATCTGACCCACTTCCACCCCCCCATCACTGATCTGAGTCAGAAAACAGTTGCAAACACTGGACGTGTTCTTCAGAGGCTGCAGCACCCGACTCAGGCTTTTATTCAGCAGATCCCTAAAAGCGCAGTTCCGGATTGACGAATGCGGTGGTAAAGGGAGAAATGCTGATAGAGTTGGGTGGCAGTTCATTAATTCAATTTAAATGCATGCAAAGTGGCAATTTGACAATGATTGCCAGTGCATGAAGGCTTCAGCCTATTGTTTGATTATTATCTGTTTTTGCCATTTGTAGGAACTTGCTGTGTTTAAACTGGTTTCCGATAGTTCCCATGATAACCACTTCGAAAGTACTTAATTACTGTAAACGCTTTGAGAGGTCCCAAAATTTTGAAAGGTGATCTATAAATGTAAGTTTCTTCTTTCTTAAGTCACATTAAATGTTGTTTGTCTTGAAATTAAGTTCTATGAAAACAAGGGAACAAATACTTAGCTCAATCTTATGAAAGTCTTTTTGTATTTAAATATAAAAGCGGCACTAAAATTTTAAATCAATGGTTCAGCATCTTCATTAAAAGAACAGGTAAGACAATATATAACGTGCAAAGCATTTCTGCAATGAGATCCAAATAACTTAATTTCAAGTTATTTAAAAGCTAAAAAGTCTGATTTTTCTTATTTATTGCCATTTCACTCTACCTTTGAAGTGGCTTGTATCAATCTCAATGTGAGTTATTACGCCAGAGTGTCCAAGCTTAAAAACAGCCCATTCACAACCAGGTACCTGTAAAACACCCTGATCGTCTGCCTGGAAAAAGAGGATACAAATAGCAAAAATTAATTGATGTCATGTTTAGAAATAACCATTTATTAAAACCAGCAGTGTATTCATGAAACACAGGGCAAAGCCCTATGCTGCTCCCAGGAACAAGACGGGCAAGAGACAAAATGTCAGCTTCCCGACACTGGGATGAAATTTGGGGCTCAAGTTGTCAGCCAGTGAGGGAGGGATTGTGTTTGCTAATGACAAGTGGAGCGAACCACTTCTTAATGAATTAGCATCTCATGCCAACTCATTAAAACTCATCCCTGCCGCATCAAGTTCTATCTTTGGAATAAAATATGCAACAAACAAGAAACACATAACTAGTCAAAGGTGATGTGTCACCGGTGGATTCCAAGTGGACTTATGTAGAAATATAGGGTCCAATTCATGGGAGTGAGGGCCGGGGTGTCCGCTGCCATTCTGTCTGTGGTCAGTGAGGGAAAAGGGAGGGGCTCTGCTCCCACTCTTCCTGTGATCAGCAAGTGGGAAGTGAGGGTCTGCTGCCACTCTGCCTGTGATCAGTGGGGCAGAAGCGGGTGGGCTCGCCATCAAGCTGCACTCATTTTTGGGTGCAAAAATTCGGTAAAGTTGGGCATGAGGTGAGTAGCATGATCCACATCCCCCTCCAAGCTGGTTCTCCCTTTACCAAGGCCCGAAAAAGGCCATGATCAGGACCTAAAACAGGCAAAATGGCCTTTTAAGTGTATTTGAGTGCATTTAAATTGACTTAATGGGCTGCCATGAAGCACCTATCTTACTGGCACTTCCCCCTTTACCACCACATTCGCCCATCCGATATTGGTGTGGAACAGACATGCTCCACTAAAGTCCTATTCGGGTGCTCCAGTTAGTGAGGAGGGAAGTACTGAACATCTTACGGCTCTCTGCTCGAGACTGATGTGGGGATGGGGTGGGGATGCGGGGTCACTGCCACTCTGCCTGAGATTGTTAATGGTAAGGGGAGGGGGAAGGTCCACTGCTGCTCTCCCTGAGACCAGTGGGAAGGAAGGGGGTGACGGGATAAGAGGGGTGGGGTCAGTAATATTGCAGGAGTGGGACAACGTTCGTGGGGGCCAGGTGGAGGCATTATCCAATCCAGGAGCGATGTGGCATGCGCAGTTGAAGACGCCAATCAGAGCTGCAGGATTTCGGGCGCATTAGGTCCCACTCATAGGCCGATAGTTTTGAAGGCAGAATGCGTATGGGGACACCCAAGAACAGGTCTAAAAGTTGGATCTGAAACGCTCCCAGTTTCAACTTCACATAGTACTTCCAATCAAAATGGTAAAATAGTGCCCATGGACAATAGAAGCAGGAGACGGCAATTTCGGTCCTGCTCTACCATTCATTTTGGACTGAGTAGGAACTGCTTTTCTTGTAATGAAAAGGGTTGTTGAACCAGTGGAGAGGAGACATTAGCGTACTAAGATTAGGTTGCAGCTGTGAAAGGATGAAGGGGCATGGCTGACCATGGTACAGTGGGAAGTCCTATGAAGACTTGTGGGGAATTAAGGGAGGAAGCCAGACTATGCAAGCAAGGTCAATGTCTATAGATGATAGGTCAAGAAATGAATAGTGAGATCCTGGAAAGATTAATGGTAGAGTCCTGGCAGTTGACGGTAACAAAGGGAAAACCAAAGATGATAAAGGGAACGTTGAGAATGACAGATAACAGGTCAAGGGTAATGAGGCGTAGATTCAATGTGATGTGGGCTAATCAATGTTATGGGGGAGAAGTTTGATGATGGCCGGATCGAGAATCACCAAAGCGTGATGCACCTCATTACATCTCATTACATCTGGATTCCAGGCAGAATGAGGCCCTTGCAAGATCTCTCAAACTTCTCGCAAAATGTCACTGTGTAAAAGGTGGCAGATTCAGGGGCTATAAACTCCTCACAAACTGCTAGTTTGATGCTGCTAGACAGCAAGAATGTTTATTTGGCACACTGACCTTCAACCCCATAAGTTGGCAGCTAGGCCAGCAAATTCCTGCTTTCTCCCACATTCTGACTGGTCGGGGGTTCTTGCCTTTGCATATTTAATAAGCCTGTGACTGTATGGAAAGAATTATTAGGGATAGGATTTATAGTTATTTAGAGAGAAATGAATTGATTGGAGATAGTCAGCATGGTTTTGTGAAGGGTAGGTCGTGCCTTACTATCCTTATTGAGTTTTTTGAAAAAGTGACCAAAGAGGTGGATGGGGGTAAGGCAGTTGATGTGGTATATATGGACTTTAGTAAGGCGTTCGATAAGGTGCCCATGGAAGGCTTCTGCAGAAAATGCAGATGTATGGGATTGAGGGTGATTTAGCTAATTGGATTAGGAATTGGCTAGCAGATAGAAGACAGAGGGTGGTGGTTGATGGAAATTATTCATCATGGAGTTCGGTTACAAGTGGTGTACCTCAGGGATCTGTTTTGGGGCCCCTGCTGTTTGTAATTTTTATAAATGATCTGGATGAGGGTATTGAAGGATGGATTAGTAAATTTGCGGATGACACCAAAGTCGGAGGAGTGGTAGATAGTGAAGAGGGGTGTTATAGTTTGCAGAGAGACTTGGACAAGTTGCAGAGCTGGGCCGAGAGGTGGCAAATGGAGTTTAATGTGGAAAAGTGTGAGGTAATGCACTTTGGCAGGAATAATAAATGTGTAGAGTATAGGGCTAATGGTAGGATTCTTAATAGTGTTGATGGACAGAGGGATCTTGGTGTATTTGTGCATAGATCCCTGAAAGTAGGCAGTCAAGTCGATAAGGTTGTTAAGAAGGCATATGGAGTCTTAGCTTTTATTGGTAGGGGGATTGAATTTCGGAGCCGCAACGTCATGTTGCAACTGTACAAAACTCTAGTGCGGCCGCACTTGGAGTATTGTGTGCAGTTCTGGTCCCCACATTATAAGAAAGATGTGGAGGCATTGGAGAGGGTACAGAGGAGGTTTACCAGGATGTTGCCTGGTATGGAGGGCAGGTCTTATGAAGAGAGGCTGAGGGATTTGAGGTTGTTTTCGTTAGAAAGGAGGCGGC
The DNA here is from genome assembly GCA_024679065.1 of Sphyrna mokarran. Taxonomy (NCBI): domain Eukaryota; kingdom Metazoa; phylum Chordata; class Chondrichthyes; order Carcharhiniformes; family Carcharhinidae; genus Sphyrna; species Sphyrna mokarran. The sequence continues at coordinate 98,554,877 of JAGIQG010000005.1, forward strand.
TAAGAGGGGACCTTATCGAAACATATAAGATGATTAGAGGTTTAGATAGGGTGGACAGTGATAGCCTTTTTCCTAGGATGGAGAAAGCTAGCACGAGGGGACATAGCTTTAAATTAAGGGGTGGTGGTTATAGGACGGATGTCAGAGGTAGGTTCTTTACCCAGAGGGTGGTAAGAGTATGGAATGCCCTGCCTGCTGCAGTTGTAGATGCGCCAAGTTTGGGGGCGTTTAAGAGGTTAGTAGATAAGTTTATGGATGAAAAGGGAATGGTTTAGGTTAGAGAGTCATTGCTTTTTCTTAATTGGTTGGCGCAACATCGAAGGCCGAAGGGCCTGTTCTGCGCTGCAATGTTCTATGTTCTATGATTACGCATGATGTGGATATGCCAGAGTTGGACTGGGGAAAACACAGTAAGAAGTCTCACAACACCTGGTTAAAGTCCAACATGTTTATTTGGTAGCAAAAGCCACTAGCTTTCGGAGCTCTGGCTGCCCCTTCATCAGGGGCTTATGGGAGTGGAAGTTAAAATGTGCCCTGTTTCTGAACAGAACTTCCACTCATCCAATGAAGAGGCAGTCAGCCCTCCTAAAGCTGATGGCTTTTGCTAGCAAATAAACCTGTGAACTTTAACGTGGTGTTGTGAGACTTCTTACTGTGATTATGCATAGCCAACCTCTCTGATTCTGAGCACAACTGCCACGCTTTTCCAGGTTCATGGTCAGGACCAGCGAGGCAAGATGAAGATGCCTCTCAGAGTGAACTGCAAAACTGAGTGTCACTGGACCATTTGTTTGCTACCTTTAATATTGGCGGTCTGTCCAATCTCCTGGCTGTTTCCCATCCATCAGACATGACATTGGATCTTCCGATGCCTTTAAGGATAATTTAAGGATTTTAAAATGTTTCAAATAGTCAGGCATTAAAAATGGAAATTCAAACACAGAAAGGATTATTTAATTTGCATTCACTGAAAATGATTAGAACAGAAGAAAAGGCTTATTTACATTGTCAAGCAATGTTAATCGATATCAGCAGTTAGTTTGTCTCATACATAGCATTAGGGAAAAAAGAGAAACTGTCGAATGTACAAAACTTAATTTTTTTTTAAGTTTAAAATTTATTATTAACGTCACAAGTAGGCTTACATTAAGATTGCAATGAAATTACTATGGAAATCCCTTTGTTGCCACATTTCAGCGCTTGTTCAGGTTCACTGAAGGAGAATTTAGCGCACCCAATGCACCTAAACAGTACATCTTTCCAACTGTGGGAGGAAACCAGAACACCCGGAGGAAACTCAAGCAGACTCAGGGAGAACGTGCAGACTCCACACAGACAGTGACCCAAACCGGGAATCGAACCCGGATTCCTGATCTGTGAGACAACAGTGCTAACCACTGTGCCACCACACTGCCCAAGCCCAATAGTTGGTGACATTTAAAGCAATATATCATTGAAGAATAAATATGATTTTGTTTCTAATCAAATGCATATTTTAAAATAATGTACTCGTGCATTGGTGATTAAATAATTTCTGTTATTGTTAATAGTATTAATTCTTCTACCAATAAATAGCCATATAATATTGTATAATTTCATTTTAGATTAATGACTTTTAAGAAATGTTTTAAGCCTCAGATTTTCTCTGATAAAACTGTTATATTAAGTTTTACAACTGCAAATTTCACATTCACTACCGTTTATCATTTTTACATAGTGGTGTGATGAAGTTCTACAAATTAATCAAAGGAGAATTAAGGTGCAGGTAAACATTGTTTATTCAATATTCAAGCATGTAGGGAGAGCATTATCTCAGAGACTATAGAACAGTACTCTGCAGCAAGAGCACTATTTCCGGGAGACCCCCAAAACAACACTCTCCTCCATTACAGCACTCTGCTATGTCACAGATTTTCACTATTTATATACCATTGGTCATGTACACAGAACATTGTTTAAATTCCAATTTTGTCTATATATAGCTTACATTAAGCTTTTCATCTGCAGCAGGACTCATCATCTCTTTGTAGCTAGAGACCATCTGTTTTTCCCTATCTTCCAAGAGGCTGCTCTTAATCTGCTCTGATTCAATCTCTGCCCTTTTAACAGTACACAACCAAGGCCTTATTGGAGCATTCTGCTGATTCAGGTCCTCAGGATGTGTAAGGTTCATTGGTGTATAATGTTCACTGGTTGTATAAACACTTGACTAGTATGTGCTCTTACTCTTAAGGTAAAGGTGACTTTTATTAAACCTATTTCCCATGCTGTGTTGCTCTAATCTAATCTCTATTTATTTTTCCTAATAGTTATACAAAGTGCAGCAACTGATTTCTGTGAGACGAACATTAACTTAAGGAGAGGTTGCATTGACCTCATTCAGGAATGGAGTTCCTTAATTATTTTGATATGGAAAATGCCCCCTAAAAATAAATGAAGACATTTTAAACACATATATGTTGCTAAATTACATAAATTAAAGCATGCTAAAACTTTAATGCCATATTTTAAAGAAAATGTAAGCAAAAACTTACCTATAATGTTTTTAGGATGTCCAAAATGAGCATCACTGTATCCCAAGCATACACCTCCATTGATCATTGCAACCAGATCTACTGCCTGCTTCTGTGAAACAGCTGACCAGTCTCTGTGGCCTATGCCATAAACCCTGAATCGTGCAATCCCACCATCTGAAGAAAAGAAACTGTGATGTTAAATATTTCAATAAGCTTGGTCAGATACATTAAAAGGAGCATTGCGTGAAAAAAAAGAACACAGTATGAGCACAATCTACTGTAACACAACAGTTGCAGAACGTAAGCTACTTCGAGTGGGTCCATATATTCCTTTCTATCACTTATTTTGAGTAATACCTCGCGACTAGGATCAAAGGAGGTGGTTGACCTCTCAACTTGTATAGGATAGTCAGTGGAATTAATTCCCAGTTTGCTGCTTGGTATTGTCTTACACTTCTTAATGGGTGTGGGAGCGAGTGTGAAGAGAGGTATTTGACGAGGTTTCATGTGAGCTGTTGTCTGGAGAAGAAGCAGTAAAGTGCAGCCTCATCTTTGGGGTTGCGTTGCTTTCTTCATCACTATCATCTACCCATGTCATCTATTGCTGAGATAAAATGTGCATGAGGATTAGTCTTTTGGAATTACAGTGACAGAGAATGGAATGGATGGTTTTAGCTGTACGCCAGAGTGACAATATCGGTACTCAGTTAGTAAAATAGCAATCATAAGATGCTGCAATCTCACACTCTCCGACGGCAAGAGTTGAATGCCTCTTCACAAGCCTTTTGCTCAGTATGTAAGATTGAGGAGGTTCCCACTTATGCCCTACCTGTGATGGACATCAAACATCAATTTATCCCGTGCAGAAGATAGAATTAATATGGGAGGGCTACCGAATGATATGTGAACAAAATAACAAATGTAGGGGTACATGACTATTAGAATCCATACAATGCAGAAAGAGGGCAATCAAACCTGCACCAACAACGATCCACCCTGGCCTTATCCCTGTACTTATTTAACCTGCTAATCCCCCTAACGCTAATGGTAAACTTAGCACGGCCAATCAACCTAACCCGCACATCTTTAGAATGTAGGACGTAACCAGAGCACCTGGAGGAAATTCATGCAGACAAGTTAAAGTAGTGGAAGGGATTTCTGACGTAAGTAACTGATGCTAGAGGACTTGGGTAGCCATGGTGCTAAATACTAAATTAGAACCATCATTAAATGAACAGCATTGTGAAAAGTTATTTATGGAAATGCAACTTTGGAATGATGGAAAATATGCTCATGCTCAGTGTGGGCAAGATTAAAAAAGCAGAGATGTCCAATTATCTGACTAAGGATGTGGGTCTCTGCAGCACTGTTCTATAGTACTAGAGCAAAGGTGTTATCAGTCAGTAATATGTGGTTTGTTCATTGTGACACAAGTCAGTCTTGTATCAGTTCACAGCCTCAGCTAAGTCTCATCAGTTCTTTTATTATCTTATTGAAAATTTCTTTTAAATATAAGTATACTTTTGTAAAAAAAAATTATTTGTTTGTTATTCCTTTTGAAATTGCATGGATCTGAAGGCTTTGAAATGGCTGCTCTTAGTGATGTGATGTAGCTTTATTTGTGGATTAATTTCAAATCAAATATATCTGACTGTCAAATAACGGTTTATATGTAGATCATTGGAACAAGACAGTATATTTTATAAGTGACTCCCAGTGCTCCATGGTATGCACCAACAACCCATATTCTCCAACATCCAACATATAAAGATTGTCAGAACCCAAGACTAACATCTCCTGATCAATACTCCTGGATTTAGTTTGTCTTTTCATTTCAATCTCTACAGTAGAGAGCACCTTGGTTCTTTCATTATTAATAAAAATCCATTTAATGATTACCTGGGTACATGTTCAGTCTGATGTGAGTCCATCGCTGCAATTGCTGAGCAGGAAGATAATTGTGGCAAGTGTCAACATAGCCTGGTTGTAGGATTGTCATTGGAACCAACTCAGTCCAGAATTCTGACATCAACTAAGGTATAATAAATTTGAAAAAATTGCTAAGTTTTTTTGTATTATGCAGAATCATATTTTGAGCCATTTCTAAAGTATTCTGAAATAAAAATCAAATTAAGTATAAGATGTAATAAAGGCAGCTTCCAGTTGCTGCCACAACTGCATGCATTGACAGCTGTGTCAATGCATGTAAAAGTGACATTACTGGTTTCATGGGTGTACAATTGTTAAATAATGTACAACCGCACAAAAAAATAGTGGCTTTGAATTTGCTCTAGCACAAGATCTAATGACATTCACTAATAATTAGGGTGCGATTTTACCACTGTTCACGCCATACTTCCACTACAATGGAAGTCAGAGAATTTGGCACCCAGCACTGCAGCAAGATGAGAAAATCCTGAACACCCATAACATTCCAGCCTTAGACTTTGTGCATGTTTAAGTTTAATCACTTTGTGTGTCCAAGCTAAACTGGTAATGATGTAGCAAGGGAAACAGGGCACCTGGAACATCAGTAAACAGGGAAACCAACTGTATATTTCCCTAACTAATGATTTTAAAGGATTTAAAGTAAATAGCAGAAGGACTGATAAGGGGACGGATCACAGAACTTATGAACAAATTTCTGTCCTTTGTATCTGAATTCCTAAAAGCACCTGAATTCCAATAGGCATTCCAATCACCTAAAATTTTTCAGCAGGTGAATTAGAAAATTTACTCCATAATCTCTACATGGTATACTTTCTTCTGCTTGCTTATTTTAGTTTAAAAAAGGGTTAGCTAAGTATAAAAGTTTGAATTCTCATCATGAAAATGTACCTGATCCACTATTTGCACACAGAAACGGATGAAATATCATAGATAGCGCAACTACAACTTATCTACTAATACTGAGAGCAGGCCAGGCACTTTAATACAAGTGAGCTCTCAAAAAAAGTGGTTAGCACGGTGAAGCGCTTGGATTCAATTTCTGGCTTGGATCACTATCTGTGTGGAATTTGCACATTCTCCTGATGTCTGCGTGAGTTTCCTCTGGTTGCTCTGGTTTCCTCCCACACCCCAAAGATGTGCGGGTTAGTTGATTGAGCAATTTAGCATGGCCATTAATATCAAGAGGTTAGTAGCCTAAGTAAATAGGGTTAGGTGGCCTGGGTGGGATTGTGATTGTTGCAGACACGATGGGCCAAATGGCCTCCTTCTGCACTGTAGAATTCTATGATTCTATGAAAATCTATAGGAGTGTTCACTCCGTAGTCATGAAAATATTTTAACTGTAGTTGTTGAACAAATGTGAGTAATGCCTTTAGTTACATTCTGCAAGGAAGCTGCATATCATTGTTGACATACCTTTCTGATGGCTTCAAATTCTTGCTCTGAAGCAGCCATTCCCATTTTGTCTCCTCTTGAAGGGAAGTCTGGAACCTCATCTAGTCAATAAGATGTATTGAAGATATATCATTTCAACTGAAGCTGATGATTGTGCTTACAAATGACAGATAATGTGGAGCCGACAACAAATGTGAAGATAGAGGACAGTGAAATTAAAGATTGAGATGGAAAATAAGAGTTCGAGATGATACCTAACCTGCAGAATCACCCTGGAGTAACAAAAATATCTCGCCATGCGAGAAAGACAACACAGTTTCATGTATTGACTGTCCAGCTCTATCACTCATCATGATGCCCCATATATTTGAGAGCTTAAAGAAGGGTGTTGTAGCAGCAGAGTTGAGAGATCCTGGGGAATTTAATGGAGGTAAAAGCGAATAATTAAGTTCTAATTCAGTGTTGATCCATTCTGGCTTGGAAGGGCAACTGTTCAAATTCCAATCCACCATTTGAAAACATAATGAGGCTGATGTAAGAACATAAAAACAGGAACAGGAGTAGGCCATATGTTCCCTCGAGCCTGCTGTGCCATTCAATAAGATAATGGCTGATATTTCCATGGACTCAACTCCATTACCCACCCACTCAGCACAACCCTTAATTCCTTTACTGCTCAAAAATTTATCTATCCTTGCCTTAAATACATTCAATGAGGTAGCCTCAGCTGCTTCACTGAGAGGAATTCCATAGATTCACAACCTTTTGTGTGAAGAAGTTTCTCCTCAACTTAGTCCTAAATCTGCTTCCCCTTATTTTGAGGCTTTGCCCCTAGTTCTAGTTTTATCCACCAGTGGAAACAACTTCCCTGCTTCTATTTTATCTATTCTCTTCATAATCTTATATGTTTCTAAAAGATCTCCCCTCATTTTTCTAAATTCCAATGAGTAGAGCCCCAGTCTACTCAATCTCTCCTCACGAGCCAACCTTTGACTCTGGAATCAATCTAGTGAATCTCCTGTACACCCCCTCCAGTACCAGTATATCCTTTCTCAAATAAGAAAACCAAAACTGCGCACAATACTCCAGGTGTGGCCTCACCAGCACCTTATACAGCTTGTTCGTCACTATTTTTAAACTCTATCTCTTTAGCAATGAGGGACAAAATTTCATTTGCCTTCTTAATTACCTGCTGCACCTGCAAACCAACTCCTTGAGATTCCTGCACAAGGACACCCAGGTCCCTTTGCAAAGCAGCGTGCTACAATTTTTTACCATTTAAATAATAGTCCACTTTGCTGTTATTCCTACCAAAATGGATGACCTTACACTTACCAACATTATACTCTGTCTGCCAGATCCTCGCCCCTTCACATAGACTAGCTACTATTCCTTTGCAGACTTTCAGCATCCTCTGCACACGTTATTTCAAAACACTACTAAGGCCGTACTGTTGAAGGTACCATCTCCTGAATGGGAAATATAAATGAAGTGCCTATTTATCCCTCATAAATATTTCCATTGAACTATCTGAAGAGTAGGGAATTTCCAGTATCCTAGTCAACATTTATTCCTCAAGCAACACCATGACTAATCACGACAAATTAACTGGTATTTCATCCCATTGTCATTTTGGGCATTTGCTATGTGTAAATTGTCTCCGTTTTTTTGTCTACAAAATATATCTCAGAGGCAATTCATTAGCTGTAGAGTGTTATGGAATGTTCTACAGGTATGAGGAACACTAAACAGAAGCAAGTTTAGTTTGCATGATGGCCCAGTGCATCGAGCAAAAATATTGTAATGGCAACTCTCCACTGTGGTTGTCACAGTAGAAGTTCTTGATTTCAGGTGAAAAGGCCAGCAGGTAGGCAGAAGATTCCTCAGGGGCATATTGGAAATATCAGAGCTGGTCTATAAACCTGCCCACATCAACCATCAGGAATCTACAAAAAGCTCACGGACGTTATGTAACACAAAGTGAATTCTCGGTGGGGGTGGGAGGGAAGATTTGTTGTGAGGAATGAAAGAGAACCATATTTAGTAAAATTTTGCAGAATTGGGCTTTTATCTGAATACTACTAAATGCTACTGACTAATAAGTCACTGCTCACTCACCAGCATTGAGGCATGCTGCTGCAATCGATACACGTGGAGCATAATTGCCAGTAAAATAGGAAGTGTCCACATCAAATCCATGTATGACTCCAGGCACGCCCAACTTAATAACACACCAATCATGACCTACGAAGAACAAACACAGATGCACATTCAAAGAATAGACCTTGATACATTAGAGGAAACAACAGCAACAGCAGAATCAGACTTGAAGCAAAATTCGAGGAATTCTGATTTCCAACTGATGCAATCAATTGCAAAACCAACATCATTATACATTTATGAATATGCCTGGAATAAAAATAAGCAACTGCAAAGTTAAACTGTCTGAACGGAGTACAACAGGGGGTAAAAATATATAAATCATAGAAGAATTCCTGCAGTGCTGAAGGAGACCATTTGGCCCATCAAGCCTGCACTGACAGCAATCTCACCCAAGCCCTGCCCCATAACCTCACAAATTTACCCTGCTAGCCCCGCTGATACCAAGGGGCAATCCAGCATGGCCAATCCACCTACCCACACATCTTTAGACTCAGAGGAAACACATGCAGATCCAGAGAGATTGTGCAAACTCCACACAGTTACCTGAGGCCAGAATTGAATCAGCGTCCTTGGCGCTGTGAGATACCAGTGCTAACCATTGTGTCATTGTGTGTCACCCATAAGGTGGGTCAGGTCTGTTCAATTTCAATTCATAAATTAATATAATTTATCCTTGATGGAAATATGTTTTGTTAAAGAAGAGCGCTACATGCACAATCTGTGTTTAATTGACACTTAAAACCTAATTTAATCCCCAGGTTATTTGGTCAAAGTTTTAAACACATGCAATAGATTTGATATTCTGGGAAGCTACCACTACATCCAAGGCAGTGCCGTTGATCTAGCAAAATGTTACATGTTGTAATGATTGGTGGGGACTCGATGTGGCTACAACAACAAAGTGTTTATTAACTAACATAAATATGTACAATAGTATAAGGATCTGACAGAGGTTTATTCTTTTCTCCTCCTTGTCCCAGGTTGTTTGCCTCACTCCCTGTTAGCCTAGTTCTCTGCTCAGCACTTCCAGCGTACGATCCCATCACGAGGCCCGCAAAGGATCGCACTGCAAAGCAGCCACATTACCATGCATGGGTTTATTTATCACAGGAATTCTGTGTTCAATTTTCTACAAAGCCTTTTCCATCACTATGTATTCCTCAGTAGTTTATGTGGAGAGCAGATTACAAAGTCATCAAAGCTGTAAGGTCTGGCATACAAATTTGCATCACAACACAAGGGACATTTACATGATTATAACACGGATCCATAATTAAAGTCAGAGGGGTACAGCATGGAAATAGGCCCTTCAGCCCAACTTGTCCATGCAGCCTTTTTTTTTAAATCCCTAAACTAATCCCAATTACCCGCATTTGGCCCATATCCCTCTATACCCATCTTATCCCTGTAACTATCTAAATGCTTTTTAAAAAGACAAAATTGTATTTGCCTCTACTACTGCCTCTGGCAACTTGTTCCAGACACTCACCATCCTCACCAAAAAATTGCCCCCCTAAGCAATTTGTATCTCCCTCTTCTCACTTTAAACCTATGCCCTTTAGTTTTAGATTCCCCTGCTTTTGGGAAAAGGAACAGTATGGATAAAGTAGACATGGAGTGGATGCTTCCTCTTGTGGAGCATTCTAGGACAAGCGATCATAGTCTTAAGATAAGGGATAGCAAATTTAAACAATTGAGGAGAAACTACTCCTTCCCAAGGGTTATGAATCTGTGGAACTCGCTACCCCAAAGTGCAGTGGACGCTGGGACAGCGAGTAAATTTGAAGAGTTAGATTTTTAATTGGTAATGAGTTGAAGGGTTATGGAGGGAAGGCAGGAAAATGGGGGTGAGGAGCATATCAGCCATGATCAAATGGCAGAGCAGCCTCAATGTGCCAAATGCCAAACTTCTGTTCCTATGTCTTATAATTAATTCCCCATATAAACATCTGACCTTCAGTGTAATGCCAATATCATAAGCTTTCACTGTTATACTTAATATTTTTTATTCTCTTTTGATCCCCTCCAGCTTTATTCCCTCCTTCAAAAGACTGAGTTATGCCAGATAAAGCTCCCTAAGTGCCAGGTATTTGCTAGTTTCTTTACCAAGTAGTTAGTCTCCATATGTGAGCCCACGTGTTAAATTTTTACCATGAAAATATCACAACCAGGCCAAATCCTTTCCTTGCCCAGACACATGAGTAGGCATTCTGAGTGGATCTCTTTTTGTCCATTATCATGTCTCTGTTAATAAACACTAATGTGATCAACTTGTTTAAAATAGTCAGGTCCAAACACAGAATCATCCTCGTTGTATGACTCCATTCCACAATAGCTAATGCAGTAACCATGTATTATTCAGGAAGGAACAAACCAGAGTATGTACAACTGTTAGCCATAAGAGAAGCTCTGGCTTATCTCTTTAATGAAGAAACGACCATAACGCTGCCTGGACCAATATTTATCCGATTATCAATATCACACAGATTATAGAATCCCTATAGTGCAGGAGGCTATTCAGCCCATCGAGCCTTCACTGACTCTCCAACAAAGCATCCTACCCAGGCCCTATTCCCACAGCACCACATACTTAGCCCACTAATCTCCCTACCCTATATATCTTGGGACACTAAAGCATAGCCAATCTACTAACTCTGCATATCTTTGGACTGGAGGAAACCGGAGAACCGAAGGAAACTCATGCAGACATGGAGAGAACGTGCAGGCTCCACACAGACACTGACCCAAACCAGAATTGAACTCAGGTCTCTGCCATTGTGAGGCAGCAGTGCTAACCACTTAACATTATCACATTTCTGTTTGTGATTTCACTGTGTTCAAAATTGTGCTCACTCTGAAACCAGAAAATCCCGCCCAAAGTCAACGGACCTTTTTATGGTCTGTCTCTCGCCTGCTACAATTCCTGCTGCGGACAGAACGGGAAAACTCACCTCCACATTTCCTGTGATACAACAATGGCTACAAGTCAAAAATACTTCATTGGCTGTAAAGTGCATTGACATATCCAATAATGCTGAACAGTTTTGTATAAATGCAAGTTTTTCTGTCTTTTTAATAGTGCTCCTTTGTGATCTTTTTGATAGATATCAAATTAAACAGAGCCATTTTTCCAGAATTCTAGTTTTAATTTTAATTTACCTGGAATTCGTTTTCTCCTGGTTTCCCATCCATCCATCCATTTGCCAAAATTTGTAAAATCTTCTGCTTTCCATTGAGGTGCTTCTCGCTATAAAACAGATTGTTTTAAAACTGGAGACACAGTAATTGGATGAGGACATTGCTCATCACACTCACCTCAGGAGGAATAGCCCCCAAGCCAACCCAAGCCCCCCGCCTGCCCCCAACTCAACTTCCACTGCTCTTTATAGCCACATGCCAACTTAATGCCAATTCATTCTCCTCACCCCATAGCTGCTTGTAGCCCCATACTAAATTAATGCCAACCCATGACACCCCATCTATCCCCATGGCGTCTTATAACCACCATGCTAATTTAATATCAACCCACCCACCACCCAAGCCATTTAAACCCTTCATGCCAATTCATCCAGTATCCACGGTGAACAGATCCCAGGAGTTGTGCTGAGGCTAAATAAAATAAAGGTCAAATATATGTTAAAATCTTCACCATATTAAAAAACATTGCATTCATGGAAGCTCATTCAAAACTTTTAAATCTTCTGTGCTTAATCCTTTATAAAACAAACACACTTCTGTCTATAACCCCACAAAGACAACTAACTTTTTAATAACATCTTTAGGCTGTCAATCAAAATGTAAATTTAGGACCTTCCCCGCTGCTGAAATAAATATAGTTTGTGCAAAGCTTACAAACATTCATGTTAGAATGATGAAAGCCTTGTTGAAATGTCACCAAATAGCTATTGTAACTGACAACAAAAATTGAAGAGACCCAACTGAGAATTACACTCACCCACCTTCCTCCTTGCTGTTGATCCCTCTCCTTACCTTCCCATAACCTTCACCGCACGAGCCCCTTGCTGCCATCAACTCACTTGTGGCCCAGGATTAAGTAATGATCCAAAGCCTCAGGCAGGTATCATTTGGCATTGCTGTTCACACACAGCCTCTGATTATCTGGCAGCTCTTGGCAGCTGTATAATCCAACACCAGGGTCCTCAGTCTGAGGTGAAGGCCTACTGCCGGCTTTTACTAATGCCTGAGTGTAACCACATGCAGCATGCCTTCCCTAAAAGACAGTTCTCACTAGATCTTCAGCTGGCAGCTGAGACTCCCGGTCTCAGATTTACTGGGCACTTATCTCATTGCATTTTGTAGAATCAAGCTTGGCACAGCGCATGCTCGTAAAAACGCTCATAGCAACAAAAACCGACACAATGCCATAACATTGGAGAACAAGCATGGGAAAAATAATTTTTAAAAAATTGAAGGAGTAAAGGAACAGATGAAATAAAATTTATCTGAACAATGCTACCTCCTTTCCATGGTCCTTGTATATTTACTGAGCAGTCCTCAGCATTTATTTCACAGTGGGCATGATTCAAAAGCAATGCCCAAGCATCAGGACATTTCCAAATTAATTTCATAATAACAACCAATCTGCTAAACTCGTCAGAAAAACATTAGGATTAATACCAAGAACATGTTTGTAGAATGTACACCTATGAATGGTGGTGAAATCAAAAACTATTGTAATATTTAGGAGGTAATTAGATGCTACAATAGGCTGTGCAAAGTTGTCTGGATGAATGAATTAAGATGGGTCCAGTGATATCTTCAAGTTCAGAACATTAGCTTTTGCCTATTTTCCACATGATTGAAAAAAACATCATTTGGGAGAGATGGCCAGAGTTTCTACTAATGAAGCAGTGGTTTCCAATAAGATCCTAACCCCTGCTAATAATGAGAAGCAAGGTGAACTAGTTAGAATGCAATATTCACCTCATTTTGTTTCTTGTTGTTAACAAGGTCTTTGCGAATTTATTGTAAATTCCCAATAAGATAGCTAGGAGAAAGGTCAGATTAAGCAGGTTGCACACCCTCTTCCTTATACAGAAGCTATTTCAAAGACAAAAGCAAACTAACACAAATGTTGGAAATGCGAAAATATTTTGTCTGACGACTGTATCTCATCATTGCACTTTTCAATATACCATGTGGAACCATACTTACTCGAGCCATACATGCTAACAACAAGCACTATTTCCTTCCACACTGCTTGTTACTATAATTGCTTAATTGGTTATGAAAAATCTAATTCCATAACTAACAACTCTCAGTTAATTGGCCACAGTCAATCAGATCCTGGTAGGCATTCCAATTTTACTATTCAATTAATTTTTTTTAGTTCATAAATAGTGGTTTTACTTTGACCCAGTGCTTCATACTGGCAAAAAAAAATTTGCCTACTGAATACCCAAAAAGCAACACAAATTAAACATCTCACCACCATGAGGAAGGAAGGGGACTAGGAAGGGAAATATATAGACTAGGGACACAATGAGTTGGACGCTGATTAGTGTATAAATTATGATAACTTGCTGAACCATTCATTGTCAACAGAGAATAATTGACAGGACATATTTCAGAAAATTAATTTCTATTGATGTAGAGGTTAGCTCTGCATTACTGTATGTAAATTATTCGATTGAAATCCTTGATGCTAGTTATAGTATAGTGGGCAACATGATGGCACAGTGGTTAGCACTGCTGTCTCACAGCGCCAGGGACCCGGCTTTGATTCCTGACTTGGGTCACTGTCTGTGCAGAGTCTACATGTTCTCCACGTGTCTGCATGGGTTTCCTCTGGATGTTCCAGTTTCTCCCACGCTCTAAAGATATATGGGTTAGGTGGATTGGCCATACTAAGGTGCCCCTTAGTGACAAGTAATTAGCAGGGTAACTACATGGGGTTACAGGGATAGGGCCTGGGCGGATTGTTGTCGCAGACTTGATGGGCTGAAGAGCCTCCTTCTGCACTGTAGGGATTCTATGAGAGGTTAATATTCTGAGGAAAAACAAGAAAGGGCCAGCCAATTTGAATGAGTTTGGAGTCTGATTATCTGGATGGATATCAATGGAGATATTGTGCATGGCATCAAAGATTTTGTGCCTAGTTTCTGATGCACAAAAAGTGATTCTAAAAGCTAATGTCAATCTAATATATACAGTGATCTGTATTTGGCAAGCACCATGTAGAAGCAACAAATAAAAATTTTAAAAGAAACTACCATGCATTAATCGCACAAGGGCCGCTTACTCAAATTTTTAACAAGCGTCAAACTAAGTGGCCCATGTTCCCCTGTAAAACAATTGTTGTAGTGTCCCAGCACAGTTTTCAGATATCTAAGGTGTAGCATGCTTGTGCGCACACTACCCAATCATACTGAATGTTAAATGACTTAAAAGATCCTTAGAGAAATGAGAAAACTGCTCTCGACTGCCCAATAACAAGAGCATGACTCAGGTGGTCTAGGATTCCCCCCCACACTCCCCTATCCTCCTCCAATAAACACATACACACACACACACACACACACACACACACACACAACCATTAAACATTTAACAGATCACTTGGTTTAACAAGTTTATTTGAATATAGTCACAGCTTAGCTTTGTGAAGGAACTAGTGGATTTCCAAACACCACACAACTCCACATTCACCCCTCCATTAACGAAGTACTAATGTTGCCCGTCAACTAATAATTGTTTAAATGATCAAATTTTACTTTCCAGAGCTTCTAAATTATACAGGGTTTCTGGATTATTCACCAAGCACAGTGATGGAGTGCTATGAAGGACAGCCAAATCTACATTGTTAAATATGCTCATTTGTTCATTTGTGTTCTGCCTTACAGATGCCAGGGTGATTCGGGGATTTTCAGAGTAACTTCATTGCAAAACCTTAAATATGTCTTCAGAGGTTTAAAACAGGCTGGGGGGACTAGTTAACTGACAGCTGTGCCTGAAAACTGTGAGAAGGGACAGCAGCAATCACTGGCTGTCATTCTTTTATCAGAAAACCTTGTGGCTTGGGACTGCTCTGTAAGAAGTAGTACCTCAATTTTCAGGTTCAACACGCTGATAGATGGCTTAGGTAGCCATGATGTATATGTGTGTTCTGAAGGATAATGAGGTTCGTAAGTTAGTATAACTGCACAATTTCCACTGAATATTGTCCTTATACTTTATGTTTGCTAAATAAGCTTTTTGGTTTGCAGCCTTCATTTTGATCTGATAGATCTGTCTATAAAAGGAAAAGAAATCATGTGGCTGCACTTGGCACATTCTAGTGAGTAGGTGCACAATGATAAGGATTTTCTGTTTAAACCTTGGTCATTTCTATCATTTACATAGGTACTGGATAGGTGAAGGTACAATCGGGACCATAGTGGAAGTGAGATCCACAGACCAAAATGGTTTCTGACAGACTAATACTGCAGAATATCTAGCATAAAACCCAGAAATATAGTATACAGGAGGTACTATAACCACTTTCAAACTTATACTGAAACTCACAGCCAACAGAAGCTTCACAGAATCTGTACTTATTTTATCCATCTCTGATCATTCTCATTAAGATCTGCTGATTGATGTCTAAACTGCATTAGATAAGTTGACAAATATAGGGAATTCAGTTTGTCTACTTATAAACAGTGACAGAAATTAGATTTCCAGAGCAGCCATAGACAATTTAACCTCACCTCCTATGCAGAAGAAACTCTGGAACAAGTATTGGATGATAGTGAATCTATTGCCTACTTTATACTGTGTCTGACTTTTTCTTCCATGGCCTTTAATGTGAAAGAACACCAGGCACTGCCAAAATCTAATTCCTTCCCTGTTAGCTAATTTCAGAACATTATGAGACTGAAAATGCAGAGTTAAGCTTGGCACTATCACAGTCATCTACATCTATGCTACATAAAGATATGTAGTCATCTGAACCCTCTGCTTTTGGGTCCCACCAGCATCTCCTCATTTATCAATGAACTTCAGTATCAGGGGGTGGGGAAGAGGGAAGGGGGTGCAGTCAGTAAGCCAATGGGGTGCATAAGATGACGCAAGGAGAATCAGTAACCACTAAAAGGTTTAGATCATATCCTTGTTATCCTTAATAGCTGCTCCACAGTGTCTCTTCACCAAATTTAGATTTATTTATTTGGTAAGCAAGACTCTGACAGGTACATATAGAGTATAAATCCAGATCTGGCAATCCTGACACTCCACTTTTTTTTACAGTACAGGACTCCCTGATTAGACAAGCTATTAGTGCCTTAATCAGGGAGCTCATATTCTAAGAGGTCCACATCGTGGGCCTTGTTCTAGAGCCATAGTCATAGAGTCATAGAGGTTTACGTATGGAAACAGGCCCTTCGGCCCAACTTGTCCATGCCACCCTTTTTTTTAAAAAACCCCTAAGCAAGTCCCAATTGCCCGCATTTGACCCATATCCCTCTATACTCAGCATACCCATTTAACTATCTAAATGCTTTTTAAAAGACAAAATTGTACCTGTCCCTACTACTACCACTGGTAACTTGTTCCAAATACTCATCACCCTGTGAAAAAATTGCCCCTCTGGACATTTTTGTATCTCTCTCCTCTCACCTTAAACCTATGCCCTCTAGTTTTAGGCTTCCCTACCTTTGGGAAAAGATATTGACTATCTACTTTGTTTATGCTTCTCATTATTTTAAAGACCTCTATAAAGTCACCCCTCAGTGACTTCACAGAAAACAGTCCCAGTCTATTCAGCCTCTCCTTATAACTCAATCTATCAAGTCCCAGTAGCATCCTAGTAAATCTTTTCTGAATTCTTTCCAGTTTAATAATATCCTTTCTATAATAGGGTGACCAGAATTGCATACAGTATTCGAAGTGTGGCCTTACCAATGCCTTGTACGGTTTCAACAAGTTGTCCCAAATCCTGTATTCAATGTTCTGACCTATGAAACCAGGCACGCCGAATGCCTTCTTCAACACTCTGTCCATCTGTGATTCCACTTTCAAGAAGCTAT
This sequence comes from Sphyrna mokarran, assembly GCA_024679065.1. Classification (NCBI taxonomy): domain Eukaryota; kingdom Metazoa; phylum Chordata; class Chondrichthyes; order Carcharhiniformes; family Carcharhinidae; genus Sphyrna; species Sphyrna mokarran. The sequence continues at coordinate 98,571,927 of JAGIQG010000005.1, forward strand.
GACCATGTACCCCTAGATTTCTTTGTTCTGTAACTCTCCCCAGTACCCAACCATTAACTGAGTAAGTCCTGTCCTGGTTCAATCTACCAAAATGCATCATCTTGCATTTGTCTAAATTAAACTCCATCTGTCATTCATCAGCCCGCTAGCCCAATTGATCAAGGTCCCGTTGCAATTGGAGATAACTTTCTTCACTGTCCACTATGCCACCGATCTTGTGTCATTTGCAAACTTACTAATCATGCCTCCTATATTCTCATCCAAATCATTAATATAAATGACAAATAAGAGTGAGTCCAGCACTGATCCCTGAGGCACACTGCTGGTCACAGGCTTCCAGTTTAGTAAACAACTCTACAACTACCCTCTGGCTTCTGTCAAGAAACCAATTTTGTATCCATTTAGATACCTCACCCTAGATCCTGTGAGATTTAACTTTATGCAACAACCTACCATGCAGTACCTTGTCAAAGGCATTGCTAAAGTCCATGTAGACAACATCAACTACACTGCCCTCATCTACCTTCTTGGTTACCCATTCAAAAAAAACTCAATCAAATTTGTAAGACATGATTTTCCACTCACAAAGTCATGTTAATTGTCCCTAATCAGTCCCTAATCCGCTGTGAATACCTGTAGATCCTGTCTTTCAAAGTATCTTCCAACAATTTACCCACCACAGATGTGAGGCTGTAGTTCCCAGCCTTTTCCCTGCAGCCCTTTTTAAACAAAGGGACAACATTTGCCACTCTTCAATCTTGTTAAAGACATTACATCTGGGGTTTATTTTCAAATCATAAATATCTACAGCAAAACATACAAGTGATGAAAGCTTCATTTAAGAGTTGGGTTCACAAAGAATAGGTGCATCACTTCAGTTTATTGCCCAATTCACCACTAGCAGAATAAACTGGTTTAATTCAATGTTTTGCACTCACCTTCAAAAGATTCTCTGCAACTGCAAACCAATCATCTGTTGCAAATAGGATCTGAAAAATAAAAAGGTTGGATAGCACATTGACTTTTCACCAAGGTGCCTTGTGTAGAAAGTTTCTTTTCTGTATAATCAAGGGAGACACCAAGTAGAGTTACACACAGTCCTCACAGGTAGTGGAAGAACATCTGCATGAATCACACCAGACTGTCCTTACGCACAACAGTGTAAAACAGAACAACGTCAGCAATGGCTTTGAGAAAGGACCTCTGCGCATTCTTGTGGGCATGAAGAGGAGAATTTTAATGGCCTAAAAGGAAAAAGACAAATACACTAAAATCCAGAAAGAGAATATAAGATAAGCAATCAAAAATTGACAAAATATATAAATTCAACATTTATTAGGAAACATATTTTTGTTTTTCCCTTTAATTCTATTATTGGAAAAGAATAGGAATAATTTACAGCAATCTGAGCAGTCAAGATAATATTATCAGATTATGTATTACAATACTATGTACATTATTATATAAACAGTGATGAATGCATCTATATTTTGCTATTCAAAGTATCCTTATAAATTGTGAAATCCAATGTCACAATTTGACACCCTGTCAGAAATTATGGGCAGTAATATAATCCCAGCCTTTCATTGTAAAACATACCATTTGTACTTCATTCTGACAGTAAATGCAATCATATGAATCCCTGCAGTAGATTGCTGCTTCATGAAACAATAAATATCTTTTATGAAATTAAGTACTGAATTGTTGGGTTGAGTAAATATATTTGCTTCTTCATGATGTTTTCAGCTTTGTGTTTTCTGCCAAGAGGAAATTATAAGTCCAAAGACATGCTGGTGAGGTGTGTTGGCCACGCTAAATTCTCCCTCAGTGTACCCCAGCAGATGCTGGCGTGTGGCAACTAAGAGATTTTCACAGTAACTTCAGTGTTAATGTAAGCCTGCTTGTGACACTAATAAACATTTTTTAAAAATAACTTTTTAACATCAGATTTATATTTAATACTTAAGTAACTTAATAAATACATAACTAATGTATGTAATGTTGTTTAACATTAACAAGCTCCAAAGTGATACTGCAACGTTTCTTAATCGAGAATGTAAGATAGATGTAAGGATCAGAAATACAATGCATTGCACCATTTTCTGAGTGTAAAACAGGCAAAGAGCACAAAAGTTTAGCAGTGGAATGGCCTATATCTAATCTGCACAGCCATAGTTGGTAACTTTGTTTTTCAGGCCACCCAGGCAGACATCTAAGAAAGATGCTGGACATCTTGCATATTTAACAAGTGATAACACCCTGTTTTTAAGATTTTTGATGTGATTTGATTTATTATTGTCATATGTATCAGTATACAGTTAAAACTATTATTTTTTGTGCTATACAGACAAAGCATACTGTATATCAAGAAGAAAAAGAGAGGGTGCAGAAGGTGGTGCTACAGTCATAGCCGGGGTGTAGAGAAACATCAGCTTAGTACAAGGTAGGTCCATTCAAAAATCCAATGGCAGCAGGGAAGAAACTGTTCTTGAATCAGTTAGAACATGACTTTTGTATCTTTTTTCTGACGGAAGAAAGTGGAAGAGAATATATCCAGGATGCGTGGGGTTCTTGATTATGCTAGTTTCTTTTTCAAGAAAGCAGTAGTATAGACAAAGTCATTGGATGGGAAGCTGGTTTGCATGATGGACTGGGCTTTGCTCATGACTGTTTGTACTTTCCTCGGTCAGAGCAGAGGCCGTACCAAGCTGTGATACAACCAGAAAAGAATGCTTTCGCAAAATGAGGCAGTGAGAAGCCAAGTAGGAATCGAGCCTGCACAAGACAGGATTCTTCACTGGACCCCACAAGCAAGTGTAAAAATAATCGCTTAAGAGGGATACGATTCCAATAACCAAGAAGAGCAAGAATTCTCCCTCAGATTCTACCATTCTTGTCCACCAGACTAGAATCTGCTCCAAGCCTCACCAGGACCTAGCTGCTGGAGAGACAGTAAACCCCAAATTGTCGCTTCCCATCTACTGAGTTGCCAATGGAAATATGCCCAGCAGTGACACCTTCCACTAGTGTTCTGGTCCCATCTGCACATTCAATTTCAAAAAAGGACCCAGACAAATATTTACTCTTCAATAGCTGAGAACTATGTAACTACGGCCTGAAAAGTAATGGGGTAGTGGCACTCAACTCTTCAAAGTTAGTGAAATTGAACAATTGCTCATAGCCAAGATACCAAGTCTAGGAACAACTAGAAATGGGAGAGGAAAAGTGCATGCCAGTTAAATTTAAAAGAATGGGACATTAAAACAGCATATCACAATCGAGGGAAATAAATTCTGAAAAACTTGAGAACTTCGGCACGCGACTCATCTGATTAACACATTTTAGCTGGGCTGAAGTGATAGGGAAAAAAAATGAAGGAAAAGAGAACTCTGACAAGTGGCACAATTTCTGCAGATAAGTGACAGAACAGCCCTTCATCTGAATCTCCATTCAACAGAGTAGCTCTTCATCTCAATCTTTCAAAGTGGAAATGCTACACAAGTTGCCATCCTCTATATTAGCACTATTGTACCTGCAGGAAGATTCAGTAATATTCCTTGTATACCTAGCCATTACAGTAGTTACCACTCTTAAATTGCATTTGCTGAAAACGGTTCACTGCCTCGCTGCTAAACAAGATCTTAAAAATAGATTCTCAATAGGTACAGTTCTAGTCACAGGCCCTCCTAACCATCTTCTATCCTATGCGGATTTAAAATCTCTAAGTACAAATTTCATGCATAACGGAGCATTTGATTTGACATTTGGCAACCACTATATGCTCAGAGTTTAGAGTTTAGAGTTTCAGCTTGGCTGCAACACACGTACATAGACGTACAAAATAATGCGAATAAGGTTGCTGAGTTATAAGAACAAATAGTAGTGTGAGGATGTGATTTACGGCAATAAAAAAACTGTGGCTTTAAAAATGATGAGGACTGACTGGGTGCTTAATGTATAAAGATATAAAGTGTTCAGAGAAACTGATTAAGTCTGTGGCAGGAAAGCCCTGGGACAGCCTGCTCATCCAGTTGTCAAATGTGGCCAAATAATATCCAGATAAAGGCCTCATTCTGCCATCGCAGGTATTAATCCAGCCGCATAGACAGTTCACCATGAGGGGTGCACAAGAAGCAAATCCACATGTGGGTTGCTTGTGGGCTCTAGGGTTGGGATGGGGCTTCCTTGTCCAAGGACACTCCGAGCCTGATCAAGGGACCCTGCATCAGGAAAAGGGTGCCCACTGAAAGCCAACTCCTGCCCTTGCTGCCAACCACCCTCATGCAATCCATCCTGTGACCCCTACCCCACCCCCCATCCTGGTATTGTTCACCTTACCAGCCCTCAAGTGGATGTCATACTGGTAGCAGCCACCACTTCCTCTCTGATTGGTCAGCAGCTAACAACAGGCAAGACTTTGCCTCTGGATTTCTTGAAGGCTGCTGCTCTCTCTGAGTGGCACTCAATATAGTCGGCCTTCCCAAAGAGAGGCCACCCAGGGCTCTTGCTTGCTCTCCATTAAATACTAACCTATGAATTTTTTAAAAAACTCATAGATGTTGCTGTCAAGGCTGTTATTTTTTTGCCCCATCTAACATAAGAATGCAATGGTGTATGTTCTTCTTGAATTTTCACAGCTCCTGCGGCAAAAGCATTCGAGCATTTTGGCCTTCTGACAACATAGGAAAATCAGCATATCTCTAAGTCAGGATGCATTCTGATTTGGAGAGATAATTGAAAGTGATAATGTTCTCTTGCATTTGTCACCTTTACTCTTCTAGGAGGTTGTGGGTTTGGGAGGAGCTACTGAAGAATTTCAGAAATTTGCTGTAACGAATGCTGTAAATAGTTCACATAGCAGCCATAATATAGTTGGAATGGATATTTCAGCTAATTGACTGAGATGAGGTAATGGAATATGTGAATTCGGAGGTGGCAGAATTTAGGGAAGAAAAAGGAACGTGTGCTAGAAATATACCTGAGAATTCAATGGGGTCTGGTCAATCTTTAAAGTACTTGAACTTGAACATACTTTTATGTTCTGATATTGGCAATGTATTGCGATAAGTGCATGTTTAATTATTGACAATTACAGTAATTGTTTATGCTTAATTCCTGTGAACATCAACAATAAATGTTCTGAATCCTATAATTTTGAGGAGTAACTTATAAGCTTAAATGTATGTCTACCCATTTTCTAACACCATGTGTGAATCCAACCACTGGAAATTTTTTTCCCTGAGCCGCAATGATTTCAGTTTTGTGAGGGCTCGTTAATGCCATTCCAGTTATCTCATCTTTGGAATTAGATTATTTTATCCATATTTGGATCCAACTACAGAGGTCTGGAGCTAACTGATCCTGGTGGAACTCAAACTGATCTTTAGTGAGCCTGTTTTGGTGAGTAAGCATCCTTTACAGTAATATAGATGGTTCTTTCCATCACTCTGCTGATAATCTGAAGGCAGCCATTGACATCTTAATTTGCTGTGTTGAACTTGCCCTGATTTTTGTGGCCTTTTTACACCTCAGTATGTTTCTACAGTTGCCAGGTAGATATCAATTTTGATGAAAATGTGGTGTGTGTGTGTGTGTGTGCGTGCACACGCGCGCCCATATGGTGGAAGGGGGGAAATCATAGCTATTTCTGGAGTACATTATATCACTACAGCTCGGATCACGGTCCATAGACATTGACTGCTCTTGGTGAAACAGTTATTTCTTGATGTTGCATTAGCTAAGGACTGTAGTTGTGATGGTCAGGAGCTCAGAAACTGGCCAAAAAGAATAATTTGCTTGGTACTTCACTGAAAATGGTTACAGGTGTGTCAGCCTTGTATTTTGCAGTCTGGGCCACACCCTCCCACCCCCCTCCCCGCCACCTCACCAAAGATTAAAAGACATTTGGGTGGGTACATGAGTAGGAAAGGATATTAGAGGGATATATGGGCCAAACACAGGCATATGGGACTAGTTCAGTTTGAAAACCTTGGATGGCAAGTTTTGGCTGAAGGGCCCATTTCCATGCTATGTATTTCTATGACTATGATTCACAAACAGTTGTAAGCTGACGGAGCATTGCGTCATGAGAGATGCTGGCATTCACACGAGACATTAAAGGGAGCCCTGTTTAATTAGATGTCAAAAATCTCATTCCACAATTGAAAATGTGCAGGGAATTTTCCCTGTGACAGGACTAATATTCCACGCATGTATTAGCTAGAACACTCACATATTTATCTGCTGTTCATTGGATCTTGTGCGCTAACTACTTGCCACATTTTCCCTCAGATAAAAGTTAACTCCACTCCCATAGGAATCCAATGTTTTTAAACCAGTTTGGAGAAAAATTAGGACTTTAATGTCCTGACATAAAAACAATTTATGTATTTCTTCATTCCACAAAGTGCTTGTCAAATTATCGAATACCAATGTAAGCTTACCTTTGCTCCTGTTGTTTCACAAGCTAGGTCATTCAACTGGACAAAGTCCGGAAGTTCTCTGGCGTTTTCCTGGATTGGACGAGCTGCCATTCTTCAATCGGTTCTAACAGATTAAATGTTGTATTTTGTTTCTGATTACGATGTTCTTGACAAATGAAACTATTGTAACAATTCACTAAGCAACCTTTTGTTTCTGTAAATCGTATATTGGAATTAATCCCGGGTGAAATACAATATTAACATCGAAAAATTTTCTCTGCAGCCCAACACTTGTTGTACTGAATACATTAAATATGCAATTGCACAGTAATACACATGTCCTTATGTTAAGGTTGCACTAAGTGTGCAAGATCTGTGATGTGTGGGTATTAGAGGTGAAGCAAGGCCCTTCAGCACTATGAAGTGACACCACTCTCCTAGACTACTGACAATCACAAAATACTTTATTACACAATGGTACAATCAATTTTTTGAGGCATGACTCCAATGCCATATCTCAAATCTGCCAAGTCATATTCCAAAGGAATGCTTTCATATGGTTTTGCAAATCATGACAACAGCCCATTGTAAGAACCCACTAGCCAGCAGGAAACTAGCAGCAGCCTTTAAGACGAATGCAAAGGAGCGAAGTTGTTTTCATATCACTCTCCAAGGATTATACTGAGTACGTACAGAATGGTAGTAATATTATAGAACATAGAACATTACAGCGCAGTACAGGCCCTTCGGCCCTTGATGTTGCGCCGGGCAGTGGACCCTCTAACCTAAACTATTCCAATATCATCCATATACCTATCCACCGACCATTTGAATGCCCCCAAAGTAGGCAAGTCCACAACTGCTGCAGGCAGGGCATTCCATGCCCTCACCACCCTCTGTGTAAAGAACCTGCCTCTGACATCCGTCCTATAACTACCACCTCTTAATTTAAAGTTATGTCCCCTCGTGTTGGTCATCACCATCCAAGGAAAAAGGCTCTCATTATCCACCCTATCCAGTCCTTTGATCATCTTATACGCCTCAATTAGGTCACCACGTAACCTTCTTCTCTCTAATGAAAATAACGTCAGGTCCCTCAGCCTTTCCTCATAAGGCCTTCCCACCATACCAGGCAACATCCTGGTAAACCTCCACTGCACCCTTTCCAATGCTTCCACATCTTTCTTATAATGCGGCAACCAGAACTGTACGCAATACTCCAAGTGCGGCCGCACCAGAGTTTTGTACAGTCGTAATATAACCTCACGGCTCCTAAATTCAGTCCCTCTACCAATAAAAGTTAACACACCGTATGCCTTCTTAACAACTTTATCAACCTGGGTACCAACTTTCAAAGAGCTATGTACTTGTACCCCAAGATCCCTCTGCTCGACAACACTATTAAGGGTCCTTCCATCAGCTCTATATTTCATATGCCTGTTATTCCTACCAAAGTGAATCACCTCACACTTATCCGTATTGAATTCCATTTGCCACCTCACGGCCCAGCTCTGCAACCTATCTATGTCCCTCTGCAAACTGTGACATCCATCCTCGCTGTCTACAACTCCCCCCACTTTGGTATCGTCAGCAAATTTACTAATCCAACCCTCTACACCCTCATCTAGGTCATTTATAAAAATGACAAACAGCAGTGGCCCTAAAACAGATCCTTGAGGTACACCACTTGTAACTGCACTCCAGGTTGAATATTTCCCATCAACCACCACCCTCTATCTTCTATCAGCTAGCCAATTCCTAATCCAAACTGCTAAATCACTTTCAATCCCATGCATCTGCACTTTCTGCAGTAGCCTACCATGGGGAACCTTATCAAACGCTTTGCTAAAATCCATATACACTACATCAACTGCCTTACCCTTATCTACCTCTTTGGTCACCTCCTCAAAAAACTCAATAAGATTTGTGAGGCACGACCTACCCTTCACAAAACCGTGCTGACCATCCCTAATCAATTTATTTCTCTCTAGATGCTTATAAATCCTATCCCTTATAATTCTTTCCAAGACTTTGCCCTCAACAGAAGTCAGGCTCACTGATCTATAATTTCCAGGATGGTCCCTACTCCCCTTTTTGAACAAAGGGACAACATTTGCCATCCTCCAGTCTTCCGGCACTATACCTGTAGCTAACGACGACATGAAGATCAAAGCCAAAGGCTCTGCAATCTCCTCTCTAACCTCCCAGAGAATCCTAGGGTAAATCCCATCTGGCCCAGGGGACTTATCAATTTTCATACCCTCAAGGTTCGCTAACACCTCCTCCTTATGAACCTCAATCCTGCCCAGTCTACAACCTGGTATCGCAGTATTTTCCCCGACAACATTGTCTTTCTCCTACGTGAATACTGACGAAAAATATTCATTCAGTGTCTCTCCTATCTCCTCAGGCTCCACGCACAATTTCCCACTGCTATCTCTGACTGGCCCTAATCTTGCCCTAACCAATCTTTTATTATTTATATACCTGTAAAAAGCTTTAGGATTCTCCTTAATCCTATCCATCAAAGTCTTCTCGTGTCCTCTTCTAGCTCTTCTCAACTCCCTCTTTAGCTCCTTCCTGGCTAATTTATAGCTCTCCAGTGCCCTGAGCCTTCACGTTTCATCATTATATAAGCCTCCTTCTTCCTCTTCACCAGAGATTCAACTTCCCTAGTACGCCATCTAATATAGTACACCATATTAGATGAAGAGCAAGTCACTTGCCTGCTTTCATGGATAGGGCGGGGGGCATACAGAGCCATAAGATCATGGGGACCCGGAAATCTGATGCCTGCCTATTTATTTGTTAAAAACTTCTCGTCTCTGCATCCAACATGCTGCATCCTCATTAAATGCTGGAAGCTCACTACCCACCATATTGGTCAGTACAGAAAAGGGTTGTGTCTGAAACAGACATTAGTCATTAACATATGCAAATACAAGTACGGTGGCACAGTGGTCAGCACTGCTGCTTCACAGCTCCAGGGACCCAGGTTCGATTCCTGGCTTGGGTCACTGTCTGTGTGGAATTCGCACGTTCTCCCCATTTCCATGTGGGTTTCCTCTGGGTGCTCTGGTTTCCTCCCACAGTCTGAAAGATGTGCTGGTTAGGTACACTCACCTGACAGGTGTCGGGCTGTGGCAAATAAGGGAATTTCACAGTAATTTCATTGAAGTGTTCATGTAAGCCTTACTTGTGACTAATAAATAAACTTTATATAACCTGTTTGACACTCGTTTTTCAGCATTAGGGTGTCCTAAACACAGCTTGCACCAAAGTAGCTGCTTTTAAAAAATATACTTTACAGGCAGCACTTGGAGGTACCACTGGAGACCAGGGTCAAAAAGATAAATGTTCTTTTGCCCAGACCTCACCAATCTGCCACCACAAACCCAATTCTAGGTCTCAGCTTGGGGAAAGAACAGCTGCTTACTGTTATAATTGCCTTCAAAGACAAAGATAGGAAAGGCAAAATTCAGTTTTTGAATTTACATAGATCATGATGTACTTTTGCACAATAACACTACGGAATATAGAAACAATTAGGTCATTTAGCCTTTTGAGTTTTTCCACCATTCAATAAGATTATTGCTGACCGGACTTTGGCCTCAGCTCCACCTTCCTATCTACCCGCTGTCCCACCCTCCCTAGTTAATCCAGAAGAAACTCTTCCAGTTTAGACAGTAAAAATATAACAAAAGTTATTCCAATTTATAAATCAGAATAGGTTTACTAAAGAAACTTCATTCCTCCAAACTCGAGGCTTTCCCTGGGTCATTCTAAGTGATTTAACAATTCCCAACAGCTTCTTATTTATATTGAGTCAGTTGATCATCACATCATTCTGTCATTGGTTACATGGTTTACTGGGTCAGCTGACCCTTACAGCTTGTTACCATTGAATACATCACAATAGATCCAGAGTTATCACCTGTGACAGTCTAACACCCCGCATAACCTTTGATTCCTTGACTATCAAAGATCTTTCTAAATCATCCTTGAATAAATTCAATGACCCAACCTCCACTGCTCACTGGCGGAGAGGATTCCACAGAGGAACAACCCACTGAAAGAAATCTCCACATATTCCGAAACTATATCCCCCAGTTTTATTCTTCCCCACAAGAGCAAACACCCTCCTGGTATCCACCTAATCAAGTTCCCTCAGGATCTTATGTGTTTTAATAAGATCACCTCTCATTCTTCTAAACTCCAATGGGTAAAGGCCCAACCTAGTCAACCTTTCTTCATGAAGCAAACCCTTCATCCTAGAAGTGAGTCAAAAGTTCTGAAACAGCTTCTAAAGCAGTTTTATCTTTATTTTTCAAATAAGGAGACCAAAAAGGTACTCAAGGTCTGGATTTCTCAACGATTGGGCACGCATTTTTTGCAAGCCCAGAAGAGGACGAGAAATGCATTCCTATCTATGGTTAGCTCCCCTAGTACAATTTTATACTGGCTAGCTTTTTTTAATAGGCAGTCAGCATGAAATGCGGACTGGGAAAGGCTCAGTGCTGCTGGAAGGGATGTGTGCTGAGAAAAGGGAGGGCGCATGCTGGCGCTTTCAATGGATAGCTGCTGCAGATCTGTCTTAGGGAGCTGCTGACCCATAAAAAAATAAAATTGATAGAAAAGAAACAATGTAAAGAGTGTGCAGGGAGCACATTCAAACACAATTCCTGGACACCTTTATTAGTTTGATTTCAGTTCTCGAATCGGCTTGGATCGAGGTTGAAGCTAAAATGCAAAGGCCCCCTGGCCAGTTGGCCCACAAACTGTAAAAGCAGATGGGCTATGTACAAAAACATTCAATTTCTCCCTTAAATGGCTAAATCGACTGCCTAGCTGTCAGCAGGTGAACTTCTAACTTTCGCAAGCACCACCAGCCAAAACATTGCACCAGTGTGATGATATCTGGACACATGCCCAATCTCTTTTGGCGCAATTTCACATGCTTCTGGGTCAGGTACACGCCTGCCTAAGCAATGTTAAATGCTGGGTCAGAAAAAGTTTCATAGCTGCAGTGAAATTTCCCAACATTTCTAATCCATCCTCCATACAATAAATGCCAACATTCCATTTGCCTTTTCTAATCACTTGCTGTACGATGTGCGATGGCACAGTGATTCATGTACCAGGTAACCCAGGTCCCTCTGTAAAACTGAGTTCTGTAATCTTTCTCCATTTAAATAATACCCTGTTTTCCATTCTTCCTGTCCAAGTAGGCAAGTTCATATTTTCCAATATTATACTTCATCTGCCAAATTTTTGCCCTCTCACTTAACCTGTCTATATACCTTTGCAGACTCTCTACCTCCTCCTGGCAACTTACTTTTCTACCAATTTTGGTATCATTGGCAAATTTAGCTACCATTTAGCTACCATACATTTGGTCCCTTTATCAAAGACATTGACATTAATTGTGCATGGTTGAGGTTCTATGTGGCACTGATCCCTTGTCCCTCCACTAATTCCAGCTTGCCAACCCAAAAAAAAATTTATCCCTATTCTCTACTTACTGTTGGCTAACCAATCTTTTATCCACGCTCATATATTACCCCCTACTTGTGCTCTTGTTGGTGCAACAACATTTGATGTGGCATCTTATCAAATGGTCTTTTGGAAATTGTTTATCCATGCTGCTTGTTTCTTCTTCAAGGAACTCGATTAAATTGGTGAAATACTATTTCTCTTTCGCAAAACCATGTTGATGCTACCTCATCCCATTGTGATTTTCTATATATCCTATAAATCATTATCATCCTTAATGATAGATTGTAGCAATTTCCCTGTGACAGATATTAGGCTAACTATCTATTAATCTTCTGCCTCCATTTTTTTCTGGAATAAATCTATTACATTTGCTATTCTCCAATCCGCTGGGACCTTTCCAGAACCTAAGGAATTTTGGAAGATTATAACCAATGTATTGATTATCTCCATATTTTAGGTGCACATCTCTGTCCCTTCACCCACTGAACATTCAGATGCTGCGATCAGATTTTTGTAATGACTTCCCTAAATTGTTCTGTGTCCCCATCTTGAACAAAAACCTTCAAAAACCTATCTCTTCATCAAACTTTATTTACTATTCATTCTTACAGCAAGGTTACAAGAAACCATTTCTTACATGTCTATCAATGAAGTACACATGAATGTTTAAAAGGTGTTAGCCAAATGCAAATCGTTTCACCCTACATTGTGCACCACCTTGTCACATTCCTATTTGCAGAACCAAATATGATTAAATCTTTCCACTATTTGTTCATGCATTAACTGATGCATTAAATTGCTTTCATGTAGCAACTCTTTAGAGGCTAATGAGCTTTAACTTTTAGCAATGAACATTCCAGCTTGAATAGATTTTAAGTGGGCATTTCTAACTTCCCACGTGAATAGGAGTTTCATGATTTTTCTTTAACAAATCTGAAAACCAAAACAGAAGTAATATCAAATGCTTCAAATTTTAAAAGGCCACTAAAGATGATGGAAATTTTATCAAGATAGTTCATTTTATTCTGATTTATACAATTTAAATTATACTCACTCCAAATATATATTAATTTGGAATCTGCAGATTATGCATTTGACATACCACGTTTTCTTGATCAGCCAGTTTACAACCTCACCATCCAGTTATTGACTTTGAAATGCAAAAATACTGCAGTCCACTCGACAGCCCAACTGCACGGTGAACTTATAATCATGCAGTCACTGACCTCTGATGCATGATCCGGCATTGCAAACCATGCAAAATGGAAAAAAGGCTAAAGGTCTGCATTTTATCAGCATTTCTTATTCAGCTACACAATATACAGAATTAAAATTCCTTTCCATCCACCTTTGATGTGAGGAGTTTTTGAACAAAGTCTTCAATTAATATTGTTATTAGCAGTACTGCTGTATGAGACACAAGCTCTTGTACAAAGATCTTCATCATTCTACCCTGATTCAACCATTGTATCTAACAGGATTCCTACGTTTTGTGATAGAACGTAAAAAGGAAAGTAGCACGAAACTCACCACTAAATTCCCAATAATGTTAAATAAGCAAAATCACTAGGTTAGAGTTCTTCTGAGACAAAATCTCAATTTAAACAGAGGACCGATAATCCACATACCAATCAAACCTAGGGAAATGGAATAGAAGTGGATTTGGAGAATCAGGGGAAGAACAAAATGACAATTTAAATTGTATATAATTTCATTTATATCTATTGTATATATTTTGTAGACTTCTAAATAATACATTTACTTCATAGTAAGCAAATAAAGGATTAGTTGATAGAAAGCAGGGGTAAAGATCGCCTCTTCTCTGCATTGATGTCAATGGTGGTGAAGGGGGATGGAAAGACTGGAGGAGTTTGACAGTGTTGCAGTGACGCTGGGAGAGTTTGATGTTGTTGCAGTGAGGCTTGGAGAGTTTGATAATGTTGCAGTGACGCTGGGGGAGTTTGATATTGTTGCAGTGAGGCTGGGGGAGTTTGATAATGTTGCAGGGAGACTGGGGGAGTTTGATATTGTTGCAGTGAGGCTGGGAGAGTTTGATAATGTTGCAGTGAGGCTGGGAGAGTTTGATATTGTCGCAGTGAGACTGGGGGAGTTTGATATTGTCGCAGTGAGGCTGGGGGAGTTTGATATTGTTGCAGTGAGGCTGGGGGAGTTTGATATTGTTGCAGTGAGGCTGGGGGAGTTTGGGGAGTTGAATGTGCAGTGAGCTGGGAGAGTTTGATATTGTTGCAGTGAGGCTGGGGGAGTTTGATATGTGCAGTGAGCTGGGGAGTTTGACTGGGGGAGTTTGATAATGTTGTGAGGCTGGGGGAGTTGATATTGTTGCAGTGAGGCTGGGGGAGTTTGATATTGTCGCAGTGAGGCTGGGGGAGTTTGATATTGTCGCAGTGAGCTGGGGGAGTTTGATATTGTTGCAGTGAGGCTGGGGGAGTTTGATATTGTTGCAGTGAGGCTGGGGGAGTTTGATATTGTGCAGTGAGGCTGGGGGAGTTTGATATTGTTGCAGTGAGGCTGGGGGAGTTTGATATTGTTGCAGTGAGGGGGGAGTTTGATATGTTGCAGTGAGACTGGGGGAGTTTGATATGTTGCAGTGAGACTGGGGAGGCTGGGGAGTTGCAGTGAGGCTGGGGGGTTTGATATTGTGCAGGAGCGGGGAGTTTGATATTGTCGCAGTGGGGGAGTTTGATATTGTCGCAGTGAGACTGGGGGAGTTTGATATGTCGCAGTGAGGGAGTTTGATATTGTTGCAGTGAGGCTGGGGGAGTTTGATATTGTTGCAGTGAGGCTGGGGGAGTTTGATAGTTGGGGGAGTTTGATAATGTCGCAGTGAGGCTGGGGGAATTTGATATTGTTGCAGTGAGGCTGGGGGAGTTTGATATGTTGCAGTGAGACTGGGGAGTTTGATATGTCGCAGTGAGACTGGGGGAGTTTGATATGTCGCAGTGAGACGGGGAGTTTGATATTGTCGCAGTGAGACTGGGGGAGTTTGATAATGTCGCAGTGAGGCTGGGGGAGTTTGATATTGTTGCAGTGAGGCTGGGGGAGTTTGATAATGTTGCAGTGAGGCTGGGGGAGTTTGATATTGTTGCAGTGAGGCTGGGGGAGTTTGATATTGTTGCAGTGAGGCTGGGGGAGTTTACTAGGGAGTTTGATATTGTCACAATGAAGTTGGGGGAGTTTTGCAATAGTTAGAATGGGAATCAGATTAGATTGTGCTGGGTTAGCCCCACAGCAACGTGGGAACTGACGGACTCCTGCTCTCTCCCGAGAGTTCGAGCCCGACACGCGGAGAGGAGAGAAGTTAAATATTCCAGTGGAAATGCAAGTGTAAAATGAAAGAATAAAAATTCTAAAGGTGTGGAGGTCTTTAATAAACAAAATTTCCCAAACTTTAATAAAAAGCATTTACCTGCAAGTGGATGCAACAGCGTCTAAACAGACTCACGGCTGCCCCTAGTGCGGAGTGAGGGCAATTACACCCAGTGGTCAGTGATAGCCACTGATAGCAAATGTGCACCAAGAACACTTGGGAATGTGCAGCTTCCATAATTCGTTGGGGAGCAAAGTGACACTTCAGGAAATAAGCAGAAGTAAAATTTTGTCGTGATACTGGTGAATTAAAAATGGTGCAGATGGAAAATCAGGCAATAGTTTCTCCCCACATATCCTTGCTATTCTCCTTTCTAATTTATGCTTTTGCTGGTCTTCTGCATCTCTTGGTGCTCTCAATATCTGAGTTATTATTAATCATTGTTGAGGGGATGTTAAATCTCTTTCTAAAAATCAAATATTGTTTGCATTTAACAATTAACTGCAAAATGGCCTGACTAAAGACTCAGATGACACAAAATGGAAAGAAAGATTGAACTTCAATTTCTATAGCATATTTTGTTATCTCAGGATGTTTTGATGTGCTTCATAACCAGTGAAGAAATTTTAAGTGTATTCACCGTTGTAATGCAATAGCCAAATTATACATAGCAACATCTTAAAGGGCAATGAATTAAAAGATTAATCTGTTTTCAGTGGTGTTGGTTGAGGAGTAGGTAGTTGCTATCTCATCAGGAAAGGCTATAGTTTTTTTTTGAACAAATGTAATAGAATCTTTACACAGGACAAATATCGATGTTCCTCTGGCCTCTTCTGGTATATTCATTCAATATTATTTCATAGAGATACTATTTCATAAAATCCCTATAGAAGGAGACCATTCAGCCCACCGACTCTGCACTGATTCTCCGACAGACAAAGCCATTCAGACCTGATCCCTATAACCCTACTCCAGTAATCACCCTAACCTACACATTTTGAGTCACTAAGGGGCAATTTTGCCATTTTGACTCACTAAAGGCCAATCCACACAAAGGACCTGCACACTTTTAGACAATGGGAAGAAATCAGAACACCCAGAGGAAATTTTCACAGATACAAAGTGATTAGCACTGCTGCCTTACAATGCCAAGGACCTGGGTTCGATTCCTGGCTTTATCACTGTCTGTGCGGAGTTTGAATGTTCTCCCTGTGTCTGTGTGGGTTTCCTACAGATGCTCCGGTTTTCTCCCACAGTTTGAAAGATGTGCTCGTTCGGTGCATTGACCCAAACAAATATTGGACTATGGTGACTAGAGGAATTTCACAGTAATTTCGTTGCAGTGTTAATGTAAGCCTTTGTTGCGACTAATAAATTAACTTTAGAAGAAAATGTGCAAACTACACATAGACAGTCATCCAAGGTCAGAATTGAATTTTGCTGTTAGCCAACAGAGCTAACCACTGTGCCACCCTGAATTATTATAAATATATACCTGAATTGTACTATTATATTACTGTTATCAATATTAAATCCTTGCATTTATAAGACTCTTCCAGTGTCTATATCTGTTAAATTTCAACTGTCACAATAACGGCTTGCATTTATATAATATTATCAACATTGAAAATGTTCCAAGATTGCCACAGAAGCTTAAAAATGTCTGGTCAAAAAAGGGTGTTCTGGTTTCTTCCCATTGTCTAAAGGTGTGCATCACCAAAAGTTTGATAATCTTAAAGAAGGGGCCGAGGTTGAAAGATGCAGGAGTTTAGACTTAGATTCCCAATGGGAACCAAGTGGCTAAAAGCACTGTCACGAATTCTGGGTTGAGACAAAAGTGAAATATACATGAGGCCATTTTCAGAGGAAATGGAGAGTGTCAGATTGGGGAGAAAAGTGTAAGAGTGAAGGAGGCACAACAGAGTGGAACAAGAAATTACATGGTCAAACAATTTAAATAAAGGAATTGCAGTGTGTTCTTAATTGTATATAAACCAACCATTCCATCCAAACAGTCCATACCAGTGTTTATGCTGCACTCAAGTCTTCTCCCATTTTTCTAAATCCACCTTCTATTTCCTTTACTATGAGGATATGCTTTAAAAAAGATACCATTTCCCATTTTTATTTTTCTGGATGGATTTTAAAGTAAACTGAAATCTTCATGAGACAATGGAGGACTGCCAACTAGCTACAATATACAAGCTTGCATTCTACCAAGTTGAACGACACAGAACATTCAATTTCCTGGTGAGCATGAAAGATCCATTCACTGTTACTGGCGTTATACTTCTTATTTTTTGAAAAGTTTCAGGAATAAGACCTCAAAATGCAATTACCTGTTCTAAAAACAATGACTCCAAAAGTCATGAATTTCCCTGGAATATACAGCCAGCAGGATAGTTTTAAGAGTCTGTGTTACCAAGCAGAGGAAAATCAGAGATCAGAATGCTGTACTGAAACAGGCTGCAAAAACTCTCTCTCATTGTCTCTCTGAAGTATTGTGCTCAGATTTTCAAAGTAACCATCCTACTGCAAACAAAGATCTTTTGGGAATAAAAAGTATTCAGCTATACCCAGGAAGAAAACTGGACAAAATGATGACACCATTGAATCGCTGCATCAAGGGCAGCCAAAAAAATAGCTGATCGTATATTTGTTTATTTTGTCATATTCACAAACTGTAAAAAAATCCTCCTACTCTGTCATCTGACCCAGGGTGTGTGTGAGCTCAACGTATATATCTGATGTATGAATGGTAGTATTGATTTATCGAATTTTATCTTAAGTTCAGGAAATAGTTTCAATTAACTTATCTTGTACTTTGTTTAAGCTCAGAAAACCTATCTGACTAATTTACAATCTGAAAGTTTACACAGTGGGACTGCTGCTGTATTGGCAAAGCACATCCTCTCTAAATTCACAAAAAAAACCTGTTGCAATTGTAAAATAAAGGAATTGCTTTCTCCACACTTACCTGACTGTAACATTTGCTAGTCTAGTTTCCTCTAAAAGGTATTTCTATTATTCAACTACTCTGAGTGACATGGAACTCCCTATTCTTTGGGTGAAGAAGCATCATTTGAATTTGCTATTGAAATTCTTGCTGATCATTTTGCATTGATGGCTTCCAGTTCTGCTTTTCCTCATAAGAGGAAATATTCTTTGTATCCGTTCTATCAAAATCATTTCCAATTTTAAAGATTACTATTAGGTCAGTCCTCACCCATCTCTTAAAGTTGTCAATGCAGTGTAAATTAAATATTAATGCATTAAATAAAGTCGACAGGAAAAAAATAGTTTATTTCCAATTCAAGATAAGTCAACATGAAAGAAAAGTATTTTAGTTCATTATATTCGGTTCATGTTTCTTCAGGACTTATTCTATCTTGCACATTTTATTTTATCCATAAGCACAAGACTAAAGGACAATTATAGACATATATGCAGACTTGTTGGTTAAGGTTCAATGATTTTATTATTCCACATCCATTAAGTAACAATGTGGCTCTAATTGTGGTGAAAACATAAGGTGCATTAGCTATGTGTCACTTTTAGATTATTACCATTCTTTTGTCGACATTATTGTTTATTCCTAAGAGATAGCGCAGGCTGTCAAGCTACTTAATGAGTACAGGCATTATCTTCACTAGGTCACATCAGCTGAACTCAGGTGATTTGATATAAAAATAACAAATGTGTCCTATCACAGTACTAAATATTTTTAATATTCATGGTATCAGAAATTGGCAACATCAGTAGCATTGATCACAGTTGAGACCAAATTACACAATGCCAGCAGTACATTGGTGTTGAGAAAGATAGCTTTATCAACATTTTTTACAGTGTTACCAGGAACTACACCCAAAGGATAATGTGTTCATTAAGCGAACTTGTGTTAATGAAACATGGAAATCAATGAAATATTTTCTTTACACAGTAATACAGAAATTAACATCTAACCTGTAGTAACCAGCCATTACATAATTCAGAAGGTATAATAAGATAGTACGGATATATAATGCTTGGGAATAGACTCACACTGGAGGCAATCCTAGAAATGGAAAGATGTTTAATTTCCTTTCAGAAGGCTATCCTTGACATTCTTGTCTATATGTGCAATGAAAGGGTAAAGAAGTTGAAAGCATAAATTTCCTGTTGAACATCGCGTGTGTACTATTCTTGCTGTATCTCATTCTCTTCCCCACTAATCAACACAACCTTAATCACAAAAAAAAATTAAACTCCATTTGAATCTGTCTTTTGAGGCCATGTTTTAAACCTATTTACTTCTCCTGTTGTTTGACCCCTGGAATTGCAGCCCACTAGTACTATCATTCACCCTGAGCAAAATAGTACCTCATAGCAACCAACATCACTCTCACCAAAGACAGAAGGAATAGCACACACACCAAAGCAGACAGCACTGCTGAATGCAGTGCACAGATAGGAAGGGGCAAAAACAGGTATTAAATCAGGATGTTAAATATTGGGAATAAATATTTAATTGGAGACAGCAAAATATTGGAAAGATCAAAACTATTTATCTTTGTCACCTCCCACTACAAACTCCATTCTCTAACTATTAAATCTGTTCCTTTTCTTGGCAACAGTCTAAGGTTGAACCAGACTGTTTGAAACCTTGGTGTCATCTTTGACCCAAAGATAAGCTTCCAGTCACATCTATTCAATCACTAAGATCACACATTTCTATCTCAATCCCACTGCTTAAGTCAGCCTGACTCAGTTCCTCTACTGTTGAGACCAGCATCTATATCCTTGTTACATCCCAGTTTGACTATTCCAATGCACTCTGGCTAGCCTCCAACATTCGGCCTCTCTAAACTTGAAGTCGTTCAAAGATCTACTGCCCCATTTTTAAGCCAAGTCTATCAAACCTGTGCTTACTGACTTATATTTTCAAATCTCTTTACGATCTTGTGGCCTCCTATCTCTGTAATCTCCACCTGTACTCCTTTAATTCTGACATCTTAAGCATCCCTAATTTTAAATCATCAGTCACTAGTGGCCGTGTCTCCCACTGCCTGGGCCATTAGTCCTGGAATTCATTCCCTAAACTTCTCCATCCTTGTATCTTTTTCTCTTCTCTTGAGACACTCCTTAAAACCCACCTCTTTATTTGCCTTAACATTTTCTTATGGCGTTCAATATCAAACTTTGCTTTATACCACCTATCCTGATATCTTTTATTACATGAAAGGCCCTGTATTAATATTCATTGTTGTTGATAATGTTAGTCACATAATGTCAAATGTTCCTTTTAGAATTACAACAATGGAATAAATGAAGCTGTCATGTCAGGCTGCTATTGCTAATTTATGGGAAAAGAGTTTTAAGTTTTGGCCTTGCTGAACAAGACTTGTGTGATACATCAGTGGGCATCAAATTGGTTGATACTGCAGATGATCTCTATGTCATTCCACAAGAGGCAAGAAGGTCATGGGAGAATGTGGCTTTAACTTCTGCAGCAGTACAATCCCAGTGATGGAAATTTCCTTGCAGTAGCTGGTGAAACATACAATCCCAAAAGTGCAGAAAGAGGCATTTGGTTCATCGAGTTTGCACTAACAACAATCCCATTTTGGCCCTTTCCCCATATTTACCCTGCTAATTCCTCTAACATATGCATCCTGGGACTCTAAAGGGCAATTTAGAATTACTAATGCACCTGACCCACAGACCCAACTGGAGCACCTGGAGGAAACCCACACAGACACAGTGAGAACATGCAAACTCCACACAGAAAGTGACCCAAGCTGGGAATTGAACCGGAATTCCTGGAGCTGTGAGGCAGCAATGCTAACCACTGTGCCACCCACCCCAAAGTCTGAGTTATTGTCAAGTCGCTGTTCCTGAGCCTGCAGATATGGTGCAGGCATATTTGAGGATATAAACTGTTTACATCTGATATCTCTTTGTGACCTGAAAACAATTATGTTGAATTTCTTTGTCCTTTACATGAAATTCTGGTATCGGCTCATGTTGAAGTAAATTGAAAATAAAGACTACAGCAACCTATTTCTACCCCCTCATATCTTGCATAGAATGGCAAGAAAAATAATTACAGGACCTTTAAGAGCTTGCTCTAATGTTTATTTTAAATGGGCAGGGAATTATTTAATCCAAGACAGCAATTAATAGTTTGTCATTTGCCACATTCAAAAACAGATGGAAAGACAAAATTGATAGCAAATGAAGAAAATGAAACTTCAGCACAAATAAGTGAGGAAATTTTGTTTTTGTAGGATAATGTAAAATAGCAATATCAGTTACTGGTATACACTTTTCCTAATTTTAATTCCCATTGATTTCATTGATCTTTTCCTTTTTACACTATTATCCACCGTTTAATTACTCCCAGCCTTGTTCTCTGAAAATATAAATACAAGAAAATGGTTCTGCTAAAACTCAATACATTAATCCTACTTGTACTGCATATATAAAAGAGCATGAATGGAAAATGAGATTTATACAAAACTCTGGTATTTTTGAGGTATCATAGCTTTTAAAAGTAAGACTAATTTATCCATCATGGATGTGGAATAATATCGTGCTACAACAACAAGAGTTGACCAATTTAAGGTATATCTTTATCAAATTCACAGACAAAATACATTGTAATATGACAGGTGACGTCATTCCACCCCCCAGAAGATACCATTTCGGCACAGTCTTCCTCGTCGTGGGCATTATTTGGTTCTCCATTTCGCCACTTGTTGAAGGTCTGCAAGGGCGACCCATCTGTAAAGACAAATTGGCCTTCCTCCTCCAGATCATTAACACCAATGAATACTCTGCTGAGACCTGCTTCGCTGATGTAAGAAGCAATGAGGCTATTGGTTGCTTCATCTTTTGGCATTATAAGAAGTCCTCCTCGGTCACGGCAATACTCATGGGCATCTGTGTATCTCTTCTCTTCCTTCACCAGAAGATAAATCTTATTTTCTACCTCTCGTACTCCAGCAACAGCTGCAGGGGAGGGCAGTGCTGAAAAGTGAGCACTTTGATTTCTGTTATATTTAATAAGATATAAGCAGCTTTATAAAGTCACATACGCACCCCCACACAAATTATGAGTTAACCTGACAATGCCTTCTCCCATAAGTTTATTAAACACAGAGTCCCTACAATGCAGTAGGAGGTAATTTGACTCATTGAGTCTGCACTGACTCTCCAGTGGAGCATCTTATCCAAACCTTATCACCATGGCTCCATGTGTTAACCCCACTAATTCCCTTAATCAATACATCGTTAGACACTAAGGGGCAATTCACAATGGTCAATCAACCTAACCTGTACATCTTTGTACTGTGGGAGGAAACTGAAGCACCTGGAGAAAACCCAGGCAGACATGTGGAGAATATGCAAACTCCACACAGACAGTCACCAAAGATTGCAATTTAATCTGGATCCCTGGAGCTGTGAGGCAGTGGTGCCAGTCACTGTGCTGCCATTCATCAAAATGCATGCATATGTTGGTTTTGAGTAAAAGGGCACAATATAAAATATAGACAGTGCGATTAAATACCAGAGTAAGTGATTTCAGGAAAAAATAAATAGACTAGATTAGATGTCAGACAAAATTTACCATGATGAATGTGAGGTGATACATTTTGAGAGGAAGAATATGGAGAGAATAATATTTATATTAATTTGAAAGACTTTAAAAAGGAATGGAGAAGGCATACCTTGCATTACAACAGTGACAACATCTCAAAAGTGCTTCATTGACTATAAAATGCTTTAGAAACTTCTTGAGGTTGTGGAATTAACTATATGAATACAAGTTAAAGTTTGTAAAATTCACAAATCTTTAAAAATAGGAGAATTAGTTGATAAAATGTAGGAGATGATTGTTGAAATGTATTATTTGGTATATAAAAGCAATGAAATAATATTAAATATAGTTAAACCAATATTTAGGCCACAGTTATGGCATCTAATTAATGGCAAGAAATAAGTCACAGATAAGAAGGATCTACAGAGATTGGGTAGTTGTGACAAGAACCAAGAGAAACTGGCCTCTTTTCATTAGATGAAAAAAAAGCTAAAAAAAATCTGATATAGATGCATAAAATTAAGAATTTTGATGAAATAATTCTGAAATGATTGTTTCCACTGGTCAGTTTACCTATAACTGAAGTGCATAAATTTATGGTCAATGCCAAAAGAAGAAAGGAAGAGACTAAGACATTTGTTAAAATTATGCATAGAGCATATTCAAGATACAAAACCCTAACCAGAAATAATGGTGGGAACTAAGTTCTTAATGTTTCTAAAAGAAAAATACATCATTAATTTGGAACAAAAAAGGTTCAAATGAGTGTCACTAAAAGGTAGCTCTTTTAAAAGAACCAGGACAAATGCAAGGCCCAAATAGTCTCCATTGATGCTGTAAAATTTAATAATTAAATTTAAACTAGTATGATCCAAATATCTCTAAACTTCCCCTAAATTTCATGGCCAACAATCAAAGAATCATAGAATCCCTACAGTGCAGAGGAAGGCCATTCGGTCTATCCAGCCTGCACTGGCAGCAAACACACCTGACCCTATCCCAGTAACTCAAATTTAACCTGCTAATCTCCTGACATTAGGGGTAATTTATCATGGCCAATACACCCAACTGCACATCTTTGGACTGTGGAAGGAAACCAGAGACCTGGAGGACAACCCACGCAGACACACGGAGAATGTGCAAACTCCACAGAGACAGTCATCAGAGGCCGGAATTGAACCCAGGTCTCTGCTGCTGAAATGCTAACAACTGTGCCATTCGGCTGCCTATCAATGTTGGATTGCGCTGAACTTATAGAACATAGAACATTACAGCGCAGTACAGGCCTTTCAGCCTCAATGTTGTGCTGACCAATGGAACTCTCTAAGCTAAACTATTCCAATGCTATCCATATGCCTATTCACTGACCTTAGCGAGTCCACAACTGCTGCAGGCAGAGCATTCCACACCCTTACTACCCTCTGAGAAAAGAACCCACCTCTAACATCCGTACTATAACTCCCACCCCCTAATTTAAAGCTATGTCTCCTCATGTTAGCCATCCCCATCCGAGGAAAAAGGCTCTCACTGTCCACCCTATCTAACCCTCTGATCATCTTATATGCCTCAACTAAGTCACCTCTTAGCCTTCTTCTCTCTAATGAAAATAACCTCAAGTCCCTTAGCCTTTCCTCATAAGACCTACCCACCATACCAGGCAACGCCCTAGTAAACCTCCTCTGCATCCTTTCCAATGCCTCCACATCTTTCTTATAATGTGGCGACCAAAACTGTACGCAATACTCCAAGTGCGGCTGCACCAGAGTTCTGTACAATTGCAACATGACGTCTCGGCTCGGAAATTCAATCCCTCTCCCAATAAAAGCTAACACACTGTACGCCTTCTTAACAACCTTATCAACTTGGGTACCAACTTTCAGGGATCTATGTACATGTACATCGAGATCTCTCTGCTCATGTACACTACTAAGAGTCCTACCATTAGCCCTATATTCTGTACACATATTACTCTTACCAAAATGAATCACCTCACACTTTTCCACATTAAACTCCATTTTCCACCTCTTGGCCCAGCTCTGCAGCTTATCTATGTCCCTCTGCAAACTGTAACATCCATCCTCACTGTCTACAACTTCTCCGACTTTGGTGTCATCAGCAAATTTACTAACCCGTCCATCTACACCCTCATGCAGGTCATTTATAAAAATAACAAACAGCAGTAGACCCAAAATAGATCTCTGAGGTACACCACTTGTAATTAAATATATCCCATCAACCATCACCCTCTGTTTTCTATCAGCTAGCTACTTCCTAATCCAAATTGCTAAATCATCCTCAATCCCATACATCTGCTTTTTCTGCAGTAGCCTTCCATGTGGAACCTTATCAAATGCTTTGCTAAAATCAATACACACCACGTCAACTGCCTTACCCTTATCCCTAATCAATTCATTTCTCTCTAGATGACTATAAATTCTATCCCTTATAATTCTTTCCAAAACCTTCCCCACAACAGATGTAAGGCTCACAGTCTATAATTTGCAGGATGGTCTCTACTCCCCTTCTTGAACAAGGGGACAACATTTGCCATCCTCCAGTCTTCCGGCACTATACCTGTAGCCAACGACGACATGAAGATCAAAGCCAAAGGCTCTGCAATCTCCTCTCTTTCCTCCCAGAGAATCCTGGGATAAATCCCATCCGGCCCAGGGGACTTATCTATTTTCATATTCTCAAGAATAGCTAACACCTCTTCCTTATGTACCTCAATCCCGTCTAGTCTACAAATCTGTATCCCAGTATTCTCCTCAACTACACTGACATTTTCCTGCATGAAGACTGAAGGAAAATACTCATTCAGTGCCTCTCCAATCTCTTCAGGCTCCACGCACAACTTCGCACTGCTGTCTCTGACTGGCCCTAATCTTGTCCTACCCAATCTTTTATTCTTAACATAGCTATAGAAAGCTTTAGGGTTCTCCTTGATCCTATCCGCCAAAGTCTTCACATATCCTCTTCTAGCTCTTCTTAACTCACTCTTTAGCTCCCTCCTGGCTAATTTATAAACTCTCCATGCAAACCATTTATGAAAACCATTGCAAAAGGTGGCCAAATTTTATAAGCAATTTTTATTATGCATAAATCAAGTTTCCAACAATCTTTAACACCGGTTTTAAAAATCTTATTGGCATCTGTTTTCACTCACAAGAACTGACCGTGCCCCCATATCACAATAGTGAGCGTGGCTGATTGCGCCTGTCTGAGGAGGCAATCCTCAAATTAAACTCCGTTTTGAGTCCAGACATTAGTAGCATGTTTTATACATTTTTACATATTAAATAAAATCTCGTTTAGTAAGGAACTGACCAGTGCAAAATGAAACTAGTAAATGATACCACATAGATATTCTAAGTGATGTTTGGTGATTTAAGATTAACAGACAGTGGACTGAACACATTAATTTATTTTATTTTCAGTTGTTTGATTAAAACTGCATCACTGTTAAATATATGATTGAAAATGTTTTAGCACAAGAAAAAGAATTATATTCTGTGGGCTACTCAATAGCGTTAGTTCATTGAAAATTTTGCACTTGTTGGCACACAAATGAATTTGTTGGAAATTTGATCTCTAACCTCACTTGAGAAAAACAAAGAAATTTCAAGAACAATTTGCACCTAGATTGCTGATTGTACCCTAACTCTACCCTAATGTATTTAATTGTACAACTTCTTGTTGAGCACAATACATTAAACAAATGGATCACAGCCTTAAATACATATATGCCTGCAAATTGCAGTTATGCAGTTTAAAAAAATTAATGGCCAAATCATTGTCTGCTCTAAAAGGCAAAGTAAGTTACGTGACAGTAAGGAGTGAAATGCTATAGGCATTCTAATGCTATAGCAAAGAGGTCTTACTTAGAAAGAATTATCAAACTTACCATTTTTAATGAAATTGAGTTCGTTTGTTAACTGTGTCACAAGAATGTCCATCTCTCCAATTACCTTTCTCAGTGGGCCACATTCACATGGTAAGCCTGAGTAGATATTAAGGACAGATTTAAAGATACATGCATGCCATAAAGTAGGGCTATAATCAATAGAATTTCCAATAACTCTACCTGGATCTCCACTTTCCCCTTTTGCTCCGAGATCACCAGTCTCTCCTTTGCTTCCTGATAAATTAAGAAACAAAAAATTCAGCGTCTCAGTTCTTCTTAAGAGCTTAAATCTCTCATCCCTCAAAATCCTCTTAATTTCTGCTGAACTTTCACCTTAGCTTTAACACAGTTTAATGTTCCATCTGGAAAGCAAGACAGTGAAGCATAATACTGGAGCCAATCTTTACTATGTTTCTTACATTTATTTACAGAGTGAAATATTTCAAGCATTCACCTCCATGAGCCAATGCTATTGAGTAGCCTATAGAATTTAATTTTTTTTCTTGTGTTAAAACATTCTCACTCAAAACACCCCAGACTTTCAATTGTTTCTCTTTAAATGTGCTCAAGTGAAACTGCAATTAATGCCCTCCATCTGCATATAATTAAACAAAAGTAATAAATATTTAACACTTCAAGTGCCCATCATACCTATTCTATGGTCTAATCATAGTTGAATATAAATAATAATATTTTTCATGAAATATTTGTCTTATTTTTGAATCACATGTCTGCACATGCCTTTTCTCCACTAAATTTTATTTCTTTTTGTCAAATTTTCCAATAATTTCCTAATTATTTTGTTCAGTTTTATCATGGAAATGGCATTTCTAAACTGGCCACAAAGTAATTCAATCTTCTCACTGGTAATGGTGCTCTAAGGCCTGAGTTTTAAATGTTATGGTTCCTCAGCCTGTCTTATAAAGAATCAGCCAAACTCCAAACAACTCCACTTCCCTGCTTCCCAGTTTTTTTCTTAGTATTTTTCTATTAATAATCACATAGAATCAAAGTATCATGTGAAACTGAAAAAAAATACATGATTTTAAGCTGGGACCAAATTTGTCTATGCACCCCAGTCTAATTATCTCCTTCTCTTCTGATTATGTCTTATGTGGTCTTGACTCCCGATATGCAAAATGACAAAGGGATCAAGTAGTATAAGCAATTACAACACTGACTTTAATTTTATGAGTCTATACTTCCAACAAGGATCATTCCCACCAGAAGCAGCATTCAGAAATTCTAATGCAAGTGCCCATGATTTACTGACTAGATCATGGATAATGCACACCAGAATTTTCCCATATGCCTTTGCCTTAAGTAGACCAAAATACAATTAAGACAACACGTAATTAAAGTGCTTTTTCCTTCAAGCAGAGAGCATTACATTTCTGGGACAAAAATTAAATATTCTGGTTTAATCTACTCCATAATTTTCTGACCAGAAAAATGGAACAATTTGGGAAATTTCTGATGTGTGCCCACAATGGCTGTGCATCTTTGCCAGAAGAATTGACTCTTAATGTATTCTGCACTGTAGGGATTCTATGATCCATTTCCTTATTTAAACAACATACATGGACAAGAAACAACAAATACCTTGTAAACATTCAAAAAGGTACAACTCAGTTGGTACATGAACTGTTAGGTTTGGAACAAAGCCATACAAATGAGGATGGCTCATATTCTATCTTTAGCCTAACCCTGACTGGAATAGTAGTAATAGCATTACTATCAGCTCAGCTTTGTTTACAGAGATGGTGGGAAAATCAGCAAAGATATGCTGTTCAATGACCCTTAAATGGAATGCATTTTCCTTTATAAATGTTGGATGAGGCAGGAACAGGCTTGACAGTGATACCAGGGAATGCCTGCGAATATTCAATGTCCAGACTCACAAATGGTGAATGGGCAATTGGGTAAGGCACTAAAGGGCAGCCAAAGGCAACTGAGATGAGGAGGAATTTCTTCTCTCAGAAGGTCGTAGTCTTTGGGACTCCTTGCCTCAGACAGCTTGTCTCTTAGAAAGGCAGAGTTCTGTATATTTAAGGCTGAGATAGACAGATTTTTGATAAGTAAGGGAATGAAGGTTTAGGGGAAAGGATAGTTAGAGAAAAGTGGACATGTGGAATGGCAGATCAGCCATGATCCTACTGAATGGTGGAGCAGGTTTGAGGAACCTAATGACCTACTTCTGTTCCCATTTCTTATGTACTTATGGTCAGTGTCTACACAGCTATACTGTGTTTATAAGGAGAGAAAAAACATTAGGCGATGAAAATTTCAGACAAGTGATCATTGGACCTAATTCACACTATTAAACAAATTGAATTAAATGGCATTTGTATTTACTTAAATGTGTAGAATATCTTACTTCTAGGATAACACAATGGCTCAGTAGTTAGCACTACTGTCTTACAGCGCCTGGAACCTAGTTTCGATTCCCAGCTTAGGTCACTGTCTGTATGGAGTTGGCACATTCTCCTTGTGTCTGCATGGGTTTCCTCTGGCTGCTCTCGTTTCCTCCCACAGTCCAAAGATGTGTAGGTTAGGTGAATTGGCCATGCTAAATTGCCCCTTGGTGTCAGGGGGACTAGTTAGAGTAAATAATGGGGTTGTGGAGTAGGGCCTGGGTGGGATTGTGGTCAGTGCAGACTTGATGAGCTGAATGGCCTCTTTCTGCACTGTAGGATTCAATGATTCTATGACTTATTATTGATAAAATGGAGCTGTCATTATTATGTAAATAATACATTTTTATTTCTAGAATGGAAACCATCTTACGTGGGATGACAATGTACCTATTTCAGTGCATCGTTCCAGTGCACCATAAGTCCATACCTAATAAATAAATACACATGCCTTTCCCAACTACACTTATCTTGGCTGCAAGCCTCATACCTACATCTCACTGCACGTAGACACAATCATTAAGAAAAGCACTATCTTCATACCTATGCCACTTTCTCACACCCCCACCACCCTCATACCACATTCTCTTTGAATTTAGCACCACAACCTTACCATTTTGCCTTTTTCCTCTCAGACATCCAAGAAATATAACTTGGCCAGACAAGTAGTCTGGACGAATAGCCAAGATGAGAGTGAAGAAGATGCGCAAAGTTTCACAATCTCAGATACTGACCATGTGTATAATTTAGGTGACAGCACAGAGGTGGGACACTGAGTATGATGGATTGCAGCCTGGTCAGGGGGAAAGAATTGTGCATATGCCAGCTCACCAGAGAGATTTTAAAAAATAATTTACAGGATGTGTGTGTCACTGGTGAGACCAGCATTTATTGCCCATTCCTAGTTGTCCTTGAGAAGGTGGTGGCTGTCTTCTTGAACCACTGCAATCCATGTCATGTAGATGGGGAATAGTTTTAGGGAGGAAGTTCAGGATTTTGACTCAATAACAGTGGAAGAAAAGTGATATATTTCCAAGTCAGGATTGTGAGTGAGTTGGAGGGGAACCTTTAAGTTGTGATGTTCCCATGAATCTGATGCCTTTGTCTTTCTAGATGATAGTAATCATGGATTTGGAAGTTGTTGCCTAGAGAACATTTTTGAACGCCTGCAGTGCACTCGGTAGATGCATACACTGCCGCTGCTGGTGGAGGGATTGAATGCTTGTGGAAGAGGAACTAATCAAGTGGACTGCTATGGAGGACTCAAATGAGCACTTCAAGGGGCAACCAATAGGAGACTTCTGATGAGTTTGCACAACAAAATGCTGGGATCTGATGAATGGTCATCCACTTGAAATGTTAATTTTATTTCTCTCTCCACAACTGATGTATGACCTGCTGAGTATCTCCAGTAATTTCTGTTTTGGTTTGTCAGATTTCAAAACTCCAAAGTATTTTGCATTGAAAAACTTGTGGTTAATGCCAAAAATCAGCAGCAACATGGTGCAGGCTGGTGTGCAGAGCTTGGAATTTCTTCATTCCAACATGGTCAACTCCATTCCCAAATTTGCAGACCAAACCAACATCTGATGGCTGACATCCCAATTTCTATCACAGGGCACACAGCAGCCTCTTAATGCCTGGGCGTTGGAGTGCAACTTCCATGCACAATCAGATTTTATGCCATACAAGCATCACAGCTGTGAATTCCAATATGCAAAGAAGCTTGCAAGATATTATATCAGTCCAGTAACAGGTTACTAATTAGTTTAGGTATGCTGTTCTCCCCATCCCCCAGAAGAATGATGGTAGCTGCTTTACTTGCCATCCTTTCTCAGGAAGGCAGCATTCTTCCTCCAACACTCTGCCAGAGCCCTTGATGTTGCCTGTCAGCTGCTAGCCCAGTCTGCTATTAGTCATATTGAGATGGTGCAGTCGAGAGTCGGGTATTCTAGGTCCACCTGAGGCTTCCTCCACTAAAAAACAGCAGCCCTCCATCAGCCGTGCTGCAGTTACCGGGGCAGCACTATTACATTGGAGCACTAGAACAGCCATAGACACATGGAAGACAAGAACTAAGGGAGCAGAAAAGGGTAATTAGCTGACATAGCTATGCAATATGTATGATTTCATTTATGATTTTTGGAATGTTTATTTTGTAGTGGTTTTTATTTTTGCACTGTGGCCAAGCAGCCACTGAGATGGTCATTGACAAGAGAAATAACAAAGAACTATTGACGAATAGGGAGTTCAGGTTGCAATTACTGATGTTGCTCTCAGTTGAATTTATTACAAACTAGCCAACCAGAAACAGGTTGTCTAGGCTGACCCCTCTCTTCTTCCTCTTCCTTATGCTCCTGCTCGTCCTTGTCATGTTCCTGCTCTTCAGCTGTATACCTTCTAGCTAATGACAAGTACTGTCTTTTCATGATAGTCAAGTTATGCAGCATAGATCACACCACTGTCAAACTTGACACCCATTCTGCTGAGTGATGAAAAGGTTCTGCAAAGGAGTCCTGTCAGCAGCTGCTTTGTTTTAGCACGTTCTGCTATACCACTATTTGTGTGGCAGCGTGGCTTTCATTGTGTGCACTCTGCACACACGTACTTGGATTGCATCAGAATCATCAGCCATGTCTTCAGTAGACAGCACATGTCACCCAGGTGCCGTGCTTTAGTTTATTTGGTGTCTCTATTGCAACTGACACAGGGGACTATCAGAGAATGAAAGCATAATGACAGTTTCCAGGATGTCAAACATTAACCTGAATGATGCACTGCTTATGGTCGCACACCTGTTGAACATCAAGGGAGTGAAACTCCTTTGAATTCTGGTATTGGGCAGAGTTGGCATTACATGCCTGCAAAGTAATGTGATTGAAGTTAATAGCACCATATGATTAACCTGCAATCCTAGCAAAGCCATGTGTTCACTCAATCTGCTTCACATTGAATGAAGAGCCCCATTGACTTCCTTTATGTAACAATGGATGTTACACTAAAATGATCAGCTACTTACAAGTTACTCAGTTGATCTCTTCAGCCATTGTTATGATGCTACAAATGCTAGGTGCTTTCTGTAACTGCTTCAAATTGTAAAAATCTACAGGGCATGGTTATTTGCAAGGCTTCTGCATAAATGAGTTCTCCCAGGCACTCGTAGGCATTGTCCTTAAAGTACAGCAAGAAAAAGAGAATGAGCAGAGATCTCACAGAACAAATCAAGCCAATGGATGAGAGGAGGAGAAAATACAGTTCTCAACAGAAAGCAATAGTAAGAGATGGGTGGTACAGTAGCACACTGTTTAGTACTGCTGCTTCACAGTATCAGAGTTCAATTCTGGTCTTGGGTCACTGTTTTTCTGGAGTTTGCACATTCTTGCCTTATCTGCATGGGTTTCCTCCGTGCTCCAGTTTCCTCCCACTGTTCAAAGATGTGTGGGTTAGGTTAGGTGGATTGGCCATACAGAATTGCTCCTTAGTGCCAGGGTGACTAGCAGGGCAAATACATGGGGTTACTGGGATAGATCCTGGGTAGGATTGTTATAGGTGCAGGCTTGTAAGAATTCTATGATTCTCTGCTGCAAATATCTTCAGTTTGGAAGAAGTCAGACACAAATATTCATCAACATGATCACCTTCAGAGCAATGGCAAAGCAGTTATTGTCCTGTTCTGGTTGCTCTAGCGGCTGCAATTGGTGGCAGATTTCAGTGCAGATGTTCTTACTAAATACAGATGGCTCATATATTGTTCATTGCAGATTTAGGTAGCATGAACAATCTGGGAAAAAATGGCCATTTTCCAAAAGGCCTTCTTGCCCTCTTTCTCTTCCAGCAGTTTGTCCTGCTCTGTGGTCATACGCTATGCTCTATTCCAAGGGAAATGCATGCTTAACTGGAAGGAATTAAGTTTTGCACAAATGCTGAAATCAGCAAAAATATTCTTCAGTACTTGTCTGTAGACTTTTGAAATTTGAAACAAAAGAACCAAACGTTTGTAGGATCATAGCAACATGGATGTATCAATCAGAAATAACAAGTAAATAGTTGATGATCTCTTTGAATATGAAAGTGGGGTGAGGGCCCTTCCTGCTACTCACCATATGTTCAGTTATTTTAAGTTAAGAAAAGGCATCAGCTGGAGTTGCAAATTGGCATATTTGTTATGAAATCAGTATTGTACACTGATTGTCATCTTGATCTCCCTGCTTTGTTTACTTCTGGCCAACACTCACTCCACAAGATATAACAGCCTCAGCAGTTTGGCACGATTCACCCCATAAATGTTTCCACATGTTGCAGCTTTGGAGGCCTAAGGGCACTTGTAGTGCTCAAAAATGGGCACAAATGTTTCCAATTTCTTGACTAGTTACTTTGATTGGAGTGAAACGATAATTAATGATGGAAATTATGAGATGAGAATATTATATCATTTAAAATTCTGTTTGGCAAGGAGATTCACACAATCTACACAGCTGTTGGTCTGTGTGCTAATACAAGGAGCAAAAAGAATGTTAAAATACCTTTTAATCCAGCTGGACCTATTTTTCCAGGGCGACCCATTGCACCTTTTTGGCCTTTTTCACCAGCCGGTCCTGCAAAAAGAAAAATCCTTGTAGATGGTTCAATAAAATCTCTCTGACAATTCTATTTCATATGACTTTGTGGGATTCATCCCATCATTCTCCAAGAATTTCAGAAATATTGATTATCAAAAACATTTGTTTTGAGAGTTTCAAGGAAATGGGCATATGGGAAGTGTAATCTCCAAGGCACCTGTAAAAATGCAAGCAATAAAAATGAATTTCTCCGTAAATCTATAGCCCTGGTTATCATTCCGCACACAATTTTGACTGACATACATGTACACGTGCAAGGAAGTTAAGTTAGATAGGTGATCACTGAATCAATTAAAATTACAGAAGCACATGTGGAAATAACCAGAAATTGTGCAAATGGATAAGGTATATATTCATTTGTGGCAGTTGATGTTTTGGCATGGAGTCCAATCATAGCTTTCCTTTGTGAGCCTCTTCATGTAATGAAATAACATTCAGCAATGCTGGTAAAGCTGTTTCTATTTCTCATGCCTAGGGGCCCAAAGAGATGTTTCCCCTTGGAGCCATATCTTTGAAATGCTGCAATCCTTGTGATGAAGATACTCAAAGGAAGATACTACGCATTGCGTAGATAATTCCAGGATATTAGCTGAACTCAGGACCTTGAGTAAAAACTGTGTCTACACTTCCCGCTGCCTTGTCAAAGCAGGCAGCATAATTAAGGATCCCACGCACCTCAGACATTCTGTCTTCCACCTTCTTCTGTTGGGAAAAAGATACAAAACTCTGAGGTCACGTACCAACTAGCTCAAGAACAGCTTCTTCCTTGCTTCTACAAAACTTTTGAATTGATCTACCTCACAGTTATGGCCTGATTTTACCATTGCACTGGTGCGAAAATGTTGAAAAGTCAGATGTGAGGTCATTAATGCGAACCACATGCATGCATTAAATTGAATTAATGAGCTGCCCACCCAACTGTATTAGCATTGCCCCCTTTACCATCGCGTTCGCCAATCTGGAATTGCGCCGAAATAGATATGTTGTAGAAATCTGTTTTGGGCACTCCAGCTGCTGAAGAGGTGAGTTCAGAACTTCCAACAGCTCCCTCACTCAGACAGGTGGTGAGGGGGTGAGGGGGGAGGAGAAGGGTCAAATCACTCTCCAGTGAGAGGTAGGGACGGAGTAGAGGAGAGGGTCAGATGTACCTTGGGAGGAGAGGGGTGGCAGTGAGGCCAGATCATTCTCTGGCGAGGGGAGGGAGAGAGTAGGGAGGGGGTCAGATATACCTCTGTAGGTGGAGGGGAATTGGGAATAAGGCCAGATAGTTCTCTGAGGGGAGGGGGGGGTGTAGCAGAGAGTGACCAGATCATTCCCTAGTTTGGGGTAGGTGGGGGTGAGGCCTGATCGCTCACTGGTTTGAGGGGTGGAGGGGAACGGGGGTCTGCTGCCACTCTGTGGGCAATCGGTGGAAGGGAAAGGGGCAGTGAGTCGTGATCAGTCTGGGTAGCAGATGGATAAGGGGGACAGTGATGTATGTGGGGACCATCGCTCCCAGACCACTTTCTCTGCTTTCTGCAGCTTAGGAGTGATCTGACATGGGCGTACTTCCTCAAATTTTTTTCTAACTGCGCACACGCAGTTCAGGGCTCCAATCATTTCAGGCGCACTAAGCCTCGCCCACAATGTGAATAGGACTGATGATTTTTTTTTCCAGGCTAAATGTGTATGAGCAGATTTCCCAAGTCGGATCTGAATTAAGCCCAGATTCAGCACTTGGAATCAAAATGGTAAAATCAAGCCCTAAGTTGACCTTTCTTTCCATCCTAGTTATGATGTAACACTACATTCTGCACTCTCTCTTTCCTTCTCTATGAAAGATGTACTTTGTCTGTATAGTGCACAAGAAATAATACTTCTCACTGTAAGTTAATAGATATGACAATAATAAATCAAATCAAACCAAATTGGAGCTGATTCTGCCCAATGAATGAACCTGTGCTTCAACCGTAATGTTTTAAGCTAAAATTATGGTACAATAAAGATAATGAATACAGTCAGTAATGTTTTAAAGCAAGAGAGATTTAATATCACCCCAGTAGCAGATCACGACACTTTGTTAAAAAGTAGCAAAGTATGAGGTTTGAACTTTTGTTCCAAAACTGTGGAGGTCCTCATGGATTTAAACAGAAATATTTCAAAAACTGACATTTGATCCACAAATACAAATAAGTGTAAACACATGGAATAACCAATTAGTCACTGAATTCATTCTCTGGCTGAACTATGTTAGTGTGTGACCTCCTGTCCTTTATACTAAACAAAGGCCTGACCACTTGCAAGCAGTGATCATTAAAAAGAACTGCTGTAGTTGGTGAGCTAATGACAGCTTGAAAATTCATTTATGTCCATGTGACATGCAATGGCTGTTAAGCACTGCTTGGGAGGTACAATCAAGAAACAGCCAGCTTGTGGGAAATAGTTCATTTTCTGAATCATGGATTCTGGATCATTTTGAATTATGTGTTTACAGAGGTCACAACAAGCATATTTAATATCCCAACCAGATACATAGAATTCATATTCAATTAGAATATATGGTCACAATAGACTGAGGGCTCTACATTTCAATAATAACTTAAATTTATTTTAGCTATTAATATAATAAGCATAGAAAGGATGTCAGTTTCAGTAAAGCCACAAGGAACAAGATATGGGGAAATAAGGAGTTGGTAAAAAGCCAATTTCTGAGCCTGTGGGAATGTGGCACAAAAACATATTGGCAGCAAACGGGTAATATAAAGCATAGCACTAGTTGCAATGATGGAAGTCCAGTTAAATTTTTCCTCACTCTGTAGGATGATAAGAACAAGAGTAAGCCATTTAGTACCTGAAGACTGCTCTTGGTTCAATCATGGCTGACCTAATTATAAGCTCTATTCACCCACCTCAGCTTCCTGATCCCTCAGTATTGCTACTTAACAAAAACTATACTATTTTAAGTACTGAAATCACCAGAATCCACAGGCCATGAAATTTGCTAACGTGCAAAAATGAGCATGGGGATTACAATGCATGATTAATATATGCTTGTAGTTTTTTTCTTATGTATTTTAATTGAAGACTTTCCATCTTTTTTACAAATAACACAATAAACTCTCAAAGATTGGTACAGTACGGCAATATCATTTTCAGCAAGTTAACATAGGAAGAGACAAAAAAAGCAAACCCATGCAGTCATGTTATTCATTGTATCCAATCTCTCCCAGTGTACAAATAATAAAGGGTACATCGAAGAGTGGGGGGAGTAGCAGGGTATTGGGGGATAGCAGAATGCCATTACAATTGGCCCAATGGTGCCCAACCAAGCTCACAGGATAACGACGACAGTGCCACAGAAACTGTGGAAAACAAATCTTCACCACCCAACCATAAAAAATACAGGATACTATCACAGATTAAATGGTGGTTAAACCATCAACGATTTTCACATCGCACTTGAGAGGGCATCACAGGATCCTTCCTCCATCCCCAGCCATTTTGGAGGTGCCAATGATACAACACATCTTTTCCTGGAATATATTGTCTGTCTGTACCATTAATCAAATTCCATAACCCCAAAATAAGTCAAATGCAAAATGTGCGTGAGCCCATAATAGAACATAGAACATAGAAAATTACAGCGCAGTACAGGCCCTTCGGCCCTCAATGTTGCGCCGGCCAGTGGACCCTCTAACCTAAACTATTCCAATATCATCCATATGCCTATCCACCGAACATTTGAATGCCCCCAAAGTAGGCGAGTCCACAACTGCTGCACGCAGGGCATTCCATGCCCTCACCGCCCTCTGTGTGAAGAACCTGCCTCTGACATCCGCCCTATAACTACCACCTCTTAATTTAAAGTTATGTCCCCTCGTGTTGGTCATCACCATCCAAGGAAAAAGGCTCTCACTATCCACCCTATCCAATCCCTTGATCATCTTATCCGCCTCAATTAGGTCACTGCGTAACCTTCTTCTCTCTAATGAAAATAACCTCAGGTCCCTCAGCCTTTCCTCATAATGCCTTCCCACCATACCAGGCAACATCCTGGTAAACCTCCTCTGCACCCTTTCCAATGCTTCCACATCTTTCTTATAATGCGGCGACCAGAACTGTACGCAATACTCCAAGTGCGGCCGCACCAGAGTTTTGTACAGTTGTAACATAACCTCACGCTCCTAAATTCAATCCCTCTACCAATAAAAGCTAACACACCGTACGCCTTCTTAACAACTTTATCAACCTGGGTGCCAACTTTCAAAGAGCTATGTACTTGTACCCCAAGATCCCTCTGCTCGACAACACTATTAAGGATCCTTCCATTAGCCCTATATTTCATATGCCTGTTATTCCTACCAAAGTGAATCACCTCACACTTATCCGTATTGAATTCCATTTGCCACCTCATGGCCCAGCTCTGCAACCTATCTATGTCCCTCTGCAAACTGTGACATCCATCCTCGCTGTCTACAACTCCCCCCACTTTGGTATCGTCAGCAAATTTACTAATCCAACCCTCTACACCCTCATCTATGTCATTTATAAAAATGACAAACAGCAGTGGCCCTAAAACAGATCCTTGAGGTACACCACTTGTAACTGCACTCCAGGTTGAATATTTCCATCAACCACCACCCTCTGTCTTCTATCAGCTAGCCAATTCCTAATCCAAACTGCTAAATCACCTTCAATCCCATGCATCTGCACTTTCTGCAGTAGCCTACCATGAGGAACCTTATCAAACGCTTTGCTAAAATCCATATACACTACATCAACTGCCTTACCCTTATCTACCTCTTTGGTCACCTCCTCAAAAAACTCAATAAGGTTTGTGAGGCACGACCTACCCTTCACAAAACCGTGCTGACTATCCCTAATCAATTTATTCCTCTCTAGATGCTTATCAATCCTATCCCTTATAATTCTTTCCAAGACCTTGCCCACAACAGAAGTCAGGCTCACCAGTCTATAATTTCCAGGATGGTCCCTACTCCCCTTTTTGAACAAAGGGACAACATTTGCCATCCTCCAGTCTTCCGGCACCATACCTGTAGCTAACGACGACATGAAGATCAAAGCCAAAGGCTCTGCAATCTCCTCTCTAGCCTCCCAGAGAATCCTGGGGTAATCCCATCTGGCCCAGGGGACTTATCAATTTTCATACCCTCAAGATTCGCTAACACCTCCTCCTTATGAACCTCAATCCTGCCCAGTCTACAACCTGGTATCGCAGTATTCTCCCCGACAACATTGTCTTTCTCCTGCATGAATACTGACGAAAAATACTCATTCGGTGTCTCTCCTATCTCCTCAGGCTCCACGCACAACTTCCCACTGCTATCTCTGACTGGCCCTAATCTTGTCCTAACCAATCTTTTATTATTTATATACCTAATGGGGCTGTGCCACCCATTGGGAGGTCACATAGGGCTCTGTCCATCAACCTCTCATTATATTATTTCTCTTTAGGGTATCTCAATGTGAGCATCAATAGTCTGTGCCGGGGAGCTGAGACCATCAGCCACAACTTCACTCACTGTGACAGCGATCATCCTGATGCCAATGGCATTGCCAAAGCGTAAGCCTGCTCACCAGCAAAACTGCCACTGCACACCGGGCTCTATCCCAGTCATCTCCAACTGCCTCAATCAAAGAAGGTTTTCCTTTAATTAACTTGGTTCTCCATCACTAAGATTTAGCCAGGATCTTCCAGGAACATAGCACATAATATACCATCAGGATCAAATAATAATGGGTTGTGCATCAGGATTAAAAAAAAATTAAAAATGAGTAGTGCCAGGGCTTGCAAAAAACACAGCCACTGCTGTGCTTACATTCCCCCCCACCCCACCCACCACCCACTGTGCTCGTGGTTTTTGATGCAACAAGATTCATACTGCCAGCTCATTTCAATGATTGTAGAGCAGAACCATCACTAATTACACTGTTGAATGGCTGCAGAGCTAAGTATGGGGTGCAAAATCATGAGACACTGGTGGGTGTTCAAGTTAGCCTGTCTGTCTTAAAGGAGAGATGATGTGGAGATGCCGGCATTGAACTGGGGTAAACACAGTAAGAAGTCTGAAAATACCAGGTTTAATTCCAGCCAATTTATTTGATAGTAAACTCACAAGCTTTCGAGGTTTGCCCTTCGTCTGGCAAGCTTTCAGGGTTTGCCCTTCTCCATTCACCGACGAAGGGCAAATCCCGAAAGCTTGTGAGTTTACTATCAAATAACTTGGTTGGACTTAGACCTGGAGTTGTCAGACTTCTTACTGTCTTAAAGGAGAGAATCATTTTGGTTGGAAGCCATGATAGAAATAATTAAGTCTCATGGGATGTGGGTATTGCTGGCAAAGCCAACATTTGCTCTTTACTAGCTCTTGAAAGAGTAATGGTGAGCTGCCCTTTGGTGCAGTTACAGTCAAGTGCTTTCATGAAAGAAGTTCCAGGATTCCACAGCTTATAGATGCTGTCAAGCCATTCAACCATGATGGTGATATTACTCAAGCATTTTGTACTATACTCACTGATACACACCTCTCATTCTTGCAAGAGAAGATGCTGCAAAACCAGAGGCGGTAGCAACTAACTGAAGAGGACAGGTATGGCTACATGTCCTTTTCCCAATGAAGGAAACAGTGTTCACGATTATTAGAGTGACCATGATTGAGGCTGTGGCCAGAGGAAAAGCTGAAACCTTTGAAAACCATCATACCTAACTCTTGTTCTCACATCTAACTTTCCCCTCTCACAGTCTCTTCTGATTTACAAATCACCATATGCTTCTCCCCATCTCCACCTTGTCACTCTCTCTCTCACCACCATTTTACTCTTGCATCTTTCTCTTTTCAGATATTCAAGAACTGTAACCTGACCAGGTAATGGTGGAAAAGAAAGAGGCTAAAGAATAGGAAGATTGTGATGGCGAACACCACGGCTTGATTGCACATTTGCAGGCACCAGTTTAAATGCTTACACTGCGCCTACTTGGGAAAGTGGCTTGGATGCACAATCTAAACATGGTAACGCCAGGTATGAGTGGCCTGCAGCCAGGGCAGGGGACAATGGTAGCGCAAGTGTTATTTCATAGTTTGCTAACCAGGAGAACAGCTTGGTACAAGGCTTCGCACAAAGCATGGAACCAATCCATTCCAGCAAGAAAATGGTTGCCAACTCCATGAGAACGTTTGTGGACCAAAGTATGATTCAACATTTGATGGTTGGTGTCTCAGCTTCTATTGCAACACAAGCAGAATCCACCCAACATCTCAGTGCTGTTTAACAAGCTCTGACTGAAGCTATGCAAGCTCAGTGTGCTGCCTTCGTAATTGCGATACCAGTGTTCAAAGGAGCTTATAGGATGTCCCAGCAATCCTATAATCTGTCTTCCAACATATTGAAAGGTTTGCTGAGGCATCACCACTGGACAGTGACATGGAGCCCAAACCTAATGCTCTTTCTCAGGATGATGCCAATGGTCTGTGAATCACTGCCATGTCTGCCTGTGCCCTTGTTACTGTTTGCCAGCTATCCAACCCAAAATGTCACCTCCCATTGCAAGGTGAAACTCCCTGAAGCTGAGCCTTTTAAGCCCAGAGCTGCTCAATGTCATCTTTCAAGACCATCTGCAGTCTCCCCCCAACAGTCTTCCACCAGCCATGCTACAATCATTGGATTAGCACTGTAATGTGGCACCAGGACTAGTAAAGACATTCCAAGGAGAATGCTTACTAGTGTACGCCTGGAGGGTCTCCTGCTTCCCGAAGAACACAGAATATCTCTCCTTCATTCCACCTCTTTCAACTAGGCTGCATTGCAGAGTCCACAAAACCTTGGAAACTACCCTCTCCTGTGATTTTTTTAAACTGTTGTTCCTTTCTCAGAGTTACAAAACCATTGTGCAGAGTGGATGGAGCAAGCCCCTTATCCATCTCTTTGCTTGTTCCAAAGACCAATTTAAATCGAATCCAATTCATAGTGCTCAGACAAGGTACGTATGACGTCCAAGCTGACAACAACAGGCATTACATCTGATCTCATGCTTTATCCTATGTTTGATCTTAGCCAAAAGGCCATTCTTCAATGTTTCCCAGGTCAAGAGTTATTTCCTGCACAGCACTCAGCATCTACTTCAGTCACAATGTACCTCTCTTTCTAGCTGTGCTGGCTATCTCCAAGACTACCAACCACTCACAATCAAGAGCATAGTGAACACTGGTTGGATGTTGAAATTGATGATATGAATGAAGACGCAGGACAAATTAGTGTGCTTCTGTATCAGAGTCAATAGTAGTAGGGTCCCGGATCACAATCTCTGCACCTTTTTTGGAGGCTATGAAACGTAGCTCCTGCAATATTTTGCATTTTGCTCGCAATACGTTGGCAGCATTTTGAAGTAGCAAAATAGATGCATTTGTCACAAAGGATGATGAACACATAGAGGCATTAGTACCTGTTTCTTACAATTAGAACCAAGACAGACTGGTGTATCCTTGAAAAATGAAAGCAGTCAATTAACCCTTCTCCAGCAATACCATACATTAACATTCAAGTATTAGCATTTTATAAATCATCTTATATTATGCCTTTTGATGTAGAACTTATCATTGTAAAAAATCTTGTTTTAGTCACCTGGTTGTCCAACTGGGCCAACTTTTCCTATCCTCCCAGGCTCTCCTTTCTCGCCCTTTTCCCCAGGTTCACCTGTAATACAATATAAAATGACAGCATCACCCTCATTGGCAAAATGACTACACAGAAATTATACCTTTGTGCTCGTAAATAGGGCCCTGACTCAAATGAAGTTCAGACATTATTACCAAATGGCATGTAAGTGGCAATCTCTGTCTGAAAGAGCAGAAAATAATTGTTACTGGAAGAGACAAAAATGTCATATATTCACTGTTGCCTGTTCCCAATTATTAT
This sequence comes from Sphyrna mokarran, assembly GCA_024679065.1. NCBI lineage: Eukaryota > Metazoa > Chordata > Chondrichthyes > Carcharhiniformes > Carcharhinidae > Sphyrna > Sphyrna mokarran. Next base: position 98,614,602 of record JAGIQG010000005.1, read on the forward strand.
GCAGGGATGCAACCTGTTATCTGTGTGAAACATGGTGATTACTCACATATTGCTGACATTTTCAGTACAATACTATATATATTATGGTAGCGTGGCTTTTGAAGGGACAACCGTCCACTGATCACATGACCCACCCAAGGCTTATTGCATGGAAGCACATGAATCTCAGCCTATTAGAGGAAAGTGTGTGGGTCCAGGGATCAAGCAAACCTTCAAATATGAGCCAGAAGTCAAGGGATTAAGACATGTGCTGTAGTTGCTGTGTTTATATACAGTTCTACCGTGTTGTTGTTTAACTAAATCACTCTGTGATTACCGCAACCTCCTCATTGATGCCTCGCACTATCATATGTATAAAATGCGTTTCCTTTATATAATATTGTAATCACTGTCATTTGTTGAAAATTAAATCTATTTTCTGTATAATGCAAGATAATTATCACATTAGGAATAAAATAATTAATGGTTATATATTAGATTGATTAAAATCACAGGCTTCAGGAACTAATGGCAATTTCACTTTTAAAATATACAATATCTTAATATTATCTCATCGAGCTGATGTAGAAACTAGCTAATCGGAATCCTACACCTAAGTAGTAATAACAATTGTACAGGCTTTGCCAATGTAAAGACTCAGTGTTTTGCCTTACAAAAAAAACCTTTAAATGTATTATTTCATTTTGCACGTCCAAAAGTTGTTCAATTTTTAATTTATAATTAAGATGCAACAATTATCATTTTACTAGGTACCAACTTGTGCTTTTTCATTCATTAGAAGTTATTTCTTTGTTCTCACTTCAAACTTCATATTCCTGTCATGCGGTTGGTCAAAGTTTTTATTCAACAGTAAGCATTCCACTATCTCAACTGTTATCCTCTATATAATCCTGTTCCCAGCTGCTACCATTGGTATTTCATTGGAGATATCGATCTCCAGCTAGACCAATGGCCATGTCCTGACCATTGCTTTCTTCTCACTATAACATGTTCTAAAATTACACATTGGCTACTCTCTCATTTTAATATTGGCAACTCCAGTCTCTGAGATGCCACCCATCTTACTCAAGGATGTCATCAAAGGTAATGTTCTGATTGAATTTCTCTGAATTAAACTGAAAATAGCAATGGCTGTGAGAAAGTATTTGATGGTATTTTAGATACCAACAAGGATAATAAGAAATTGCAATAATAAAAAGAACAGAAAACAATTGCAAGCATTCAAATAGGTTTGCAGAAACAGTACAATTGGAATGATATTTCAAGAGTGGACTGGCACAATGTAACAATGATTAGAAGTCATGATGTAGAGACCAACACAATGATTAGAATGCAGAGCAGCTCACACTGTACAATTAGATAGTTTCCTATCTGCTTGTAGTAAGCAAGCTTCTTACTAAAAGCTTGCAGATTTACTATCAAATAAATCGGTTGGATTTAAAATTGATGTTGCCAGATTCTTACTGAGTTTACCCCAGTCCAATGCCGGCATCTCTACATCATAACTGTTATGAGGAAATCAGGGAACAGGAAAGCTGCAAGACAATGATAAGGCATCATTAGTGAACACTTTGAAAGCCATGAGCTAATTAGAGATAGTCAATGAGAGTTTGCAAAGGACAGTTCATGCTTCTCCAAAACTAATCAAGTTCTTCAGGGAAATTAAAAGCATATATAAAAAGGAAATGAAGTAGATATCTAGACTTAAAAAAAAGAATAAGTGCTAAATAAGGGTTTTTTTTTGAAGATTAAGGAAATTAAGGAACATGGATAAATGGATCTCAGATAGGCAAGGATCTGTGTTAAGAACCCTTGGACCCGTTTCTCCCCAAAAAATTCAGTGTTAAACTGGGGAGAAAATGGTGCAATTCTCCATCTGTATAAATGGTTTGAGCATATGAATAAAGTGATATATGTCAGCATTTTCTGCAACAACTAAATTAGGAGACATAGAAGGAAAAAACAGGAAGATAAATGTGAGGTGGGTAAATAGATGTGATGTTGTTAAGTGTAATTTGATGTAATCATGAAGTTTGAGGAAACAAATAGAATGGAATTATAACAGAATTAGGTGGTATTCTCAATGGAATTGAAAAGGAGATATAACAATTTTAAAAGCAGAACTCTGCATAGGAATTATAAACATAAAGAGATGGAAGAAAATATATTGGTTAATTTTGAACACATATTCACATAAAGGAAATTTTAATTGTTGAAAACATGCAATGCAGATTTAGGAGGGTGATACTGGGATGCACTTTGATCATTTGCCCCATTATGGACACAAACACAAATTTTGTGAAAGTGCTTCATTGTTAGAAGTGCCATTTTTTGGAGGAAATGTTAGATTTAAGTTTAATAATAACAATATAAAGAGAGTAGGTAAAACCTTTCTTATGCAAAGTAACATTGATGTCAAATTCATCACAGCATTTAAGAAAACAGTAGAAATCTCTTGGAGTAAAGCAAAATGGGATTGGATAGTTGCAATCTGAAGCTGAATAGTACATTCTAAAAGCATCCAGTTTGCTTAAGTGCTATTATCATAGCCCAACTCTCAGCACTGTTCATTACTATTGGCTGCAGTTCACACTTCCCTTTAAAACCATTTGAAAGCTTTCCTTCTCCAGACTGATTTCCCCAGTCCATCAAAACATTTCCAACCAGAGAAACATTTCAGTTTTCATTGCATCTCCCTTTTCTTGATGAATAAATTCCCAGTTATATAAGCCAGTTGCAATTTCTCATTATCTCCCGTTTCTTCATTTTAGTGAGCTTCAAATAAAACCATTAATTTCTAAAATGTGGGGTGACACGGTGGCACAGTGGTTAGCACTGCTGTCTCACAGCACCAAGAACCCCTGTTCAATTCCAGCCTTGGGTCACTGTCTGTACGGAGTTTGCACATTCTCACTGGGTGGTCTGGTTTCCTCCTACACTCCAAAGTTGTGCGGGTTAGGTTAATTGGCCATGCTAAATTGCCCCTTAGCATCATGAAGATTAGTAGTGTGAATGTATGAGGTTATGGGGGTAGAGCTTGGGTGGGATTGTGGTCAGTGGAGACCCAATGGGCTGAATGGCCTCCTTCTGCACTGTAAGATTCTATGATTCTAAATGGAGCATCTATCAAACAAGGCTTAAGAATGGTGTTTCAGACAGTAAGTACTGTTTTATACCATAGAAGTGAAAGACGTTCTAAGGGGATTGATTTTATTCAAAAACATTTCCACAATGTCCATCCTGAAAATATGAGTTCATGTAAAAATGTATTTTAATCCTAAAATAATGTCTTACCTTCTTGTAAGTATAAGCAATGCTATTGAATAGAGGAGAGAGAGAGAGAGAAACTATAGGCCAGTTAGGCAAACATCAGTTATGGAGGCATGGGATGGGGTGGAGAAAGATCTGAATTTGTTATAAAGGAAGTGGAAAAACTGCACTTAGAAAATCACAGTATAATTAGGGAACGCCAGCATGAAATTTAAATCATGTTTGAAAGGACCATTCAAACTTTTTGAGGATGTGAGTAGAAGAGTATATAAAGAGGAATCAGTGAATGCAGCACATCTGGATTTCCAAAGGATATTTGATAAAGTGCCACATAAAAAGTTTTTACATGAGATGAAGGTTCTCGGGGTTGAGACTAAAATACTAGCATGGAGACAGGATCACTTAAAGAACAAAAATTTGATTTATTATTGTCACATGTATTGGGATACAATGGAAAGTATTGTTTCTTTGTCAGTATTGTAAGCCTGCAATATTGACAAAGGATATCATTCATAGAGTTCATGAGGGAGAAGGAAAGAAGAGGGTGCAGAATGTAGTGTAACCATTACCAGATAGGGTGTAGGAAGTATAGAATAGGAATAAATGAGTCAATTCCAGATTGGCAATCTGTTTACAAATGGGATATCACAAGGATCAGTGCTGAACGTGATTTCAAATACTATTTTTATAAGTCTATTTTAATAACAAATTAAGGAAGCGAGTTTAATGCATCCAGGTTTGCTCATGATAAAAAGCTGGGTGAAAAACTAATCTGAGTTTTCCTTCCCGGGTTGTGAAAATTCTCAGCTCCTCAAACCCAACTCGGGGAAAGTGCCCCACATTGTACTTGGGAGTGCTGGTGAGAACTGGTCCACAGCCCCCAGAAAAAGCTCAGAAGCTGAAACAGTGGCTATGCGATAGACCTGCGTCAATGATCTGGGACTTTGCTCCAATTTTATAAAACATCTTTCCAACCCTTACCCCTCTACCTCTCTCACTACCCCACACATTCTCCATGCACTATCCATGCCAATTCAAGCCTTCCACCTATGCCCCCCCATTAGCTCCTCATACCCTTCATTCCAACCTATACCCCTCCATCCACCCCCATGGTCCTTTATAGGCTCTTTACCAACTTATTGCCAACTCATGTCAACCTATGCCCTTCACCACCCCCCATGCTTTCCCCCACATCCACCATACGAAATCATGCCACATTTCAATCTTCTTTTCTATAATGATACAAATTCAGTTTCATTACCAACTGTTTGTGGAGGTCTTGTGGCACAGTGGGTAGCATGCCTGCCTCAGAACCAGAATTCTGTGTTCATGTCCCACCCCAACACTTGATGGCCAAGGAAGGTGCGTTCATAACGGGGCCAACAATTTGAGTGTCAATCTGCAAAGTCTTTCCAACGCGCTAATGGCGAGAGTGGAAGAAACTCCTAGTCAGCCAACTTTAACGTGTGGAGTGGCAACCTTCAAGCTATAAGACTCTGGCGATAGTGATGTCTCACGATTGGAACAGATGAAAGTCTGCCTTGAGTGCCATTAGGTGCAGGGGCAACAACAATTATGTCCTTATAACTTAAATTCATAGTTTTGGAATCATCCTTCTTGAAAAGCAATGAAAAGCAACGGAGTTATCTCTGGTCAATATTTATCCCTCAATCAACAATATAAAAAAAACCTTAACTGCTCATTGCCACATTGCAGTTTGTGGGTGTTTTTGACTGCATTTGGCGCTTGTGTTTCCTTTTCTTATAACTTCATTGGCTGTAATGTGTTTTGATGTCTATTGGTCATGAAAAGCACTGTATAAATGTCAGACTTTCTTTCCTTTCCTTTTATGAAACAAATTCAGTTTTATCATTAACTCATTTTAACTCAAACCTTTGACTTTGTAATTATCTTTTTGCTCTTCTTTGAAATGGTTAAATGTTGGGTCTGAACTTTTAACCTATTCAGCGCGTGCACTCGGCAGGCCTGGAATGGGCGTGAATTTGGCTTCCAGCCATGATCAATCCCTGAACACGATTACATGCTGCCTGGCCAATTAATGGCAGTCAGTGTGAAATACGCACTGCTGAAAAGGGCAAGAGGAGGTAGATGCTAAGAAAAGAGAGGGTGCACACTGATGTTGCTAACGTACCCTCTTAAGGGAACAGCCATTGCCGATCTGTCTCAGGGAAGTGCATCACAAAATAAATTGTGATGCATAAACAGTGCAAAGGCAGTAAATTCAAACACAAACCTCAGTCCCCAGACACGTTTTTCAATTTTATTTTGACATTTCACCAACCCGGGTTCAAGGTTGAAGCTAAAATGTAAAGGCCACTTGGCTAATCGGCCTTTCCACCAAATATAAAAGCGGACAGACCATGTAAGATTGTGTTCAATTGGTCCCTTAATGGGCAAAGTTACCTACTTGATTTTGGCAGACCCACTTCAGACTCTTGCATGTGCCTGCTGACCGAAATATTTCACGAGTGTGTGATGACTTCGGGGATGTGCATCCAACATCTTCACACATGATTTCATGTGCTTCCAGATCTGGCGCACACCCATCCACCCAAGCAACATAAAATCCTGTTCTTGGTGTTCTTCTAAAACTAGAGATGTCAACTGAGACTTTGCCATAGCATTTTGACTCTGAGTTCGAGGCTTAAACCTAGGCTGACACTTTATTATCCTGCTGAGAGGCTATTGAAATAATGAAGATGCTCTTCTTCAGCTAAGACATTGGATTGAAATCCTGTTGCCTGTTCAGCAGCATGTAAAAACAGCTCAAGGAACTATGCAAAGCACAGCAGGAATTCTGATAAGTATTCCTCCCTGAACCAACACAACCAAAAAGCAGATTAACGGATCATTCATTTCATTGTTATTTATGGATTCTCACTGTGAGCAAACTGATTGCTACTCTTCAGGTGCAGTTACTGCACCTGAAAAATTATTTAATTGTCCATGAAGATTTGTGAGTTTTTGATGAAGTGAAAGGTGCTATGTAAGTGGATGGCACTGTGACACAGTGGTTGCCACTGCTACCTCACAGCACCAGAGAACCGGGTTCAATTCCTAGCTTAGGTGACTTTGTGGAGTTTGCACATTCTCCTAATGTCTACGAAGGTTTCCTCCGGTGCTCCAGTTTCCTCCCACAATCCAAAAATATGCATGTTAGGTTGATTGGCCATGGTAAGTTTCTTCTTAGGGTCAGGGGGACTGGCAGGGATAAATAGGTGGGGTTATGGGGATAAGGCCTGGGTTTGATTGTTGTCAGTGCTGGTTCGATGGCTCAAATGGCCACCTTCTGCACTGTAGGTATTCTAAGTGCAAATTCTATCTATAGAGTGGTAAAATGTAGCAAAATATTTGTGAATGATGCAAGGTTAAAACAAGTCTTGATTTATAGTCAATGCTGCTCAAGATATAGATTATCTATCTGGGAGCTTCACGTTGATTGATATTTTCAAAGTATAATTAGTAAACTCAGTTCTACTTCTTTTCCACTGTTCAGACAGATATCTCTTCATTATGCATACACCTTTCCTGTCCTAATTTACATTACCTTACATTTATCCAGGTTAAAATTCAATAGTCTATCACTTGTTGGTCCAAATGTGTTTAAATGTGACATATTTCCCTTTGTCTAATTACTTGGTTTATGAGGACAACAACAAAAAGCCTGCAGGGTTTTCACCATCACCGATCACCCTTGAAAATGACTAATGTAGCCAAAGGTGAACTGTTGTCTGGGAAAGAATCAATGGATTCAGGCGACCGTCGAGAACAAAATATGAAAAAAAATTCCATTTTCATCTTATTTTATCACTGGGCTGATTACTTTATCTCTGGGATATTGAAATCTTCCACAAATGTTACTTCACAATTCCCCATGCTAACATGATATGTAGTTAGCACTGCTGCCTCACAGCGCCAGGGACCCAGGTTCAATTCCTGGCTTGGGTCACTTTCTGTGTGAAGTTTGCACATTCTCACTGTGTCTGTGTGGGTTTTCTCCAGGTGTTCCAGTTTCCTGCCACAGTGCAAAGATGTCTGGGTTAGGTTAATTGGCCATGTTAAATTGACCCCAGTGTCAAGGGACAAGCAGGATAAATATGTGGGGTTACGGGAATAAAGCCTGGGTGGGATTGTGGTTGGTGCAGACCCGATGGGCAGAATGGCCTCTATCTGCACTGTAGAGATTCTATGATATGAAGATAGTTGATTGCCTACGTTAAAACTCTATCAAGGCATTGGAAATCATATGGAAAATTAGGAAAGAAATATATTCACTCATGCACACTGAAGTGATATTTTCTCCCTATTTACGTGACAACAAAATGTATTAAATGTGCTGCTACAGGCAATCAGTGCATATTCTTTATTATAATAGTCTTGAAGCTCTAATCTATTGTCACCTCTGAGGTGGCAATAATGGGAGCATCAATGTCAATAAATTCACAATAGGCATTCCCCACTGACTGATGTCATTCTTTAAATTATAGAATGTGAATTGTGACTTTTCAGAATGCCATACCTGACAGATCTCAGCTGTGCCAGTTAAATTAAACTGATCATGGACCACTCCTTTCTCCAAATCTCAGAACATCATCACAATCATCATCATGGAAGATGTTCCATCATAGACCATGTGCACTGACATGCATGGCAAAACTCTGAAAATTGAACAAGCCTATAAACTGCAGATTGCAGCCAGCATAAGCTGAGCCACACAAGTAACGGCAGTTCATTGCAAAGTTGACCTTAAGGAGTCAGTTTCAACGTTTAATTGTAGCTGCACACTGGTGCGTCTCATCACAAATATTTTGGAGGATATTGTGATAACTCTACATAAGTGACTGAAGCTAAGGATTTTAAATTCACTAAGAAAAACTGGTCTCTCTTCTATTAGTACTATAATTTATACTTGAGGTTTTATAATGTTGCACTTTTGCATGATTGTGACAAACATCAACTGTAATAGCAACAACCTATTTTTCCAACCATTTCATTTCCTCCTATCTTTACCTGAAGGTAAGAATGCCTTACATCCAGGTTGATTCCAACAAAACTCCATGATCTTGCCCATTGGCCGTTCCCAACTCGTGTACCTGACAATGAGCATCAGCCATGAGGAGTTTTATAGTTGAACTCAATCTTGCCCTCAGTCATCAACCATACATCTTCCAGTGGTGCTTAATGGATAGTGATCAGGGGTGGGCTGCAGCAACTTTATCATCTCAACTGCTGCCTTGGCTGAAATCAACTAACTCAGCACAGATAAGGAACTCAGCTTTATCTGTATTGTTTAGTTCACAAACGGGTATTGGATTTACCAAATGAATCATCCAATGGTCTTCAACCATCTTCACTTAATGCATCCTGTAAAAACTCTGCGCCACTGCGGATCAATAAAGCACACTGCTTGTTTAGCGCCAAGCAAGATATCCCGGCATCAGTTGCACTGCTAATGTAACGTAACTTAATTTCATGAGAAGTGCAACAGAAATAAAATTTTGTCAATATACATCACAAATAACAAACCTTTAAACTGAAAATACAACTACCTTTCAGACCAGGGACGAGAATCTGTACTGAGCATGATTCATCAGCCATATGCTGAGATTCTCCAGATCTGAGCAAGGACAGGAACAGCAGGCCAATTCGGAACACAAGAAAAAGCAGTCCACTGTTCATAATGTTCACAAAAGGTTCATTGACTCCTAAAGACAGAAATTCTTTTATAAATAACCATCATAGTACTGAAATGAAACAAGCACATTCTTTAACTCGTTAAATACTAATAGTGTTCTCCTTAAATAGTACTAGTGTTCCCCTGCACACTCTTCTACTGCCTGCAAGCCCACTATGCTCAAAGAGAAACTATTACCCTAGTATCTTTCCCCTATTCTTCCTTATTCTCCCCCCAGCCCTCAGATCTGCACCACATCTTGTTTGCGGTTTTCTTTGCTCGTTCAATGTGCAGGATTTTACATTCCAAGATTGGCATTATCTAAACCCTGGTATTCCTTAGTTGTGGAAGTTTGAAAAACTACCTGAGCCGAGGGAAAAGCAAAAGAATTTGAGGCTCAATTATCACCACTTCTTTTGACTCAGGTTTTACCACAAGTAGTTGCATGGGCTTCTTGCACTTGGCCACCTCCCTGCTGACCTCCCAGTGCAATAAAGGACTAGTGAGATAATGTCATCCACCTGCATTCCTGCCAGATTCAACTCCAAACCATCCCCTGACCCCCAGCCCCTGCCACCACCCACCTCATCCCTCTTCCCTCATGCCCCCACACTCAACACACACCCATCCTATGCACCACCTCTCTCCACCATGTCCCAATGCTAAGTGCATGCCCATGATAAGCCATTCAGTACTATGCCAAATAAGAGACTGCCGCAAGGATTTTAGACACAAAAGGCTCTTGAACTTATCTAATCACGACCTATTTTCATGAATGCCTTGTGTCGTGGGATTTCACTTTGACTTTTGTATTTGTGAAGTTCTGTACAGCCAAACTGGTTAGTAAATAACACTAATAAAAAAAATGATAGTTCTCAATTCAAAGTGAATCAATCAGCTATACACAAGCTAATACTTCAGATTAAAAATTCTACGAATCGAGCTGGAACACATATTTATCTATTAAGATTGTGGTCAGAATATCATTTTACTGCTTAAAACTAAACCAAGCCCACTAACTTGCAAAATATTTTGAGCAGTTCATGAAAAAAAAAATCCTATCGCCACACCAAATGTAATTCTTGGAAAATGATTAACATCTTAGCACACCCAAATTCCAAAGCATCTAAAAGGTTAAGTGACTCTCATTTAGAGAACTCGAATTCTAAACTGCTGAAATAAATCTTGTTTGTCTTTCTGTTCTTCTCTAATGTGCTCCCTCCTCCGTGCTCCAGCCGGGAACAAGGGCTGTCCCTTGCAAATTAGTATTGCAGATATTTAGCTAGCTGTGGAACCTAAAGCAAACTGAAAACTCCTCTTACCTTATGAGGGAAGACGAAGCAGTGAGCGAGGAATCATCCTGAGACTTTCTCTCCCATCACACAGATGAACTTTATTGCCGCTCTTGTTTACCAATGTTTGACAGCTTTTTTTTTGGGTTGACTTGTTAATACAGCCTGCCCAAGGAACCAGCTCAACAAATCAAAGAGCAAAAATTGTAAGCATGACCCATAAAAAACATCCTGTTTGACAAATGTCAGCTGGGATCTTGCAGCTGTAAAATTAGTCTATGGGAAAATCCAAGGCAGAATGGTACCAAAAACAATGTGTGTTTTTTCTTGTTTTAAAACAGAAAACATGATCTTTCTTGATTCAATATCAAACTCTTACTGTTGTACAGGCAAATGTCTTTTGCAATATGAATAAAAACAAACATTTCCCCTACGGCAGAATGTTCAAGCTAAGGATTTTACTGACGTTTTCTTGGCTTTTCATGGTGTAAAGTTAGAGTAACATTAGATCGCTAACATCTTATGCTCATTTCTTTTCCCCATGGTAACATATTCAACACTCCCAGATCACGGCCAAGCTTAGATTGCCTGTTGCATAGCTGTTCCTGAAAGTCATTTGTTTCTTTCCATGTATATACACAAAACATTAAACTTGTAATGACAGTGCTGAGAAGTCTGGAAATACAGGACTCCATTTTCAGATGGTCAAATGCTAAAGAACCTCCCAATTCACTCTTTCTTTGAGACATTTAAGAACTAATGTATTCCCTGCATACAGTGTCCCAGTGGAAAACAAAACCACAGCGCTCCATAATTCTGGGCATAACAGAATAATAACAGGATGAAACGGGAAAACTCTTAAGCCTATTTGTGTTCTGTAACTGGTTTTAATTTTCTAAATTTAAGCGAATAAATTCCAGTTTTTTTTTAAATCTCCCCTATTCGGCTGGAGATTTAAGTCATCTCACAGTCTCATCCAGATTAAACAGCTTAGTTTGGTTCTCAATCCGCACTGAATACTCACAGTTGAAATAAAACAATTGGTTTTGACAGCCCAAGTTAGGATGAGGAAAAATAATGCTTCCAGTCACTATCCATGATCCTCATGTGAAAAATAATATACTGATCAAACTCAGCTGTGATACCCATCACAGTCAAATAGCCTGCTGATGTTTATTGCTGAGCCACAGATGAAGATTAGGAGAGATGGCTACTGCCTTGCAGCGCCGGGGACCTGGGTTTGATCACAGCCTTGGGTAACTGTCTATATTGAGTTTGGACATTCTCCCCATGTCTGCATGGGCTTCCTCTGGGCGTTCCGGTTTCCTCCCACAGTCCAAAGATGTGCAGGTTAGTTGAACATGGTAAAATGCACAGAATTATGGGGATTGGGCCCAGGGAGGGTGCTCTTTTAGAGGATCAATGCAGATTTGATGGACCAAATGACCTCTTCTACACTGTAGGAATTCTGTGCTTCTTTAAGGATACCTGTGGAACTATAACCCAGTAGGAGTCACTGAGTAGGGAAGAAGAGCAGAAAAAATGAGAAAAATAATGGATGAAGTTTTTCTTATAAAATGAAGTCAGGTATTTTTACTTTATTTTCCAGAATGCGTGGTATTTTCCTCTCCTATCCAGTGTTGTACTTCTTGAATACATATGAGAAAAATAACAAGAAATTAGTATTTTCATTGCTGTTTACAAGAGACTGGTTCAGCAATAGACTAGAAGGTAACTAATAGCCAACTAAAAAACTATATGAAATCGCAGACAATCACTCTTAAAATAGTTGTTTCCATTATAGAGTACAGGTTTATCTCGACTAAGATAAACAGTGCAAAGGAGGCCATTTGGCCCATCGTGTCATGCCACAGGACTGTAGGTCATTCATCAAGTAGGTCACTCACATAGGAGGAGGTGAGATGAAATATGTGATGGAATACCATTACTAATTGCCCATCATCAATGCATAGATACAGTTGAATAGAAACTGAAAACCCCACTGTGTCAGAATATACATTCCACACATCTTGCTCATGAAGATTGTCTGATATTGCAAGCAACACTTTTAACTGGCTGGCTGCTGTGTAAGAAGTCTTACAACACCAGGTTAAAGTCCAACAGGTTTATTTGGTAGCAAAAGCCACTAGCTTTCAGAGCGGTCATCTTTATCAGGTGAGTGGGAGTTAGTCAGTAGACCATAGATGCTCTGAGACCAGGCAGGGGAGACTTTTTTATGTGAATTTTTCAGCTTTTATCTTCTCCTGAATATCACGTTAGGATGTTTCCCCCCCTCAGGTATAGGATACCATATAAATGCAAATTGTTGTTGTTAGAATTCAACCACTGAAGTATTCTCAATCTTGATGATGATTCATTTTATAAAATCACTGCTCTGTAATTGTGTGTGCGCAATGTGATTATATTTTTAATAGTTTAAAATGAATTGCATGCATCAGGTTCACAATAAAATCAATCAGCAAGGCAAAGAAATGGTGAAATGGGCAGTGAGCACTTGTTAATAAATTATTTCCCATTTGACCTTGAAAACTGCCCTGCCAAGAGAAGAGTTTCTGCTTTCCCTGACCTTTTCAAATGCCTCTTAAAGCTGGCTGTCACAGACCACCAATGTTCAGTTTTCACCCTGCAAATTTTCCTTTCCCCACAAGCATAACAAGCATAAGCCATTCAGCACCTTGAGTCTGCTCTACCATTCCACAGGATCATGGCTGATCTGATTGCAACCTTAACCCCACATTCCTGACTATCCTCAATAACCTTTCATCCCTTATTAATCAAGAATTTATCTAGCTCTGCCTTAAGAATATTCAAAACTCTGCTTCCACTATCTTTTGATGAAGAGAGTTCTAGAAACTCTAATTTCTAGTGTCTAAAAACACTAGACACTAGTGTCTGAGAGAGAAAAATTCTCATCTCTTAAATGAGTGATCCCTTCTTTTTAAACAGTGATCCCTGGTTCTAGATGCACTGACAAGAGGAATGATCCCTTCCACATCCACCCTGCTAATACCCCTCAGGATCTTAAAGGCTTTTAATCAAGACACCCCTTACTCTTTTAAACTGTAGTGAATACAAACCTAACTTTTCCAACCTTTCCTCATAAGGCCACCTATTCATTCCTTTTATTAGTCCAATCAACCTTCTGTGAATTGTTTCTAAAAAGTGTACGATTCCTTACATAAGGAGACCAATACCAGACACAAAATTTCAGATGTGATGACACCAATGCCCTGTACAACCGAAGCATGATCTCCACACCTATGTATTCAATCCCTCTCACAATAAATGATAACTTTAAATTAGCTTATTACTTGCTGTGCCTATATACCAGCCTTTTGTTATTCATGCACTGAAACACAAATCCCTCTGCACCTCAGAACTCTGCAACCTTTCACCATTTAGATAATAATTCTTTTTATTGTTAGAACATAGAACAGTACAGCACAGTACAGGCCCTTCGGCTCTCGATGTTGTGCCGAGCTACATCCAAACCCAAGATCAAATTATCCCACTCCCTGTTCATTCTGGTATGCTCCGTGTGCCTATCCAATACCGTTTCAAAGTTCCTAAAGTGTTCGACTCCACTATCACAGCAGGCAGTGTATTCCAAACCCCAACCACTCTCTACATCACTCCTAAATCTCCCACCATGAACCTTGTAGTTATTCCCCATAGTAACAGCTACATTCACCCAAGGAAATAGTCTCTGCACATCCATTCTATCTATCCCCTTCATCATTTTATAAACCTCTATTAAGTCACCTCTCATCCTCCTCCGCTCTTAAGAGAAAAGCCCAGCTCCCTCAATCTTTCTTCGTAAGACTTACCCTCCAAACCAGGCAGCATCCTTGTAAATTTCCTCTGCACTCTCTCCAATGCTTCTACATCCTTCTTATAATGAGGTGACCAGAACGGGACACAATATTCCAAATGTGGTCTCACCAACATCCGGTATAGTTGTAGCATAACCCCACGACTCGGATTCAAACCCCCTTTTATCAGCCTTCTTCACGGCTCTGTCCAGAGTCGTGAATCTGTGGAATTCTCTACCCCAGGATGCAGTGGATGCCGCTGGAACACTAAACAAATTTAAGGAGAAGATGGGCTTTTAATAAGTGTCAAATGAAGGATTGAGGGGGCGGGCAGGAAGGTGGAGATGAGGCTGAGTCGAGATTAACCATGATCATATTGAATGGTGAAGCAGACCCAAGGGGCTGAATTGCTGACCACGCACTCTTAGTTCTTTTAAAAAAACTATGGTTCAGTCTCAGTGGTGCCCTGTCCAATTCTGAGCAGAACACTGTCAGGAGATGTGATTTTAAAGGCTTTAGAGAGAGGGTGCAGAAAGGATTGGTGAGAATTGTCTGGAGAGTGAAGAACCTCAATGAATCAATAGATTGGAGAGGCTCCTTGGTCGTGATGAAATTTGGATTGATCCCAGCAGATTAGAAATGGAGCAGCAGCTGCTAACACTGGAAGGATTTAGAAGCAGAGGCCAATGATTGGTGGAGGAAGCAATGGCGGCGTTAAGGACAGGGGTTTTCACACAACAGTGATGCCCAGCTCTGCTGCAGACAGATTCAATCAGCAGTCTCACAGCACCAGGTTAAAGTCCAACAGGTTCATCTGTAGCAAACCAGCTTTTGGAACTGGCTGTTCCTTCACGAGAAGAGAGGGCCAGCACAGACCCGAGATGCCGAATCGCCTTTCCCACCTCCTGCCAAAATGGACACGTTTTGCTCACATTATACTCCATTTGCCAGATTTTTGATCTCTATCTTGCAGCCTCTTTGTGTCCTCTTCACAATTTACTTTCTTACCTATTTTTGTGTCATTAATACATTTAGCAGCCCTTTATCCAAGTCTTTTACATAAACTATAAGAAGTTGAGGACCCTGCACTGATCTCTGTGGCAAAACACTCGTCACATTCTACCAACCAGAAAAAGACTGATCAGATTCATTATTGTCACATGCATTAACATACAGTGAAAAGCATTGGTTTCTTGCATGCTTTACAGACAAAGCATACCATTCATAGAAAAGAAAATGAGAAAGTGCAGAACGTTGTGTTACAGTCATTGCTAAGGTGTGGAGAAAGATCAACTTAATGCAAAGTAAGCCCATTCAAAAGTCTGACAGCAGCAGGGAAGAAGCTGTTCTTGGGTCGATTAGTATACAACCTCAGACTTTTACATCTTTTTCCCAAAGGAAGAAGGTGGAAGAGAAAATGTGTGGGATGCATAGGAGCCTTAATTATGCTGGCTGCTTTGTCGAGGCAGTGGGAAGTGTAGACAGAGTCAATGACTGGGAAGCTGACATGTATACCAACTGTTTCCTGTTGGCTAGCCAGTCTTTAATCTATGCCAATGTGCTACCCACTACATCATAATGTTTTATTTTCCACAATAACCTTTGATGTGGCACCTTATCAAATCCTTTAGGATATTTAAGTACAATATATTTTCCACTTTGTCCAGTGCACACGTGATTCCTTCAAAAAGCCACAATAAAGTGGTTAAACATGATTCCCTCTCAAAAAAATTGTCTGATTGCTTTGAATTTTCCCAAGTGCCCTGCTATAAACATATTTGGTAATGGTTTCTAACATTTTCCCTGTGACATATGTTAAGCTAACTGGCCTCTGGTATCCTGCTTTTTGTCTCCCTTCCTTTTTGAATAAAGAGTTACACTTTCATACAGTCCAAGTACAGGTAGATGGAATTGGGCAGTTCTCGCATGTTGGTGCGGGCTCAATGGGTCTAAGGGCCTCTTCTGCATTGTACAATCTTCCAATTTAATGGGACCTTCTCTGAATCTTGGAAATTTAGGTTCAAGAAAACATCTTGAGCCAGCTGAATAGATTAGTAATTGTCCCAATCCTCATTCACTATTTCACTACTTTTTGAGTCTTTGGAATTCTCTATGTCAAATGCCTTGCTCATTGATTGTATTCAAGACTGAAATGGATATAAATTTGTCAACAAAAAGAGAATCAAGTGCTAAGGTGGAGTGATAGAGCAGGAAGGTAGAGATAAGATAGATTAACCATAAATCCTATTCTTCCTTCTACTTCATATGTATAATTCCAAAGTAGTTTTGGAAATACACCACTGCATTTTTATGTCAGGCTTCATGGATTTAGGATTGGCATGGAGAGTGAAGTAGTTTTGTGTAGTCACTGTTGTACAGAATGGCAGACTGACTTTTTTTGTACAATTGAAGAACTGGCCAATACTTTCATTCTGAACCCGTTTATGATGGGGTATCACCTGATGATAATCGAAAAACTGACAACATTTTTAAAAAAGGATGAAGGAGTTAACGAAAGGGAAAGAAAACTTTAAAATAGAAAAAGCTCCATTTATTTCGAGCTATTTACAAATAGTTGGAAAACTAGTATGATGATGGCCCAGATCAGATCAATTGCCCCAGAAAACTCAATCTCATCTACATCATATCTCTAGAAGGGCCCAAAAATTGATTCTTGTGGTACCTGAGAATCAAAGGTTTACAGGGCAAAACAATAAATAACACAATAATGGACTGCTTTTAAAAGGAAACTGCTGTGGGCATTGTCGAGATACGTTCCCAGAAGGAAAAATATAAGAACAAAACCAAAACTCCCTGGATGATGAAAGAGATAGAGAATAAGATGAAGAAGTGCAAAAGGGCACAAATTGCAGATGTCCAATTGATAACACAAGTGATGACCAGGCTGAAAAGGTTCAGACAACACATGAAAAAGGAAATCAAAGGGAGAATTAGCATGAGAAGACACTGGCAGCTGAAGTAAAAGTAAAGAAACATAGAATCTACAGTATAGAAAGAGGCCATTCAGGCCATCGAATCTGCACCAACTACAATCCCACCCAGGCCTTATCCCCATTACCCCATTTAGCCGGCTACTTCCCTGACACTAAGATGCAAATTAGCATAGCCAATCCACCGAACCCACTCATCTTTGGACTGTTGGAGGAAACCAGAGCATCCAGAGGAAACCCACATAGGCACAAGTAGAATATGCAAACTCCAATCAGACAGTGATCCAAGCTGGGAATTGAAACCCGGTCCCAGGCATTGTGAACAGCAGTGCTAACCACTGTGCTGCCAAAGTTATATTAATGATAAAAGGTGTAAGAGAGATGGATGAATTAAGGACCAAAATGGTGATTTACAGATGGATGCAGAGGCTGAGGCACTAAATGAGTATTTCAAGGAAGAAGATGCTGCCAGTGTTATCATGAAGGAAGAGGCAGAGAAATTCTAAATGGATGAAAACTATTAAAAACATTAGCTATATTTAATTTGATAAGTGACCAGGATCATCTCCTCAAGAAGATGCTGAGGGAAGAAAGAATGGAAAGTGTAGAGGCACTGGCCAAAATTTTCCATTCCTCCTTCAATAGAGGGTTGGTGTCAGAGGACTAGAGAATTGCTAACATTAGGTCCTTGTTCAAAACAGGGTATAAAGATAAACCCAAAAACTACTGGCCAGTCAATTTAACATTGATCTTTGAAGCTTTTAGAAATGATAACCCAGGATAAAATTAACAGCCACTTAATGTGGACTAATTTGGGAAAGCCAGCAAACTTGTTAAGAGCAAATGATGACTAACAAATATTTTTGACGCGGTTAGCAAAGATAGTTGGTAAGGGTTATGCAGTTGATGTGATTTACACAGAACTCCAAAATGTTCTTGATAGAAGGTCACACAATAGGCTTGTCAGCAAGTTGAAATCCATGGAAAAAATGGTTTCACAGTTGCACAGATACCAACTTGACTTGGAAATAATATAGTGGTTAAAGGTTATTTCTCAGACTGGGAAATACATTTGTCAGTGTTTAAAGTTTATTTATTCATCACAAGTAGGCTTACATTAACATTGCAATTAAGTTACCATGAAAATCCTCTAGCCATCACACTCCAGCACCTGTTCGGGTACACTGAGGGAGAATTTAGCATGGCCAATTCGCTTAATCAGCACATCTTTTGGACTGAGAGGGGAGACCGAAATACTCGGAGGATATCCACACACACACTGGGAGAATATGCAGATTCCTCACAGATTGTGACCCAAGTTGGGAATCAGGTTCCTGGCACTGTGAAGTAACAGTGCTAACTATTATGCCATTGTGCCGCTATTCTCCAGAAGTCAGTATAAAAACCACTCCTTTCCCTGATTTACACTAATGACCTGGATTTGGGAGTACAAGGAGAACTTGGAAGTGATGTGAACTGTGAGGGAGGATACTTATAGACTTCAAGGCGACATAGACAGGCTTGTGGAATGGGGTGAGCATATGACAGATAAAATTTAAGGAGAAGCTGTGTCAAATGATAAATTTGAGGAGGAGGAATGGAGAGGGGAAAATCAAAGGGTAAGATTCTAAAAGGAAAAGTAACAGAGAGACCCAAGAGTACATGTGCACCAATCTTCAAAGATGACAAGACAGGTTGAAGAAGAGGTGAAAAGGCAAATAGAATCTTGGACTTTTCCATAGACGCATACAGTAGAAATACAAGGAAATATGATGAACCTTTAAAACCGTTTCTGCTTCAGCCGGAGTATGGGTTGAATTTTCGGCAGTAGACTGTGAGAAGAACATAAAGTCTTTGGAGAAGATGTTGCAAAGATTTATGAGAGTGGTTCCATGGATGAAATCCTTTTATGAATAGGCTGAAGAAACTGGGTCTCTTGTCCATTGAAAAGAGAAGATTGAGAGGAAACTTGATTGAAGTATTTAAAAAAACAAGGGAATCAGATGAAGTGAATAAAAATTGTTACCATTATGGAAGGATCTGGAATGCACCACTTGAGTCAAAGATAATTAACTGATGTCTTTCAAAAGGGACTTGGGGAAGCAGCTGAAGAGGAATATTTTTGGCTACAGGGTAAGGGAAGGATGTTGTTCTGGCACAGCATTGGCATTGAGCTGAATGACCTCCTATTTTTTAAACCATTCCAAATGCATTTACCGTAAAATTTGTGTGATCTTACACTGCACCAACCAGCACACTCCGGTAACCGGAATTTCTGTCTCTCTCCGGGGAGACTGGAGACATCTCTCAACCCTCAGAATCTGGCATTGACACCTGTTGCTGAGTGTTCATTTGGGTTCACTGTTCCCCTAATCTCACTCAATGGTGAATAATTGTGAAACACCTGGATAGTTATCTTTGTTGGGGCCTGACCTCACTCTGGTCTCAGCCTCCCGCTGTTCCCTCAACACCATTCGCTCAATTCATGCACCTCCCCACACCGACAACAAACCTCAACACTTTCATTAACACAGGATCACCCAACCACTCATTGATTGGATAGTCTCGAGAGCTTTGATTGGATGAAAAGGTGGAATTCATCTTACATCTTGATTAACCGATATTATCCATTTGCAGAACATGCCAAATAACAGGAGTTTTACTGCGCCTTGTGGTCTGCAATGTGGAAAACAAATTTGGATTTTTAATATTTTAATCATCTTCACTTTTGTTGTGTAATTTCTTTATATTTATAAAACATACAACTACATTTAAAGTTTTTAGTTAATTTACTGGTGTTACAAGTAGGTTTATATTAACATTGCAATGATGTTACTGTGAAAATCCCCTAGTTGCCACACTCCAGTGTCTGTTTGGGTACACAGAGAGAATTTAGCATGGCCAATGTACCTAACCAGCACATCTTAGGGACAGTGGGAGGAAACTGGAACATCCAGAGGAAATCCATACAGACACGGGGAGAATGTGCAAACTCTACACAGACAGTTACTCAACCAGGGAATTGAACCCGGGTCCCTGGCACTGTAAGGCAGCATTACTAACCAGTGAGCCACCATGCCTTTAATACATATATTAGCACAGCAAAAACAGGTGCTGAAAATTAACTTTGAAGAAGTTAGGCCTCTTCACAAATCATTAAAGCTATAAGGGATGGAGCTTCAAAGGGGCTGCATTAGGAAACATTACTTCCACGCAACAGTTGGTGTTAGCTATAATATCCATATTAGAACAAAATGAATTATAACATGCAGGAGAAGTGGGGAGAGAACTGAGGTCATCACACAGTCAAAAAGTCACTAGATCAGAGCTACAAGTAAGAACCTTGACTATCAAGAACATTCTTGTGTGTTTGCCTGGAAAGAGGATCAAAAAGAAATAAATTTCTAGACAGTATTGGGCTTTACTTTCATATCACTGGAAGTGCACAACTTAGACTGAAATAATTTATCAGGAAGATCATGGGAGCAAATCAACAATATGAATAAGAATCACTGATTTTGAATTGTTAAATGTAATAATCTATTGTTAAACCCAGAAACAAAAACTGATAAAGTAGGTAAATTTGTTTTGTGCAATAAAGATTTAAAACCTACAAGATAGTTTTTCATGCAGTTACAGTGTTCCCCAGGGTCCATAAGCTCCTGCTCTCAGCTTCAAACAAATGCAGACATTTTGTCTGCCAAAGCGGTCTCCCAGCTGATCTCCTGCCAATCACAACACTTGTTTTGCTGCTGTACTCCAGTTTTATTCTCAGGAGGCTCAGTTTGCAACCCCTCTCGCCAGATTAGATGCAGCACTTTATTTATATATGCGTTTGTTGATGTGTGGTAACAAACGGAGAATTTTTGAGGGGCAGTGCAATGGTCCAGTGTTCTAAAAATGGTAGCTGTTGAAACAAAAGATAAACCATTACACACACAGCCAGAGAATGTAAAAAATAAACTCCAAGTCTGTAAACTTGGTGCAAGTGGCACTGATAATGCATTATTAAGAATGGCCACCTGAGGGCACTCTTGCATAGAGGGAAAATTTCTTAAAGAAATCAACTAGATTTCTTTTCCCCATTGTTGTTGTAAATGGCTAGTCCTTCCCTATTTTTGTCGATGAGACATGTACCTTATCTTCACATTCACAGTATGTAGATGAGAAATTGGAAGAAGCCAAGGATAGATCTTTAGGGAACATTGGAGATAACTGCAGGTGTGTGGAAGGGAAATGTTGTTGGTGACACTCTGAATATCATCAGGTAGATAAGCATGAAACATGGCGAGGATCAGGGTAGAACAGGGGCTGGATACTTGACGTTGAACTGCTTCCCTCCTGATGCTAACTATTGAATCTGCACCACCCACGGAGCTCAAGTCAGAAATGTGATGGACGACTCACATGGACAAACCTCAGAACCAGTGCTGTCTCCGACAGCACAAAATCCCAAGAAACTGAACATTATCCAAGACACAAATTGACTTGATTGGTCTTCAAGCTGCTCAATTTAATGCTGCAAGCAGTGCAATGCAGCTGCAATTTTCAAAGATATATTGTAGCAGTTTGCCAATATCAAGAGAGAAAGACACAATTTACTAACTGTTCCCGTCGACAGCAATCCCCCAGCCTCCGGCCCCACCTTCTGCCCGTTTTCTGCCAACAGCAGAACTGGAAGATCCCTCTGCTGGCCAATGGTGAGCTGCATCTGCCACAGCAAAATACACCATGATGGGGTCGGGAGCAAATATCCAACTCGTAACTCTATGGCAGCTTTCATGTTCACTACACATCCCAAAACGTGGCAGTCAATTTGCACAAAGCAACCTCCCACAACTAATGTGATATTGTCCAGGTATGAGTAGGTGTCATTTAGGGGGATTAAATATATGGGCAGATAGGATCTATGGTAGGATATTCTGTGAGGCAGCACAGACTTGATGAGTCGAATGGTCTTCTTCTGCACTGTAGGGGTTCTATGATTATTATACCAGAATCTAAGAATAGCCTGTTTTGGTGATGTTGATCAAATCACAAATGTTGGTCGAGGCACAAGGGAACCCTTCCCTGCTTTTCTACAAATAGTGTCATGGGATCTTTTATACCCAGAATCTCAGTTAATCTCGATCAAAAGACACAACTTCAGACAGTGCAGCACACCTTGCTACTGCAGCAGGGGAGTGTAGGCTTTGATTTGTGTCCTGGAGTAGAAAGTGAACCCACAGCTCTGGTGAGATTGCTAACAATCAAGCTATGGTTCACAGCACCTCCTCCCAAGTGCAATCTCACAGCAAAGTGCACAAGAGCAGAAAAACCATCAGCTTCAAATTTCCCCAGAGTAACAAATACAATCGCTGGAATGCCATCACACAGACTGAATAATCTAAAACCAAGACCCACCACCATTGTCTGAAGGCAAATAAGAATGGCCACTAAATGTGGCTCATCACCATTGCTCACATCCCATGAACAATCCTTTTAAATATCCCATGCTCAGGATTTCTTCATTAAATACAGTTTCAGTTTTTCAAAGTACTGTCAGATTGGAGAAATGAACAGAAATTAATCCCCACCTAATTAGCAATCCATTTTGCTTTTTGCCAACCTTCAACAGGTGCTGGAAATTCCAAATTATTTGCAGTTAAAATTAAATTTAGTCTCTATCTTATGTAGAGGTTCGTGCAATTTGTCTATTTGCACGTAGTTGATTACTCACCTCCATAAAATGGCAAAGGAACATAAGACTTACGAGTAGGCCATTCAAACCTAAATGTTGGTGAATCAGCTTGTGGTCCCCACTCCATCTTCTTATCTCTTGCACCACCCCCCACCCTTGACAATATCTTGTCTATCAAAAGTCTACCTAACGTAGCTGTTGTCAAATTCATTGACTCAGCATCCTCCAGTTCTCTGGGAGAGAATCCCACAGACCCAAGACACTCAGAAAATAATTCTCGTCTGTCTTGATTATAATTATGTATTTAAATAAGAATCAGAAATAAGATTCATAACTAAAGTTTGAAGCAATCACTGAAGCACTTTTTTTGCTAAACATGCCTGGGAGATTTTTTTTCGGGAGCTCCACAGCACTGAGGTGCATTCTTTCTAAGTGGGTTGTAATCTTTCTTCAGTGGGGTGTCATGAAAAGGAAAGCTGGAAGCACATTGGCAACTTCTCATTCTGCACAAATACTTTGACAGCCGTCAATCAGGAAATTAGAATGTTGAACCATTCCATCTTCCCTATTCCTGTCTGTATTTTAGCAGCTACTAGGTTTAGCTTCCAACACTTTTTTTTACTCCATCTGCTGTATAGCGGTGCATCGATTTAATTGTGCCATAATCATAATATGGGAATAATGTGATTGCACTGGAGAGAGCGTGCAGAGGAGATTTACCAGGATGACCCTGGGCTGGAGGGTCTGAGCTAGGATGAAAGATTGGAAAGGCTGACACTGTTTTTTTACAGCAGCAAAGGGTTAGAGGGGACCTGATAGAAATGTGCAAGATTAAGGGGTATAGATAGAAAGGCACCTTTTCCACTACTAGAGGCGTCAATAACTAGGGAGCTTGGATTTAAGGTAAATGGAAGGCTAAGAAAGAAGATTCTAGAGAGCTTGCAATACGAATAGGGTTTGGGGGCTCTACCAAACTATGTGAAAACTCAAATCAACAAAAGCAGGAGAGCAAAATGAACCACTAGCAATGCTAATGAAGCACTGCCTGGCTGGAAAGTCTACTCTCAAACATTAAGATTCAATTAATTGCATTTGTAAAGGAACGAATACAGATACTTTTTCCTCCACTCCCCCCCACTTCATAATACTTTGGATGTTGGTACTTGTGGCCAGAGTGAAGGGCTATAGTTGGTGACTGTAGTACTGGGCTCAGGAACTCAAATTCCACGATGAAAAATGTGCAGGCCAGACTGTCACAAAATCCTGGCCTATATCCAACTACAACCTCAGTCACACTACTTGGGAAACAAGGTATGGGCAGTAAAAACATCCTGTTTGGTCATTCACATAACTAAAACAGGTAGCAAGGGTCAATTTGACAACATCATTTTCAAATATGCGCTAAAAGTTAATTTGAGCATATGTAATACATTCCTCCTCTCCAAGTTCTTTCCTCCTCCCTCACCGAACTATCACATTTTACTTCCTCCTCAGGCATTAAGAGCACTCGGGCAGCCACACTTGGCTACTACCTTGTGACATTTCTTAATTTAAAGTTGCTACATCATGCAAAACTATTAGAGCCCAAGTCTTCATGGACCACTTTACTGCACACTATCATAGAGCCTGCTAGACTACAACACTGAAACAACTATTAACATCAATATAGAAAACAATTAAACCTGGCAGTCTGATGAATTTTTTTCCAAAGTAATAGTGCTAAGAAAAAATCCTTCCAAATCTGCAGGTTTATATTACGTAAAGCAATCACTTTCTATTATGAAGCTACATCTTTGGCACGAAACCATTTGTCTTTTGAGATGAACGAAAAAGATGTTTAAAAAGGAAAGCAAAATGTAGATGACAAAACAAATGCAAAATACAGCTGAAGCTGTAAAGTCTCAGGTCAAATAGCATCTGAATTGAGGTCAATTGGGGTGACACAGCAGCTAGCACTGTCTCAATGCCAGGGTTCAATTCCAGGCTTGGGTCACTGTGCAGAGTCTGCATGTTCTCACGGTGTCTGTGGGGGATTTGTCTGGATATGGTTATATTCCCATAATCCAAAAGACATGCTGGTTAGATGCATTGACCATACTAAATTCTGTGTACCTGAAGAAGCACCAGAGTGTAGTGACTAAGGGATTTTCACAGTAACTTCATTGCAGTGTTAATGTAAACCTATTTGTGACACTAAAAATAAACTTGAATCTACACTTCAAACCATAAAATTTTAATTGTCTTGTCAGAACAGGAAATGAGAAACAACAGGTTTTAAACTGGACAGGAAGGGGAAGAAAAAGAAAAAGAGATGGGGGTAGAGAAAGAGGAAACAGCAAGGCCTATGGTGGGGTGGGAAGCAAGTCATGCTGTTGATTGAGCTCCCAAGTGAGCTTCACTCAGGAGGCAACATGCTATCCAGCAACTCACGAAAAGCCAGGTATACCAAGTTCCCACAGCAACATCTTTTGTTGATTTAAAGGAGATTTAAAATGTAGTGATTTAAAGGAGAGGCTGTTTAATGCAAGAGGAGGGCTTGATAAATGGAGACTGGTAACTGAAGCAGAAGTTTACATCCCCTAGTAAAAAGGAACACTCAGGTTAGGATGGCAGCATATAGGAAGAGCTACAGTTGTAAACTGAAAAGACAAAGGGAGAAAAATTAACACAGCAAGAGTCAAGTCCTATGGGGAAGGACAGGGGCTTAAACGATGGATCTACCAAGCCAGTTAATAGAACCTGGGAAAGAAGAAAGTGTGGGAGGACTGAGAGATTAGAGGCAAGGAAACTAGGAAAAACAGGAAGATTGCCACAAAGATCAGCAGCGAAGAAAGAACTGCTTAATACACGTACTGCCACAGGGAGGAGGTTAAGTTGCGATGTTGGAGAGTTTGCTGTTCTCCAGCAAACAGCACCAACCTTGCCTGCCAGCGTGAAAAACAGATCTAGTGGTGTAACTGGCTACAATTATCAGCATTTGCCATCCAAGAAAATTATTGACTTTAAGTGCGAGTTGGAAGATACCCAAGTCAAAGTTTCAAACTTTAAATGGAAGAGGTCATGGATAAAGGTGTGAGGAAAAGTTAAAGTGATGAGTGACTGGAAGCTTAAGGTCTCATTGTAAACTGAATAGAAGTGTACAGCAAAGTTAGCACCTGGAGTCTGGTCTCCCCATTATAGCAGAGACCAAACTATAGGCAATGATATATTTCACTAAGAGATATATGAGGCTCTGGCAATAACAGTACAAGTGAAAGGACAGATTAAATCCCACACAATGAGAATAGCAGAATAGGGTATTGATCAAATAACCCATTAGAAATGCTAAAACCGAAGAGGGAGATGAGTTCATTAATGTCATCAAGTTAGAGATGGCAGAGGCTAAACTGTTGAATGTGGAGGCTGGTGAGATGGACAGAGGACAGGGAACCTTATTGTGATTCTGCAAAGGAGCAAGTTTAAAAATGCAGGATCAGGAGGTGGTGGGTCATGAAGGAAAAAAGCATTGGTGTGGAAGGCAGTATTGGGAGAACAGACAATATAATATAAAGAACTGCGACTCATAGTAAGTGATTCACATTGCACTCCAAGATAAACAATTGCCTCTTATGGTCACATATCAATTTGAAGAGTTCTGAACCCTATCTAAATGAGCATTATCTATTTTCATTAAGTTTCTAACAGTTCAGTTGAACCCCAACATAAACTACACAAAGGAAGCATATGACCTAAATGGTAAGAGATTGCAGGTCTCATACATGAATCATAAGCAGCTAGTATGCAGGTACGATAAATAATTAGGGAAGCTGATAGAATGTTATGATTCATTGCAAAGGGAATTAGGTCCAATAATAGGGAAGTTATGATTAGGTTATACAGGGCACCAGAGAGACCACATTTGGATCACTTGGTACAATATTATTCATTTTAAGTAAGAAAATAAGTGTATTGGAAGCAGGTCAGAAGTTACCAGACTAATATCTGAAATGGGTGGGTTATCTCATCAGATAAGAACAGACAGGCTAGGTTCGTAGGTGCTGGAGTTTAAGAGGGCTGGATTGAAATATTTAAAACCCTGACGATTCTTGACAAAGTATCATATATGGGGAGGATATTTCCTTTTGGGGAGAAACCACTCATGCATTTAAAAGAGAGGAGACAAAATTTCTTGAAGAGTTAATACCTTTGGGGTGGCACAGTGGCAAGAACTGCAGCCTCAGCTCCAGGTTCAATTCTGACCTTAGGTCATTGTCTGTGTGGAGTTTGCACATTCTCCCTACATCTGTGAAGGTTTGCTCCGATTTCTTGCAGTCCAAAGATATGCAGGTTAGGTGGATTGGCAATGATAAATTGCCCTAGTATCCCAAGATGTGTAGGAGAGAATCAGTGGGGTAAATGAGGAATTACAGAGATAGGAATCTGGGTAAGATGCTGCCAGGACTGGTATGGACTAGATGAGCCAAATGGCCTCTCTGCACCACAGATCATATAATCTTTGTAACTGTTCCTGGAAGCAGCAGTGTTTGCATACTTTAAAGGCAGAAATAGGTAAGTTCTTGATGAGCAAACTGTGACAGGTTGGATGCAATTTGAGGTTACTATCAGGTTACCCATGATCTTAAATTGTGGAGCAGGTGCAAGGGGCTGGTAGGCCAACCTTGCTCTTCATTAGTAAGAATGGCTATTCAAATGTGAACAATTAAGTTCCAACACCTGACACAATTATACAGAAGTCAATTTTCACAAGAGGAAAGCAAAATCAACTCATTTAAAACTTGTCAAATGCTTTGATACAACCATCTATCAGATGATGTTCACATGGAATTGGAGTGGCTTTATGTTGTCTGCATTAGGACCAACATCGAAACATCTGACTCTTAGAATCTAGGAATTGAGAATGAAGGCTAATGCAGAAACATCCCCTTACTGAACACCAGCATCAAAATTAAAGTAAAATGTGGTTGCTGGAGATCAAAAATTAAAGCAGAAAATGTTAGAAACTCAACAGATCCAGCAGCATCTGAAGGGAGAAACAGTTAACTGTTTACAGTTCATATAAATGATCTGAATGAAGAGATGGCTGCTAAATTTGCTGATAACAAATATAAGTAGGAAACTAAGTTGTGAACAGGACATAAGGAGACCACAAAAATTACACATTTACCCATTTAGACAGGAAGGGAAAAAAAGCAGCTTTGCCTTCATGCATAAATCACAAAAGGCCAATACAGGAGAAAACAGGAGCAGGAGCCTGCCATTTGGCCCTTTGAGTCTGCTCAGCCATTCACCACAGTCATGTCTGATCATTCAACTCAATAGCCTAAATCTGCTCACTCCCCATAACCTTTGATCCTATTTACTGAGTGCTATATCTAGCTGCATAAAAATATAAAGCAGGGTATGAAGGTACAGCAAGTAATCTGGAAAGAATGTTTGTTTATGAAGGGAATGGAATACACATATGCTTCAGCTATATAGAGCATTCATGAGACAATGTCTGTTCTATTGGTCTCCAAATTTAAGGATAAAGATATGCTGTAAGAAATTCATAAGTTTACCAGACTAATTTCTGGAATGGATGGGTTGCCTTTGAGGAAATGTTGGGCAGGCTTGGCTTGCATCTGCTGGACTTTAGAAGAGCATAAGACTTAATTGAAACTTAAAGATTCTGAAGGATCTGAACAGCACAGCTGTACAAACGATGCTTCCTCTTGGAGAGGCTAGAGCTGCAAGTCACTGAATAAGGGATCACCAAATTTAATTTTTCTCAGAGGGTTGACAATCTCAAACTCTCCCTGAGAAGGTGGTGAAAGCAGAGTGTTTCTAAGTCAGAATATTTTAAAAGCAGAGTTGGATACTGATAAGCAAGGGCATGATAGGGTAGGTTGGATGCAGATTTGAGATTACTATCAAATCAGCCATGACCTTATTTAAATGGCAGAGCTCAAGGGGTTGAATGGAATATTCTTGCTCTAGAATCCAATGCAATGTTTCTTTGTAAATAGCATCCTGTTGTCCAGGGTTAAATAAAGACAGTAGCTACATTCATTTTGCAACTGTCCTTTATTTAAAAGGAGATTTTGAAATCTGTAATCTCTCAAACTCTCAGCTCCACACTGAAGGCATGCATTTGAAATTCAGCCTTAGGCTGAGAAGTGCTAACAGATTGTAATGGTAGGCAACAACTATCTCCAACAAGATAATCTAACATTTGCCCTGATATTCAATGGCATTATTATTGAAACCACACCAACTTCCCCGGATTCAAAATTAACCAGAAACTTAACTGCATGAGCCACAATCACCATATTTTTGTTTAGTACTATCTTCACATTAGATGAACACAGAAGTGTTCCTCTTCTAACCAGAATGAGCACAGATCAATTAACAAAAGGAATCAAACATCTTCACAACTTTAAAAGAAAATTACAAAGACAAATATGACCAATTTTTTATTTAAGCCATTCTGAACAATTTACAGTTGGAACTCTGGGAATTCATATACAACATCTTTGCCAGTTAGTTTTTTGTAGACAGCAGAAAATGTATCCACCTAGAAAAGAAAAAATACAAAAATATATAGTTAAAATGGTTAACAAAATACAAGGTTAGTGCTGAAGGAAATTGCTTCAGAATACAAAAACAGCACTGGTGTACTCAAAGCTACTGTTAGATGGGACTGAAGATATATGTTTGGCATTTTAGGGAATATAGATGTTGGTAGAGATTCCTAGTAACTTTTCACTGAGACTTAGATGCCTCCTGTCTGTTGGTTGGCTAGCTATAAAATATTTTATAGCTAACCAGCCAACAGGCAGGAGGCATGTGATTAAAAGTTTACCCTCCTTGACCTGAGTATAGCAATATTGGAGAGGAGGGTTATTTAAAGAACATGGCAAAAGTCTCCTGGAGTAAAGGAAAATTTCAAAACCAAGTATAGCATATTTGGTCACTAAATTCCCGAGCAAGGAACTATGGACTTGAGGATTGTATCAGCCAACCTCATTTACTAATGGCACCTGGAAAGGGAGACTGCAACTCCTTCCTAGTTCAATAGGACAAGAAAATTAATGGGTGCTGGACTAGGATAACAATTAGCCACCAATTGTTTTTGCAACCCAACAGGTTTAAGTATAACTAACCTGTGGGACACCTTTAAACTCAATCCTTGACTCAGCCAAGCAGTAGAGAGTGCCCCTACAAGGGAGAAGTACCACTCTGTATATGCAGATTTCTCTAGCTCAAACTAAAGTTAGAACTGGGATTCTTATCACTGGGCAGACCAAGGCAACATCTACTTATATTTATACAACCCCTTACCTTTAATAGAAAATCTCAAGGAATGACATGAAGCATTAGAAAGCAACATCTGATACCAGATCATGTTAAGTGAGATTAGAGAAAATAGACAACAGCTTGTTCATACAGGTGGATTTTAAGGACCATCTAACAGGAGGAAAGAGGCAGAGGTTTAGGGAGCAACTTCCAAAATGCCTAAGTAGCTTTAATGTGCTGCAAATGGTGGAACAAGACTTATGGGGTCAGAATTGTTTGAGCTTTGTGGGGCTGGAGGAGATTAGAAAGAGAGTTAAGCTCACGGAGGAATTTGAAAATAATCAAGTGTTGTTCTACCAAGAGCCGACGTACACAAGCAGAGGAGAGATCGATACAGCATGCAAGCCAGGAATACACAAATAGTCAGGCCAGAGCTAATAAAGTAGATGCTGGTGTCCACAGGAAATAAGCAGAGATGGAATCAGGTAATGCTATGGGAACAGTGTGGGCACAGACAGGTAGTCATTAGCTCACAGGGTCTAATATGTACTAAGGTTGTGAGCAGGTTGGTTTCAGACTTGGTAACCAAGAAGCTGAATTGAGTCAGTAGTTATGAAATTAATTTGTGGTTTTGATATTCCCAATATTTAAGTGGAGAAAATGTCTATTCACCCAAAACTGGATGTCAGGTAAACAGTCTAGCAGTTTAGCAACAATGGAGGAACTGAGGTGTAAGTTGAATGACATCAGCATACATGTGAAACTAACAAGTAGTTTTAAACTTAACAAGGGTTGGCACATAGATAAGAAAAAAGTCCACTGGGTACTGTAATTTTTAGACTTCAATCTTTGGAATTCAGTCAAAAACACTGCATTCAATAAAAAAACACTTGGAATCCTGAAAACTTAAGATATTTAACAAAACTCACCACCTGAATGGGAATAAAGGTGTCACAGTTCTGCTCATTTGTAATTTCCCTATAATGCTCCAGACTTCAATGTTTACCTCTGCTTGGAGGACAGTTTACTAAATAGCATAGTGGCTGTATCACTGAACTAGTAACCCAGAGGCCTGGACTAATAATTCAGACTGGAATGCAAAACATTGATTTTTTAAAAAGATAAACTACGCTAACATTAATAATGATGTCTGGTCTCTCAAAAGCTCATCTGGTTTAATGTCCTTTAGGAAAGGGAAATTAGAATTATACAGGCCACATTACATGTGTGACAACACCATTCAAGAGTCTCTTAAGGGCAATGGAGTTGACTCTAATCTGGCCCCAAGAATGGGTTTGCTAATAATATTCTACAAATTAATTTTAAAAATTGTTGATAGTATGGCAATTGCCACCAATGGGTTAAAGCTTTGGCAATGGGTAATTCTATTCAACTGTCATACTGCAAATTGAACATTAACGTGCAGAGAGACTTGGACAAGTTGCAGGGCTGGGCCGAGAGGTGGCAAATGGAGTTTAATGTGGAAAAGTGTGAGGTAATGCACTTCGGCAGGAATAACAAACGTGTAGAGTATAGGGCTAATGGTAGGACTCTTAATAGTGTTGATGAACAGAGGGATCTTGGTGTATATGTGCATAGATCCCTGAAAGTTGGCAATCAAGTCGATAAGGTTGTTAAGAAGGCATATGGAGTCGTAGCTTTTATTGGTAGGGGGATTGAATTTCGGAGCCGCAACGTCATGTTGCAACTGTACAAAACTCTAGTGCGGCCGCACTTGGAGTATTGTGTACAGTTCTGGTCCCTGCATTATAAGAAAGATGTGGAGGCATTGGAGAGGGTACAGAGGAGGTTTACCAGGATGTTGCCCGGTATGGAGGGCAGGTCTTATGAGGAGAGGCTGAGGGATTTGAGGTTGTTTTCGTTAGAAAGAAGGCGGCTAAGAGGAGACCTTATTGAAACATATAAGATGATTAGAGGTTTAGATCGGGTGGACAGTGATAGCCTTTTTCCTAGGATGGAGAAAGCTAGCACGAGGGGACATAGCTTTAAATTAAGGGGTGGTAGTTATAGGACAGATGTCAGAGGTAGGTTATTTACCCAGAGGGTGGTTAGGGTATGGAATGCCCTGCCTGCAGCAGTTGTAGATGCACCAAGTTTGGTGGTGTTTAAGAGGTTAGTAGATAAGTTTATGGACGAAAAGGGAATGATTTAGTTTGGAGGGTCACTGCTTGTTCCTAATTGGTCAGCACAACATCAAAGGCCGAAGGGCCTGTTCTGCACTGTAATGTTCTATGTTCTAAGGAGCAACCAATGCCAAGGAAAAATCCATACAGCGTACCAAACTGATTGACAGTTGCTTGTAATCCTCGAATTACATGCACAATATTAAAAAGTCATCAGCTGTTTAATGACATAGCATCAAATGCCCCTCAAATTGTACACGGTATATACATTTGATTTTGGATATCTACGTTAGAAAGTTTCAAGTTAAACTTTAAGTGGCAATAAACACAGGTTCCAATATATATTGGAACTAAATAGTTCCCCACACCAACTATAAATTACAACAGGAGATCCCTCATAAATAATGATTAGCAATGAACTGTACAAATATATTACAGCAGCACACATCTACATTTCTGGGTTTATGTGAAACTCACTTTGTGTTCTACATTGTTCTGTTGTGCCTTGTCCAAATGAACTTTGATGAGCCTTGTACCATCCAGTTTCACACGAATTCTCTTGCCCACAATTTCACTAGGGAAAACCAAGTCTTCAAGAATAGCATCATGCACAGCAGTCAACGTACGGCTGAAAGTGAAAAATTGGACTTTTAGGAA
Organism: Sphyrna mokarran; assembly: GCA_024679065.1. NCBI lineage: Eukaryota > Metazoa > Chordata > Chondrichthyes > Carcharhiniformes > Carcharhinidae > Sphyrna > Sphyrna mokarran. The sequence goes on from JAGIQG010000005.1 coordinate 98,647,399, forward strand.
CAAATACAAAATCTGATGCAAAATTAGAGTTACATCAAGAGTTAAACTCCTGATATAAGTTAATCCTGATTGTTTCTCCAATATCTGGCACCCATAACCCAGTAAAACCATCAATCTTAAATCTCTCAGGCACTCTGGGGGACAGGGAGGTGGCATGCCTTTTTTGTAAGTGTTAACACACAATTTGGAATTTGCAAGATTCCCCAACAAAAATTTGGAAAATTGCATATTTAAAACTAATTGAATATTTAGTCTTCAGTATTATCAGTGCAGAATACTGGAGAAACAATTGAAAATGTTCACAAAATACTTCAAAACACTGAACTTTTTCTCTGACATTAATGCCTGGAAAGGACTCTTGCATGGATAAGTAAAACATTTGGCTATAATTTTCTAGAGCATACACGCTGCAGGAACCTAAGGAGTAAGTATAAAAGTTGCTGACTTTTAACCCCTGTCCTGTAATCCCCATTTCTCTTCTCTTTCCTCCTCTCAACCACAACTAGTCAAAAAATGCTCAGTTTCAAATGCATCAGATGATTAAGCTTTATCAATGCTCTGTGACAGATAATCCCAACAATTTGGAAGCCTTTGAAAGAAGAAATTTCTCAACTCCACCCTAAATGATTGACCCCTTATTCAAATGCTGGGGATTGGTCATAGGAAGGGGTATAGAATACAAGAGTAGGAGTCTGATGTTGCAGGTGTATAGAACATTGGTTAGGCCTCATCTGGAGTACTGCATCCAGTTCTGGTCGCCATACTACAGGAAGGATGTAGACGCCCTGGAGAGAGTGCAGAGGAGATTTACCAGGATGCTGCCTGGTATGGAAGGGCTGTCTTACGAGGAAAGATTGAAAACACTGGGTTGTTTTCCCTTGAAAGACGTCGGCTGAGAGGGGATCTTTTAGAGGTATATAAGATTATGAGGGGTATAGATAGAGTAAATGGTGGTAAGCTTTTTCCACCATTAGAAATGGATAGAACGAGGGGTCACGGGCTCAGGGTGAGTGGGGCTATGTATAAGACGAATATTAGAGGCCAGTTTTTCACACAAAGGGTAGTGGGGGTGTGGAATGCACTGCCGAATAAGGTGGTGGGAGCAGGCACACTAGGGTTGTTTAAGGGTGTCTTGGACAGCCACATGAGCGGTCTGCAGATAGAGGGATATAGCAGGACTGTTTGAATATCGGGAGGACCAAATAGTAGTAGACTATCTTTTAGTTTCGGGAATGTCTTAGTTTTTTTTTAAGCATGTTTAATTAAGTCTTATTTGTTTCCGCAGGCAATTCGGTCCACCTTGTTGACCAACAAGGGGCTTGCATGCGGCATGTCGTGCGAGAGCTGCTCTTGGAGGTTGCTTCAGGAGTTGCCTAGTGCTTCACGTCATCAGTGTATGCTTAAACTGGACCATCTGATGGGCATCATGACAGCTCAGAGACTATCACTGTTGCTGTGCTGACACATGGATTTGGGCCTGTGTCTGCAGGAGTTTGCGCGTTCTCCCCGTGGTTACGTGGGTTTTCTCCGGGTGCTCCGGTTTCTCCCACGTCCCAAAAATGTGCTCTTAGGCCGATTGGATAACAAATTGTCCCTATATTGGTCCCTATATGGGAATCTTCAACAATAGGCATAGCCTAAAGTCAAGGATATGTCAATAAGACGTTAGGACGGAGGCGTGGACTCGTTGGGCTGAAGGGCCTGTTTCCCATGCTGTGTTGCTCTTTGTTCTTTGATCAGATTTTAATCCCTCAAAACTGAGTCCCTTTAAACTTTCTAGCATCTGGTAACATATGCCTTCTACAGTGAAGATAACACAACTTGTTCTGTCTCTGTCATTTTATCATTACCAAAATAACCTCACTTGCCTGCCTTTGACAGGCAAATGTTTAGTTTTTTTTAAAAAAAATATACTTGTAAAAGCTATTGCAATCTACTTTTGTATTCTTGACTACTCTGCTTTTCTCCCCCCCCCCATCAACTTTTCATAGCCCTTGACTACTTTTTAAAAACACTCCAAATCAAGACTTATTATTCTTTACAACTTATCCGGAGATATTCTTCCTCTGGAACTATAATGAAACTCATTAAAAATAATACTCGTTTTGTCTTGCTTAACCGTTTGTGTTTGTAGTGACTATTTGAGCAAGCTGCCCAATTGATCCTATTTTTTTCGCAAGTCAAATCATGACTTCTAAACTAAATCTCTGCATTTATACAATGTTCTAGTTTCAATCTACATCCATGTTTTTATAAACCAAATATTCATACAGCAGTCTTAGCAAGTCAATGCAACACTCTAATCCAACATCCTATTATATCCATCTATACCACACATTTTGGGAAAGAGACTACACCTGTGGTCTCCTGTTTTTCCCTGACGTGTTTCCTGTAACATGGAACTAAATGGCGTACCAAATTATTTCTGCAGATACATCTTACTGAACGTACAAACATTTAGTCAGAGATATTTACCTTCTGGGACGCTTCTGCTTGTTCTTGTTTCTACTTTTCCTGGTTGGTTTGGGCAAAATTCTTCTCTGTAGAAAAAAGGCATTTATTTTAAAAAGTTCACGCAGTAAAGATGGAACTCGAGGCCAAATTTCACAGCAAATTCAAAATTTGATTTTACCTGTGCGATGAAGACAACGTGTTTACCACTGAATTTCTTTTCAAGTTCTCGCACAAGCCGCACCTGGATCTTCTGAAAAGACTTCAGTTGGGGTACTGGCACAAAGATAATAATTGCTTTTCTGCCACTGCCAACTTCAATTTCCTATTAATAAGACAGCATTTAAAGAATTTAACTGAATACAGTAAAATGCAAAAAATAAACTGACAGCACCCACACCCCCTTAAAAAGAACATTGATTGCCCCGAGAACAGTGGACATTTCGCAAAAAGATTGGAAATTTGTCAAATTATACAGCACTTGTTCTTTCAATAGAGAATATAAGACACCTTTAAATATGGTGAAGCATTGCCAGCCATTTCAAAAGATTAACTAATTTTGGCACACCCAAAAATTTCATAGCGACAATGTTAATTGGTCTGGAGCCAAATCCAACAAACAAGCATGGGGATGACAATGCTTATGGATTGCAACGCCACTCACTTCATGGTTTCAACATCCAGCTAGTGAATAAGAGGATGACATCAGTTAAAGCTAGCCTGCCATTTAAAAAGGGAATCAACATTAAAAAATGCTGATCAACAAGGGCTCAGATGCAGTGCCAAAAGAAAGTCAATGACCTCACGTGATCTATAACAGTCAGTGAACGAATCTCCAAAGGACATCCTCTTAACTGCACCATTAGCCATTTCTCAAGTTGTCCCCTTATCAATCTCAATCAATTACTGCTCATTTAATTTCTGCTGCAATTCTAGTCTTGGCACTGCTGTAAAGCTCATACCCACATCACATAACTTTCACACATTGTAACCATGTCAGCCACATTACTCAGATTACATAATGCTCATAGGCACACAACTTTATAAACTGTATGAAATATTTATTTTATACGAAGTTACTTTTGTTTCACAGCAACCAAGCAGATATGATATTGAGAAGACAGAGGCAAACCAGTGAACAGTGGATGCATGAAAGATTAAGTGATGTAATTGAATCGCATCACTCTGGCTTCTTCAAAAACAGACTTCACTCCTTTCCCCAGCCTGCTCCTGAGCTGCTCGCCACATAGCTGGCTGCAAGGGTCATCTGATCATGATACAAAGTTCTGCAGCATACGGTCAACTACCACAAATCTTGTCATTTGCTGACAGCTGCTACCTGCAAACAGCAGAAGCACCTTTTAACCAAGTCAATGGGACACTGCATCAAACTTTGTGTAACATCATGGCTTTTGCAGTATGTATGCTGCACATTTGCATGTATCCAGCCATATGGTCAATGACTAGCTCAGGACCCAGTAGCCACTCTGGTTTGTAGTAATGATTCAAATGCAGCTGGCATATCAGACTACTGCATAATGACAATTACTACTGTCAGGATACCAAGCACCTGCACCATTTGCTGTCACTGGTCTCCAATGATATTAAGGGATTAGAATCTTACAGTTCCAATCGTGAGGAAGAATTAATTCACATCAAATTTTTAAGTTCAGTATCTAGATTCATGTTGGCCAGTATGAAAAAAGACCTGAAAAGTTAAGCTAAGAAGAAAAACCACTTGAGGATATAGGATATATTCACAGGTCCAACAAAGCAAACTATTAATAATGGTAACCAGGATACAAAACAAGATGTTTGCTGCAAAATATTCCTGCACCAGTTTGATGTCAGAATCCATTGTGAAAGTCAGAATCTTATTTGAACTGCAGCTGCATACTGCCTTTGGTCCAGCAAGCCAACTTGCTACATTTCAACAATAACTCAGGTGGAAGACCTCCCATTTAATTTCAGGCACGTAGAGATGGGTATCAAATTGTCTCAATCTCTCACTAATTTGTTGTTGGACAGTTTCTCACATTTGTCAAAAGGTGCATTGGATACTGTTCCAGAAAGGGGGTTGGAATCTCACCAGATGCACCAGAATACCTGATGACAGAAACTTGAATTGCCTAATATGACAGGCCACTCAACCCAAGCAACAGGTCATGCAGTGCTTATGCTCTATCCAAGACTCCTCATGTCCTTTCTCATCTAAAAGAACTGTAATAACAATCTATTCCCTTCTCCCTCATGCTTGTTTGGTTTCCACGAACACACTTCTGCTTCAAAATTTCACATTCTTACAACACTTAGGGTGAAGAGGTTGGTTATCTTAATTGCCTATTGGATTCCTTGGTAACTAATATTGATGGCCTGTTAGCTTCTTCTCTACAAGCAAAACAATCTTGGTACCTACGCAATCAAACTCATTCATAACACTAAACACGCAAGTTGCCCCTCAGCTTTGTTTTGACCACTGCAATAACAAAAATTAGAACAGCGTCAGTATTGAAAAGTCCAGTGAGCTTGCCCTTGATGATTTAAATCTCAATAGAAAAACAACAGTAAATACCAGACCCAAGTCTTGTTGATCAGTCAGCAGTCACTCCAAACCCAGAGACAATAACTATTTGCAAGATAAAAGGACAATCACAATTGGAGAACCATACTGTCACGAGCAAGTGCAATTCTCAGGAAAGTGAATGAAAACAAAAAAAGCTGCAAACACAAGGCAATTAATAGGACACAATTAATAGGATAAATTCAGCTCAACTGTTGCACTCTTGTGCACAATTACAATCCCAGGTTACGAATGTACTATGAACAGGCAGTAATAATTTTAACACCCAAGTCTGGCTGATTTACTCAAAAATGAAACAAGATGTTATTACAAATGAGATTGAAGAAATTGTCATTTTTGGGACCATGTCTTTAATGTTAAGTAAAATGAAGAGGTCTTGTGATCTTTCTTCCTGATATCAGGCCTGGGTGGTCTAATTATTGGAACTTTTAAAGGGGGACAAGATTGTTTTACAGGGAAGGTGAGAAATGTTTATACTTTTAGACAATAGTAAAAACCTGTGTTCTAACAGTACAAAAAACAAGAGTCTCCAATGTCTCTGAAGTGTTGGGAATATCACATGTTAAACAATGCTGCTTTAAACTGTTTCATTCCAAGATAAGGGCTTGGGTCTAAAGGATTGTAAGAAGTCTCACAACACCAGGTTAAAGTCCAACCAGTTTATTTAATAGTAAACCCACAAGCTTTTGGAAACTCTGTTCATCAGGTGTGTGGAAGGTTGGATTTTAACCTGGTATAGAGAGACTTCTTATTGTCTTCACCCCAGTCCAATGCCAGCATCATGTCTACTTGCAAAGATTCATTTAATTCACAATGACACAGAGAGCAAGAGCCTCAAAGATGTCTTTGAAAACTTAATCAGTCTGCAAATGACCAGTGAACATTTTTAAAATGATTATTGGGATTATCTGTGACTTGCTCTGATTAATAACATGGCTTAGATACAAAGCACTAAATGGCTTCCTATGACTGGATTTCAAAAATGCCTCAAGTTATTTGCAATTTTTCCTCAGTCATTCATAGGATGATAGCCTAGCCAGCAATGCTATCAATGCCCATCACTAAATGCCCTTGAGGTGATAGTGGCAAGTTGCTTTCTTGAACCATGGTCCATGTGGGGTAGGTACATCCCGAGTACTTAGATAGGAGTGGCAAATTCCCAGGATTTTGACCCAGCAACAGTGAAGGCTTGGAGGGGAACTTCCAGGAGGTGAAGTGCCTTTGTCTTTCATTACACTGTCCTTGGCAATGGTCATGGATTTGGAAAGATCTTTTGGCATGTTCCTGCAGTGCATCTTGTGGATGGTACACATTGCTGCCACTTTGTCAGTGGAGGGAGTGCCAAACAATGAGGCTGCTTTGACCTGGATAGCATCAAACTTGAATGTTGAAGCTGCATTCATTCACGCAAGTCAACAGTATTCCATCACGTGCTTGACTAATACCTTGTAGATAGTGGACATGCTTTGGATTGTCAGGCGAGATATTCGTTGCAGAATTCCAAACCTCTAACATGTTCTGGGTATTCCATGCCACTTTGGTCAATGGTAACTCCCAGAACGTTGGTAGTGGTGGATTGATTGATGTTTGGCACAGCAGCAGCGACCCAAGTTAGATTCTGGCCTTGGGCGACTGTGTGTTGTTTGCATTCTCCTTATTTGCGTGGGTTTTCTCTAGGTGTACTTCTGGCTTCTTCCACAGTCCAAAGATGTGCAGGTTAGGGTGGATTGGCCATGGTAAATGCATGGGTTGGGGGGACCTGGTAGGGGACTCTTTCAGAATGTCAATGCAGACCTCGTCTATTTCACTGTAGGGATTTTATGGTAATACCATGGGGAGATTGTTAGATTCTTTCCTGATGGTAATCAACCCAATACTACTTCTTGCTGCATTTGGATACGGACTGCTTCAGCATCTTCAACGTTGTTGCAAATGGTGCTGAATTTGTGCAACTGTCAGAACATCCCCATTTTGGACATTCTAACAGAAAGCAGGTTGTTGATGAGACAGCTGAAGATGCTGGGCCTAGGGCATGAGCTTATTAAAACATTATGTTCTCTCCTCATCCAGTACAAGAAATAGATGTCAAAACAATCTTAGAAAACCCACCTTAGCAGCTGTAATGTTCAGCTCCCGCAACTGAGCCTTCAGATCAGAGTTCATTTCTAACTCCAGAAGAGCCTATAAGACAAGTTGAAGCAGTTAATAATGAATAACCTACCTCATGTAATTCCAAAAGAAAAATAAAAGTTTTAAAGTCATTGCCTTGAGGACAGACTACATGGAGCAAAGACTGAGGAGAGATTTTGGTAGGTATACAAGATTGACAAAGTAGCAAAAACCAGATGTGCACTTTGTTTTAATTCATTTATGATAGGTGGACATCAGCAGTAGACTAGCACTGATTGTCCACCCCCTAATTGCCCTTGGGAAGGTAATGGTGAGGTGCTCTCAAAATGCTGCAGTCCACGTGGTGTACGTACAGTCACAGTGCTGTTACTAAAAAGTGGCAGGATGACAGCCCAGCAACAGTGAAGCTACAACACTATTTTCAAGTCAGGATGGCAAGTGATTTGAAGGGGAATACCTGGGGGAGGGGGTGCATATGTATCCGTGTGTGTGTGTATACACACGTGCGTGAGAGAGAGGGGAGGTGTTCCTTTACATTGCTGCTCTTGTTCTTGGAGATGGTAGTTCATAGTCTTGGACTTTAAGGCGCTGCCTTGGTGAGATTCTGCAGTGCAGCTTATAGATGGTACATATTGCTGTCACTGTGCATCAGTGCTGGGAAGAATGAATGCTTGTGAAGAGATGCTAATCAAGTGGGTTGCTTTATCTTAGATTGTGCAGAGTTTCAAGTGTTGTCGGAGCTGCACTCATTCAGGCAAGTGGAATATTCCATCACTTTTAACTTGTGCCTTGGAAGAAATGATTACTAATAGTCATAAAAATCTCTGGCTTATCCTTCAAAATTGAAATTGGTCATCTTTGTCTTCCCTACATGTGACTCCAGATCCAGTCATGTTAACTCTTAATGGCTTCTAAATGGCCCAGCAAGCCACCAACTTAAATAGCAATTATAGGTGGGCAATAAATGTCTGCCCAGCCAGCAACACCCACACACGAAAGAAAATGCTGCTGGATAGTAAGTTACTTGCTGCAGAATTCCTAACCTCTGGCTTGTTATGTAGCCATAACATTTATATGGCAATTGCAGCAAGTTTCTGGTCAATCATAACCGCCATGATATTGATAGTGGAGATTCAGCAATGGCAGCACTATTGAATGCCATACAGTGGGCACAATAAGAATCTCATAACACCAGGTTAAAATCCAACAGGCTCATTTGTAACCATGAACTTTCAGAGCACTGCTCCACACACCTGATGACGAAGCAGCACCCCAAAAGTCTTTTATTTCAAATAACTAATTGGACTTTAATCTAGTGCTAAGATTTCTTAGTGTGTCCATTCCCTGTCCAATGACAGCATCTCCACACCATGACGTGATGGTAATGAGAATCAGTCTTATTGGAGATGATCATTGGATGACACTGCATGTCAACCCAAGACTGGCTATTACCCAGCTCTTGCTGCTTTTGGACATGAACTACCTACAGTAAAGTTACCTAGGAACATGACTTTAACTTTCTGGATAAAAAAAAATCGCACAGTGCCAAGGAACATTATTTAAATACATCATGATGACTTGGAAGTCACTGTCCAGTGCGGTTGAAGAGAAGATGAATAAGCTCAAGAAATACCTAGGTGTGCAATTACTGAGTTTTGGAGATTGAGCCGGGCAATAGAACTGACTGGATCGCTCTAGTCATGGGCCGGATGGCCTTACGTTACGAGCACGTGCCAATACAAGGCTGAGTACTTAAACTAGAAATTTCACTTCCGTATATGCCAAAACACTAAACAGAGATCTTGACTTACCTGAGAAATGCCAGACTCGAATTCGTCCGGCTTTTCGCCATTAGGCTTTACGATTTTGGCGCTGCTGCTGAACATGGCCAGTCTCTGAATTGAAAGAGAAAGTTAGCCATTAGGCACCGTGTTAAAACTATGCACTAAACAAGAGGAGACTCCGCGCGCTGTCAACGGCCGTCAGCCAGGGTCAGCTTCAACATTACAGAACGAGAGGCGCTTCGATCTGGGCCATGCAGAATGGAACACGGCCCGGGACCGCGAGCCCACCTGAGGAACAGAATGCGGCCCCGGGACCGTGAGCCCGGCTGCAGAATGGAACGCGGCCCAGGACCGCAAACCCAGCTGCAGACTAGGTCAGGGACAGTACGCCTTTCCCGGGCGCGCAAAATGGAACGCAGCCCTGGAGAGCGAACACCCTCCGACCCCTCCATGGCCCACCTCCAGTCCCGGGGCCGTAGTGCGCAGACTCAGTCCGCTCCCACACCCTCTCCGCCGAGCTGACATGCATGTCCCCTCCCGGATTGCCCCTTTCACGGCCGCCATCCGGGCGCACCACTACTCGAATCCGAGACATCTCACCCCCAGCGCCCGCTACCCGCCACTTGTCCGTCTATATGGAGCGGATTTGTAGGGTAAACGGAGACAAGTTTGCGGAGCCCCGGAAAAGCGACACAGACCTGAGGAAAGAGCGGCCGAGGAAAGGGGGGAAGTTATCGCGAGATTTCGGCTTTAAAGCTAAGCCCCGCCCCTTCCCGGAGTGAGGGATGCTGGGATCCGTCGTGGGTTTGGTTCCATGGTCGCCATAGAAACCGTCTGGCCACTCTCTGGAGTAGAGATGCCGGCATTGGACTGGGGTAAACTCAGTAAAGTCTGGCAACACCAATTTTAAATCCAACCGATTTATTTGATAGTAAATCTGCGAGCTTTCAGCCTTTGTGGCCTTCGTCAGACGAATGAGGTGTTCTGGTCTCCAAAAGCACACATATCAGCACAGACAGTTTACAGATTGCTGCTTAAAATGTGAATCTTTACACCTAACCTGCTATTCAAGTCTTAAAGAGGCTAACAGCAGAGGTTAGAGGGATGTGTATTGTCTTCAGACAGCACAGTAAGTGACCTTCGGGTAAATGTTCTTCAAGGCGGCCTTCATAACACACGACAGCGCAGAGTCGCTGAGCAGAGACTGATAGCCAAGTTCCGCAAGACGGTCTTAACAGGGATCTTGGCTTCACGTCACACTATCTGTAACCCCCATGACTTGCCTGGGTTAGCAAAAAACCTTACTTACTGTGCTGTCTGGAGACAATACACATCCCTCTCACCTCTGCTGTTAACCACTTTAAGACTTGAATAGCAGGTTAGGTGTAAGGATTCGCATTCTAATCAGCAATCTGTAACTGTCTGTGCTGATATGTGTGCTTTTGGAGACCAGAACACCTCATTCGCCTGTCAAAGGCCACAAAGGCCGAAAGCTCGCAGATTTACTATCAAATAAATCGGTTGGATTTAAAATTGGTGTTGCCAGACTTTACTGAGTTCACCCTCTGGAAACCAGAGAGCAACAAACACAAGTAGTACTTGACCTTCATGTTCTCTTTCTCTAAATAACACAGAATCCCTACAGTGCAGTGAAGGCCTTTTGGCCCATAGAGTTTGCACCGACCACAATCCCACCCAGGCCCTATTCCCATAACTCCACATATTTACCCTCCTCTTCCTGATACTAAAGGGCAATTCATCATGGCCAATCAACCTAACAAGCACATCTTTGGAGTTTGGGAGGAAACCAGAGTAAACCTACGCAGATATGGGGAGAATGTGCAAATTCCACGCAGACTGTGACCCAAGGCTGGAATTGAATCAGGGCACTGTGAGGCAGCAGTGCTAACTATTGTGCCATGGTGCCACCTATAATATCCATTACACAGACTTCGGTGAGAACCCATCTTTTTCATTATTGTTTCATAGAAACTACAAGCAGGAGCAGGCCATTTGGCCCTTTGAATTTGCTCTGCCATTCATTATAGTCACAGTTGATCATCAAATTTAATATACTTCCATAGGATGTGGGTGTCTCTGGCAAGGCCAGCATTTATTGCCCATCCCTAATTACCACTTGAGAAGGTAATGGTGATCTGTCTTCGTGAACTGCTGCAGTCCATGTGCTGTTAGGGAGAGAATTCCAGGATTTCGTCCCAGTGAGAATCATAGGATTCCTACAGTGCAGAAAAAAGCCATCCAACCTATCGAGTCTGCACTGACTCTCCACCCAAGCCCTCCCTTCTGTCCTATCTGTGTAACCCCATGCATTTACCATGGCTAATCCACCTAATTGAATAAACAGTGATATTGTTCCAAATCTGGATGGTGAGTGATTGGAGTGTAACTTGCAGATGGAAATATGCCCATGCATCTACTGTTTTTGACCTTCAAGTGGTATAAATCACTCACAGATTTGAAAGGTGTTGTTGAAGAAACCTTGATGAGCTTACTGAAATACATCTTGTAGGTGGTACACACTACTGCCACTCTGTCAGTGGTGGAAGGAGTAAATGTTTCAGGTGGAAAACTGTGCAGTTATGGATTCCATGTTTCAGAAAGCAGGCAATACAACAAAGGTTTATGGAATGAAGAGATTAACATGAGAGATTCAGTAAACTAAGCTTATATGTCTATAAACCATGGACTTTAGAATAATTAGATCTTTTGTTTCTCTTCATGCATCTACAGGTATACAAAGCAGACTTTTATTTTCATCAGAAAACAGTCTCTAGTCTGCTGATAAAGGCTTATAGCTCGAGAGACATCACTCCATATGGAATAAGCCTGATCAAGAATCTCTCCTGCTCTTACCGTCTGCCACTGTTGTGTGTTGGAAGGATTTTCCAGGTTGATAGTGAATCTGTTCAGTCACATTATGAACACACTTTCCTTGGCCATCAAATCCTGGGGAGAGGCTCAAATCCAGAATTTCTGACTCAGAAACAGGAATACCACCCATTGTGCCATAAGACCTCCGATAATTTGAGGGGTTCTCATTGAGACAAATAAAAATTCTGAAAGGGCTTGACAGCTTGAAGGGGAGAAACTGAGAGGTTGTTTCCCCTGGCTGGGGAATCTAGAAGATAAGGGATCAATCATTTAGGACTGAGACAAAGAGAAATTTCTTCACTTAGTGAGTTATCAATTTTTGGAATTCAGTACCCCAGCCTAGACATTATGAAGACTGAAATTGTTGGGTACATTCAATATAGGGGTCAATACATTTGATTTGATTTATTGTCACATGTATTAGTATACAATGAAAAGTATAGTTTCTCGCGTGCTGTACAAAGCACACTGTACATCGAGAAGGAAAGGAGACAGTATAGAATATAGTGTTATAGTCAAATCTAGGGTGTAGAGAAAGATAAAATTAATACAAGATAAGTCCATTCAAAAGTGTGATGGCAGAAGGGAAGAAGCTGCACTTGAGTCGGTTGGTACGTGTCCTCAGTCTTTGGTATCTTTTTCCCGACGGAAAAAGGCGGAAAAGAGTATGTCTGAGTTGCATGAGGTCTTTGATTATGCTGGCTGCTTTTCTGAAGAAGCAAGAAGTATAGATAGAGTCAATGGATGGGAAGCCGGTTTGCATGATGGACTGGGCTTCGTTCATGACCTTTTGTAATTTTAGTGGTCTTGTTCAGAGCAGGAGCCATAGCAAACTGTGATACAACCAGAAAGAATGCTTTCTATGTTGCATCTGTAAAAGTTGGTGAGAGTCATAGCAGACATGCCAAATTTCTTGGTGGATTTTCTTAACCATAGCATCAGCATGGAAGGACCAGGAGAGATTGTTGGTAATCTAGATATCTAAGAACTTGAAGCTCTTGACCATTTCCACTTTGTCTCTGTTGATCTGGACAAGCTTGTGTTTTCCACTGCGTTTCCTGAAGTTGATGATGATCTCCTTTGTTTTGTTGACGTTGGTGAAGAGATTATTGTCATTGCACTAGTTCACCAGATTCTTTATCTCATTTCTGAACTCCCTCTCATCATTGTTTGAAATCTGACCCATTACAGTGGTGTCATCAGCAAACTTGAAAATCAGGTTGGAGGAGAACTTGGCCGCACAGTCATAGGTATATAATGAGTATAGTAGGGGACTGAGAACACAGTTCTCTGGAGCACCAGTGTTGAGGATGATCGTGGAGGAGGTGTTTTTGCTTATCTTTTCTGATTGCAGTCTGTGAGTTAGGAAGTCTAGGGTCCAGTCACAGAAGGAGGAGCTGATCCCTAGGCCATTGGAGAAGAGTTTTGTAGGAATAATGGTGTTGAATACTGAGCTGTAGTCAATAAATAGGAGTCTGACATAGGTGTTTTTGTTGTCTAGGTGTTCCAGGATTGAGTGTAGGGGCAGGAAGATGGTGTCTGCTGTGGACCTGTTGCAGTGATAGGCAAACTGTAGTGGATCCAGGAAATTTGGGAGTCCGGAATTGATTTGTGCCATGACCAAACTTTCGAAGCACTTCATAATGATGGATGTTAGAGCCACCTGGTGATAGTCATTAAGGCATGCTGCCTGGTTTTTTGGTACCAAGATGACAGTCATCTTTTTAAAGCAGATAGGAACAACAGTTTGATATAAAGAGAGGTTAAAGATGTCTGTGAATACCCCCGCCAACTAGTCCAAGCAGGATTAGAGTGCTCTTCCAGGTACAGTGGCTTTCCATGCGTTGATTTTCAAGAAGGCTGCTCTGACATCTGCAGACCTTAGAAACAGTTTGGTTCAAGGCTTCTGGGCTGGAGGGCATGCTTTCATTTTACTCAAAATGGGTATAGAATGTGTTGAGTTCATCAGAGAGGAGTGCATTTGTGCCAGTGATTTTACATGCCTTCATCTTGTAGCCTGTCTTGCAGACTTTGCCATAGGTAGTGGGAGTCCGCGTGGCTCGCCTGGGACTCTAGCTGGTCCAATACTGTCTTTTGGCGTCTCTGATGGATTTCCAGAGATCATAGCTGAATTTCGTGTATAGGTCAGGGTCACCTGACTTGAACGTCTCAGACCTGGAGTTCAATAAGCAGTGGATATCCCTGGTCATCCATAGTTTCCAGTTGGCAAACACACAGATTTGCTTCTTTGGCACACAGTTTTCTATACACTTAGTAATGAAGTCAGTTATTATAGTGACATACTTGTTCAGGTTGTTCGCTGAGTTTTTAAATATTGACCAGTTTACTGACTCAAAGCAGTCAGGCAAGAGTTCATCCGGTTCCTCAGACCAACATTGGATGACTTTCTTTACCGGATTCTCCTGTTTCGGTCTTTGCTTATAAGCAGGAGCGCAGCCTTGTGGTCTGATAGGTTTTAAATACTCAGCAAATAAGGGAATATGAAATAGGAATGTGGAGTTTGTCAAATGGCAGGACAGGCTCAAATAGAATCCTATTTCAAATTTCCAGAACCTTCAATAACTAACTTCTGGCAACCATTTTACAGTTTGTGGATGACTGCAATGTTATTGCTCACTCGGCACCAGATTTATAAATCACTCTCAATCTCTTACAGGAAACAAAGGACTTAGGAGCAGGAATAAGCCATTCAGCCTTGCTTAATCATTCAATAAGAAGGGAGGTCTCATGATAAAAGAGCAGCACTCTGAAAGCTTGTGATTTCAAATAAATCTGTTGAACCATAACCAAGTGTTATGTGACCTCTCATCTTGTCCACTCCAGTCCAACGCCAGCACATCCACATCATGGCCGCCATTCAATAAGATAATGGCTAATCTGGTTGCATCTCAACTCCACTTTGCCATATATCCCTCGTAACCCTTGATTTCCTTGTCTATCAAAAATCTATCCAATTCTGCCTTGAATAATTTCAATAACACAGCTCCCCTACTTTTGGGGAAGAGAATTCCACAGACTCATAACCCGCTACAGAGAGAACAAAAATCTCATCTCTGTCTTAGGCTCGGAATTAATGACTGATGTGGGGATAATGCATATGCCATTTATTGTTGAGCCTTGGGGGTAGTGGCAAAGCTGAACTTGACATTTGGTGGTTTCTATGTTTGTCAGCCTTTGTTAGGTTGGGGGAGTGTAACCTCACTGTCAAGCAGCATATGTCACTCACCCCCTTATCACCTCTCAGATGCTGTTATCTCAGCACTGTCTGCAGCTGAGGCAATACATATTTTGCAAGTGAACACATAGTTCTTAGCCAGGCCTTGTCGGGATTAGAGCTTGTGTGACTGAGTCATGTGCAATCTCCTTCCAAGTCATAAGTATGTGTTGTTTTGATGAGACCATGTATGTTACTTGTTTGTGCCAAGAGCCTGAAGCCCTTTCCCTTACAGGTGCCAGGCATCACAGTCATGAGCTGTAGGTTGGTCTGATGGAAGCGTACCAGGTATGGTGGCATGCCCACAACAAGGGTTATTGAGGTTGAAATCAAGACATCCTGCAGGGACTTCACTCTTACTGAAATTGGGCTGCATGAGGATCTCACAAGTCTGTCGGGGGATGAACCCAGTCCTTCACCTCCTCATCTGGCAGTTCCTCATCTCTTCATTGCACTAAGTTTTAAGGGGCTCAGCAGATCACAATGATCCAAGATAGTCTCTCTTTGGTTCGTACTGCAGCACTTTGCCTAAGCAGTCCAAGCAGGGAACCATATCTTAAAATCATAGAATTCCTAACAGTGCAGAAGTAGACCATTTGGTCCATCAAGCCCGCACCAAGAACAATCCCACTCAGGCCCTATTCCCTTAACCCCACATATTTATCCTTATAGTCTCCCTGACACAAAGGGGAAATGTAGCATGGCTAATAAATGAAACTCCCTTATCTTTGGACTGAGAAAGGAAACTGGAGCACCCGGAGGAAATCCTGGCAGATATGGGAAGAACTCCCACAGACAGTGACCCAAGGCCAAAATTGAACACGGGTCCCTGACGCTGTGACGCAGCAGTGCTAAGTGCTCAATCATCCAATTAGTCTGTTCTATTGCTGTCCTTGTGGCATGAGCACCATTGTACCTCTTCTCTGTTGAATTCTATACAGCTGTCATGAACCAGGTCTTTCAGGCTATCACCTGTCACCCAGCAGGCAGCCCTAAGGTTGTGCAGGGATTGCAAACACCTGTGTGTGATTAAAAATGATGTGACTTTGCCGGCATTGGACTGGGGTCAACACAGTAAGAAGTCTGACAACACCAGGTTAAAGTTTAACAGGTTTATTTGGTAGCAAAAACCACCTGCTTTCAGAGCACTCACTGCTCCTTTGTCAGGTGAGTCACAGTAAGAAGTCTCACAACACCAGGTTAAAGTCCAACAGGTTTATTTGGTAGCAAAAGCCAATAGCTTTCAGAGCGCTGCCCCTTCATTAGGTAAGTGAGAGTTCTATTCACAAACAGGGCATATAAAGACACAAACTCAATTTACAAAATAATGGTTGGAATGTGAGGCTTTACAAGTTATCAAGTCTTAAAGTTACAGACAATGTGAGTGGAGAGAGCATTAAGTATGGGTTAAAGAGATATGTATTCCAGATAGGACAGTTAGTGAGATTTTGCAAGCCTAGGCAGGTGTGACATGAACCCAAGATCCCAGTTGATGTCATCCTCATGTATGCGGAATTTGGTTATCCATCTCTGTTCAGTGACTTCACGTATTGTGTGTCGTGAAGGCTGCCTTGGAGAATGCTTATTCGAAGATCAGAGGTTGAATGCCCATGACCACTGAAGTGTTCTCCAACAGGAAGTGTTCCCCAACACTTTTGCCTGGTAATTGTCGATCGGTGTTCATTCATCCATTGTCAAAGCGTCTGCACGGTCTCCCCAAAGTCCCATGCCTCTGGATATCCTTTCCTGCAGCGTATCAGGTAGACAATGTTGGCCGAGTTGCAAGAGTATATACCATGTACTAGATGGATGGTGGATGGACGTTACGACAACGGATGAATGAATACTGTTAGATAACTAGAAGGCATAGATTTGGGGTAAGGAGCAGAAGAGAGGATTTGTGGAAAAGCTTTTGTGCCCAGAAGGTGGCAGAAATCCAGAACTAACTGTCTGAAAGGATAATAAAAGACAGAACCCTCACACTAAAGAAGCATTTAGGTGAGCATTTGATTCACTATAGTATCCAAGACTACAGACCAAATGTTGGAAAATGGGATTAGAGTAGATAGGTGCTTGATAGCCAGTGCAGATATGAGGGGCTGAAAAAGACTCTAATGCAGACATTTTGAATTTAAGCTTGAGACATTTTGTAGCAACTTAAGTTGCTTAGAAATAGGATACAAATAAGCCTTTACAGCAGTACAGTAACAATTTCTATACAGTCACGATCAGCAAAATGTGGTGTCCTCCATTATCATAAAGGGGGTGGATTTTCCAGAAAGCGAATCATTCTTAACTGACAAAGTCACTCTTAACTTTGACAAAGGGTCATCTGGACTTGAAACGTCAGCTTTTTTTCTCTTCTGACAGATGCTGCCAGACCTGCTGAGATTTCCCAGCATTTTGTCTTTTGGACGCTGAATTGAATGATTTAAGTGCGGCTGTAACTCCTTCCTTTTAGATTAATTTACAGTAATTACAGCAGCTGAAGAAATACAAACAGACAAAAAATGCTGTAATATTTCAGCAGATCTGAAAGCATCTGTGGAGAGTAGAGACAACATTTCGAATCTGGGAGACCCTTCGTCAGAAATATAACGGAGCAACAAATGATTGTTGGTCAATGAAAGTACATGTGATTAACAATGGATGACTGATATCTGGGTACAAACTGGTTTAAAAACTTTGCAATCGGTGCAAAGTCGCCACCCTAAACTGGATCGGACGTGGCCGACTGCTTTGAGAGAAAGGATTTTAAATCAGCGTAAAATATCTATATTCGGAGCGACCGATACAAATACAAAAGATTGCGGATGCTGAAAAACTGAAATAAGAGAACATAATATTCAGCAAGTTTGGCGGTGTCAGGCAGGTTCGCTTTCTACTGATGCATGTAAGCTTAAAACTTTAATATTACTAGATTCGATTCTACCCATGGTTACACTAATATCATGCACTAACTTAGGTAACTAAGGGTAATACAAGTCTGATCAAACGTGGCTAAGTACGAAAAACCCATTATAAAAACAACCGCTGTGTTTTCACTTCCCTGCCTCCAGGTGTCGCCGTGGAGTCAGGGCGGAGGAGCACCCGTGTGTACATGTACGTTAAAAGAAGCCATGACTCCTCCCTGCCTCTGGGTGCCGCTGTGGAGTCGAGCCGCGTGTACATGGACGTTAAAAGAAGCCATGACTCCTCCCTGCCTCTGGGTGCTGCTGTGGAGTCGGGGTCGAGGAGCATCCGCGCGTACACGTACATCAAAAACAAGCCATGACTCCTCCCCGTCTCCAGGGGTCGCTGTGGGCCTGAGTCCGGACGCTCAGAGGGCGGAGATGTGTGACATCATCTGAGTGGCATTGTCTGGTCGACCTGCGCCGCTCCAGCCAATCAGCGGGCGCGGCCTCAGTCGGGGGTGGTTCCGGGCCAGGGGTGTGGATGTGGCGGTTGAGCGGCGTGATCACGGCCCTGTCCATCGGCATGAAGAAGCGGTTTTATTATGCGGTGCGGGCTGGTAGGAAGCCCGGAGTATATGCAACCTGGTCAGTGACGGGTAATTTTGCAGCTTTGCCCTTCTGTTGGGGGGAGGGGTGTCACAGGGGATCATTCGGCTCAGAGAGAGCCTCCCCAGTCCATCATTCCCACTTGAAACTCAGCCCCTGACAATGGCCCACTTGCCTCAACCTCCAAACACTTCAGGCAGATAAAAGATCCCACGGACGACATGTCAGTCTAATGTCACCAACTTTCACTCAATAACTCATCAGAATTATTGGGAAGACGAAGGTCATCGAGACGTTGGTTCTAATCTCTCTCCACAACTGCTGTTAGACCTGCTGAGATTTTCTAGCATTTTTCTGTTTTGTGTGGAAGAATAGCAGTGGCTTTGATAAGACACCAACGTTTATGAACTGGAGAACTGCTGCTCGATCTTTGAGTTCAGCCTATTTCTCAGTGTTTTTGTTTTCAGCCCCAAAAGTGTTTTTAACACGTAATCCTGCAGTTGCTTGTTGTTGTAAGTGCCATGCAACTATATTGACCAGATCAGGATATTTGGTTTGTAACTGGAGTCAAGTTTGTCAAAGTTCTCTTGCTCAATACTAACTTGAGTGACTTAGAGCTATAGAAGACTACATGAAACCATAGCATCCCGACAGTGCAGAAGAGGGGTCATTTGCCCCATTGTGTCTGCACTGAGTGTCTGAAGAAGCATCTTGCCCAGGCCCGAACATAGAACACTACAGCACCAACAGGCCCTTTGGCCCACAAGTTGTGCTGATCGTATCAGTATCTACCAGGCCATCTGTAACTCCCAATCCCATTAAATCCCATGCACTCATCCAGAAGTCTCTTAAAAGACCCCAGAGAGTTTGCGTCTACCACCACTAACGGCAGCTGATTCCATTCACTCACCACCCTCTGAGTGAAAAACTTATCTCTAACATCTCCTGTGTACTTGCCCCCCAGCACCTTAAATCTGCGTCCTCTCATAGCGACCATGTCAGCCTTGGGAAATAGCCTCCGAGAATCTACTCTATCTATTCTTCTCAACATCTTATAAAGCTCTATCAGGTCGCCTCTCAATCTTCGTCTCTCCAGGGAGAAGAGACCTAGCTCTCTCAACCTATCTTCATAAGGCATGCCCCCCAATTCAGGCAACAAACCTTTGTGTTATTCCTAAAACCCTGTAACAATGGCTAACTTACACATCTTGAGGCACTTGGGCAAGGTAGTATGACTAATCCACCTAACTAGCACACGTTTTGGATTGTGGGAGAAAACTGAAGCTTGGAAGAAGAATCTCTACACTATAGAAGGATACCACCCAGCCCATTAAGCTTGCATCAAAATAACCCCGTGCATTTACCCTGCTGGTTCCCCTGACCCAAAGGAACAATTTACCATGGCCAATCAAATTAACCAACACATCTTTGGAATGTGGGAGGAAACCCATACAGACATGGGGAGAATGTGCAAATCCCACACACAGTGACCCAAGGCCAGAATTAAACCTGGATTCATGGCACTGTGAGGGAGCAGTGCTAGCTACTGTGCTGCCCTATCCATTTTTCCCCACCTTATTTTCTGATTTTACTTCTCTCCATTAAGTGTATATCCAAATATTTTTCAGATGCAATGAGCATTTCTGCCTCTACTACTTTCTCAGACAGAGTTTCAGATCTCCCCCATCTTTTAGGTGGAAAACATACTCACCTCTCCTTGAATTCTTCGACTGGTTACTTCTGGTGGCACGGTAGCATGGTGGTTAGCACTGCTGCTTCATAACTCCAGGATCCTAGGTTCAGTTCCTGGCTCAGGTCATTATGTGTGGAGTTTGCACATTCTCCTCGTGTCTGCGTGGGTTTCCTCCGAGTGCTCCGGTTTCCTCCCACAGTCCAAAGATGTGTGGTTTAGGTTGATTGGCCGTGCTAAAATTGCCTCTTAGTGTCCTGGGATGTGTAAGCTAGAGGGATTAGATGCATAGTGATATGAGGATAGGGCCTGGGTGGGATTGTGGTCAGTGCAGACTCATGGGCCAAAGGGCCTATTTCTGCACTACAGTGTTCTGTGATTTAAATTGATGCTTATGGTTATTGATCTCTTTGCTAAGGGAAATGGTCTTTCCTATCCACTCTATTTGGGCCCCTCAAGTTTTTATGCACATCATCATCTACTCTTGGCCTTCTCCATTCCAAAGAAAACAACCTAAGCCTTATCTATCTACAGAGCAAAAAAATCTTCTTTCCAGCAATGTTCTTGCCTGCGTTCCTATGTCGTAACCCATAAAGACCTTTCACTCCCCCTATGTTCCAGATCCTGGCAGACTGACTTGTGTAAGGGTTTCAGTAATATTTAGGAAAATTATTGAAAGATTCAGCTGTGTGCTTCTCTAAGTACTCCTATGTCCCCATCCAAGATCTTATCCATGACAACATGAATTTCATGGGCTTTGTATCCAAGTAATAATGCTAATCAGCTTTTCTTGAGATATTCATTGTATTTTAAACCTCAACTATACTCTATCATGAAAGGAAATGGACAGTTTGAAGTATAACTTATAATCCAAAATTCTCTATCTTTCTGGGGGTTTGGAAGCTCGCAGTCTAACCACTGCAAACACAAACAGAAAATGCTGGAAAAATCTCAGCAGGTGCAACATCATCTGTGGAGAGAGAATAGAGCTAACACTTCGAGTCTGCATGACCCTTTGTCTGGTTTTGTTTCAGATTCTAGCATCCACAGTATTTTGCTTTTATCTTACTGTAAACACATTTTGCTATAGGTTCCCAAATGTAAACACCTTACATTTTCTTCATTAGTCCCAACCCCTAAGAATTGTGTAGTTACAGTCTGTAAAGTTTGTGAAGACAGTTTTCACAATATTGGTGGAAAATAAGATTTAGCAGTGGTGGGGAGGAAAAGTTGTGCAAAAGAGAATGTATTTTTCAGTATGTTGTAAACAATTATACTATAAATTATTTAAATTTATATCCATTATATTTCAATATAACTTGTGGATTGCAGTGTATAATCTCTTTTGAGCTTTAAGGAAGAAGGACCATTATGGATATGAGGGTGATTAATTTAAATAGTGCTAATTTCTCCTGTCTCTACACTGCAGAATGAGGCTATTCATGTCACTAAGTTTATATTGACTCTCCAGAAGAGCATCCTACTCTGGCTTCCCATCTGCCCAATCCCCATTACCTCACACTTTTACCATGGTTAATTCACCTCACCTACATGTCTTTGGACTGTGGAGCACTGAGAGGAAACCCATGCAGATACAGGGAGAATGTGCAAACTCCACACACACAGCCACCCAAAGCTGGGATCGAACCAGGCTCCCTGTTGCTGTGAGGCAACAGCACTAACTACTGTGTCTCATCACCTATCTGTAATTTGCTTCCCCCTGCCCCCCTTTAAAGCACATATTTCTCAAATTCTCAGTTTAGTGTGAACCAATTTTGTGTTAACACCACAGCAAACTTGAGATCTGGTGAACTTGATGGATTAGTTTATTTGCACACAATCAAACCTTGAGAGGAAGGTAGCAATGTTGCTTCCTTTGCATACAATAAAAGCATAGAGAAAATAAAGACATACAATGCAAAACCTACAAAGTAATATAGTTTCAGAACCAAACTGATGTACTCCTTCGTGGAGATTGGCAGATTGCAGCCGTATTCCGTACAATTCACTTTCCCAAAAGAGTTGACTTCATACAATTAAATATGCTTGTGATGACTAATCAGTCTTGCAGGCAATGGTGCAGCAATTCGAATAGAAAGTGTGTAGATGGCACCAGGTATTCTGTGATGCTGCTGGCTAGATGGTGAAACATCAAACAGTTGTGCAATATTGGTCTGAGGAATTGGATGATCTCCTACGGGACTGCTTGAAGTCAGTGGACTGGTCAGTATTTAAATACTCTGTGACCAGCCTGAACTGACTTCATTAGTAAGTGCATAGAAAACTGTATGCCAAAGAAGCAAATCCGTATGTTCCCCAACTGAATGTACAGGGATGTCTGCTGCTTGCTGATGTCCAAATCTGAGGTGTTCAGGTTAGGCGACATTGACTTATACAAGAAAGCCAAATATAATCTAAGGAAATCCATCCCAAGATGCAAAAGACAAAACTGGATCAAGCTAGAGTTGCAGGCTAGCCACACCAATATCTGCCGATTATGGCAAGATCTACAAGACATAACAGGTCATGAGATGAATGCGTGTAAAATCGCTGGCTCCAACACACCCCTCCCTGACGAGCTCGATGCATTCTATGCCCGTTCTGTGCAAGAGATCAGTGAGAGTATGCCCTCTACCCTGGAAGCCCTGAATGAACCTATATCTGGGGTCACCATTGCGGATGTCAGAACAGCTTGAAGGTAAACCCATGGAAAGCAAGTGGCCCGGATGGGGTACCTGGATGTGCACTCAGATCCTGCGCAGATCAACTACGGAAGTATTCACAGACATCTTCAACCTCTACAACAATATGAGGTCCCGATCTGCAGGAAAACCAAGCCGCATGCCTTAATGACTATTGGCCAGTGGCTCTGACATCCGTCAATATGAAGTGCTTCGAAAGGTTAGTCGTGGCGCGAATTAATTTCAGTCTCCAGACTACCTGAATCCACTATAGTTTGTCTACCACCACAACAGGTCGATAGCAGATGCCATTTTCCTGGCCCTGCACTCAACCCTCGACCATCTAGATAACAAGGACATCTATGTCGGACTCCTATTTAGTGATTATAGCTCAGCCTTCAGCACTATTATTCCCACTCATCTCCAAACTCTATGGACTGAGCCTTGGCAGTTCCCTCTACGACTGGACTCTGAACTTCCTACTCACAGACCACAATCAGTAAGGAAAGGCAACAACACCTCCACAATCATCCTCAACTCTAGTGCCCCATAAGACTGTATTTTCAGCCTCCTAATATACTCATTATGTATCTATGTATAGATGTCACTATGTATAGTGACCACAACTCTGTCTGCTTTAGGGTATTAATGGAAAAAGATGAAACCTGCCCTAAGGGGAGGTGTTAAACTGGGGGAGGGCTAGATATAGCCAGAATAGTCAGGATCTTAGGGATACCGACTGGGATAAGCTGTTCGAGGGTAGGTCGACGCTGCACACGTGGGAGTCTTTCAAGAGAAAACTAAAATTTTTGCAGGAAAGACACGTGCCGGTAAGGAGGAAGGATGGGAAGGGTAGGATTAGAGAACCGTGGGTTATTAGGGATGTTGAGGACTTGGTCAGGAAGAAGCGGGAGATCCAGGCAATTGGGGACAGAGGCAGCGCTTGAAAAATATAGAGAGTGTAGACGGGATCTTAAAAGAGGTGTCAGAAAGGCAAAAAGGGGCCACGAAATGGCTTTGGCAGGTAGGATTAAGGAAAATCCTAAGGCATTTTACTCCTATGTAAGGAGCGAAAGGATGGTTAGAGGGAAGATTGGATCTCTCAGGGACAGAGGAGGGGAACTATGCTTAGAGCCTGAGGGAATGGGGGAGATCCTGAATGAATACTTTGTGTCGGTATTCATGCGGGAGAGGGGCCTGATGTCTGATGCTGGCTTTGAGGATTTTGAGGACCTGTTAAGGAAATAATCATTACGAGGGACGAAGTGTTGGAGCTTTTAGGTAGCATAAAGAGCTCCGGAGCCTGATGGTATTTATCCCAGGCTGCTAAGGGAGGTGAGAGATGACATTGCTGGGCCTCTGACGCAAATCTCTGTCTCCTCTTTGGACACAGGGGAGGTCCCAGAGGACTGGAGGATTGCAAATGTAGTACCGTTGTTTAAAAAGGGTCAGAGGGATAATTCAGGGAACTATAGGCCAGTGAGCTTGACTTCAGTTATAGGTAAGCTAATGGAGAGGATCCTCAGGGACAGGATGTATGAGCATCTGGAGCGCTGCGATCAGATCAGGGATACGCAGCATGGCTTCGTTAAGGGGAGGTCGTGCCTTCCGAATCTAGTGGAATTTTTTGAAGAGGTGACAAAAACGGTTGATGAAGGACAAGCCGTTGATGTCGTCTACATGGATTTCAGTAAGGCGTTTGACAAGGTTCCCCATGGTAGGCTGATAAAAAAAGGTGAAGGCGCATGGGATACAGGGCCAGGTATGTAGATGGGTTGAGAACTGGCTTGGGAGGAGGAGACAGCGGGTAGTAGTGGAAGGCTCTTTTTCCAACTGGAGTTCAGTCACTAGTGGTGTGCCACAGGGCTCAGTACTAGGACCTCTTCTATTTGTGATTTATATAAATGACTTGGAAGAGGGGGTATGTGGTGTGATCAGCAAATTTGCTGATGACACTAAGATGCTTGGATTGGCGGGGACTGAGGAGCAATGCCAGGCAATACAACAGGACATAGGTAGGCTGGTAGATTGGGCAGATAGATGGCAAATGGAATTTAATCCGGATAAATGCGAGGTGATGCATTTTGGCCAGAATAATGTAGAGGGGAGTTATAGGATAAAAAGTAAAACTATCCGGAGTATAGAGACGCAGAGAGACCTGGGGGTGCAGGTTCACAAGTCTCTGAAGGTGTCAGTGCAGGTGGAGAAAGTGATAAAGAAAGCGTATGGTATGTTAGCCTTCATAGGAAGGGGTATAGAATACAAGAGTAGGAGTCTGATGTTACAAGTGTATAGAACGTTGGTTAGGCCTCACTTGGAGTACTGCGTCCAGTTCTGGTCGCCGTACGACCGGAAGGATGTGGAGTCCCTGGAGAGAGTGCAGAGGAGATTTACCAGGATGCTGCCTGGTATGGAAGGGCTGTCTTACGAGGAAAGGTTGAACGCACTGGGTTGTTTTCCCTTGAAAGACGTCGGCTGAGAGGGGATCTATTAGAGGTATATAAGATTATGAGGGGTATAGATAGAATAAATGGTGGTAAGCTTTTTCCACCATTAGAATCGGATAGAACGAGGGGTCACGGCCTTAGGGTGAGGGGGGCTATGTATAAGACTAATATTAGAGGGCATTTTTTCACACAAAGGGTAGTGGGGGTGTGGAATGCATTACCGAGTAAGGTGGTGGGAGCAGGCACGCTAGGGTTGTTTAAGGGTCTCTTGGACAGCCACAGGAGCGGTCTGCAGATAGAGGGATATAGGAGGACTGTTTAAATACTTTATTTGTTTCCACAGGCTATTCGGTCCACCTTGTTGACCAACAAGGCGCATGCATTCGGCAGGTCGTGCGAGGGCTGCTCTTGGATGTTACTTCAGGAGTGGCCTATGCTTCATGTCGTTAGTGTATGCTTAAACTGGACCATCAGATGGGCAACACGACAGCTCAGAGACTACTGCTGTTGCTGTGCAGACACATGGATTTGGGCCTGTGTCTGTGGGAGTTTGCGCGTTCTCCCCGTGGTTGCGTGGGTTTTCTCCGGGTGCTCCGGTTTCCTCCCACATCCCAAAAATGTGCTCTTAGGCTGATTGGGTAACAAATTGTCCCTATATTGGTCTCTATATGTCATTAAGACATTAGGACGGCGGCGCGGGCTCGTTGGGCTGAAGGGCCTGTTTCCCGTGCTGTGTTGTTCTTTGTTCTTTGTATCTATAACTGTGTGACCAAATTCTCCTCCAATTTGATTTTCAAGTTTGCTGATGACACCACCTTAGTGGGTCAGATTTCAAACGATGACGAGAGAATACAGGAATGGTAGGGAATTGGTGAACTGGTGCGGCAACAGTAATCTCTCTCTCAAAGGAGATTGTCATCAACTTCAGGAAGTGTAAAGGAGAACAAGCCCTTATCTATATCAATGGGGATGAAGTAGAAAAGGTCGAGAGCTTCAGGTTTTTAGGGGTCAAGATCACCAACAACCTGTCCTGGTCCTGGTCCCCCCATGCAGACAGTAATTAAGAAAGCCCATCAATGCTCTATTTTCTCAGAAGACTAAGGAAATTTTGGCATGTTAGCCACGACACTCTCCAACTTTTACAGATACACCATAGAAAGCATTCTTTCTAGTTGTATCACACTTGGTATGGCTCCTGCTTTGCCCAAGACAGTAACAAGCTATAAAGGGGCATGAATGTGGCCCAATCCATCATGCAAACCAGCCTCCCATCCATTGATTCCATCTACACTTCCCGTTGCCTTGGCAAAGCAACCAGCATAATTAAGGACTGTGCACCTCGGACATTCACTCTTCCATCTCTTTCAATCGAGAAAAAGATACAAAAGTCTGAAGTCACGTACCAACCGATTTAACAGCTTCTTCCCTGCTGCTATCAGACTTTTGAGTGAACTTACATTGCATTAAGTTGATCTTTCTGTACACCCTAGCAATGACTGTAACAGTACGTTCTGCACTCTCTTGTCTTCTTTTCTACGAACGATATGTTTTGTCTGCATATTGCGCAAGAAACTATTTTTCACTATGTTAATAAATGTGACTATAATAAGTCAAATCAAACCAAGTTTGCAGTACAACAAGGCTATATAACTGGTTCCACAGTTAAAGTCTGTATCAGATTACCCCTATGTCTGCACATTGTCTTTGATGATGGATGTGTATCCGCCATGTGAGATCTTGATTGTTAAATGTCCCAACTATTAAGAATAGAAAGGAACATTGTGGGGCCTTTTCTCTTAGCAGACAAGTAGACTGCTGATGGCCATCCTGGGTTATGAAATGCAGATGGCCTTTGTATATTTTTCTTTTAATTTGGTCTGTGCAACCCCCAGGGAGATTTCTAGTATCACCTCAGGTAATGAGATGCAAGTCCCTTTGACACCAACAAATAGGTCCTTTTGATCACAGATCACAAACGTAGATTCAGCAGTTTTTAGCAGTTTGTTTAGTTTTTAAAACTTTAGAAATAGCCGTCAAGATAGGGATATGTATATATAGTAGAAAAAAAAGTGAGAAATCTTTGTTTCCTCACAATGGTTGATATTCAAAATCCTAGAGGTGAGTGGAATGCTTTCTAATCCATTGCATTTTTCAGCCCATTGTGTTTTATTGCTGGCCTAGTTTTATGCCAGATTTTTAGCAGTTAAGAACCAAGAATTTTATCGAACAATATTAAAAAATTGGGACATTGTTCCTCTAAAATGGTGTACTTTTTTATCTTAGGGATGAATGTAAAGAACAAGTCGACAAATTTCCTTCTGCCAGTTTCAAGAAGTTTGCTACTGAAGAAGATGCATGGTCTTTTGTAGGTACTGTGGCTTCAAGTTCGCAAGCTGCCTTAACAGGTAAAACAAACGTGTACTTGAATACCTAACAAATTATTGTGGATGACACTTCAGCATAACAGCGATATTAAACACTGCAACTAAAAATTAGGAACCTGCATCCGTCTTCTTTTGGATAAAACATGGAGACTTTTAAAATGATTTTATTTTGCAGTGACAAACATACACAAAATTAACTTCAGAGCAGATTTTAAAAAACACTGTTTACAATATTCTGCAATTCTGCTTGAAACTGCTAAAGAAATACTGCCTTGATTTGACACTTGAATTTTTTAAAATCTAAATGGTGCCATGTTCTTGACAATGGTATTATTTTCCCCGTACAGACTGATAACTTTTTAAAATAAGTGGATGAAATGATTCAATGGAACAAACAGGAAAATAATATTTCACTTTTTAAGATGTTTACTGCAACAAACAAAAATCAACATCAAAATGTTAACTAATAAGAAAATAGTGCACCTTAAAGATGAAATTTATGTTATGCCATACTTCAGGCACGCATGTAATATTAAAGATTGTCCCAGAGCTCCTGTCCATTTTCCAGCTGACCTCGGTCACTCCTTGCCATGTAAAATAGAATCTTTCAGTATCTGACTAGATTTTCCAGATACAATTATCACCAACAAGGCATACTTCAAATTAATCCCCTTTCCTAGGGTCACCACAGTCCTGATGACACAGGTTCCAGAGAATCCTTTATCTAATCCCTTTAATTAACCAGGTTAGACTGTTTAGTCAATGCTAGTAAAACCAAGACAGTAACTGTTCTGTGGAAGGATTATATGAACTCAAATTGTAAACTTTTTCTCTTACCACCAATACTGCAAGATTTATTGAGTATATCTGGAATTTTTTGTTTTATTTCGTATTTCCAGCATCCACAGTATTTTGCTTCTTTCAGTACCAGTGGAACTTTCCTTCCCAATCCTACTTTAGCCTCTTCTCCTAATTTATTTATTCTTTTTTCCATAATTCCTCAAGAGTTCAGTCTGTCCCATTCCCTTTCATTTGAAAAGAAATTGAACCTTGAGTTTCTTTCTTGGTTTTTACAAAACCATTATAATTTCTCTTCAGTAGATTCTGTTCATGCTCTTTTTTCTCCTCTGTAATTACTAGCAGGGTGTAATTCGACATTAATTATTTGCCTGTTTATTCTTCCGTCTTTCTAGTTCTCATTCCTGTGGCAACCTAAGATTGCACGGGCATTTCACAGAACTTTGTTGTTTGTTGGGGATTATAATTACACTGATTCCAGAATTCTCTCTCACTTTGGATTTAAAGGGACATTTCAAAGCATAAAAATATCGCAAAGCTCTGTGTTCATGACCAATGCGTTTATTGGAAAACTTATTCAACTTCCTTTAGCTGTCTTCTCTGCTGCAGCATGCCAAAGGTTGGCCTATCAACATTTGTGTATGTAAAATATAATGTAATTTTCCTGGAAACTGAAAACAATGAGTTCTCCATCAGATAGAACTTACAACTGGTATTTTTTTCCCATCTCTTGTTAATTTCTTGAAACTTGTTCCTACTTTACAAACACATATTATTGTTGGAGAATCTGTCTTTAAATCTGCATGTTTTAATTAAATTGCAATAGAACTGATCATTCAAAACTTTTATTTAGAATGTAGTGACCAAAGCAAGCCTGCCAATGAGGAGTTGAAACTAGAGAACAGTAGTGGGGAAAAACGTTCTCTAGCATCCGATACTGATAATGAGCCATGCACAAAACGTTTCAAAAGCACAGAACCATTCAGTGACTCAGAACAGAAGTTTACTTACGTGGGTAGGTGAAAGTATTGCCTCACTGTTCCTAATATGCAAAATAAAAGGACTTGGTAAGATTCAAAGTTTTATGTTTGGATTCATTTAATATTATAGTTTATTGCATACAAGAATATATGGAAGGTATATTTTTAGTTGGCTTTGGTTATTAAAATGTGCTAAGATAAAAATATAGGGAAGAAATTAATTTTCAATTTCTATTTAACCACATGAATTATATACTACTTTGTTAATGTACTAATCTTTTTCCTTCCCCTCCTCCTCGGGTTTCAGTAATTAGAACTTGTTTCAATACTTTCTGCCCAGGCTGCCAATGAATGATTTTGCCCAGTTGCCCTTGCCTTCCAGTATTACCTGAAAAATACTGAACCTTTTGCTTTACTGGTTGAATTATTTTGGGTAATCCATCAGTAATTTCCCCTTTGTTGCTTGGGAGAAAAATATTCAGTGAGATTAATCTTCTGTGAAACGGAAGGAATCTGGCATTGAAAATGGTAGGTGGCTAATAGAATGCAAGTGTTAAGCAGGTGCCCATTGAGAAAGAATAATAAAAAATGGTAAATGAAAAGAAAGGAAAACAATAGAAATAATTTTGTAACTTATCTGTAGCTTTACTGTCATCTTGAGTGATTCTTAATTTTGCATGTTACCTAGGAATACAAAATTGCTCAAAGATGTATTTTGCATTAGTGCAAGAGGTGCTAAGTGGTGGCATATTGATGCATTTTAAGGATTTATTTGCACTTAGCTGGACCAGCATGTTCATTGAGACAACTACTGTGGCCACTGTTTTAAATTAAGTGAAAATTTTATAGCTAAATTTAATTTGAGGCTGATTCACCCCTCAAGCTTTAGTAATCAACACCTGTGTGGGATGCCGAATTACAAAGTGCATTAAACACTAAAATTATATTCTGCATTAAACACTCAGATCTCACTCGCCCATTCACCCTATTTTTCCACATCTACGTTGACTCCTAGTCACCCATCACCTCAAAATTAAAACCTGTTTTTACAGATTTTCGTTGTCTTTTTGTCTAAACACCTCAACCCAACATCTCTTCTCTAGCATCATTTCAACCACCTCGACTCTATTATGTAGAATTCCTTTTGAAAACCCTTTCACTTTCTTTAAGATACTCATTACAATTCACTATTTTAATCAAGCCTTTGGGTACCCCTCCTAATATTTTATTTCTTGCCTTAATGTTGACTTTGACAAGTTTTCTGTGTCAACAATCCAATTTTAAGTTGTGCTATGGATTAGTTGCATGTTGATTTTTCCTTTCAAGGACAAATTAAGATACCAATAGCCTTTAACAAAGATACAAATTTCCTTTTGACTAACCTAAAGGATCATGTGACAAAAATGTTCATGTCTTAAGAATTTGACTGTAGCAAATAAAAATCAACTGTAACTAAACATTAGTAGGCAACTAATACACTAGGCTACAGAAACGGTACTCCTCATTAACATAACAAAATTGAAAATCCCATACCACATTTAAACATTTTGTTGCACTGTTAATCAGAGTTGCAGTCTTGTACATTGAGTCCCACATTCCTCCTGACGTCAGCAGAATCTCTTCCCCCATGCCCACCAGGATTTTTTGAAAGAAGGTCCCCTCAATCAATGTTCTGAACGTAATCAAATAGACTTCCAAATAGCAAGGTACACTCTGGTGAATCTTTGATCTTTAAAACTCCACAATTTTGATCCTTTCAAACAGGGAATCCACCCTGCCAACACACAAGATTAACATGAGCAATCCTTTTCCTCTGGTTGGCATAGTAGTGCCTGCTTTTGATGGTCTTCCCAAAATTACTCTATTGACTGGCTTGAGGCTGAACACAGCAAAATCAGCTGCCTCCTCCTTTGTAAGAAGTCTCACAATACCAAGTTAAAGTCCAATAGGTTTATTTGGTAGCAAAGGCCACTCGCTTTCGGAGTGCTGATCCTTTGTCAGGTATGTGGGAGTTCTGTTCATTTTTGTATCCAGGTTTTAAAAATTTATACAATATTTTTAATGGGTTCCAGTTGGAGTTTGTTGACATAACAAGGTCACGTGGTTTTGTCTCAGGTAATTTTAGTATGAGATCGCACATCTCTCTTTCGGGTATGCCATTTTACCTTAAATTAAAGGAGACAATTTTAAGTACAGAAATCTTATGAAACATCTCAAAGTAAAAAAACTAAGACTGGGATGCAAGTAAATAATTGTAATTCCTTTGGGCTGAAAATATAAACATTGCAGCTGTGTTTTGGCTGTAAACATTTATTTAAGAGCTTCCTCCTTTTATAAGTGTTCATCATCATCCAAGTGTTTCTGCTTCTTTGATCAGGGGATGCTGTTGCAGTTTATACAGATGGCTGCTGTACAAGTAACGGGCGAAACAGAGCTCGGGCTGGAATCGGTGTGTACTGGGGACCTGGTCATGCCCTGTAAGTAATAGAATTTATTTTCCATTTGAAAACATATCAAACGTACTTCAGAAACAATTACCAATTGAAATGATTTGTAAGTGAACATTGTTTTACAATGCTTATTTTTTAAGTCCTCCACTATAATCAGACAGTTTGCAATAGGTATTTGATCTGATAATACTTATTATAATAATTTTGGTTTAATTATGACAGCCAACTTTAATTCTTGGACCCTGCCCAGGTGTTAATGCATCTTGGGAATTCTGACAACTGTGATAATCTTGATATGATCTCTCCCCACTGTTTATTCAGTCAATGACTGTTCTCTTTCCCCTGAAGGGAGAAAGGAGAACAGCTAAAACCTAAGACACTTCTATCCACCCAACCACTACTTTGCCAGGCCCCGCCCCCACACAATTCTGAGGGTGCCCACGGTGGTGCAGTCCTCCTTCTCTGTTACTGCTAGATCCCAGAGTCATTCAGTAACAAGTTTCATATTCTACCTGGTGGTGATATGCAAACCAGTGTTTTACTCCTAAAGTAGTACTGCCATACTCCAGAAAGGCCTTAATTGATCTTGGCAAGCCCATTCGATCATGTGAGCTAAGTCTATTTAAGCTGCTGGAGAAAATGGACAACCCTCTAAAGCTCCAAAGTATAATCTCTTTCCATAACATGATTGATAAGATCAGGTTTCATGATGCAACATCAGAATCCTTGGAGGTCAAACAGGGTTGTGTTTTCAACTGTGCTGTTAGACATATTTGCTTCCTTGCTGTCATATGCCTTCTGTTCATCTACTGAGACCATTTACTTGCATACACGAACTGTCAGTCATGGCCTGCCTGCGATTCAAGATAAAAGTGTTCTACGTCCTTATCAGAGAGTTGCTGTGTGCCGACTGTGCCACACTAACGCTCTGTAATGAGGTATACCTTAATCAGCAGATGGACAGCCTCTTTCACACCTGTAGAGGATTTGGAAATCTGCATCAGGACGTCAGATGTCATTTTAAAAAAAAATATTGCCATACTGCTGTCTATGTGCATTGAAAATGTGACACTAGACACTGCTGATATATTCACATATATAGACTCCACAGTCACTAGCAACTTACTCAATGCTGAAATCAACACACACACAGCAAAAGCTTCAGGAATAACATATCCAATCTAAGGAGGAGTTCATGGAATCTGACTGAGAACACCAAACTGCAAGTCTATCAAGCTTGCACCTCAGCCCTCTGTTCAGGCCTTACTGCAGTAGAATAATCATAGATGCACAATGATAGGCAGCAGTCAAGGCTGAACACTTTTTTTTTTCCTCACTCTCTTTGCCTCAGACATATCCTTGGTTCTCTTCTGAGGACAAGGACGCCAACTTGAAGGTATTAAAGCATGCTGATTTCATCAGTGTATACTCATTACAAAGCTAACAACATCTGCATTGGCCAGCCAGGATGGATGGATAATAACTATACACCCTAAGACTTGTGTAGTGAACTAGCCACTCGATGAAAACCTACTGGGTGTCTGTAACTTTGCTACAAGAACACCTTAATTATGCTGGCTGCTTTGCCAAGACAGCGGGAAGCATAGATCATGAATGGGAGATATAAATATAGCAGATCGACAGTTGCTGATGGCCATGACTCTAGAAGCTCACTGGAAGAGAATTGGATGAGACAAGCAGGGCCAGAGGAAAACAGAGGTCTGTGATTGCACTTCATCAGCTCACTCTTGTCTTCTGCAACAAAAGCAGCAGAGAATGCTATGCCAAAGTGGATCTCCTGAGCCACACCAGATGATGTTTAACACAGTTAAATCTCTCCTCCATGTCAACAAAACAAAGAAGGTTACACTTCTTGAAATCGATGACAGAGGAGAGCATACCCGTGTCTACATCAACCAGGACAAAGTAGAAGAGGTCAAGAGCTTCAAGTTTTCAGGTGTCTAAATCACCAACAACCTGTCCTGGATCCCCATGCCCACACTATAGTTAAGAAAGCCCATCAACATCTCTTACTTTCTCAGAAGACTAAGGAAGTTTAGCATGTCAACTACGACTTTTTTCAACTTTTACAGATGCAGCATAGAAAGCATTCTACCTAGCTATACATAGCTTGGTTTGGTTTCTCCTCCTCCAAGACCGCAAGGAACTACAAAAGATTGTGAATGTAGCCTAATGCATCATGTATACCAGCCTACTGTTCATGATCTATGCTTCCCGCTGTCTTGGCAAAGCAGCCTGCATAATTAAGGACCCCATGCACCCTGGACATTCTCTCTCCCATCTTTCATCGAGAAAAAGATACAAAAGTCTGAGGTCACGTACCAGCCAACTCAAGAACAGCTTCTTCCCTGCTACCATCAGACTTTTGAATAGAATTACCTCACGTTAAATTGATCTTTCTCTACATCCTAGCTATGACTGTAGCCCTACATTTTGCAGTTTCTTGTTTCTTTCTCTATGCATAATGTATTTTGTTTGTACAGCACACAAGAAACAATACCTTTCACTGTATGTGACAATAAATCAAATTGTCTGCTATGGAATAGACTAAAGTCTCATGAGATGAAGGCTGCCAAAAGTTATCTCTTTGGGATGCAGCAATGAACAATGTTTTTGTGCAAACCTGAGAGTTTTTGCAACATGGGTTATGCCTTGCAAATGAAGAATAGATGAGGAAAGTAGGACAAAATAACTTATCCTGCATTATCCTGCTTAGAACATGCCAGAGATTTGCTGTGCTCAAAACTCAATATGTGATCTTTCTGAATGTAGAACTAAATTATCTGCAATATCTCATGTCATCTATTTCACTTTTCCAAAGTCCTGTGATACTATAGGTATTTTCCTACAATCCCATATCCCTTCCAATGAATGTAAGAGATCAGAAATTTTGTAATACGTGACATTTTTTTCTTATAATGCTCTTTTCTATGACTAATCATAACTTTTTTTCTCAGAAATCTTAGTGAAAGACTTCCAGGAAGACAGACGAACCAAAGGGCAGAGATAATTGTGAGTATTTTGTTTGGGAAAGTATATCTTAAAATTTTGCAATCTTAATTTTGCAGGAAGTAATGTGCAGAAATTTTTATCATGATTGCATCTGTTGTGTGATCTTAATAGGAATTTATGTTGACAGTTAAAAGTTCTCAGATTAGTGGCATGACTATGATACACAAACTGGATTTTTAAAAGCTACAGTGTTATCAAACATTATCTCACTAACAATCTTTGAACTAAAAGTTACTAAAACTGCTTGCGATTTATATTTTTTCTTCATGTTTAGGCAGCTTGTCGTGCAATTGAACAGGCCAAGGAGCTGAATATTAAAAAACTGGTTATTTTCACAGATAGTATGTTCACAATTGATGGTAAGTAGCTCAAAACTATAAAGTGATAGTCAGAATCTGTGTGTGGGATATCCATGATTGTCATAAAGTCAAACCATGAACTTCCAAGATCTCTCTTTCAGATTTGGAATGATCACTCATGGTGAGGGCAAAAGGAATAAGAATGAATGGCTTTTTTTTTTCACTAATACAAGTGACTGAGGTTTGTTGTTTAACTGCTATTGCCCTGATCTAAGGAGCTACTTGGCATAGAAAATGCATGAAATCCAAGATCTGTCAGAGCTACGCACTTCTGAATACATATTGGTGCTGAGAAATATATTCCATTTTTGAAACTAATAATGTATTGGTGCTCTGCATTGGCACCATCCTAAAACAGATTATAGTTTGTCTTTGTTATTGTGTTCACCGCATCCAAAGTTAAATATTTAACCCACTACCGAAACAGTGTGATTACAGTGCGCGTTATCTATAAGATATACTGCAGTAAATTGCCAAATGATCCATGGTAAACCCTACAAAACCAACAACTTGTAATGTCAATTGCATTGCTGTTCCTTCACCATTGCTGGGTCAAAATTCTGGATTTTTCTACTTAACAGCATTGCTTTCAGCACATGGACTGAAATCATTCAAGAAAGAGACTCCACCACCATGGGGTAACAAATAAGTTGCCTAGTCTGCAAGTGTTGCATCATGAGAACTATATCTTAAAACAGTCAGTTTCTGCACCTGATTACTATTTGGTGAATTATGCCAGGAAGGTGCACTCTTGTACATCAGACTCATATTCTCCCCTTATGTTGTTGAATTGCCTGTTGATGCTCAAGTGTTTCCTTACATTCTTTCCTTTTTGATTTGCTGAAATGATTGGAAAGAGTAATATATGGTTGTACAGTTTAGATTGAACTTGTGCAAAGGATTGTTCCAAATGAACTGTTGTGTTACCTACAATTACAGCAGTAACCACAAAGTACTTTGTTCGCTGTAAAATCTTTTCAAAAGTCCTGAGCTTGTGAAAAGTGCTAATAAATGAAAGTTTGTTCTTTTCAATAGGCATCACAAAGTGGATCAAATCTTGGAAGACTAATGGCTGGAAGCTTAGTTCTGGAGGATCAGTAATCAACAAACAGGACTTTGAAAGACTTGACATTTTAACCTCCGGTATAAATATTGAATGGGTAAGCAATTTTTTGGGGGGGATAAAGTCTCAAGGAAGCACTGAGAATTGTTCCAATTCTCCTCTGCTGACCATATGCTATCTTGTATGTAGTTGCTAGCTAATATGAATCTTTTATATCGTGTTAATTTATAAGAGAAAAATACTAAAATTACTTCTTGCTTAAATTCTTTTTGCTTATTCTACGTGACCTTGACGAGCTCACTAATTCAGATAGAGTGTTAAAAGTAAGGTGTGAAAGGATTTTAAAGTTATGCCACTTCAGAACCTCTGAATTTGTTTTCCAGAAGCATAGAGCTATGACCATTTTTTGTACCAAGGAGAATTTACAGCCTGCGCTTGTTGTCAGAACAGCGATATGGTGAGAGAGAAGGAAGGTGTGTGGTGGCAGGGCGAGAAGGGGATGGGGTGAGAGAATTGGGAAGCAGCAAGGGGAAAAAGAGAGGAGAGGGAAGGGGGAAGATATAGGCTGATGCTGGGTTTGATCAGAGGAAATGGGGTTAGTCATTACTTTGTTTATTGAGGGAACAGTAATGCTGGCACTGTGGGGTTTAGTCTGGAGGTGGTAACTTTGCTTGCGGGTTGGATGGTGTAGTGGTAATGCTGTAATTGATCGTGATTTGATTTTATTGTCACGTGCATTAGTATATAATGAAAATTATTGTTCCTTGCACGCTATACAAAGCATACCATTCATAGAGAAGGAAATAAGACTGTGCAGAATGTAATGTTGCAGTCATAACTAGGGTGTAGAGAAAGATCAACTCAGTACGAAGTAGGTCCATTCAAAAGTCCACTGGCAGCAGGGAAGAAGCTGTTCTTGAGTTGGTTGGTATGTGACCTGAGACCTTTGTACCTTTTTCTCGATGGAAGAAGATGGAAGAGAGTATGTCTAAGGTGTGTGGAGTCTTTAATTACGCTGGCTGCTTTTCCAAGGCAGTGGGAAGTGTGGACAGGTTCAATGGATGGGAAGTCGACGACTAACTCGTTTAGTTTTGTTGATATTGAGGGAGAGATTATTGTTATCACACCAGTTCATCAGATTCTCTCTCACTCCTGTACTCTGTCTTGTCATTATTTGAGATCTGACCCACTACATTGTCACCAACAAACTTGAAAATTGAGTTGGAGAGGAATTTGGCCATGTGGTCTCAGGTGTATAAGGAGTCTAGTACAAGGGACACCAGTATTGAAGATGATCATGAAGGAGGTGTTGCCTATCCTTACTGATTAAGTAAGTGAGTTGAGAAGTTCAAGATCCAGTCGCAGAGGGAAGAGCAGAGCCTCAGGCCATCGAGTTTGGATATGAGTTTCATTGAAGGCTGAGCATTTAGGGTCTAGGGAATTTGGAGACAAAACTAGAGAAACAGATTGGCTTTAAGTACTACCGTGACACTTGACTGTTTTTTGGTAAGATTTCCCTTTTGGTATGCTGAGAAGTTAATAATTGGGCATGCCTATTTGGGAATTTTCTAAATGCCGATGGAAATTACGATTTATCAAAACTATTTGACGTAGCTGCTAGTTTCTTTCCTGTTTCTTTGTTTGTCTCATACTCCGAACGTTTGTCTCCCTATTTCTTGGCTGCCTCTCTTTATCGCTTACTCATATATCTCTCATGTTTGTGTGCTGTAAGACCTTTTCTTTTCTATAACACCTCCTGTCTTTTCTCAGTTTTTTTTATTGTGTTTTTCTCAGTTTTTCTGTTTCATTTTTGTTTCTTCTTTGTGTCCCTCCCGTTCATGTGAAAACTCATCGGGTGCAAGCTCCTAGCCCTCTAGTTGGAGAAATTGGATTTGCATTTACATTGGGATTGTCACCTATGTATTGTTTCAATTTATCTCCATTTCAAAAAAAATCCTAAACTAAAAGCTATTTTCTAAAACCTGTGATTTATGTAACTTGATGTTCACAGCACCAAATGTCTCGATGTATTACTTGTTTCTACTTGCTTTGTAGATGCATGTGCCTGGTCATGCTGGTTTCACGGGAAATGAAGCAGCAGATAGTCTAGCTAAGGATGGAGCCTCCAAGCCACCATGTTAACTGGCATTGCCAAGTGTACTTTGCAGTTTACATTTAAGCATGGATGCAGATCTGAAATGTATATCACACTGGTGTAAAGCAAATTTTATTTAATCATCTTTATTGTAAAGTTTCCTTTCAGTGACTCAGACAATGCTTTTTATTAGGGGTAATCTTCCAATTTCTCACTCTACTGATGGAGAGTTGCTTCCACTGCCAATGACTACAATGAATTTCCAGTATAATTTATTAAGTACCTGGAATTTCCAAAACATGGCACTGCTGATGAGTTGTCTTATCTGTAGTGCAAAGTTTGGAAGTGTTTTATTTCCTCTGAGGATAGCAAACTTATTTCTCACTCAGCAGCCAGGAATTGGCATACAAGAAGTATTCATCATTTTTTTTCTTGGATGCTTGTAATGCCCTTTTGAGCTTGTTGCTAAAGTTGCAGAATAGCAAACATTTAGGCAATTTATTTTCATTTTTCCAACTCATACTGTGCTTGTTTTTCCCCTTGGTATGAATAAAAAATGGTCAAGTTTTTCAACTAGGCTGCATTGTGAATGTGAGCCTGTGCCTCTCTCTTCACTCATTAGCACAATGCAGCATGTTGCTATATGCAGCTCATTATGTTGCACTCCTACAGATAAGTGTACATTATAATTGTGGGTTTTCATACATGGGCATGTGAATCATTTGCATTATTTTTAAAGTAATATGGTTGTAAATAGTATTGTATATTTTTGATTTGGTTGATATAAGGTTCCAATCTAAATTTAGGTTGTTTCTTAGAAATTCCATAACGCACATTCTTTCATCTAATCATTTTCATTTTTATTTTAAGTTTTTTTTTGTCAATAATGCATTTGCACAAGCCCAGCAAATAAACCAGGTTGATGGACTATTGATTTTTGCATTTTATGATG
Source organism: Sphyrna mokarran (assembly GCA_024679065.1). NCBI lineage: Eukaryota > Metazoa > Chordata > Chondrichthyes > Carcharhiniformes > Carcharhinidae > Sphyrna > Sphyrna mokarran. The sequence continues at coordinate 98,686,904 of JAGIQG010000005.1, forward strand.
CAGAAGTCACTTTTAAGAATTAATCTGTTGTACATGAGTTGGTTTTCAGAGCTAAAATCCTATGAAATAAAATTTCTATTTTTTGAACATTTTGGAGGTTTTTTTTTGCTATATTCAAAAACCTAATAATGCAGTAGTTTGTACAATTCTAATTCTCGTTTCTTCGCCACACCAGGATACTTTGAGAATCATCTGGAATTGCTTCACTGATGGTCTAGAATTTCAGTCTAGTTATAATGCTAACATCAAATTATTCAACACTGCTACAACACTGGCATGTACACAGCATTGTATAAAATTACCCAGGAATGTCCTATCCATGAAGATGAGACAAATCCAATCTGAACCAATTAATGACACTGCCTTTTCTTGATCATCTGTGAAGTGGTCATAAAATCCCTACAGTGCAGAAGGAGGCCATTCGGCCCATTGAGCCTGCACCAACAATTCCACTCAGACCTATCTCCATAACCCCATGTATTTATCCAGCTAATCTCGCTGACACTAAGGGATAATTTAGCATAACCAATCAATCTAACATGTATTTGTTAACTGTGGGAGGAAACCCAGGTAGACACAAGGAAAATGTGCAAACATCACACAATCACCCGAAGCTAGAATTGAACCCAGGTTCCTGGCACTACAATGCAGCAGTGTGGAGCCAATCAGCTCCTGCTTGCATTACTGTTTTCCAGACATGGAATAAAGAGTTGAACTCAGTGAGAGTTGAAATTGACTGCCCCTGACTCAGTGTGGCATCAAGGAGTACTAACAAAACGGAAGTAAATGGAAATTGGGGAAAAGTCTCCACTGGAATTCTTAGCACATAGAAAGATGGCTGTGACCGTTAAAGGTCACTCATCTCTATACCTAAACTTTGATGTGGAGATGCAGGCATTGGAGTGGGCTAAACACAGCAAGAAGTCTGACAACACCAGATTTAAGCCAACTGATTTATTTGATAGTAAACTCACAAGCTTTCAAGGTTTCCCTCTTTGTCAGGTGTATGAAGAGTTCTGGCCTCAGACCAGGCATTTTATTATTACTTTAATAAATGTTGACACCTATGCTCAATATATGTCAAAAGTTTCTTGGTGAACATAACGTTTGTGGGTTAATAGATTTTGGAATTCATTTATCTGATGAACGAGATGTTTGCCGAAATTACCGATATACAAAACACCCTCTTCAAAAGATGTCAGCTGTGGCTTTAAAGATCCATACTGTAACTTGAACAGACTCAGTTGGCATAAAATTACAATGTGGTCATTTTGTTTTAGTTCTGATCCACATTTAGCAATAAATGTAATTAAATGGATTCTGGAAGTTGCTACTTCAAATCCTTTGCTTTAGAAATTGCATGAGAATTAGCTTCCAATGAAAGTCTAGTCTTAGTTGGAGTATGCTGGGAGCTTGTTCTGATTTATGTAAATGGTTATGGTGGCATGATTCTGATTAATTTTCCCCAATCTCCATCTCAAATAATTTAAAGTAACAAAGTTATCAGGAGCCACGCAAAGTTGATACCTGGGACTGATAAATTACTGATTTGTGTGTTGCTACCTCAGGTTGATGTAACTTTGCCTCCAAATCAATCTCTTCATTAGTTTGAGGATTCAGTAGGGACATTAGTTGTCATTTCTGATCAATATATTGGGATGTGGACTCTCCGATGGGAATCCCTATAATGTCATGAAGAAGAAGATGAAGATTGGAGACTCTTAGTGAAGCATCACACAAGATGTCTCTTAGCTGCATGGTCACCACGATTTACAGGAAAGAGGTCTTGCTTTTTTGACTGTGAAGATCTGAGGCCATTTTCATCGTGGGAAATGTTTGAGAGATACTGTTAAATTATTGGACTGGAGAAATTAAGTAGCTTAGGCCCATATTTGCTGGAGTTTAGAAGAATGAGAGAGTATCTAATTTAGATATATAAGATGCATAAGGGAATTGACAGGGGAGATGTAGAGCAGATGTTTCCCCTTGTTAGATAGCACTGTAGTTATACATGTATAAGATGGCCTGCAGTGGTTCAAGCAAGCAGCTCACCACCACCACTACTATCACCTTCTCAATAGCAATTGGGGATGGGTATAGTTTTAGGCTAAGGGATGGCAGCTTTTAAAACGAATGAAGAATTGCTTCATTCAAAGGATTGTGAATCTGTGGAATTCTCTACCCCAGAGTGCAGTGAATGCCAGTAAACTAAACACATTTGAGGAGGAGATACTTAGGTTTTTAATTCGTACTAGGATAGGGGATTATGGTGAACAGGCAGAAGATGGCGATGAGATCAACCATGATTGCATTGAATGGCGGAGCAGGCTTGGGGGGGGGAGGGGGGTGCCTGAATTACCTACACTTGTGCCTAGTTCTCATATTCTTAAGAGCTAGTAAACCAGAGGCCAATGATCTGAAGAGTTCAAATCTGACCATGGCAGAGAGGAATGTTAATTCAATTAATTCAGTAAATGGGGAGGCAATGGCCTCATGATTTTATTGGAAGAGTATTAATCCAGAAACTCATTAGTGTCATGGGTGCTGGGTTCAGATCCCACCACAGCTGATGTTGGAATTTGAATTCAATAAAAGAAAATCTGGTAATAAGAATCTCCTGATGACCATGAAGCCACGGTCGATTGTTAAGAAAATTCCACTAGTTCACTAATAATCTTTAGGGAAGGAAATCTGCTGTCCTTACCCGATCTGACCAAAATTGACTCCACAGCCACAGCAATATGGTTAACTCAACTGCTCTCAGGAACTAGGGATGGGCAATAAAAGCTGGCCAGCCAGTGACACACATGTCCAACAAATGGATAAAAAAAAGTATCTAATAATAATGATGATGAAACTGCCAGATTGCTGGGTCACATATGTCCTTTAAGAAAGGCACCTTTTACGCTTACCCAGTCTGGCTGCAATTTAGTTGTCTTTGAACTGATACAGCAAGCCACTAGCTTGTGTTCAAGGAGTTCACTTCAAGGGCTATGTAATTGATTCTTGTTTTAGTAGCAATGATTTTATATTCATTCCAAAAATGAATATAAACAAAATATTGTTTAGATCAGTCAAAGCCAATTTTACCAGAAATTTATTTTGTTTGGATTGTTCTGGTAGCATCAGGTGATAGTATGGTTACATGGTAGAATGAGACCACTTAGCCTTTGATCCTACGCCAGTTCTCTGCAAGAGCAATTTAGCTAGTCCTATTTCCCTGCATTTTCCTATTGGCCTGAAATATTTTTCCATCAGGCACTCATCAATTCCCTTTTCAAAGTCAAAGTTCACTATCCCCTCAGGAAATATAATGCAAATTAGAACCATTTACTTTAGATTTGTGTGTACTGGATCTTGACTCTTCCAACAGTGAGAGTAATTTTTATCCATTCTATTTAGACACCTCATTATTGTTTAACACCTCTACCACAATTCCTTTCAACCTTCTCTTTTTTTAAGGAACAAAAAAACCCGGATTCCCCAATTTATCTATATGAATCCTTTCTGCACCCTCTCTAGAGTCTTCACATCCTTCTTAAAGTGCAGTGTTCACAATTTGGATACAATACTACAGTTGAGGCTGAAACAGCGTTTTTTTAAAGGTTCATCATAACTTTCTTGTTCTTGTATTCAATATCCCTATTTATAAAGGCCAACCGCTCATTATTGCATCAAGATTATCAATGACGGTCTTATCCTAAAGGGCTGTGAAATTCATATTCTTAGCAATGCCAGCAGACAGGCAGATTTCCCAGGGGTGACAGAACTTGAGTTACTCAAAGCCCCAAGTTACAATCTCTTTAATGATGACGGAAGGCATTTATTCCACATGATGTCAGTGATCCACTTTTTTCTTAGGATGGTGCAGATTACTGTTTGAATAAATCACCAGCAGCAAGCAATAGTTATTTTGAGCACGTTCAGATTTTGATTCCATGACAGTGAAACTGGAAGTCAAAATAATGTCAGGATTAGTTGGAACAGGAAAGACAGAAACAGACCCATGCATTTTAGCTACAAGTGTTTACTTGGGAGATTGCAAAGGAGCAATAGCATCTACGGTCATTGAACCAGCATGAGAAAGTGTTAAAAAAAACAATTCAATTAAAAGGAGGGGGGGAATTAAAAAAGTACTAATGTATCCTTAAATTGGCAGAGAGCATTTTAACTATCATAAAAGAGTTAATGGCAGTGTTAATTTATCCTGTAAAGCAAAGAAATCTAACTATAATTTTTTTTTAAAAGGAAGATAACGTTACATTTCCGTGCTCCACTGGCAGGAAGGAGGGTCATTAACAGAGGATACAGTACTGATTATTGGCGAAAGAACCAGAGGGAGAGAATAGGTTGAGATGTCTTTTTAATTTTTTCGCTATAAGTTGGAATGCATTGCCTGAAATATGACAGAAGCTGAGTCAATAATAACTTTAGATTATTGGATAATGTGAAGAACCTTGTGCCTGTATATTATTTTTGTGAGACATCTCTTCAAGACCAAAGTGCAACTAAAAAAATTCTGGAAATTTGAGAGGGGATTGGGAGTGGATGTGGTATATTGGCTAATTGAACTTCTTGGATCTGACATAATTTCAAAAATGTTAAACTCTGGCTGAGGTTATGGCAGAGATGGTAACTAATTTCTGTGGTATTAGATTCCAGCCAGTTTAAGTGGCAGCTGCTCTGAGCAAACAAAGATTGTAACACAGAATTTGTGAGGGGAAGCAAATAAAGGACTCTACAAGTAGATCAGTTTCCAGTTAAATTTCTGGTCAATAGTAACCCCAGAGATTGATGGCAGAGGATATCAAGGGGAGATGGTTAGATTCTTTTCTTACTGGAGATGGTCATTGCCTGACACTTGTACAGCATGGCTATCATTTGTCCCTTTTCAGCTCAAACCTGAATGTTGTATAAGTCTTGCTTCATTTGGGCACAGATTGCTTCAGTATCTGAGGAGTCACAAGTTGTACTGAATAATGTGCAATTATAGTAAATGGTCCCATTCCTAATCTTATGATGGAAAGAAGGTCATTGATGAAACAATTGAACTGACCTGAGGATCTATTGTAGTGATGGCCTGAGGCTGGGATTATTGACCACCAAGCACAACCATCTTCCTTCTTACTACATGTGACTCCACACAGTGGAGTTGTCCCACACAACTCCCATTGGTTTCAATTTTACCTGGACTTCTTGACGCCATACTCAATTGAAAACTGCCTTCATGACAAAGGCAGCCTCTCTTACCTCACCTCAAGTTCAGTTCCTATGTTCACATTTGGATCAAGAATGTAATGACGCCAGGAGCTGGGTGGCCCTTGGGAAAAACCAAACTGAACACTGGTGAGCAGGTTATTGCTGTGTAAGTGTAACCTATGCTGCCTTCAATCTAAAACCAAAACCACTCCAACCTCAGTCATACAGCTTCAGTGTGCAGATAAAGTTTCTGTGCGTTTACTCAGAAACTCAGCATCATTATAAGAGAAAATGTGCCTTTCACTAAACACCCAGAAAACTAAGGTCCACTTCCAACCTGCCCTCACAGCAAAACACTTTGATTAAGGTCAATATGAAGACCCTGGAAAATGTTAACCATTTTCTGCATCTTGGGAGCCTCTACTTGACGAAGGTGAAATTCTTTGTTGCCTCTAATGCGCCAGTTTAGTCTTCAGACGATTAAGAAATAGAGTAATTGAGGACCAGGTTCTCAAATCCAAGACTAAGCTCATGGTTTACTGGGCAGCAGTGATCTCCATGCTTTGCAGGTATAATTGGACAAGCTAGATCAAAAATAAACCAGCAGTAACTTCACAAGGGATTGGTAAGAAAAGTGATTCAAATGCAGCACCTTTTCCCAACCCAACATGCCGAGTTTTGAGCTGCTAATCATTCAATACCAGCTCGCTGGACGGGGCATTTCATATGTATGTTTGGTATTGAAGCAATTAGTCTACTTGGAAGTTGGTTGTGGAAGGAGAGCCCTGCAAGGACAGCGGAAACACATTAGGGATATTGTCAAAGCATTCCCGAAGAGATCAAACATATCCACCAACCCATGGGAAAGCCTACCAAAACAGAACAGACTCATCCAGGATGGCACTAAACACACTGAAAGATTCAGGCAGAGGTGAAGTTGAAGCATCAGATGAGGTGGACAAACTTTCAAACATCTACATACCATTTGCAACTACAAGTGTGCAACCTGGCCAACATGGAGTCTGCAGATTGTGCACTGGATTTATCAGCAAGCTCAAAACCTGTCAAACCGGAGTGGAAATGAGTCATCTTAAATCCAGAGGGACTGCCTAAGAAGGAAAAGAGTAATTTCCACATTGTTGTGTTGATACCAGTAATGGAATGGAAAAACTGGGTCCTCAATACTACTGACAGAATGTTAGAGCATTTAGAATGGCTTCAGTTGTTTCTTAATTTTACAAAGGGTGAATTAAATTGGCTGAAGATTGGCAACAGTATTGCTGGGGCAGACAGAAGGAGGCTGTGATGTATCAACTGCCCTGCAATTTTGGCTGATGGTGGTTGCAAATGCTTCAACCTTTTCCCCACTGATTTTCTGACAGAGCATCTTACCCATGACCACCCCCCTGCCCTATCCCAGTAAGAAGTCTCACAACACCAGGTTAAAGTCCAATAGGTTTACATGGTGGCAAAAGCCACTAGCTTTGGAGCGCTGCTCCTTGCAGACTTTTTAACTGTTTTTACCTCAGTCCAACGCCAACATCTCCATATCATTGCTATCCTAGTAACTCCATGTATTTATCCCATTAATCCATCTAACCTACACATCTTGGGACACTAAGGGTCAACTTAGCATGACCAATCCACATAAACTGCACATTGAGTGATACTAAGGAATCATCTTGTCCAGCTATAATAAACTGATATATAAACTAAACTGGCTACATCCTTTAATGTAGCAATTTGTTTCTTATGCTGACTGTTCGCAAAGTCGATTCTGCCTATCTGACTTATTGTATCTGCAACTACCTGCATTTATGTAACATATTTAAGTAAATAAATAACAAATGAATGGGATTAAGAAACAGAAAGTTAAAAAAGTTGACCAAAAGTTGAAAAGATAGATTTTGAGCAGGTGAAGAGAGAAGTTGAGAGGCAGAAAAGTTTGAGGGAGAATTTCAGCAAGTCCAGCTGAAAAATTATCAATAATTGTGGAGTGAAGGGAACATGTAATGTACAATAAGACGGGCAGCATCAGAGGAGTAAAAGATGCAAGAGAGGATATCAGTCTGGAGGAGGATGCAAAGATAGGGTTTGTGAGAAGATAATGGAATTTGAAGGTGAGATAACTATTTTAAATTCAATGCCTCGGAGACTGAGAGCTAAACACAGGTCAGCCAGGAAGAGGTGATGAACAAGTGGAATTTCGGGAAGGATGTAGACAGCTGAGTTTTAGACAACGTTGATAGAAAGTGCAGGTTGGGAGGAAAAGACAACAAAGATATAACTTGGAATATTTTTCTATTTAAAAGCACTATATAAATGAAATTTGTGATTGACTGCAATTGAAGTGGAAATAATCAATTCTAATCAGAGGTATCACTGAAGGTTCAATCACATAATGTTCTGACCATCTGCCCAGCACCAACATGATGGGTCAAATGGCCTCCGGCGCTGTAAGTATTTCTAGTGTTTCTGTGTGATATCTACAAATGTCCCCATTACATTTCGATAGGTTTTCATGAATTGAGTATTGGAGTGGTTTCAGATAACATCTGTTGCATGAAAGTTCCCAAAAACAAAGCAGCCACTCACTAGTGAGAGAATTGGGAAGACTGAGGACAGAGAGACTGAGGAAAGGGAGGGAATTTGATCATGAGGGATCAAGGAGAAATTGTGGAAAATTACTGATGAGTGGCATTTGTATAAATATCAAAGTTGATCATATGTATGTGGATGATATTGCTGGAGGATGCAGAAAAGAAGGCCAAGGATATTTTCTTGGGAAACTGTTTGTTGTTCAAGGCACAAAGAGAAGCCCTTAAAGGAGATACACTGATACACATAACTTTTGAGAATCTGTGTAATTGCTTTGGTGTTTCTATTAGAATCCTACTCCATAGCATAATTCAATGAGTTTGGAATTACAATATGTAATGCTTCTATCAGGTAAGTGGGAGAATTTGAAATTGCGTTCCCATCCCTTTCACTTCTGGAGAATCCCCCACATTTGGGGGATGTTCCTCTCTGAGATATATCTCTAGCAGCTCAGAAAATCAGTTTTTAAACTTTTCGCCACAGTGTATTCACAACCTGATGTTCAGAGGAGCCTCTGACCTTGGTCTCCACCCTTTCCTGCCCTCAGATCTCCCCTTCCCTTGCACTCTTGTATCGTCCTGACTCTTGGAATATGCTGTTGTAAAACTGGGAGCAAAAATACTCAACTGCAGAGAGCTCCATAGCATTTGTAGTGATTGCGCGATTACAATCAAGCCTTCAGAATCATCAAGTCATAGAATCCCAATAATGTAGAAGGAGGTCATTTGGTCCGTTGAGTCTACATTGAGTCTCTGAAACGGCATCTTACCTACGTCCATTCCCTTGCCCTATCCCTGTAACCCCCACACATTTAACCTGCTAATCCATCTAACCTGTACATCTTTGGGCTATGGAAAAAACTAGAACATCTGGAGGAAACCCACACAGATATGGGGAGAATGTGCAAACTCCACAATCAGTGACCCAGTGCTAGATTTGAATCCAGGTCCTTGGCGCTGTGAGGCAGCAAAATGCCTCCCACCAGATCTGATGGTAAGAGTAACGTGCTCCAAACATAGCTCCATGTCTTGATATGATTTACTTGAAAGGTTGTATTGATGTCAGCTGTGTTTCAGTTGCTGCTTTTGAACCAGAAGATTGTGGGTTGAAGATCCAGCCCAGAAGTGCTGGACAAAAATCAAGTTCTGTATTAAAGGGGTGCTGTACTGTCTTTTAGATCAGATGCTAAAACAAGGTCTTTCCTGGCAGATGTAAACGATCTCATGACACTATTTTGAAGAAGAACAAATTTACCCTTGGCCAATGTTTATTCCTTAGTCAACATGATGTAAATAGAATAACCAAGATCTTCAGGTCAGTGGCAATGCTGGGCTCATCACTACTGCCTGCAAAAATATCTTTATCTCAACGACACTGCCCATTTTCAGCTGGGATATCCAGCGCAGCCTCAGGTACGTATTCAGGTACGTTTTTAAATGGATTGGTGGGTGAGTGAGCAGGGGAGAAGTGATGGCCGGTTGGGTAAGGGGACATTGATTGCGCTGCTCAGTTCAATTCTGCTGGCTAATTATTTGAGTTAGACCAGGCATTAACCAGTGTAACATTTCCAGCATAGGTGTCCAGGTAAATGGAGGGTATTTGGCCCAAGTCTCTGATCCTGAGCTCAGAATGGAAGGCTTTCAGTGGGAGTTCTACAATCAGCTCATGGGAAGTTTAATCTTCCCAGGTAATTTCAGGATGTGTGGGCACACCAGGGCTTCTATTGGGTCTCCATATGCAACAAGGACTTAGGTCCAGATTTTGCTGCTGTACCTACTGGAAGATGGGTCATTCATTACTTGTTTGTGATCACTGTTGTTTGGGGAGCTTTTCACCCACTGATTGGCTGCAGCTTTTCTGACATTGCAACAGTCAATACACCTCAGAAGTATCTAATTGGTCATTAAACATTTAGAGCCATTGAGCGTGAAAGATGCTATGCAAACACAGGTAAAGGCAAAATATTGTGGATGCTGGAATCTGAAACAAAAAACAGAAAATGCTGAAAAATCTTAACAGATCTGACAGCATCTGCGGAGAGTAGAGCCAATGTTTGGAGTCTGGATTCCCCCCCGCCCCCCACGAGAGTTTTCCATCTGGATTCGTTGCAGAATCACTGTTTTATTCCCAACTCACCTAAGAGTGTGGGGCACACCAGGTCTCCCTAGATTCTGGCTCCTGATCTTTCCCCAGCTGCAGATTTGAGAGGGTGGGAGTAAACTCGGAGGTTGCAATGGCTGCAGTGGGATTCGGATTGAATTCTAAAAACTGTGCGGTCCCTTTAAATGCTGAGTTTCGGTGGGCGTGGTCTGAGATCTGAGAGGCCTGACTCATGTTGCAAAAGCAAAGAGCCTGTGCAAAGGTAAGGGTTGTTTTATTTTGTTTAAGTTGCTGTCTTTTTGTGCTCAGTTTTCTTGTTCTCCTGAGGTCCTTAAACCATTATACAAAATTGGGATGAGTTGCTTGCGCAAACTACAGTAACAATCTCTCTCTCTCTCTCTGCCGTTCCCATGAACTGATAAGAATTCTAGCGCTAGCACACTATTTTCTGTAGTAATGTGATGGTTTTTTTTACATTTCATTTTAAACCCCATACCCTCCAAGCCACCCCTCTGCTAGAAACCCAGAACTTAATTTGCCTTTGTGCTGTGACTATAGATACTTTTAAATAGGCATTTTCCTCCCTGTTATGGCCCAGAGATTATACTGTATTTCCATACAACGTGGAATTAGCAGTTACCATCAAGTCCTTGTTTCCTTCTCTTTTGTAACAAATTGGGGTGTCACTGAGGCAGCTGGAGTAGATGCAGATGGTTGGCTTCTAATGGTGGGTTTGTTGGGTATTTTGAGGACGTGGCTGTAATTAGCATGTTAATGCATTGTATTTTTTTACAACATCCATGCAACCGAAGCCAACAATTTTAAATGTTCATCGATTTGAACCCCACAGCAGATGGAGTGACAACCTGTAGAATCTTATTAGAGAATGCAGATTCCAATGTAATTTTTTGTTTCACTGGAAAGGAAAGTTGCTCCGTTTTAAATGTTTAAAGTGTACAAGTTGCTTTGTTACAATGAAACTAAATGTGTACATGATAAAAAAAAGGTTGTAATTTAAGAGATCTTCTTGACGTATAGCAAACACTCATAACTTTAGCTGACAAGCAATCATATTGCAGTACTTCTCTAAAGAAGTGCTTTAAACAAAGACTACCTGAATTGAAACAAACAAGACCAAAGTTGTTTAATAGGCCAGAATGCAATACAGTTTCACTAAGTTGCTCCCTATTTACTTTGCGGAGTTTGTGATCTGTCCAATTCATTGCAGCAGGGACATCATTTCAGAAACTATCCTTGTCAAACAGTGAAGCTGCTGAAGTGGAGCTAACCCCGGAATGGAAGCCTGGTACATGGACGACTTGGCTGATGATCAGCGGAAGCCTCACAAGCAGCAGCCCAATGTTGCAGTGACTGGGGAAGAGCTAGAACGACTCGGCATCTTGTACTGGCAGGTGAGGCCAGCACTCCAGCCCAGTGTGAGCTGCTCAGGAATTCTCACTACTCAGTTATGAAGGAAAGTCTCTGTCTTTCGTGCTACCTTGTTTGACACAGTAGGATAAAACTAACCTGTCTCACTTCCGTCTAATCCCAGCTCACGTTTGATGAGTTGATGATGTGGAGATGCCGTCTTGGGTGAGCACGGTAACAAGTCTCACAACATCGGGTTAAAGTCTAATGGGTTTATTTGAAATCATGAGCTTTTGGAGCTTTGCTCCTTCATCAGGTGAATGGAGAGCTGAAGGAGCAGCGCTCTGTGATTCCAAATAACTTTAACCTGGTGGTATGAGACTTCTTACTGTTCCTATTAGTGGGAGAGAGGTTTTACTGAGTTTCCAGCCCCTCAGTATACTACATTTATGCTTACTTGCACATACAAGGGTGTATATATAACATACACATGCATAATGCACATATTTATGCTGTTATGAGTAATTTCCATAAGTATATTTTCTTCACAAATTTGCTTTTTAAAATAACATGTTTCACAATACGAAGGGTTAAAGTCCAACAGCTTTATTTGGAATCACTCCGAAAGATTGTGTTTCCAACTAAACCTGTTGGACGTGTGTTGTGTGACCTCTTACTGTGCCCGCCCCAGTCCAACGCCAGCACCTCCATATCATAGCTACTTTTTAAAGGCCAAGGAACTGCTCCCAATCAGAGTCTTGACAAGTTTGCTAACAAAGTCAGCAACCATTCACATATCATACCTGTCAATCCCCTGAATGTAATTCCCCCCCCCCCCACCGACTCCCCACCCACACCGTACAACTTCTACAATCTGAAATGCTGAATGGTAAGTAACAAAAGTGCTGAAGCTTCCCGAGATAAATATAAATGTAAACTTCTGCCTTTACTATTTTGTAAATTTCCCCCCAAAATATATAATTATGAAATTTATGAAAATACATTTCATAACATTCGAAGTTGACAATCAGTTTCTTCTGATACTGTTATACACAATTAATATTTTAAAAAATTAATTACAGATCAGCCTGAGGGGTTTTACTGAGTTTCTAGCCATTCAGTGTAAGACACTTCTGCTTATGTGTGCATTTTGCACACACATGTGTTCATAGTGTATTTAAGTATACAACTATGAGCATAACAATATTGTTTCTAACTCAAATAATATAACGGAGGGTGCAGGAGGAATACACCTCAGCTATGCAGATAGATTGGAGAAATAAGCTAAGCTTGTCTCCTTGGTGAGGAGCAGATTTGTTGGAGGTATTCAAAATCATGAAGGGTTTGAAACAGATCATGGGAAACTGCTCCCACTTGTGGAAGGATCAGGAACCAGAGAACAGAGATTTAAAGTGAATGGCAAAAAGAACCAAAGTGACATAAGGAAATCACATTGTGTGCGGTTGGGATTTGGAATGCAGTGTCTGAGAGTGTGGTGAAGTCAGATTCACTTGTAACTTTGGAAAAGGAGTTGGATAAATATCTGAAGTATTTATACAGTTACAGGAAAAAGATGGGAGATTATGACTAGCTTTTGCAGAGAGCAGGCACAGATAGGATGAGTTGGTTTAGCCTCCTTCTGTATTGTAACTATTCTATGATTTTGGATTTGAGCATAAGAGTTTTGAGATCAAGGTATTGTCAAACCAAGTGAAAGTAGATTAACAAGTATATGGGGGATTGATACTTCAGTATGACAAGGGAGCAGAGTTTTGGATGAGCTCACATTTAAGGAGCATCTAAGATGGGATCGTATTGAAGTGAATAAAAGCATGTACGAGGGTTTCAGCAACAGATGGATTGTGGAAATGCAGAGATAGAGGATGGAGATAATCTTTGTAATGGGGATTCAGGGGCAAAACTCAAGATAACAAGGTTGCGATCAATATTGTTTTGCCTGCAACAGAGATTGGGGAGAGAAATGTAACCCATAGCTGGAGAATGAAGTTTGTGACAGGGGCTTAAGACAATGAGAGTTTTTATTCTTAATATATTAATGAAGGAAATTGCATACCAGTCTACAGCAGAGATTCTAAAATCAAGTTGACAAGATGGATGGATTGAGGGAGGTATGATGAGGTTGTGCTAGGTTTTGGCAGGTTAAATGTAAGAACCTGTTGTCATGTTCTTGGTTGGTTTCCTGAGTTTGACCCAGCCTATGTGTGCAAGTATTTTACGTACTTATCCTTCACACAAGCTATGATCTTAATCCTATGTGTATGTTTTCTCCTCTTTTTCCCTTTCCTTCAACCACACACTCAAGTCTATTCTTAAATGTTGACATGATCTCCACTTTAGGTTCATGGTGTTCATTCTGCAGTGTGAACCTTCAGTGTATGTAAAATAAATATTCTTCTACTGATTCTCCCAGATGTCTTATATTTAATATATCCATGTCCTCTTTTTCAAGATCCATCAATCAATAGAAACAGTCGACTTCTGCCTATTGTGTACCCTTCTCTTGCTGTTTCTAGATTCCTTGCTATAGAAATCACATGTCCACTCTTCTTCAATTTTAGTTTAGCAATCTTCCTTTATATATGTATTTACTCTACACACACAAACAAAAATCCCGTTGTTAACCTCCAGTCTTGTGTGCCAATTTCTCTATTCACCTCACTCTAGCTACTCTTGATGTTTCTGCTCCATTCTAATGCATTATCGCCGGACAATTAATCCAGAAACTCAACTAATTTATCTTGCAACATTTTCAGTATTCCCTTGAAAAAGTCCCACATGCCTAGCGTGGACTTACCTTCGAACAACCGTTCCCAATCAGTTTCCCTAAGTTACGGTCGGATTAGGCAGGAACTTAGGGAAACTGACTGGGAACAGTTGTTCGAGGGTAAGTCCACGCTAGGCATGTGGGACTCTTTCAAGGGAATACTGAAAATGTTGCAAGATAAATATGTGCCAGCCAAGAGGAAAGATTGGAAAGGTAGGATTAGAGAGCCATGGATTACTAGGCATATTGAGGACTTGGTTAGGAAGAAAAGAGACGCGTATGATAGGTCAAAGCAGCTGGGAACCGAGACAGCGTTGGAGGAATATAGAGAGAGTAGGAGGGAGCTCAAACGTGGAGTTAGAAGGACAAAAAGGGGGCATGCAATGATTTTGGCGGATAGGATTAAGGAAAATCCAAAGGCTTTTTATTCCTATGTTCGGAATAAAAGCGTGGTTAGAGGAAAAGTCGGACCTCTTAAGGACAGAGGAGGGGAACTGTGCTTAGAGCCCGAGGGAATGGCAGAGATCCTGAATGAATATTTTGCATCAGTATTCACAAAGGACAGGGGCTTGTTGACAGCAAGGGAGCTGTGGACCAGTTGAGGGAAATATCCATGCTGAGGGAGGAAGTGTTAGAGCTTCCAGTTAGCATTAAAACTGATAAATCTCCAGGGCCTGATGGCATTTATCCCAGGCTGCTTAGGGAGGTGCGAGGTGAAATTGCTGGGCCTCTGACGCAAATCTTTGTCTCTTCCTTGGACACAGGTGAGGTCCCAGAGGACTGGAGAATAGCTAATGTTGTACTATTGTTTAAAAAGGGTAGTAGGGATAACCCTGGAAATTATAGGCCGGTGAGTTTGACGTCAGTGGTAGGGAAGCTGTTGGAGGGGATTCTTAGAGATAGGACGTATAGACACTTAGAGCGTTGCGATCTGATTAGGAATACGCAGCATGGATTTGTTAAGGGGAGGTTGTGCCTTACAAATCTGATAAAAATTTTTTGAGGAGGTGACGAAACGGTGGCCGAAGGGCGAGCCGTTGATGTCGTCTATATGGATTTTAGTAAGGCGTTTGACAAAGTCCCTCATGGGAGGTTAGTCGAGAAGGTCAAGGCTAATGGGATACAAGGACAGGTAGCTAGATGGATAAGTAACTGGCTTGGTAATAGGAGACAGAGAGTAATAGTGGAAGGGTGTTTTTCTAGCTAGAGGTTGGTCACTAGTGGTGTGCCGCAGGGCTCGGTACTGGGACCTCTTCTATTTGTAATATATATAAATGACTTGGAAGAGGGAGTAAGTGGAGTGATCAGCAAGTTTGCAGACGATACAAAGATGGCTGGACTTGCGGATAGTGAGGAGCATTGTCAGGCGATGCAGCAGGACATAGATAGGCTGGTAGCTTGGACAGACAGATGGCAGATGGAATTCAATCCTGATAAATGTGAGGTGATGCATTTCGGGAGAAAGAATGTAGGGGGGAGGTATATGATAAAGGGTAGACCTATTAAGAGTATAGAAACGCAGAGGGACCTGGGGGTGCAGGTGAACAAGTCTCTGAAGGTGGCAGAGCAAGTGGAGAAGGTTGTGAAGAAAGCATATAGTATGCTAGCCTTTATAGGAAGGGGTATAGAGTACAAGAGCTGGCCTTTAATGTTGCAGCTGTATAAAATGTTGGTTAGACCTCATTTGGAATACTGCGTCCAGTTCTGGTCGCCTTACAACCAGAAGGACGTGGAGACTCTGGAGAGAGTGCAGAGGAGGTTTACCAGGATGCTGCCTGGTATGGAAGGTCTGAGTTACGAGGAGAGATTAGGCAAATTGGGACTGTTTTCCTTAGAAAGACGTAGACTTAGAGGAGATCTAATAGAGGTGTACAAGATTATGAAGGGGATAGATAGAGTAAACAGGATTAAGCTTTTTCCTAGGATGGACTCAAATAGCACGAGGGGTCACGGGCTTAGCGTGAGGGGGGTAAGGTATAATTTGGATGCTAGAGGGAGTTTTTTCACACAGAGGGTGGTGGGGGTATGGAATGCACTGCCAAGTAAAGTGGTGGAGGCAGGTACTCTGGAGTTATTTAAGAAATACTTAGATGGGCACATGAACAGAATGGGAATGGAGGGGTATAGAAAACTGATTTAAAATAGGGATCATGAGCCTTGGGAGTCCCTGGGAAGTGTGTAAATAGATGATGATATTGATGTACTTGTTTTTATCCTACAGGTGCTTTGGTCCACCTTGTTGTCTAACGAGGGGCATACACGCGATGGGTCGTGAGAGGGCTGCTCTTGGATCTTTTTCGAGAGTATCCTAGTGCTTCACGTCGTTAGTGTACGCTTGACCTGGACCATTTGATGGGCAACACGACAGCTCAGTGACTATCGCTGTGCTGTGCAGATACATGGATTTGGGCCTGTGTCTGTGGGAGTTTGCGCATTCTCCCCGTGCTTGCGTGGGTTTTCTCCGGGAGCTCCGGTTTCCTCCCACATCCCAAAGATGTGCTCTTAGGCTAATCGGCAAAACAAATTCTCCCTAAATTGTCTCAAATTTGGTTTTTAATCCATAGATCTATAAACATGGACAGGGATCGCGGATAGAGGTGGGAACATCGGGGTGGCGGCGCGGGCTTGTTGGGCCGAAGGGCCTGTTTCCCGTGCTGTTTTGTTCTTTGTTCTTTGTAATGCTGTAGGGGCCCAGGTTCAAATCCTGTCACAGCATATGGTGGAATTTGAATTCAATAAAAGAAAATCTGGAATTAAGAATCTACTGATGACCATGAAACCATTGTCGATGGTCGGAAAAACCTATCTGGTTCACTAATGTCATTTAAGGAAGATCTTACCTGGTTTGGCCTACATGTGACTCCACAGCCACAGCTGGCTGATTCTCAACTGCCCTCCGAACAAGGGCAACCAGGGATGGGCGGCAAATGCTGGCATAGCCAGCAACACCCATGTCCTGCAAAAGAATTAAAAAAGGGGAAGCATGTTGCAAACTACTTAGTTCTAAGGATGAACTTAAGAAGATTGTCTTTGTTCCCCTGCCAAGTATGATGCTGTAATATGCTTCAGTCACAGAACTTGCTCTGTTTACACAAATGTTCCCCAACCAATTAAAAATCATTTTAAAAGATCTACGACTTTAGCATTTCTGCATGACCTCTTGCTTGGTGGTCAAAAATAAGTTCACTTAAAAAATAAAGAACACAGAAATAATTGAAAAATGAAAAAAGTAAAGCAAAAAGTTGGATGAAAAAGTGACAATAGATATTGGTAGCATATGCGCAACAAAAATTCTGTCTTGTAATTAATCAAGATGCAATTAGTTTATGCAAAGATAACATCAATTAGATTTCATGGTGAAACTCTAAATCATAATTCTTCGAGACCTTGCACTTGTAGTTTAGTTACTAATCTGCAATGTTTGTAATGTTCTTGACATTATAGAGCATCAAAGAAAACCTTATAAACCCTTTCAAAAAGACTCCACCAAATAGGATTTGGGCCATCATTTATTCTTCCCTTTTGTTACAGATGATTTTCAGTATTTTTAAAAATACTGATTGTTGCCGACTACCCCCCCACCAACAGTTTGTCATTGTCTAACACGTTCTACATTCTCACTCTCCAGATGGATGCAGAAAAATATGAGAATGATCCAGAGCTTGAGAAGATCCGCAAAGAAAGGAACTACTCCTGGATGGATATCGTAAATATACACAAAGATAGAATGCCAAATTATGAGGAAAAGGTAATTGTTTACTTTCTGCTTTGCATCTCTGAATTGCTTTTTCATATAAGTAAGTTGTTAGCCAGTTTCTGAAGGATAGTCTGAAATGCAGTGGCCAATAGTAGCACTCCAAATCCTGGGTCAGTAGGTTGTGGGTTGCAGTCTCCCTCCAGTGACTTGAACAGATGCTTTGGGCTGGTATAAAAATAGAAGATGCTGGATAAACCCAGCAAGTCTGACAACATCTGTGGAGGGACAATGGAACTAACGTTTTGAGTCTTTGTCAGAATTGATGAAGGATCACCCAAACTCAAAACGTTGGCTCTATTCTCTCTCCACAGATGTTGTCAGACCTGCTGTGTTTTTCTGGCATTTTCTGTTTTTTTTTTCAGATGCCAGCATCCATTGTATTTTGCCTTTATCTTTGGGCTAGTATACCAGTGCAGTATGGAGTGAAGATTGCAGTGTTGAAAGTATTGTGTTGAAAAAAAAGTTTTTAAACTGAGAACCTGAGTCTGCCATCTCAGCTGGATACATGGATCCCGTGATGCTATTTCAAAGCACAGCAGGACACCATTTCCAAGCATCTCTGCCAATAATTATCCTTAGACATAAAACATAGGAGCAGAATTAGGTCACTCGGCCCATTGAATCTGTTCTGCAATTGCTTTAAAATAAAACGTTAACTGGTTATCATCATGTTGCTGTTTATGGGAGCTTGCTGTGCACAGAATGTCTGTCATATTTCCTACATTACAGTGATTACAGTTCACAAGCACTTCCTTGATGTACTGAGGTAGTGAAAGGTACTATAAATGCAAGTATTTCTTTACATGCCAGATTAGCTCAATTGATATGATAGTGCTGTTATCTTTAAATTGGAGCACAGGAGTTTGGTTCTTCTACAGAATTGAATACCTAATCTAGGCTGATACTGCAATGCAGTCCTGAGGCAGTGGTGCAAACATCTTTCATGGGTTCATGTCACACTATCTGTAACCCCATGACTTGCCTGGGTTAGCAAAAAAACCTCACTTACTAGGCTGTCTGAAGACAATACACGTCTCTTTAACCTGTGCTCCTTCCACTCACATTGTCGGCCTCTTTAAGACTTGAATAGCAGGTTAGGTGTAAAGATTCGCATTCTAATCAGTAATCTGTAAACAGTCTGTGCTTTTAAGAGTGCTGTTTGAAATCAGAACACCTCATTCACCTGACGAAGAGGACAGCCTCGAAAGCTTATGAGTTCACTATCAAATAAATCGGTTGGACTTAAACCTGGTGTTGTCAGACTTCTTACTGTACAAACATCTTTCATACATAGTATTTGAATGAGGACTAAAATAGATCACTCAAGTTTCTTGAACCTGTTCTGCCATTCAACAAGATCATGACCGATATGATTTTAAGCTCAACTCCACATTCCTGTACAGCCCAGTGTCCTTTCACCTCCTTGCTTATCAATAATCCATCTACTTCTGCTTTAAAATATTTAAAGACTCTGCTTTCATTTTCATGATGTGGAGATGCCGGTATTGGACTGGGGTAAACACAGTAAGAAGTCTCACAACACCAGGTTAAAATCCAATAGGTTTATTTGGTAGCAAAAGCCACTCATTTTCACAATACAGGTTTGATGAGCTCAATCGCTGCCTTCTGCAATGTAGGGTTACTATGATTCTATAACTGAAACCTATTCAATTCCTCTTGCAGGAAACAATAATATTCTTTTAGCTTTTCTAAGTATTCAGTACTAACTTCTTGTGATTTGTGTGCAAGGACATCCAGATCCCTCTGTCTATCAGCTCTCCAATCTCTTACCAGTTAGCTAATAAATTATATATATATATATATCTGGGACAGCTACAGAGAGGAGTATTCATTTTACGGAGACGATCTGCTGGCCAGCACTCTTGCTGAAACTCGTTGGAGACTGAGACTTTACTGTTGTCTCTCTGCCCAGAGAGTGAATCCTCCTTGGTTTTTGTATGTAAATCAGTATTAATACAAGCAAACTTAGTGACAGACGGAGAACGTGTAATTTGAAGACTCCGTCCAATGCCAGTTCTGACGATTGTGTATATTTTTAAGAATAAAATACGTCTTTTCAAGGATTTTCTTTATTTAATGCTTCCTTCCAAAAATTTCACATTTTTCCATGTTATTTGCCAGATAGTTTGGGCCATGATATTAATTCAAAGTCCATTTGCTCAAGCAGGTGTAAAGGAGTATTATTGAAAGAAGCACAGAGTGCACTCTTGGTGGCCAGGTCAATATACACCCCTAAATTCTTGTATCTAAAAAAGAATACAATCCATTCAGTGCAGAAGAAGGCCATTCAGTGCACCAAGCCAGCACCAACAATTCCACTCAAGCCCTATCTCTGTGAATCCATATACTTACCCTGCTAGTCCCCCTGACGTTAGGGGGCAATTGAGCATGGCTAGTCAACCTAACCCACACATCTTTGGAGCATGGGAAGAAACCAAAGCACTCAGAGGAAATCCATGCAGACACGGCGAGAATATACAAACTCCGCACAGTCACTCAAGGTCGGAATTGAACATTAGTCCCTGGCGCTGTGAGGCAGCTAATTACTGTACCACCATGCAGCCCCTTAGTAGATCATTCATCTCATTGATGCTTAATGGGATCTCGCTATGCAGAAAAGTGATGCCATATTGCCTGCATAATTAGGTACATACTAATCACGAGTAAAATGTTATAAAAATGAAAGTCTTAGTTTATAAAATGCTGTCGTTTTTGGGAATCGATACTTAGTCTTTGAAAAGCCTGTTGTTTGATAGTATAATCAGCAGGCGGCAGCACTGGGCTGTACGATCTGAATATTGCAGCAGTTAATTGCCATTCTGATTGATTGGTTAAAGCTTTTGGTATGCTGTTTGGTCTTTGATGCCAAAAGTTGTTCTCCCTCCAAAATAAGTTATTGCAGTTCTGAATCAAAAGGAATACTTTAGCACATCAAAAATGTGGCAGCTGCATTTTTGGAAGAAAATAATTAAAAGCAAAATGACGGCACTGACTAGCACAGAGACCTCAAGCCTGGAGAACACTGTCTGCACATCAATGTGTCTGACTGAACACAGCGGAAATATAATCAGAGACAATTCCTGACTGAGCTTGAATCATGGCCTCGCTGATGTTTGAGCTGACCTCTCCTCGGTGAATCCTGAAGTGTTCATTAGGTCAACTTCTCCACTGCTGTGCAGCAAGCCAAGCATTTTATTGGAGAAGGAATAACATGGGCCATTCCCCTGGGCCACAGTCCTGCACTACAGCCTCCCTTCTTTCAGCTGATTGTAGAATATAATAATTCCGACTGTCTCGTTCTCCTTACTGAGTGGACACTAATTGTGAGAGTTTTTTTTTGTATAAGTTTTGGCATGGTAAAAACACTCACAAATGCACAAGAGTGAATTAAGAAAAGAAATCATAATTCTTAAAGTGCCACCACACTGCAAATTGGTTTCGACATTAACTGCATGCTTTCTTTTCAGATTAAGTCCTTTTTCCAAGAACACATTCACTTGGACGAAGAAATTCGCTACATCCTTGATGGGAGTGGGTACTTTGATGTGCGAGATAAAGATGACAAGTGGATCCGAATTGCCATGAGAAAAGGCGACATGATTACGCTTCCTGCTGGAATCTATCACCGATTCACACTGGATGAGAATGTAAATTCTAGCTGAGAATATTATTGAATTTATCGATCACTAGTAATGTTAACTCTGTTGATGGTAGCAGTTGCCATAAAACAGCCATGCCGAGCTTTGCAACACCCAGTATGCAGAACCAACTGACTATTATTCACCTGGAATCTTTCTCCACTTTAACTTCAGAGTTCTCATCTGGAGCACTAGCTGGTTAGCTCCGTTGATTAGAGCATGGTGTAGTAACGCCAAGGTCGTGAGTTTGATCCACATACTGGCCAAAGCAAATCGCCTGTGTGAAAGTGATCATGGCTTTTGTCATATAAATTGGCATAGTGGGTTAGCACTGCTGCCCCACAGCACCAGGGACCTGAGTTCGATTCCAGCCGTGGATTATTGTCTGTGTGGACACAGACAATATTCTCTCTGTATTTCTGATTTCCTCCTGCAATCCAAAAGTGTGCTGGTTAGGTGGATTGGCTATGCTAATTGGTCCTTAGTGTCCTAAAATATGTCAGTTAGATGGATTAGTCATGGCAAATGCTTCGGGTATGGGGATAGGGTGAAGGGGAGGATCTAGGCCAGTGTAGATTCAATGGGCTGAATGGCCCCTTTCTGCACTGTAGAGATTCTATGGATATTTGCTACTAACACCAATACCTGTATGTGTTATTTAGTATGTAGGAAGGAGCTGCAAGTCAGTAATGCAATTGAAAAATATTCATTTCACAGTGAAATGCTCATATTTCACAGCTCCTGGCCGGCAGCTATTTAAAGGGCATGAAATCCATGTTGTCCTGTAATATGCATTAAGATCTTTACTACATGGTTTATGCCAACGATAAAGTATTGGGAGAATTGAAGTGTTTTGAGCCATCCAGACAGTGACTGGCTGCTCAGACTCATTTCCACTGATAATTGCAACTTAATCCAGATATTACTTTGCTGCTAAAATGGTAAACTTTCTGCACAAAGAACTCTCATTGAATAAAAAGAACATAGTTGACTCGAGTGTCAGAAGATAGATTGCTTTCATTTTTTTCTTCTTTCTCCTCCTCACCAATTTTCTCCTTTCCATGCCCGAAGGTGGTTTCTCCTTATTACATTATGGATTACCTAAGGGCTGGTACCCCTCTGGTACCTTGTTTGAGTAGATCATGTGTAATCTTTGACTGTGTCAGCAGACTATTTGAGTGAAACAGGCCATTCTCCTGCAATGTCCTCGCATATATCTTCAGTAAGAGTCACTGGACAGTAAGAGTCCTTGCTTTTCTGAACCACATCTTCAGTTGTGCTCCATTGTAAAAGATCTCGTCCAATAAGCACATTGAGTTCAGCCATTTGTGAGATCAGAGATTAAATTTGATACTTCTGGTCTGTATAGCTAAGATACTCCCAACCTCACTAAGGCAGGAAGGAGTAGAAAAGGGAACAGTAGCTCCCTTTTCTGTGGGGGAACCGTAAAGCAAAACAATCATATTTTCTGAATAATAGCAAATGAAGAGCTAAAAAACAATCTTACCCTCGTTGTGGCTTATGTGGAAATTAGACATTTAAGTAACTGGCAAATACTACTTCAAATCAAAGGATGAAATTTTACTTTAAGTAGTTGATATAACAAAAAGAATTGAGGGCAGTGGGTGGCACAGTAGTTAGCACTGTTGCTTCACAGCACCAAGGACCCAAGTTCAATTTCTGGCTAAGCTCATTTTCTACGTAGCATTTGCATGTTCTCCCAGTTTCTATGTGGGTTTCCTCCAAGTGCTTCCATTTCCTCCCACATTCTGAGAGACGATCTGGATAAGTGCATTGACCGGAACAGGCACCGGACTGTGGCAATTAGGGAAATTTCACAGTAACTTCATGGCAGTGTTAATGTAAACCTTACTTGTGACTAATAAACGAATATTTATATGGAGATTGGGCAGCTAAGTGGAATTGAAATCAAGGATCTGACCTGATTTTAATAAATGTTGGAGCAGGCTTGAGGGTCTTAGCAAACAACGTACCATTAGACATTATTCCATACCCTTCAGTAGAATTTCTGTCGCGCTGATTACTTTGACATTGTTCAGTGAAACTGGCATAAAAGACTGGTGATGTTGAGATACTGGTGTTGGATTGGGGTGGGCAGTGTAAAAAGTCTCACAACACCAGGTTAAAGTCCATCAGGATTAATTGGAATCATGAGTTTTTGGAAAGCTGCTCTTTCCTCAGATAAGTTACTCATGATTCCAAATAATGCTGTTGGACTTTAACCTGGTGTTGTGAGACTTTTTACTGTGCCCACCCCAGTCCAACACAAAAGACCGGGGAATCCTAGAGAAGCTTACACACAGCGTAAATAAAGTTTCTTTGAAGTTTTTTGCATTAGTTCAGAAAGTGTGGCACTGGAAGCAAGCTGGCCATCTACTCTCCCCACTCCCTCATGAATTAACCATCATCAGATGACTGAAAGTTTCTGCTAAATACACTTCCTGCCGAAAGACACACACGGAATGTTTTTAAAAGTTTGAGTTTACTGTTTTTTAAATTTACTAAAAGTGACTACTCAGTATAAGTAGGGAGTAGTTCTGTTCATCTTCAGTAATTTTAAATGAGTTACTCACAGATGACTTAACGACACATCCCACTCTGTCCAGATAGATCAGGATCTTATATGTTTCAATCAAGTTGTCTCCTCTTCTAAACTCCCAAGGATACAAGCCTAGCCTGCCAATGTCATCATATTGGCAAACAGCGAGCTTGTGCTTAAAAATGTTAGAAAGTAGTAAGCTGCTTCGAAATAGAAACAAAATGCTAGAAACATTCAACAGGTCAGACAACAGTTGTGTGGAGAGGGGAAAAATCTGAGGTCAATTTAAGGTCATCTCTTGTCTTTTCCAGTTTGGATGAAATTGGTTTTAAGCAAGTACAGAGAAAATGGGAAGAGGTGAAAAGAACGCAGGAGAAGGATTGTGATGGAAACTAAGAGAGAGGGAATGGCACGGGGGTTGATAGTGCAAAGCAATAAGGAAGGATAATGGGGCATGTAATGAAAAGAGACAAGTCTAGAAGAATAGCAAATCATTCTCAATGCCTGTGCTTTTGCCTTCCCACCATCCGGGGTCCCAAACACGCCTTCCAGATGAAAAGTGATTTATTTGTTGAATTTTCAACTCAGTATATTTGCTTTTCCTCCTCTGTAAACTATAGAGGTCATCCAAATTCCTGCTGGCCACATCCTAACTTGCACTATGTCCCATTCATCTACTTTCTTAAAACATGCTTGCATCTAATATTTTCCAATTCTGAGGAAAGGTGATTCCAGCATTTTCTGCTTTCAGCTTTAGATTTCCAGTATCTGCAGTATCTTCTCTTTGTAAGCTGTCTTCAAGATTCTGCTTACGTGCTGTAGATGCTGTGCCTGTTTATTACAGAATGAAAACATAATCTCTTTCACATGTAACATGGATTGGGTAGAAACTGGCTTTGTCCAAACTGCTTTACCACTCTAGTGTGCAGCATCTTGTCAGATCTTTCCTACTGTGGCCTGAAATTAATATTGTACAGCTATTTTCTTCCCAAGTTCTTCCTGAAATTTTCTCTGCCAGTTGCTTTTTGTAAAACGAAAATGATGAATTTGACATCACTTTCCATGCCTCCCCCTCAAAAAAAAGAAATAGATGTAAAACCAACTTAAAGTATAAGTGGCAATGTTACTTTTTTTTCTTCCAACCACGTGCTTTCAAATAATGGAGCTGTCCTCAAATCTCTTCAATTTATTTTTTTACTGGGCCTACGGATTAAGAAGTTAATTATCTTTTCTGCAGTGTTGTCCTTCTCAGTATCTTTGTGTGGTCTGACCAAGATTGATACCTCTATGAACACCCGGAATCATTCCTTTTGAGAACTGCTACTTTCTATGTAGCAAAGTTATCAAACTTCACAAGATCCTAGCCTTCAAGTTGAAAACAGGTTTGTAGCTTTCAGCAGTATATCATGTGGTAACTGCATTTTTTCTTAATGTTGCAGAATTATGTGACGGCAATGAGGCTGTTTGTTGGAGAACCAGTTTGGACGCCTTATTATCGGCCAGCTGATGAATTTGAAGCCCGGAAGAAATACCTTCAGTTTCTCAGCCAAAAAAATTAAATTCTACACAAGCCCCAGCAAAATGTTTGCCTTTTCATTGTTATAATTTGTGCAAATCAACAGGAAAAAACTGAGGAGGAACATTTTATTTTTGTTTGCTGATTTTACAGATTTACTTATTTTGTTTGGGTACAAACTTATGGCACAAATAATAAACAATATTTGTTCAAATCCCACCATACATTTTATCAAAATAAATCTGGAATCAAAAGCTAGGATTGGCAATACTGACCGTCTTCACAGGATCCTAGCCTTACAATCAAAAACAGGCTTGTAACTTATAGCAGTATATCA
Source organism: Sphyrna mokarran (assembly GCA_024679065.1). NCBI lineage: Eukaryota > Metazoa > Chordata > Chondrichthyes > Carcharhiniformes > Carcharhinidae > Sphyrna > Sphyrna mokarran. Next base: position 98,712,783 of record JAGIQG010000005.1, read on the forward strand.
TGCGATAACTGCATTTTTTAAAATGTTGCAGAATTATGTGAAGGCAACGAGGCTATTTGGGCGCCTCACCAGCGGCCATCTTCTGAATAGTGGTAACAAACTGTTTCACTAATGTGCCTTAGGGAAGATGATACTGCTGTTGGTACCCACCCTGACCTAAATAATGACACCAGTCCCTCAGCAATTTGGTTGACTTGTAACTGCCCTCTGAAATGACCGAACAAGCCACTCAGTCGAATAAGATCACTACAAAAATGTGTAATAATAAAACAGGCCATCCAGCACGAACCTAAGCAGTGGACTCAGATTGACAAAAGCACAAACAGCCTGGATGACAATCCCCAAAGTATTCTTCACTAACTAGGAATGTGTACCAAAATTGGGAATGCTGTCCTACAGACAGAACAAATAACAGAACAAATAACAGCCTGATAGAGTCCTATTCAAACTCGTCCATCACCATCCCTGGATATGTCTCACTAAAGGTGGGTCACAGTTGGGAGGTAGAGCACCCGGGTGTCCTCAAGCTGTTGTAGGATACTAGCATTTACCCAAAAATGTCCTGTCTACAAAAAAAGGTCAAATTCAATTCCTACCTCAATGTATTTTCGGTCATCAGTAATGATGGAAGGTAAGGTATCATTGATAGCATTTTCAACTTGCCTTTATCTTCGTGAGTTTCATGAAGACCACTCAACCTCACACCGTATTGCAGCCTTAATCCAAACCTCAAAAAAAGCTCAATTGCAAAACTGAAATGAGACTGACTGCCCTTGAAATCAAAATAACATTTAACTAAATGTGGTCTATGTAAAGCCAGTGGAAAACTGCAAAAAATTTCTCACCAGTTGGAGTTGTCTGTACATAATACAAAAATGATAGTGGTTATTGGAGACACATGCCTGCAGGCATTGCTGCAGGAGTTCTGTGGGACAGTGACTGCTTCACTAATGAACTTTACTCCAACATAAGGACAGAACTGATCATTGTAGTATTCAGTATTATTCATAATTCCTCAGATAATTAAGTAATCCAAGCCTGCGTGCCCCACCATCCAAGCATGACCTGATGTGTGGAACAAATGTTTTTTACCACTTAAATGCTAGACAATGATAAATTCCAACAGAGAATCTAACCATCTCCACCTGACACTCAATGTTATTACCAGCAGCAAATCTTCACTACCATCATGTTTGGCATCACCATTAATCAGAAATTTAATTGGATTGGACACAATTCTGAGAAAACAGTAGGTTGGAGACTGGGAATTGTGCAGCAACTAACTTACCCTTTGATTCTCCAAAACTTTTCCATCATCTGCAAGGCACAAGTCAGGACTATGATGGAATAATCTCCACTTGGCCAGATGAGTGCTTTTCCAAAACCACTCAAGTGCAATAACTGAGTGATCATCCTCAACACTGGTACCCCACAAGGCTGTGTTCTCAGCCCCTACTATACTCCTAATACATCTATGACTGGCCACATTTCCCTCCAATTCAATCTTCAAGGTTGCTGATGATATCATCGTAGTGGGTTGGAATTCAAACAATGATGAGACAGTACAGGAATGAGAAAATCTGGTGAACTAGTTTGGTAACAATAATCTCTCCCTCAATGCAAACAAAATGAAGGAGATTGTCATCGACTTCAGGAAGTGTAAATGAAAAGATGCCCCTGTCTACAAGAATAGGGACAAAGTTGAAAAGGTCAAGAGCTTCAAGTTTTTAGGTGTCCATATCACCAACAACATGTCCTTGTCCTCCTATGTTGACACTATATAGTTAAGAAAGCCCACCAATGCCTCTACTTGCTCAGAAGACTTACAACATTTGGCATGTTAGCTACAACTCTCACCAATTTTTACAGATGCACCATAGAAAGTATTCTTTCTGATTATATCACAGCTTGATTATGGCTCCTGTTGTGTCCAGACTGCAAGGAACTATAAAAGATCTTGCATGTAACCCAATCTAACATGCAAACAGCCTCTCCTCCTTTGACTCTGTCAACACTTCCCACTGCCTCAGCAAAGCAGCCAGCATTAAGTACCCCACACACCGTGGACATTCTCTTTTTTATCTTCTTCTATTGGGAAAAAGATACAAAAGTCTGAGGTTGAGTACCAACTGACTCAAGAACAGCTCCTTTCCTGCAGCTGTCAGACTTTTGAATTGACCTACCTTGCATTAAGTTGATCTTTCTCAACATCTTAGCTATGACTGAAAGACACACTCATTTCTTTCACTGAATAATATATTTTGTGTAATGTGCAACAAACACTACTTTTCATTGTATGCTAATCCATTTGACAATAATAAATCAAAATGCAGGAAATAGCAGCCTACCTCATCAGCACTCTTCCACCACTGTCAATATCTGTCCCTAATATAGCCACACATTGGCTGCAATGTTCATCATACAAGATGTAATGCCACATCTCCTCAAGGTTTCTTAAATAGCATACCCTAATGACCTCTAGATGGACAAGTGCCACCAATGTGTTGGAACACCAGCACATTCCTCTTCCTTCTCCCTTATACCCCAGACCATTGTGGCTGTATAGCAATTTCTTTTCTGTCACTGAGTTGATATTCTGAGCGCTTTGCCCAAAGGCAGTGAGGATGTATCTTCACCCCACAGACTGCTGGGTTCAAGGCCAGCCAACTTTAGACATTATGTATTTAAGTGGTTGTATGACCAGTTGAAGAGCAGGCCACATGACTGGATCATAGATCATCAGGGTGGTTCACTGGCTGCTTTAGTTTCATTTTCTGTTCTGTACCGAGGACATCTCATTCAACAAACTTCGTTGCTTCGAACCTACATGTACAACCCACATCTTTGTTTTAAACCCACAACTCCTACAAAAGGACCTTACACAATAACATCTGGTGAGGACCCCACATATATTGCTTCATGAAGATGACTTCTAGTTAGCATTCAAATGCTAAACCTATAATGGTGTCTGTTTAGTACCTCTACGAAAGTTCAAATTGCCATCAGCAATTAGGTCCAAATGTGTGCATTATATTTGGACTTTCAAACAGACTAGCCTTATTAACAATGCACTCAACCAAGCTCATGACAATTTTATCAAGGACAATAAAGCTAGTTTTGCCAGCAATGTCCATATCCTGTGAATGAATAAAGGGAACAGATTTCTCCTCTTCATTAACTCTGATGAAAGCATCAGTTCAGCTCACATTTAGCACAATACACCTTTCTGGTAAAAGTTGAATTTAGTGTCAGGAGCATCTGTGAAAGGATTCAAAAGTTCAGTTTGACTGAAAATCCCTCAAGCTGCTTGCTAGTTGTGATTAAGTGCTCAAGGACACAAATTTCAAGCTGTTAATTCTCAGGTGCAGACATCACAGGTGTTAGTCCTCAAAGATTGGAAAAACAATGTGGAATTGCTCTACCATTGCTCTGGTACTAAATGGTCTGGAGATAATGGCAAAGGGGCGATAATACTTACAGCTCGCATGTAAGAATTTGTCTATTGAACTGGGTGCACTAGTTTCCTCCCATAGTCAAAGATGAGCAGGTTAGGTGCACTGGCTATGCTAAATTGCCTGTTAGTGTCTCAGAATGGGTAGGTTAGAGGGATTGGCAGGGTAAATATGTGGGGTTATAGAAGATAAGGCTTTTGTGGGATTGTTGTCAGTGTAGACTCAATGGGCCAAATGGCCTTCTGCACTGTTGGGTTTCTATGATCCTTACCTTGAGAGAATTTATTAAACACACGGGACACAGGACAGAGATGGATAATCGAGATACACAAGTTGTAGCCAGCAGTAAATTAGACTAGATAGCATGTACGTGTCTTTACACTGATTGGATATTATAACCAAGTAGACACACACATTAATTAGTTAGTTGTACTCAAATACTTTGCACAATACAAACCTAATCAATAGTCGTGATTGGACAAAGATAATCACTAACAAATGTGCACCTTTGATTGGTACATGCTAATTTTTTGTAACCAAACTGAATTTTTTGTAATACCAAAAAAGGTATTAAGTGTATAATCCTGGGTCAGGACTCTTCAGTGTGCCACCAGCTAGAGCACTAGGTCCCCTGCAATACCTATCAATAAAGATCATTTCAAAAAACTCCAAAGCTTTGGTTTATCAAGGGAAGCAAAGAACTGAATAGCTTGCTAGCTCTTTTCCTCCCGCAACAAGTTGCCTAGAGGCTTTTTAGAACAGCTGATTGCCATTTTATACTTGCACTCACTAAGGAGGTTGGACATCATTTGGGTCATCAATACTTCAATTGATGCAATTGCCAGCTGTTGGGATTAAACGCCATGTGGATTTCAAGCACAACTGAGTTCTGAAGAAGTATTGAACTTGAACTATAACTCTCTCTCCATAGATACTGCCAGATTTGCTGTGTTTTTCCAGCACTTTTATTGATATACTTGTTTTTATCCTACAGGTGCTTTGGTCCACCTTGTTGTCTAACAAGGGGCATACACGTGATGGGTCATGAGAGGGCTGGTCTTGGATTTTTTTTTGAGAGTATCCTAGTGCTTCACGTCATTAGTGTATGCTTGACCTGGACCATTTAATGGGCAACACGATAGCTCAGTGACTATCACTGTGCTGTGCAGATACATGGATTTGGGCCTGTCTGTGGGAGTTTGTGCATTCTCCCCGTGCTTGCGTGGGTTTTCTCAGGGTGCTCCGGTGTCCTCCCACATCCCAAAGATGTGCTCTTAGGCTAATTGGCAAAACAAATTCTCCCTAAATTGTCTCAAATTTGGTTTTTAATCCATAGATCTATAAACATAGACAGGGATCACGGGTAGAGGTGGGAACATTGGGGTGGCGGCGCGGGCTCGTTGGGCCGAAGGGCCTGTTTCCCGTGCTGTTTTGTTCTGTTTTACTACTACTTCAAGGAATACTCATCATTTCATGATCCTTGCTGTTGGAGAAGTAGCTCTAAAATACCCAGGACACACTTCCAAGACTTATTCTAGCAATTCTCTGAGAACTTCATTTATAAAAAATGTAGTTACATTTCTTGGAAAATCATTGGGAAAAGGGAGTGCTTGGTCCTGGCCAGCTTGCTAAGGGTACTCCTCATTAAAGAGGAGGTCATGAGGTCAGACAGAGCAGCACCAGCTGTGATAGGAGAGGCAAGGTGGTGAGGAGGGTAAGGTGATGGCTTTCCTCACTGGGGGTCATCGCTTTCTCCAGACTATCAGTACCACATCCAAGAACCTGTGTTCCCCCACAAACGTAATCCTTGACCATCCTTTAACCTGCTGTTGTCAGCCAGCCACTTCGACACCTTCAGCAGAAGTGCAGAAGAGGACCCCACATATATTGCTCCAAGATAATTACTTCCCATCAGCACTCAAATACTAACCTTGTGGAAGGGTCTGCTTAGTACCCCCAGAAACATTCAATTTATGACCATCACCAATTAAGTCCAAAAGCATGTGCTACTTTTGGACTTTCAAACAGACTAGCCTCATCAACAATGCAGCCAAATTTGGTACCTGTTTTCATTCTGACCAAAATAACTGTCAGAAATTGGAAGTGAATCCAGATGAAGTAGTATTTAATGAAAAACACTGGGATTGACACTGGGAATGTTCAACATAGGCTACAATATGCTACTTCTCAAATTTACCTGTGAGAACTATTTCTCTACATCCTAGACATGAAGAAAAACATTCTTCCCTCAAATACTGGTACTTACTAATGAAACCCAAATATAAGTTGTATTGAACCTTGTTGTAGACTAAAAATGACATTCTGTATATGCCAGTATCATTCTTCTCTACCCTAGATGGCATCATTTACTTCACTTAGAAGTTAAAACATGTATTAACAGTTTATGGTCAAAGTCTTTCCTTGGGAACGTTGTTATTAATTTGCAAATTAATTAATCCAGTATCTTCATCTCCCCTTTGTAAATGTCGATCTTGGATTTTGTAGTGAGTGTAAGTGATATAAAAAAACCATGTTCAAACTCTAAGCCACTATAGAATTTATTTTTTAAACAAGATACTTTTGGCAGGTATACACAATATGCCAGCTTCCTTTGACATGGAGTTAACTGTCAACCTTGGTTATATTGTGTTGTTGTGCAACTATTAACATACACAGAAGAATGCGCACAAACTAAAATCTCCAAATGACTGCACTGATGATGCATTTCCATTTCTCAGGATACCAGAAACTCTAAACATTTCAGAATAGAATTCATCAGGATATCAAATGAATAGAATTGTTTTTGTCCTGGACAACGAATTAAATTTTCTAATAACCTATGCTGTGGAATAGATTGTTTTTGAGCTCTCTGTCAGAAAGGATAAAGCAGTGCTAGACTGTCCATCAAACAAGGTGTGGCCTGATTAACATTGGTCCTACTCTTGTGGTCATGTTTCAGTTACGATATAAAAATGTACTTTCTAATGTCAAACTCCTCAACGATCTTTTTAAAATTCTTCTCCCAGCAACAAGCTAATAAAGCACAGTGATGAGTGGGAAGGAAAAACAAGGTGAATAAATTACAAGGGTAAATGTGATTTTCATATTTGTGTTTATTTAAAATTACACAACATTATTCTCATCCCTCTAACAACCAATTCAGAGCAGCACTGGTCAGGAAATTTGGTGAAACAAAATTGAGCAGGGAAATGAAATCTGAATTGTTCCCTTATCTCGACCAAAACAGAAGCTGTTGTTGCAAGATACTCCCTCCACTTACAGATAAGTTACTTGCAAAGCAGTATCAGTTGTAGTTAAAAGATAATTAAAATATTTACACATTTACATTTTTAAAGTTACCATGGCTAATTACAAACTGGACAGAAATGGGCAGTTTCACAGTAGCTTTAGACACTGAATATTAAAACTGTCTCCTTCACGACAGGCCACTGACTCCAGTAAGCTCTGCTTTTTCTGCATACTGCGAGATGATTCAAGCTCGTACATCGTAGTCAGGTTAAAGAGAACACTTTCATGCAGATAGTGTTTGGGATCCTGCTGTACAAGTCCTTCCAATTGCTTGAGGGAGTCCTTCAGTTTTCCCAAGTACAGCAAACATACGGCTGCATTATTATTCGCCTAAAGAGGAAGTGCAGGTGAAAATGGCAGAAACATGTCCAATGACTGATTTAATTAATGAGCACACCTGCAGCTGTGTGCTGCAGCTATCAAATAGCTGTAGTTACTCTATTATTTTTTAATCTGAAAGGTATTTTGTTAAAATGCCCTATTTTATTTTCATAATTACTTCATCTCAGAATGAAGCCTTTCAGCTCAATACATCTGTGCGATCTCACCCCATTCTGCAGCTCTTTGCACATGCCCTGTAATATTTTTCAAGTGTTTAATTCCCCTTGAATGTAGTAATTTTCTTGGCTTCAATTGCCACTTGATGCAATGAATGTCATATTCTAATAATCATGAGGAAAAAAAAGACCTTGTAACCTATTCATTACTAAACAAATCCTAAATATTCCTGCAATCTCATGCTATTAAAATCAGAAACTAGATTCCCAAGGTGACTAAAATGTACAATACAGCACAGATGGTTTATAGGCTGATGACGTTTCTTACCAAACTTATGAGAAGTTTGTGGAGTTTGGGTGTGAAAGGAGCACAAATGGAGTGAGCATTTACTGGGAACATTAGAGTTTTCAAAGAATTTTTGGAGAGGCAATTTGTCCAACATGGAGAACGCAAACATACCCAATGTACTAGGAGACCAGACGTTAAGCACACAGATCAAAAGTACAGAAATTAGGACACAGTTTGTTTTAAGAGGGGTCTCTAGCCCAAGGAAGAGAAGGAATGCTCAACAAACAAAATAACAAAGGACTCCTTAAGCTAATGAGAGGCAAGTTTGTTGAGGTTAAATAATATTAGAATATATTGTTAAATTTCAAGGAGTTAGAATCGAGAAGATGGCAGTCGTTCTGGGGGTAATTTTAACATGATTGTCAGGCACAACATTTATACAGAACATCTGGAAGGAATTTTTCATTAAAAACATTTTATTAAAGTACAACAAACATGATGATGATGGCAAAGGAAGCACAGCCCAAAGCACATAGCATGGAAGATACAACATTTCCTGTTATATGAACATGGTCGACTTGCAGCTGAGTTTCTAAAGCAGGATACTTTCAGACATACATTTAATAGTGAAAATTACAACTGGATATAATTGAACTAAGTCACAACACGTGTAAAAATATTAAATAACATAACATGGTCTCTCACTTACCACTGGATTGCTTGGGTCCAATTTAGTAACTTCAGTGAAGAATTTATGGGCTTCAGCATAGTTATTCTGACCTAAGTGGAGGAATGCTCTAATGCAAGAAATAATGATATTTTCAGCACCAATTCTTTACCATTGATACTATATTATTTTATGAAAAGCAGCAATATCACAACATGTGACAGCAGATTAAAATGAAGTACCGAAATAGGTTATGCTGAGAATTTAAGCCAGGTCCTCTCAGGAACTGCAATGCAGAAGTGATGGATCTCTGTGGATTTGCATGTTGTTATACAAAGCAAATCATCATAGTTAGAATTTTTCAGTAACTCCTAGTCAAAACATACCTCGGCTGCATGTACAAGGAATGTTACGTAGTGTAGCAGAATGTAGCACAAAGCTGCATTAAAAATTAAGCATCCTTTGGGGTCTGAAGCTCGGCAATATTCAGCACCATAAAGGATCATTCTTCCCCGAGTCATATGACTTTCACTAGCAGTGCCCTGTTATATGAACACTGTCATCCCTTAGCTGCCACCACATCTTAAATTTATTTCAGTATAAAAATAGAAGATACACAATAGTGAGTTAAAGGTCGTGGAGGATGATTCAAACTAAGAGAGAAAAAAATGTGGTATAGGACAAACAGAATCCCCTGGGATTGGAAGATGTGTACTGGTAGGTAGCCAGAACTACTTTAATTCATCAGTTTGATCATAAAACCAATCAACATATCTTTTTCAGGTTTATTAATCCTTCCCCAGAAATTCCCGAGGAGAAACTTCTACCAAATGCACATGTGCACAAACGCTTGTCGGAACCAATTTCCAGAAAAAACAGTAAAGGTTCCAGTTTATGAGAGCACATTGCTGTAACTATGCTCTAGAAAGACCAGATTTAATTTCCAGCCATGCTTCTCTGATTCTGTACTGCAGAAAGCTTGCTATCAGACTGCTTCCAATGTTGTACAGTAAGAAAGCTGATTGAAGACACATTAAAAAGCAGCTTGGACTCTGCTAGTCCTATCTCTGATGAGATTGAGTTGTGCCAGGAGACTGCGGTTACAGGCTTAATTTTTACCATTCTGCAGTGAATTGCATTTGAAGCATACCAGCAAACTACTCTCTGTGTTGCTGTTGTGGTGCAGTTTTTAGTGAGTTATTTAAAAAGAACACAAGCATCAGCAGTTTGAATTAAAAATGCATTTAGACTTTGAGTGTCTTGCTGCAAATGGCAACAAACCAGAGTTTACATGTAAATGTTGGTTTCAAATATGGGTTAGCAATGATGGAATAACTACAAGCCATTAAAACTGAAATACATTAAAAGATAATGAAAGAAAAGAATCAAAACAAAATAACAAAGTCAAGATAAAGACAACAAAATACACTGCTTTTGCAGTGAAGGACTGGAGTTAAACATATACAAGTTGACTGAAATAGAAATGAGGGAACACCGATTTGATAGAGGTATTCAGAGATAAGTGGAAGAAATAATTGAAAAGCACAAATGCACAAGCATTAGCCATGATCATCTCTCTCTCAAAAGTTCCATACAGCCTCAGTTGGCAAACTATTAAACTCTATTTAGGACAGCAGGGTGTATATTATAAAATAAATTGTTCTCAGTCAAGACATCAAGTTGCTCTTTTACCCATGTATTACATGGGCAAGTTTTCAAACGACCAGCAATTTAATACCTTGGGTTTTACAAAAGAAATAAAACTGATGTTGCCAATGCTCAGGATTATGAAGTAGCAAGTTAGATAGCCACTTCTGACATCTGCATATGTGCAGTTAAATGTGGAAATCAGGAAAATTCTTCAATCCGAGTGGTTCAGGAAACTTGTTATTTTCCTTACTTACACAGCCACAGATTCCCAATGTTGTATACCTGATTAATATAAGTTGCTATGCAAAAGTCATGAGATGTCTGTCGGCAGTTGTAACAGTCATGAATGATGCATGCCCCATACTTAAAGTCTGGTTCTAAAATCCAGGCCAATACTTCCACTTGTGGCAGGTAGTGCTCCCTGTGAACTTTGCTATCAGCATCTCTTGTTCATAAATGTAAAAAAGCTTGCAACTACATCCTCTATAATTAACACAGGGGTCTTGAAGCATATAAAATTATGGGGCCAGCCAATGATTTAGAAACTATACAATAAAAAATATATATTGTGACCTACCTGTTCATTTGAATTATTATATTCTGTTGCAATTCACTTCCTAACTTTGGAGTTATTTCTTCAACTTCTTGGAAATATTTCTCAGCTGTTTTGATGTCACCAATCTAAGCACAGAAGTAGTACAATATTGAAGTACCAATCTAAATCACAAGGCATACACATTAATGTCATAATCTAGGCAGAACACTTTAGAACTTTTAGTAATAGGAAAAAGTAATAAGAAAAATCCTCTCTCAACATAATTTTAACCAGATTTGTTAACCATTCTCTGTCAATGTCTACACTATCCACAGGCTATTCTAAATATTTTATAGCAACAATTTCAATCGCTGATCCTGTCGTGCTACGGCGCGAGGGAGGTGCAAAAGAAACAATATAAAATTCCTTTTTCCCAAATTAATGTCACAGGCAAAAAGAAAATGAAGTGAATTTTTATTTTTTAAAATGGAATACACCAAAGGAAAACGAAATCATGGCAGTGGATGGATTATATGTTCAGTATATGGAATAAACTGACAAATCCATACAGTGCAATGTTTTGAAAATATCAAAACAACACCCAACCCTCCTGTTCTACAGAACACAAATGAAAATGCAATGGCTTTTTACACAGAATGGTAACAAAAGTTTTCTCCCATTTCCCAATGGTTCATCTAATAAAGGAAACATGTAACTGAGTCATAGATCAGGAAATCCCCAGTCTCCATTTTCAGGCTACAAATTGGTAATACTAAATTACATATAACTGAATCACTGTACAGTATGAACGACATTACTATTTTATTAAGCTTTAATGTTGTCAATGGCTTGGGGGAGAGGACATGCTTGAAGGAAGGAGTAGAAAGTTTCAACTGCTAACAAAAATAGGTACGAAGTTTGTGGAATGACCCTATTAAGAAATAAGATTCGGAGCAGGAGTAGGCCATCTGGCCCCTTGATCCTCCACCATTCAATAAGATCATAGCTGATCATTTCTGGATTCAGCTCCTCTTCCTCATGGCTCATCATAGCCCTTAATTCCTTGACTGTTCAAAAATGTATCTATCCTTCCCTTAAAAACATTCAACGAGGCTGCCTCAACTGCTTCACTGGGCAGAGAATTCCACAGATTCACAACCTTTTGTGTGAAGAAGCTCCTCCTCAATTCAGTTCTAAATTTGCTTCCACTTATTTTGAGGCAATGCCCCCTAGTTCTACTTTCACCTACCAGTGGAAACAATTCCTCTGCTTCTATCTTATCTATTCCCTTCATAATCTTATGTGTTTCTATAAGATTTCCCCTCATTCTTCTGAATTCCAATGACTATAAACCCAGTCTACTCAGTCTCTCCTCATAAGCCAACACTCTCAACTCTGGAATCAACCTAGTGAATCTCTTCTACACCTTCTAAGTGCCAGTATATCCTTTCTCAAGTAAGGAGACCAAAATTGTACACAGTACTTCAGATGTGGCCTCATCAGCATCTTATACAGCTGCAACATAACCTTACTGTTTTTAAACTCCATCCCTCTAGCAATAAAGGACAAAATTCCATTTGCCTTCATAATTACCTGCTGTACCTGCAAACCAACTCCTTGAGATTCCTGCACAAAGACACCCAGGTCTCTCTGCACAACAGTATGCTGCAATTTTTTACAATTTAAATAATAGTCAATTTTGCTGTTATTCCTACAAAAAAGGGATGACTTCACATTTACCAATATTGTACTCCATTTGCCAGACCCTCACCCACTCAGACTATCCATATCCCTTTGCAGACTTTCAGCATCCTCTGCACACTTTGCTCTAACACCTATCTTAGTGTCATCTGCAAATTTTGACACACTACACTTGATCCCCAACTCCAAATCATCTATGTAAATTGTAAACAATTGCAGTCCCAGCATTGATCCCTAAGGCACACCACTAGTCATTGATCACCAACCAAAAAAAATACCCCTTTACTCCCACTCTTTGCTTTGTTAGTTAACCAATCCTCAATTCACACTAATACATTACCTGTAACACCGTGCACCTTTATCTTATGTACCAGACTTTGGTGCAGCACTTTGTCAAATGCCTTCTAGAAATGAAGATACAGCACATCCACAGATTCCCCACTGTCCACTGCACATATAATGTTCTCAAAGAGTTCCACCAAATTAGTCAAACATGACTTCCCTTCATGAACCCATGCTGCATCTTACTAATGGGACAGTCTAAGTATCAATGGGAAAGCTTTTCCTCCTGAACTCTCAAAACTAAAGACAAGGGGTGTGGAAGAGTCCAAATTAATTGGTTAGGTCACTGACTCCCCAGCCCAAGTTGGCTGTCCATTTTGACTTAAAAATTGCTCTGCTTGTCTATGTATGCAATCAGTTTTCAGACTATTACTTAAATTGTAAAAAAACTGCAGCATGTTGTTGTGCAGAGGGACCAGAATGTCCTTGTACAAGTAACTGGAAACTATATTAAACATTCTTAAGTAACCCCACAAATATTCCTCTAGCAGTCCATTTATCAGATGATAGTTGAAAAACAGCCCCCGCTATCTCTCAGATCACCCTCTTCCCCAAGTTCCATCACACAGAATATTTTCCAACCATAGTAACTTGTGCTACAGTTTGCTGCTTTATGACTGCACCACAGGAAAAATAATACAATTTCCATTCTAATTTCAAACTCCAACAATCTAACCTTCAGCAATGAACAATTACCAAAAAAATGAACAATTTGGTTAGGTTCAAATTTGCTTGGCTAATTCATATTTTATACTTTTCATATTCCATGAATCATGACCAGCTTCGTTTCACAATAACTGTGAATCATGATCAGTCTGATATTTACTTAAAATAATTTTAGTAGCAAGGAAACAACAATTTCCAGAATATAGATAATCTTTTACACAAGATCAATGTTTTCCTTTATTGTCTATGTTGTACTGACATCTGAGAAACAATGTACTTTTAACAACTGTTTGACAAGTACTAATACAGTTGATGCATAATCATTCAGAATGGCACATACTGTGACTTATGCAGTAAAATCACACTGTTTGTTGCCCTGATAATCTCGTGAAAACTTAGTGCAGAATTTCCTGTAATTTGAATATGCCACAATGAACATTCATGATGAATCAGGGACCTCAGAAGCAACACAGCCAATGACTTACCTCATCTGCTTCAATTAAAGAGGCAAGAATTGCATTAACTGAAGAGATAGGATTTTGAATTCCTTTTACTATACTGAACTCAATCGCTGCAAAAAATTTAACTGGACATATCATATTCAGTTTTCTGGATTATAGTAACAGACCATTTTTTTAACCATTTATATAGGAGATAACATAAGTTATTTAAGCTGATTAAACAAATGGAAGTACAGGGAGGGGAGAATAGGCACCTAAGCATGAACAGGACAAAAAGGTCCAATTTTGGGAGCATGTCTCACACCTTAAAATGATTGAAATATGTCTCTCAGCATAATGATATGAAAGACATTCATAAGAACCTGGGCAGCACAGTAGCTAGCACTGCTGCTTCACAGTGCCAGGAACCCGGGTTTAATTCCCAACTTGGGTCACTGTCTGAATGGAGTTTGCATGTTCTCCCCATATTTGTGTCGGTTTCCTCTGGATGCTCCGGTTTCCTACCACATTCTAAAAGTTGTGCTGGTTAGGTACTTTGACTCAAACAGGCGCCAGACTGTGGTGACTAAGAGAATTTCACAGTAACTTCATTGCTGTGTTAATGTAAGCCTTACTTGTGACATTAATAAATAAAGTAAAAAACTGTTGGTTGACTTAAAAAGGCAGTAAGGCCCATATATGTACTGACGAGAGGTGTCACATCTGTTTCAGGATTCTCGTCTTGCAAACTGGTCAGGATCCAAGACCCACTCAGTTTATGACTTTTCTGAGGCGTAACAAGCATTCCTAAAGGGACTCTGGAAGACTACCAGTGCCAAGGTAACTTTTCAAACTTAATCATAATGTGGAGCCAGAAGGAGCACGAGCGCTCACTTTAACTTCACAGCACCATTGCCGGACCCGACCATCTGTCAGTCCCTTACAGCAGGCCCAAAGTAGTCTAGTAGAAATGACTGCACTGCCTCAAGAGGACCACCAGGCACCTCATCATTCATTTATCAGTATTATTCAGTTAGGGCCCGAGGTCCAATTTAAATAGATCTCAGGATTCTGATGCATGTCCAACCATTTTAAGTCCAAAAATGTGCCTGAATGAATTTCTCTCTTACTCTTGCTTTCACCAAGGGCTGATTCACGCACTTCAGTGCCCTACATCACACATACAACATGCATCATGACAGATAAATGCTTATATGTTTTTGACCAATTAGGGCAGAGATTTTGCTTTGAACAATTATTTAGAACTCACGAATTTAAATGTTTTCCATAATTACTCATCACTTTAAGTGGCATGATAAGAAAATTGAAGTAAATTCGGGAAATTTAAAATTTGAACTAATTTGGTGGGTTTGAGTAACAAGGCCATGAGTGGAGTGGAGTGGCCTGCAGGAAATTCTCGGCTAAAGTTCTTTCTAATACTCATTATGGGAGACATTACTGAAACTTTACTTTGAAGTTCATAGTTTTGGCAATTGTTTTAATAACAATGCTTCACAAATAAACATCAACTGTCACAAAGCCATCTTGAGGTCAAAAACTTCCAAACACCACACGTTAATTAGCTAGTGGATAATAATGTAATATGATAATGAAAATCATAGCCTTTCTTCCCTGTAGACCATATGTCAGAATAACTAAAAACAGATTTTTGTTGTAACAAATTGAAAATCAAAAAATAATGCAAGAAAAGGGCTGGAGGGGGAGGAAATCAATAGAATCTGTTCCAAAAAAGTACCATGGCCCAACACTAAGAATGCATTTCTTAATTTCCCATACCAGCCATTCTTATGACTGCTCTGAGTACAACTGCTTGTTTAGTGCAGAATTATAGGCGATTTGGTACTGTGGAACTGGACTAACCTTCCTCAAATATTTCTGCTCTAGAAATTTTACAGCTTTCAGGAGATCATTTTCATCATTCGGGGCTAAATTCAAAGCCAGATCTCAGAGGTGAATCAACAGAGTTTGAATTCACTGCCCCACAAGAAACACTGGTATTTTTACCAGCGTTTCCTTCAACAATGCAACGTGGAAATGTTTTGGGTCTTTTTAAAGTTTGTTTCCATCTTGTAAATCTGCAGCCGAGCTTCATACAGGAGCAATAATATTAAATTATTTAGTTACAGCTTGCTGCATGGAGATGAATAACATTCACAGCTGCATCCATATACAGTATGCTTGCAAACACGAAGCATGTTAGTGAGAGAAATGCTTCTAAACAAAATGGTCACTTTTCAACTTGCCTGCTGAAAACAGGACAGGTACATACGCATATGTTTTTCTGAAGACAGTGATTAAAATTGGGATTTCATTTTTCTACAGTGTTCATTTTGTTTCTGAATTCCTTTTGATTTAACATTATTGATCTATTTTAAACCAAAGTAGACATGTTACACACATTTTAAATAGACCAAAGATGGCAAGCACACACTTGTCTGGTTTCATTTCAAGTAAAAGGTGCATAATTACAAAATGATTCATGAAGGTTCACAACTAGAGAATACAATTAAATAAAAATCTCAAATAACTACTCTTGGAAATAACTACAACAAATTAGCTTAATTTTTAAATCATCAATTGATCCCAGGCATAAAATAATTTCTGATAATGCCAAAAGGAAAACTCAAAATTAACACTTATATAAAAGGATTATTCCATCTTTAAATGAAAATCCTATTTCAGTATGGAATTAAAGAACAACTGTACTTGGAGCACTACAAGATCTGCAGTGACTGCGCTGGAATACTTAACCTGGTGTTGAGAGACTTCTTTCTTACCGTGTCCATTGGAATGCAGTCAGGGTACCAAATATGTGTAAAAATCATCTACTTCAGCAGCTAAACACTGTAGGAATATCTATCATGGGACAGGATAGCAGTTCACTATATCCATAATATATATAATACTGCTGATGCTGTAATCTGGGTCTGATGAAACATTTGTTTGATTGCTGGCTAATTGTGAGATACAGTCAATCTATCATTCTTACTACAAGATCAAACATGTGTTGGAAACTACACTTGATACAGCAACTACAGAAGTGAAAGTCAATCACACTTGATTTGAATAAAGTTTCCTTATTTGTCACAAATAAGGCTTACATTAACACTGTAATGAAGTTACTGTGAAATTGCCCTAGTCGCCACAATCCAGCACCTTTTCAGTTCAATACACCAAACCAGTATGTCTTTTAGAACGTGGGAGGAAACTGGAGCTCTGGAAGGAAACCCACACAGACACAGGGAGAATGTGCAAACTCCACATAGATAGTGGCCCAAACCGGAAATTGAACCTGGATCCCTGATGCTATGAAGCAGCAGTGCTAACCACTTCGCTACGAACCTGCCTGCCCTACGATGCCATCTATTGCATGTCCCATAAAATAAGACCCATACAATATATTTTTATAAATTCATCTTCAAGATGAGGATGTTGATGGCAAGGCTGCCATTATTGCACATCCTGTTTACTCAGAAGTGATAATGAGCCACCTTCCTAAAACATCCTTGATTTGATACAACTGCATGGCTTCAACAGACAGTTAAGACAGTCAGCCATGTTGTTATAGGATGGAAGCCATTTGCAGATCAGACTGGATAAGAATGGCAGGATTCCTGCCCTTGCGAGCAGTGGTGAACCAAATAGGTTAAGACATTCTCAACAGCTTGATAGTATTCTTTTTTACTGATATCAGTTTTTTTTTTATTTCCCAGATGATTAAAAACTCAAATTTCCAAGGTGGAACTGAATTATTAGGCAAGGCCTCTGAACATAATGACTACTCCAATTTGCTATCAATTGGACATGTCCAATTTAATTTAACATGGCTTTAAAAAAGGTTCCATAATTTCAGAACATTACAAATAGGGCAGGAAAACTTTAAAAAAAAAATCAGATATACATAAGATCAAACTTGGTGGGCAATAAGAAATGTACAACATGATTGATGATCAAGAGAATGCAATTCCTCTGATAAAGTTGAATGACATAATACTTCATGAAGGAGGCCAGTATTATTGGTCGAGTGACTCTTTCTGAGTAGGATTGTATGTTTTGAATGAGGCTCCATTAGGTTGAGTGTGTCTATTTTAATTATTCTTTTTTCAAAAAGACACATAGCTTAAAGAATACTCAACCAATAAGCAAAAAAATGCAAATGTGATTAATGACGCTTAACAGGAGCTCATTAATCAGGCGAAGTGGGAAGTGGTAATTTTTCTGCCTTTATAAAATTCTAATTTAAAATAGCAGGAAATGGAAATTTATGACATATAAATAAGAGAAAACAGTGGCATAGTGATAATGCCACTGAACTAATAATCCAGAAACACAGGCTAACACTCTCAGGACATTGGTTCAAATTTTGCCATGGCAGCTAATGAAAGTTAAATCTGATTATTTAATAATTCTGGAATTTTGAATGTCAATCTCAGTCATGGTGACCATGAACTATCATTGATTGTTTTAGAAACCCAACTGTCCTCAAGGAAAGGAAATCTGTTGCCTTCTCTGGTCGAGCCTACATACGACTTCAGATCCCAGCAGTATAGCTGACTCTTAGCAACCTGGTTAGTTGCATCAAACTGCTTAAGAAAAGTCAAACTAGATGGATTGCAGCAGTTCTAAAAGGTGGCTTACCCTCATCTTTTCAAGGGCAATCAGGGATGGGCAACCAATGTTGGCCTTGCCAGTGACATCCACTTTCCATGAAGGAATAAAAAAAATGAATAAATTAAGACATAGCAGAGGCAGCTGGTTACACTCAGGAAAGTACTATACTATTAGAATCCAAATTTGGTTCTCTCTGTCCTCATTCCCTTTACAAATAAAAATCAACCTTCAAAAACTCCCAAACCCCAAGCATCAATTAATTAGTGGATATTAATGTAATATGGTATTGAAAATTACAGCTTCCCTGCTTCACAATTAAGTGATTACACTTAAAATATATTCACCCTATTAGCTATTTTTAGGCCTTTTTTAAAAATGTTCAAATATTCTTTAATTACGAAGCAACCTGATCTTTCTCTACCAATTTCTGAACAGTAGCCACCATGAAGTAGACAAGAACAGCAGAAGTTCCTTTTAATGACAACTTTTGTCTTGAAGGGATCTAAGTTCCATTCGATGAAGTCAAAATAAAGCAGCATGTATGCTGCCCTTTCAATCCAATACCATCAGCTTTATGCCTACCAATGGTTCTCCATCAATGGTGAACTAAATTTAACAACATACTGCAGATGCTGGAGATATGAAATAAAAACCATTAATGCTGGACATACTCAGCAAGTCAGGCAGCCTCTCTGGAGTGAGAAATAGAATTTATGTTAATTCTATTTCTCTCATGACAAACACTGATTGATCTGCAAAACTAAATTTGTAATGTCTGGAATGAAAGTGTGGAACCTATTATAATTATAAATGATTATAAGATAAGAACATCAGTGTGTTTTAGAACTGAACTCTGGCCCAAAATATTGGCTTGGATTTTGTGTCAGTGTCTAACTAACAATGCTTGTTGCTCACCTGAAACAAACCTTTCCATCAAGTCTTTTCACGATCTCTGGTATGGATATCACCTATTCAGACAGCAATTTCATTATTGCACTGATTATAGGAATATCTGGCATTTAGCTAAATGATATTCCCAAGCAAGCTGAGCAGCAATTTACACTGAGGAATTCTCAGACAGCAAACTTAGTAGTAATAAGATGGTTTCATCATTTGTTTTTAAAAAAACGTAGAAAGGAAAATAAGTATTGTGATATATATATATATGTATAGAAATAAGTTAGATGCTGAAATACTAAATACATTTTATTTTAAAGCACTAAGAATGGGGGGAATTTTAACATTGAATAGAAAAATGATACAAATTTATTAGTTTTGGAGGGCCAAAAAGGTTTTGGAGAGCAATTATAACTTACTACATTGTGAAAAGTCCAGCTACACTTTATTTAACAAGATGCAAATTTTTCAAGAGCATTCATAACAAGACAAATAATATAAAAATATGGATACTTAAGTGAAATTAGTGATTTCTAATCGATTTCCATGTCCAAAGATGTCAAGAGATCATGTGCAATGCTTTTTCTTTTCACTTGGATATTGTATATCTCTCTTATGGGGAGCATGAATTGGATTCAATTTGAACTTGAATGGGTTTTTGGAGCAAGCAAGAAGATGGATTAAAAGCTGCCCAGTGCAGTCTGTACACTGGCCTTGTAACTTTAAAAGAATTACTTAAAAAATTTAAAGATTTCTAAGTGCATGCTCACAGAAGTTGCCATTTTCATAGAATAATACGGATGAACACAGACAGTTTTGCTTTCTTACAACCTCAAAATCTGGGCCATTTGAAGTGGTACAAGTTTTCCTTAATGCCAGCACCATCGCATGATTGATGAAAACCTTTGTTTTCTAGACTAACCTGAAGAGTTGCGAAATCAATTGGAAATTCAGAAGCTGATTTGTTGCATCTCATGTGAGTAGCTAGTCTGATCTGCATTGGAATCAGATGGGCCAATCAATGGTGGAAGATCAATGGGCAATGGTGGAGGATTCTTTTATTTGAACCTTGTGAATCAGCCATCCCTTCGAAGAAAAAGGTAAAGGCATACAAACCCCTCTTGCCATGGATCAATTTAATATTTTGAACCATCATTGCAGAAGCAGCAACAAAACTCTGAAAATCTCCTTGCTTTAAAATCTATAATTACCTTGCTCCATTTGTTGAAAAAACAGATTGCTTTCCTCCAAGGAAGGGTTTCCACTGGGGGAGTGCATGAAAATCAAACCCTCCTACAAACTGCTCGTAACTTGCATCAATACGAAGGGCAAAATACCATGATTCAGAAAGCAGATGACTAACAATATACACAATTTGGAATCTAGACATGTTACCTTAATGGGTAATGATGGGAAAAATCTAAAAACATATTAACAAGCGTATGTGTTCAGTTTCTATTTGAATAAATGCTGGTTTTGGTATGCTGCCATTTGCAGGGTGAACAGATTTCAGCATCAATCTGTTAACAATTGAATTATTACAGAACAAAGTTAATTTGTGATCAACAGCTATGTCTCATAATGGTAAGAAGAGTGAAAAAAAAGTTTTTTTTTGCAGGTCTTCTTGATAATTTTGTAATATAGGTTTAAATTGGGCTCCATGTGCTCAACAATGGAATTCGGTAGAAAGTCTAGTTTGATTCTATGGCACAGGCTTGGCTCATGAGAAGTGCAAATCTGCTTTCAAGACTTAATGCATGTTGACAGAAAGAATAGGGATTAATCTTAACTGCTTTGTACGGATCACGAAGAACAGGTGAGGTTTGTAAATTAAGTACCAAGTCAAGAATTTCTGAGAGATTGGCACTGTTGTAGTGAAGCACCAATGGCACTGTGTTTGCTTTTACACCACAAAAGTTCCAGGAAATCAGGCTGAAGGAATCATGACATGCGCTGTTCAGTTTCTGACCTACTACATAGAGGGAATCTGAGACAAATATTAACTTTCTAATTAGCAGATGCAAGGAATGCTTGTTTAAAGTAATGACCAAGGGTATCTGAATACAGTCTGAGCCAACATGGCATATTGCAGATACCCACAGGGTTCACAAAATAGCCTTACTGCAGATCAAAGCAACACGAAATGAAATTAAATGTCATCCATTCCAGGTTGGTTTAATCTGAAATTATGACAATTAATAGATCGTGCCATTTGTGGAAATTCTGGACCAATGTACTGAATGCTGTCCAAATAGACCAATTTAACAATTTATTGTTAATTAAATTGCCTGAAGATTGTGTTATCAAGCCGACAATCATCAGAGAGAGAAAATGCAATAATACTTGGTATGTTTTGTAAACTGGCCTACAGTACTAACTGTTTTCTATTCAATCCCTGATGCGTCTACCATTTATGTGGACAATTGATTGAAAAAAGGAGAAAGAAAGCGGCAAGTTAAATTTTTACTTTTAATTCATTTCCTTTAACTTTTCTATTATGTAACATCTATTGCCTCCCCTCTTCAGCATTCTCAATTTTTGGCTACTTAGGTCCTATTACCTGACACAGTCTTTATACAGATTCTGATACTTCCTTTACATCTTTGGTCTGCCTCAGAGATTGGGTCTCATTCCTGACCCAACAAAAAGTTAGAGGAATTTTCCTGGTCTCATTCCTTGCCAGGAACCAGAACCTACAGCTGGGACTGTTCATCACCACAATCAGGCCCTGAAAGTGAGATGAGAGTGGACATTGCTCCAAAGATAGGATTGATTGAGAAAAAAGAACAGGAGATGGAGATAAAGAAGAAAAATAACCAGAGAGTGTGGGACAAAGTTAATATTTCACTGGAGGTGAGAGGAGAGCAGTACACAAAATGCGGGGAAAAAAGAATTGAAATGAAGATTAAAGCATGCCAAAGAAATGAGGCAGGACATCACTATAAAAGACATATGGGATGGGAAAAGGGTTAACATCAGAGTTAGGAAGACATAACGTTGTCATTCTCACATTTTCAGAAGAAAGAATTAGTCAAGGGACCATTGCAATAATTCTGATGAAAAGTCATCATTGACCTGAAACATTAACTCTGTTTCTATCTATATATGCTCCCTGACTTGCTGAGCGTTTCCTGCATTTTTCTGTTTCTGTTCGGTGGAATAGAATGTGGAAGATACAAATGGGAGGGAAAATAATAGAGGGGAGAATTTGAGAATTAAATTATTATAGAGGTATGTGTGAACTGAAAGATCCAACACAAACAGAACAAAAGGTACTTTTGGAAGAAAGAGATGGCTCCATAAAGTCTTAGAATATCAAAGCAAGGTCTTCTATTTCCTGCTGAAGCCTGCACCTTTCTCATCTTATATCTTCCCTTTCACCAATTTTCAAAGTCTCCTTCAAATACTAATATATTTTTAAATTGCACCACCTTTTCTCCCTTGTTCTGTTTCTTTTCTGCCAAGGTCTCCAAGAAACATTTCTAAGAAAGTCCATATAATCTACTACTGAAATTGCTCTCCGAATGCAAAATCTTAATTTATCTACTGGCTAAGATGAAAAATCTTAGTTTACTGGCCCCAATTTGGCATTTAAAACTAGCTCTTATCACATCTTTACCATAAGACTCCAATTGCATCACTTTTGCCTGCACATTCTGCCTTCTATTATGAATCGCCTCATTTTCATTTTTCTCTGCTCTGCCCACAAGCCAGGATCAAAACAAATTTGTAGGTTGACAAGAGTACAGGTGGAGTTGTAAAACTTACATGCTTCTGTATTAATTTATTGATTTGCTGCTGCATGAATTTATTCAGTCAGTGATGGGAAGTCCACCGCTAGTTTATTAATTCACTCATGCCTTTCTTTGTAGCAATACCCATCAGTAACCTTAAGTTGTCAGTGAATTGTCATGCATTTTGCCTGAATTTTTGTTGCAACTTTGATTCTTCCTTCTACAATTACATAGTTCAAATTCTCCATTTTGTTCCATTTGTTTTCTCTTGAATGCTATTTGACTGTCAGATTCTTTTCTCAACTGATTTAGGATTTACTGCCATTCTACATTGTTTGGGAACATTATACAAAATGGTTCCAGAAGGTACAGCTCTCGACTCCCCATACACAAGCAACAGGAGATTTGACTTAGAATATTCACTAAATTAATGCTTTCATGATCATGGCTAAAGGTGTACACATTGAATGGTCTCCTGCTTGTGAACTCTTCCAATGTTCATACCTGCAAAAGCAGCCTTCCAATGCCACTTAGAAGCTGAGGTTCTTGTTCTGGTTGATATTGGATAACCGAGTGGTACATATTAATTGCAAGTACATAGTCCTGGTAAAGAGGAGAAAAAATAGTAAACAGCTTGCTCAGTTCTACATCGTAAACATCAATTTTTTAAATGGTGACAATGTCTTTCTTGAAACAAGAAATGGAACATGCGTTAGTTTGCTCAAAGTTTGGCATCAATTGCTTACACACATGCAGTATAAATGTACGACAAATGGCCAATTGAGCAAGGTATTAAGAGGCTTATCACTGAATCACCAGCAAAAGTGAGCATCTTCAGGGACAAAGAGAATAAAAGAAAAGACAATTTGAAACGAGAGGAAGAAACATGCATGTTTGAAGAAGAAATCACAATAATATAGGATCGAAAAGTAATGAACCATCTAATGAAGTACCCAATTTTTAATATAGATCAACTTGAAGAGAAATGGAAAACAATGCGTTAATAACTGGTTCTGAAATACGCTTGGATGATTCATTTTTGTTATTGATCACTGTTAGTGCCTTGCGAACTGAAGTTATTCCTTTGAATATTGTGAGTTCAATAAGATGTCAATGTTCCTCTCTTTTTTCACCAACAAAATTCAAAACTGAGACTATTCCACATTTCTCTGCTTTTTCTTAGATTTCCATGGTTCTTAGTTTAATTTAATCCTTTCATGTCAAACTCTGTCAAAGATTTTGTTTAAGTAGTTAAGGAGGTTTGATCTTCTAAAACTGTGTTAGCTGCTTAACAATCCATTGTTGAAGTACTCCTCAGATCTATTTCCTTGCAATGGTATGTTATTTAACCCAATAGTAGAATGTAGTGGTGTGTTTGGCCGCTTTTTAAATTTTTGCTTGCTTCCTATTCTGCAGATCCTCTCCAACACTCAATAATTCTTCCACAACTATAGTCAGTATTTTATTATTTTTGTTTCTCTTCATTCTCTTTAGCCAGCAAGTACCCACCCTACAAAGACATTTAAAGCTTACGTGAGATTGCTTCTGATAGCAGGTAATCCACTTTCTCCCAAGTAAAGACTTCAAGAAAATATGAACTATTTCCCCTTTGTCTTACTCGAGCACTTTTACTCATTTAAAATCTAACCTTGTTCTTGATCTCTTTTATAATGATGTTACTGAAAATATTTAATACTTAAATAAATATTTTGCTGAACTTATGCTAGCTCACAGATGGATCCTGGGTGCAGTCTAAGCAACTTATAAAAAAGGATGTTAGATTTCAAGGAAATGGTACAATTAAGATTCACCGGAATGATCCAGGAATGAAAGATAATGAAGAAAATAGTGAAAGATTTTTTGCACTGAGGGAAATTTAAGGGTAAATTGAATAGTAGCTTCCATTAAAACCTTAAAGAATGGAAGCTATTCAGAGAACCTAGTGTAAGATTGTTTACAACTTTAACTGGGTATGATCACCAGATGAATGATGCAGGAAGCCAAAAGTTTGCATGCTCATTTTTGAATTTGTTCCTGAGATCAAATTCTATGATCCTTTGTTTTGTTCACTTGTGTTCTCATTGCACCCAGCATCCCTTTCAGCCTATGTATTCCACTTAAAAGTTCCACGACCCACCTAACTCCAGAGGTTATACCCTGCCATTTTATTTCTTATTTTTAATTGTTCAATCCAGCCATTTTTTGGACTACTTAACCATAATATTTTTGGGCACATCCTTACTTTACAAACATATTATGAAAGATTTCAATTTCTGCCTCAACCAAGCTTTTTCAGCTGTATGCCAAAATTAATTTCTCATTTCAATGAAATTTACATTCCTGTATTTACATTTCCAGTTCTGGTCTTTACTGGCCCTTATTGATAGCTGAACTCAAATTAATTATGTTATAATTTATAATGTCCAGAGATTTCCCGGAGTGGAGGGGGGGTGGTGGTCACTGTTTAACAATAAGGGTCATTTATTTAAGACAGAAATGAGGAGAATTTTTTCTCCCAGAGAGTCGGAGAGTCTTTGGAACTTTCTTCCTCAAAATAGCAGCAAAGAAGAGTGAATATTTTTAAGGTAGATAGAATCTTGATTAGCAAGGGGGTGAAAGGATATAGGGAATAGGCAGTAATATAGTTGCAATCAGATCAGCAATGATCTTACTGAATGGCGGAGCAGACTTGAAGGGCCGACTGTCCTATTTCTGTTTTTAATCTGTACATCTGTAATTTATATTATATATTATTGCTGTTCCCTCTACACCATGCAGAATAGGGCATGCATTGGGCAGGGAAGAAACAGGCTGTGCGCAGCCAACATTATCTTTCTGATACCTCCATTGAAAGTTTCTAACTTTGACTTTGCTGTTTTAACTCACCCATAATTGTCATATCTGATCACACCTTTACTTAATGGAATTAAATGAGAGAATAATGCATAAATTACAGATGTAAACAGCAACAAACTAAAGATAGCATTTTTCATGCCAGTTCCAAGCCAATGCGGTATTGCTGAAATGTAGTCACTGAGTGGTGCAGGGTAATAGCAGCCAATTCTCACACAGCAAGATTACACAAACAACTGGGAAAATTCAGATCATTTGAATTAATGATATACATTGACCACGAGGCAAAAATTCCCAGTCCTTCTTTGAATAATGCCACCCAAGAAGGCAGATAGGGCCTTAATTTAGCTTCCAATTTGAAAGACAGAGCCTCTGACAATGCAGACCTCTCACTACTGCACCGAATTATCAGCTATAAAGTCAATTACCTGTAAAAACTCACATTCCAACCATTTGAGTTTATGTCTTTATATGCCCCATTTGTGAACAGAACTCCCACTCACCTGAAGAAGGGGCAACTCTTCGAAAGCTACCAAAAAAACCTGTTGGGTTTTAACCTGGTCTTGTCAGATTTCTTACTATAAATACTGGACAGTTAAGAGCCACATGGGAAATATTCTCAAACAAGTCAAAGTTCTGCAGCTGTGACTTAGTCCACACTGGCACCACATCACCCAAGGCACTTTCAGAACTACTGTTAGCAAAATTGTCACCTAAATTTAAGGGGCAGTAGCAGCATAGATATCATGCTGTCCCCAGAGACAAAAAGAAAAACATATTGCCAAGTGGTTGTTTTTCAGGTTGGAGGGAAGTACACAGTGGTTTCCCGAGGAATAGGGCCACTTTTTTTTTTGGGAAAAAAAATGACCTGAACTAGGGTATAATTCCAAAGTTTGCAGAATATATAAACCTCAGAAATATAGTAAGCATAAAGTCATGGAGGTGTAGAGATTTACAGCATAGAAACAGGCTGTTCAGCCTAACTTGTCCACGCCACTCAGTCTTTACCATTAGGCTAGTCCCATTTGCATTTGGCCTATGTCCCTCTATACCAATCTTACCTATGGAACTATTTAAATATTTTTTAAAAGACAAAATCGTACCTGCCTCTATTGTTGGCAGCTCATTCTAGACACCATTCTTTATGTGAAAAAAATTGCCCCTCTGGACGCTTTTGTATTTTTCCTCTCTCACATTAAACCTATGCCCTCTAGTTTTAAACACCCTTACCTTTGGGAAAAGATGTTGACTATCTTATTTTGTAGACCTGTATAAAATCACCCTGTCATCTTTCTACAGTCCAGAGGCAAAAAACCCAGTCTATCCAGCCTCTCCTTATAATGCAAACCATCCAGTGCCAGTACCATCCTAGTAAATCTTTTCTGCACTCTTTCTAGTTTAATAATGTTCTTTCTCTAATAGGGTGACTAGAATTGGACACAGTATTCCAAGTGTGGCCTTACCAATGTCTTATAAAATTTCAATACAATTTCTTTATTCAATGTTCTGACCAAAGAAACCAAGCATGCCAGATGCCTTCTTCACCAACCTGTCCACTTGTGACTCCACTTCCAAACAGCCATGAATGTGTACACCTAGACCTTTGTTCTATAATTCTCTCCAATGCCCTACCATTAACTAAGTCTTACTCTGCTTCAATTTACCAAAATGCATCACCTCACATTTATCTAAATTAAACTCCATCTGTCATTCATCAGCACACAGACTCAATTAATCAAGGTCCTGTTGCAATTCTAGATAACATTCTTCATTGTCCACTATGCCATGAATCTTGGTGTCATCTGCAAACTTACTAATTGCCTAAATTTGCATCCAAATCATTAATATAAATGACAAATAACGGTGGACCCAACAGCGATCCCTGAGATACACCACTAGTCACAGGCCTCTAGCTTGAAAAACAACTTCTATAACCACCTTCTGTCATCAAGCAGTGAGGGGCATAGCAACAAATTCAGGAGGACAGAGACAGAACTGTGAAATGGACAGACACATGGGAGATGCGTTTCAATACAGAGCAGAAAGTAGTTATGCATTCTAATAGGAGGAGTAAGGAAAAGCAAAATAAACTAAATGGTACAGTTTTATATACACATAAATCTTTGAAGATGGTAAGACAAGTTGAGGAGGCTGATAGAACATCATTTGCTTTTCTATGCTTTACAAACGCAGGCAGAGAGTACAAAAGCAAGAAGTTGTACTAATTTTAGTATATCACTGCCAGGCTTGGGCATTGATTTGATTTATTATAATCATATGTATAAGCATACAGTAAAAAGTATTATTTTTTGTGTGCTATACAGAGAAAGCATACTGTTCACAGAGAAGGAAACAAGAGCACACAGAATGGAGTGTTACAGTCATAGATAGGATATAGAGAAAGTGTCAATTCTGTAAGATTAGAGCATTGTTAGAGAATTTAAAAGAGTTAGAATGAAGTTTAAGCACAGAATGAGTAAAAGGTAGAATTTGAAGGAATACTGGGCACAGCTTGCAAGTTGCCTCACTCCGGTGACATCTTAAAATTATTTTTGGATATAATTTTGAGCACTATACTTCATCACTATCTATCCCAACCAGGATTGGTTAATACCACAATTCTCAATTAAATATGTAGTCTTCCTATGGATTATTGTTCAGCTACATGCATAATAACTGAACCAATAGGAGGACTGAAATACCTCATATTCATATTGTGTTCCAACTTCTATAGATATCAAATCTGTTTCAGCTAGAAACATTTAATCCATTGGCTAAGATCAAGTGTAGTATTGACATGCTGTACTTGTTTGAAATCATTAGGTTACATTTTAGCTTCATTCAATGCAATTTTTAAAAACGGCATTTCAGCCTTTTGGCTAGGATGCAAATGAGATCAAGCCTTGGAAGAGGAGCTATGTCTACTCCAATCAGCTTGGATTACGTAGATCAAGCCCAAGTCGGAGTTGAGAGCCCTATCTTGTCAGCTTGGATTTGGAATGTCTCAACTTGTTGACACTCCGAATTGGATTTGGTTGTATTGAATTAGAATAAAAATACAAAAAAAATTATGAATAAAATTATGAATAAAAGCTACTTAAAAGAGGTATTAGAATGCATTATAGGATACTGGACACCCACAAAGCCCAAGAAGGTTCAATTTCATGAGGATACTTACATCTGTTATTTTATCATTATGTCTAGGCCTTTTGGCTAAGATCAAGTGTAGTATTGACATTCTGTGCTTGTTTGAGCTCATTAGGTTACATTTTAGCTTCATATGAAGCAATTTTTTAAAGTGGCGTCTTGGCCTTTTTGGTAAGATGCAAATAAGATCAAGCCTTGGAGGAGGAGTTATGTCTACTCCAGTCAGCTTGGATCATGTAGTTCAAGCCCAAAACAGGTGGTGAAAGTCCTGTCTTATCAGCTTGCACTGGGAATGTCCCAAATTGTTGGGACACTGAACTGAATTTAATTTGACTTGATTGGATTGGAATAAGGTTTAAAAAAAATGTAGCAAGACTTAAAACGTTTTTAAGTCTTAACTCTTAACCACCTTTTGACCACCCAACATTCTTAATATTTTATAATTCAACTAATTTGTTGGCAGCCAAAGAGCTTCAATAATACTAATTGCGTGCACATGTTTCCAAAGCAATTCCTTTATACCAGTGCATTGCCACGCATTGATAAGTCTGAAATAACTCTCCTAAAAACAGCAAGTTAGATGCATATAGAAGCTTCCAAAAACATATGGGATAAAGATTGTCTGTGCCTTTTCAGGTAAATATAATTTGCAACACGAAACTCAGTCAAGATCTCATGACTTATCTCTACTTGTGCTGAATTAACTGACCTCTAAATGGGTGGTGTAATTTTATGAGAAAAGAGCAGGTGAGAATCCACCTACTCACTAATCATTCAAAGGTAATTGGTATTTGAAAGTATGCACTGATCCCCAGTGAAAATTAGGCCAGAGCAGATAGATGTTCCTGCAATCAAATAGTGAATACTGGGTCTTTAGACAAAAATAATCATTTGAGAAAGAATCTAGAAGGCAGCTAGCACCCGTAGAAATGCTCCTCGTTATCAAATGAGATCAGCGGTTCCAAAAAAATGATAAATGAGGCAGGATCAAGATTCTGCTTTGAAACTGACCATGGCACACAAATTGGTTCAAAATACGATAAAAGATATCTGAATGATTAATGAGATTTTTGAACAGTCAAAATTATTCACCAATAGGAATAACTTAATTCCATTAACACTGAGTTGAAACATGAAAAGGTTTTAATACATTCCCCCATGCAAAGAATCAGGATATTTGTGATGTTTTAACTTATTTATGCAATTAGAGAACATTTTAATATTTTGAATTGTTTCAAATTAAATCATTTAGAATGGAACACTTGAGATTTTAGAATTCAAAGTAAATTGGGACTTAAAAATGTTCCAACTGAATCATAGTTAATAGTGATAGTTGTAATACTATAAACCAGCAGAGGGCGGTGTTCTGCATCATAACAAATTGACCTATACATTTCTACTGATTTTGCATTCAGGTTTTACCACAGCCGGTGCCCTGACACAGATTTGTAGCAGTTCTGATAGAAAAATTTGAAATCTGGCAAAGAGGCGTTTCAGATAACTTGCTCTTTTGACCCATTAACTGGACTGGCTGAATTCTCAGGCACCATTCCTAACATTTCAAATGCTGCTACTGTGGTAAATTAGAGTGATTTTAGTTCCCCTGACAGAGAAGTTCCCTCATCTAATTAGTTAGTACTGTTTGCTTATCTGGCTTAATAATTTCTGTCTTCAATTCTCCTGGTCTGGTTATTTTAAGCTGTAAAGAACAGCTCATAAACGTTCATGTTTTAGTTAAGGGTAAAGAATTTCAAATGCAACGGAAACGTAATCAGAGTCGAGATATCTTAATTAGCTTGATAAAATTATGAAATTCAATCAAGTTTTTAGAAGTTGTCTGAACTGGAAATGCAGTAGCATATTTTTATGATTCCACAACTCTATCCCCCGTACCCCCTCCAATTATTTAATTTTTCTTGTAAATATTGATTTTAAAAAATATAATGATTAAATTATGCATCTGGTCAAGGTAATTTTCACACTGATATTGATTTATTCTTCGAGCATTACTGTACTAGTTCTTTGGTAATACCTTTGTAGAAATATATATAATTTGGATTTTAGAACAAGTCACATATGTCTGCAAACAAGTTATTTATGCATAAAAATAAAGATCTTGACTTCATCCAGTGCATATGGTTTAAATCGACTGCAGATCCCCAGTTTTTTCTATCATCTAGATTGACGGGAATTGATTAAAATGCTGCATGTCCATAGCAGTGCTCAGATTATAAGATATATACGGTAATTCTGCAGCTCACAGCCACCCACGTACCTTCATCATCAGCAGGCAGTTTGCCATGGAGTACATCACACGCCCCAGACGTGACCTCCACAACTGCATAGAAGCTGCAAGACACAGGAGCATCTCATGAAGATATGGCACACAAATAATTGCTTTTCGTTACTGATTTCATTGTTTCAACAACCCCTTGCCTCAGCCTATGAATTACATTAATTTACAAATATTTTATCATTATTACTTTCAAGGAAAAGAACTGCCCATGGTTTTTTCCCTCCACAGAACAACAAAAGGGTTACAAGCAGATTAAAAGAAGATAATGCTTGGACTTGTTCATGCAGCATTTTGTAGCCTGCACAGAATTTCTCCAGAAAGCTGATTATTGGCAGGACATCTGCCAAGCCGAGAGAATACAACAGTTTGAAATTCTGCCATTATTCTACCACAAATAATTTTATGAACATCGTGCAAGTTTTAAAAAATTCTATTGTCAATGCAATGTAGTACATTCCAGAACATATAATAACAGCAAAGTAGAAATAAATATCATTAATCTACAGACCAATATGCATCTCCAATTCACATTTTCGGTCAGACTGTTAACATTGACACAAGTGGCCCTGATGAATAATTAAACTTTTACAGCTTACCTATGCCACACTAATATAATTGTAGCCTCAAGGATAGCTGCTGCATTGAATTACCTACAAGAATTATATAGTTGCTGCATATAGGTAACTTTATATACTGAATCATAAAACCCTGAATTCCCTCTTCTTCACCCTTCTCCAGTTTCTTTTCTGATTTTTTTTCCCTAGTGATATTCAAACAGCAGTGATTCACGTTAATGATGCCATGAAGCCAAGTGGCCATTCTTCTTATAGGAACAAGAGACAGAGAGCATTAAAGGGAACTTCCATAATCAGAACTGATCTATTCTCACCGGTGTTCAATCTAATCTTTTTCAGCTGAAATTGTTTGAGTCTCGATTGGGGTACCTGCCATCCTATAGTACTTCACCCAAGTGACAACTACTGATATACTAGCCCCGAGTTTAAGTGCTAGTCGAATATTTGTTTGAGAGGACAATCACGGTCATATTCAAAGACATTCTTTTCAATGCTCAGATATGCATTTATAATAGCATTCAATTGTAGCCTCTTTACTGCTACCATTGCCATTACCCCTACTGAGATCAGCTTACTCAGCACAAACTGGTACATATTGCTCAGCTATTCATGAAATAAACATTCGGAGCTATATAAAAAACAGACAGCAAAAGTTTCTACAAATATATAAAAAAAGCTGCTAAAATAAACATTGGTCCTTTAGAGGATCAGAAGGGGATGTAATAACTCGAAATGAGAAAATAGCTAAAGCATTAAATAGGTACTTTGTGTCGGTCTTCACAGTGCAAGACACAAACAACATGCCCGAAGTTGATGACTGGAAGGCTATGGCAGGTGAGGACCTAGAAACTAGTATCACAGAAGAGATAGTGTTGGGCAAGCTAATGGGGCTAAAGTTAGACAAGTCCTAATGGAATGCATCCAGGGATACTAAAAAAGATGGCAGGAGAAATAGCAAATGCACTAGTGGTAATTTATCAAAATTCATTTTATCCTGGGTGGTTTCCGCAAATTGGAAAACAGGAAATGCGACGCTACTGTTTAAAAAAAGGTAGACAAAAGACTGGTAATTACGGCCATTTAGCTTAAGTTCTATGGTCGGGAAAATACTTGAATCTATCAAGAGTGAAAAAACGGCAAGACATCTGAATATAAATTATCCCTTCGGTAAGACAAAGCATGGGTTCATGAAGGGCATGTCATGTTTGACGAATTTGATGGAATTCTTTGGTGACATTAACTGTGCAGTGGACAATGGGGAACCTGTGGACGTGTGTATCTGGATTTCTAGAAGGCATCTGACAAGCTGCCGCACCTATGACTGCTTCATAAGGTAAAGGTATATGGTGTTATGGGTAATGTGTTAGTGTGGATAGAGGATGGGGGTTAATTCGTGATAACAGAAAACAAAGAGTGGGAGTAAAGGGGTGTTTTTCGGGTTGGCAATCAGTGACTCGTGGCATGCCTCAGGGATCAGTGCTGCGACCGCAATTGTTTACGATTTACATAGACAATTTGGAATTGGGGACCAAGTGTAGTGTGTCAAAAGTCAAAGATGATATTAAGATGAGTAGCAGAGCAGTGTGCAGAAGATGCTGAGATTCTGCAAAGGGATATAGATAGTCTAAGTGAGTGGGCAAGGGTCTGACAGATGGAGTACAATGTTGGTAAATGTGAGGTCATCCATTTTGGTATAGCAATGCTTTCGTGAAAAGGAAGACTCAGATTTTATGTCTGTCTTGTGTCTCTCAAAATTCTGAGCTTCATGTACAATGAGCAGAGCTTCAGTGACTTTATTTCTTTTGTAGTTTGAGTTTATACAACTTAAATGCACAATTCATAAGTTACAATTTCAAAGTAAATGTCAGACTCTGCACAATACTTCGGGATTTGCTTTATTCCAGCTCAAGTTACTTGCAGTAAACGGCACCTGACTTAAAATATACTATAGAAATGTTTGGATATTGATTCATGGAGGTAGTTGTGAAAATGGAAATGTGATAGAAAGGCTGTTTGCAGCAGATAATATTGAAATAATTATCCTTTAAAACAATTCTCTGAATACTTATAGAATGGGTATAAGTGACTACACTTCTAGTTCATCTGCATATTGGTTTATTTTCAATACATTGAGTCTCTATTTTTCAACAGCAGTGATTCTTTGGAGAATGCACTACTTTAGTGAATATTGATATAAATATTATAGGTAAGTCCTTGACTCTAATTTGAAATTACTGGTAACTGCCTGTTTTGCTTATTTTAATCTGTCCATGAATGTACTGACTATTAATATGTGACCTTGAAAATAATTTAACTTAATGCATAATTGTTGTCTTCAGACTTTAATTTTAGCATCCTTTAATTTTTATTTTCTTTCTGCCCATTGTCACCTTCTTATTTCAGGCATATAGTGCAAGACAGGGTATAATTTTATAGACGTAAGCTGCTTTAACTTGTGTTTGAATTTCACGTTTTGATGTCATCCCACGTTGACATATTGAGACAGCCAAGAATTCTGCTTTTAAAGATAAATGTTGGAGGTTTGTTTCCTGACGTAATTTGTTAATGGCAAGCCAGTGTCGGATGAGATCAGAAGCAACCAGAAACAAACTAAGGTGGTGGTGCCTAGAAGGAATTAAACTGGGCAGGCCGTTGAATCTAAATTAATTCCAGAATGATTTTTGGCCTGGTTCAGAATATTCTTTTCCTTTTACACTGAAATACTGAATCTGCTGATAAAGCTGAAATAAAAACAGATAATACTTGAAATATTTCACAGGTCAGATAAAATCTACAGGAGGAAAACATCACTTCTGATGAAAGGCCATTGACATGAAAGATCAACTTTGTTTCTTTCTCCACAAAAGCTGCCTGAGTTGCTCGCTATTTGCAGTATTGTTTGTGTATACGTGCTTGTCCTTTATTGTTTCTCTTTCTAGCAATTACAACTTCCCAAATAAGATCATAAGAACTAGAAGCAGAAGTAGGCCATCTGGCTCCTTGAGCTGCTCCGCCATTCAATAATATCATGGCTGATCTTTTTGTGGACACAGCAGCATGCTGCAATTTTTTAACCATTCAAATAATAGTCCATTTTGCTCTTACTCCTACCAAAGCTGTGTAAGGCATACATTATTTGATAAATAAGAACAAATGTAAATGTCAAGCATTGTTGTGTTTTAAGCTCTGATAGTTACTACTATGCACAAGACAGTTCAAAACAGGATCATAACACAAAGCAGTGGATTCTTTATTCAAGAATTGTTCTGCATGTACACAGATCTTCATGGTACCTTCTTCAGACCGCCAGGAGTTACATGATGCTGAACATCACATCCCTTATACTGCTGTATATTTGAAACATAGCCACACCTCTTAAAGGTATATCACAACAGGCTTTACTACTGCTCTTAAATCACGCAACACTTCATGCTCAAAATTTATACTGGTGTGTCCTCTGCAAGTTAGATTGTGACATTGAATCCAAAGATAAGTATAAGTGACTTTTTGTGAAATATTGTGTACAAGACACAACACTGCATTTACAAAACATTCAGACACTGTTTTATAGGATTTACTGGTTTAATTAACGCTTAAGGAAACATTATTTATTTCTATGTTTCCAAAGGAATTCATTCCAAATCTACAACAGTCATAGTGCTTCTTGCATATAATCACCACCTGTCCATAGGTGGATTTCCAAAAGGCTTTTAATGAGCTGTCACATCAAATATTACTACATAAGAGTATATGATGTGAGAATAAGATGCACAAGATTGGTTGGCTAAATGGAAGCAGCAAGTAGAACTAAATGAGTCATTTTTGGGTTGTCAAGTTGTAACTACTGTGGTATTGCAGGGATCAGTGTTTGGCCTTCAACATCTTACAATTTATATCATAAGAAGATAGATTCTTAACTCAGAGAGTGGTTGGGATGTGGAATGGGCTGCCTGCTGTGGTGGTGGATCGGACACTTTAGGAACTTTCAAGCAGTTATTGGATAGGCACATGGAGCACACCAGAGTGATAGGAAGTGGGATAGCTTGATCTTGGTTGCAGACAAAGCCCAGCACGAACTGTGCTGTACTGTTCTACATTCTTAGATATATCAGGTGAGAAGCAGTGAGCTTGTAATATAGCACTGACAATGTTAAAGGCCCATCCAGCCAAATAAACTTGTTTTTGACAAAGGAAGAACTCTCATCAGCCCTCATTTTATGAAATAGAAATGTCATTTTTTTCCCCCTCCACTTCCAAAAATTCTACAGCTTCTAAAAACTAAGACTCTGATACCTTACTAAAATCAATTCTAATCATGCTTGCTTGCCTTTGTTGGTTTCCAATTAAGTTACACATTAATTTTAAGGTTTTGATCTTC
This sequence comes from Sphyrna mokarran, assembly GCA_024679065.1. Lineage (NCBI taxonomy): Eukaryota > Metazoa > Chordata > Chondrichthyes > Carcharhiniformes > Carcharhinidae > Sphyrna > Sphyrna mokarran. The sequence goes on from JAGIQG010000005.1 coordinate 98,748,843, forward strand.
ATTTCTTCCCAAAACGTTGCCCTCCTGATCTCAGTAACCTTCACCAATCCATAAATTTTTCGAGGTCAATGCACTCCTTCAATACTGGCCTCTTGTCATTTCATCAGGAACAGGAGTGCTTTCAACTGCGTGAGCCTCAGCTCTGGTATTTCCTTTCTAAACCCCTCTGCTCTTCTCCCTTCATGTCTCTTAGAACTTAATCCTTTGACCAAGCTTTTGGTTAACTGTTGTCACATTGCCTGACCTTGGAGTTGAATTTTGTTCAATAATATTATTGGGAAGCACCTTCAGATGTTTTAGTCTATTAGGTACTTCATATAGAGATGATATTTTATATGAAATTTGATAATGAGATGGTGTTAGACTGTCCCAGCCTGATCCTGCAAACTCCAAGTACTGGTTTTTCACTGATCAAAGTAAAAAGTCTGCCTGCATCCCCTTCTTCCTAAAGTTAATTATAGCATTCTTATCACCACTGAAGCCAAGATCAGCAAAACTAACACAGACAAATGATTGAACACCTGTACTTTCTTGAATTAAGCAATGCATTGGATCAAATCATTGTCAGAAGCCTCCTATTTTAAGTTAGTGATACTCATTTGTAATGATCATGCCTGGGACCTGGGTTCGATTTCCAGCTTGGGTCATTGTCTGTTGGAGTTTTCACATTCTCCCCATGTCTGTGTGAGTTTCCTCCGGGTGCTCCAGTTTCCTTCGACAATCTGAAAGATGTCTCGTTAAGTGCAATGACCCGAACAGGTGCCGAAGTATGGCGGCTAAGGGAATTTCACAGTAACTTCATTGCAGTGTTAGTGTAAGCCTTATTTGTAACTATAAATAAACTTTAACTATCACAATGTAAGTAAAGCACAGTAAAGGGGATAGCTGCCGATTCCAGAATCGTATTAATGTTTGGTTGACTGAGAAAAGAATGGCCTGGAAACTTTGAGGGAATGCATTTGGAGAGGGTAAACAAAGCAAGGGAATACTCAAACAAAAAGAGGGAGTTGAAGAAGTGACGCACCTTGGAGTACATATCCACAGGTTTTGAAGATGACAGGACAGGTGGACAAGAAAACACATGGAATGCATTCCTACATTGAGCAACATATTTAATGAAAATGCAGGAATGAAATGATGGAACTGTATAAAATGTTGATTAGGCTGCTGGAATTTTGTGTGTAGTTCTAGTGACCACATTACATAAGGACGTAACTGCTCTGGAGAAAGTGCAGAAGAGATTTACAAAAATATTGCTAGGGCTTGAAAATTGCAGCTATGAGGAGAAATTGAGTGGGTTGTTTTCCTACGAACATAGGAAGTTAAAGGGTGACCTAATTGAAGTGTACAAAATTGAGGGACTGAGGTAGGGTAGACAGGAAATATTCATTTCCCCTAACTGACAAGTCAACGACCAGGGAAGCATACATTTAAGTTGATTGACAAAGGATTAGAAAGGAAATAGAGAAAAGCAGAGGATGCTGGACATGTGGAATTTACTACTTAAGTTGGTGGTTGAAACTGCAGCACTCAACTCATTAATCTGAAGTGCTGCAAACTGCAAGGCTATGGACCAGGTGCAGGGAGTGGGATTAAAATGTGCGGCTAGTTTGTTTTTTCTCTGGCATAGACATGATGGGTTAAATGCCATTTCTGCACCATAACTTTCCTATGATTCTAAAACCAAAATTGGTATGTATCTGTATGATTGCTTTCAGAAATAATAATCAGGAGTGTCCAGTTGAACTTGCTCAAAGTAACAGTACTGTATTTTCAATCATAGTCTAAACCTGGCAAAAAAATTTATTTGCTTGGCCATTTCAGGTGATAGAAGAAATTATCATAGAAACCCTGCAGTGCAGAAAGAGGCCATTCGGCCCATTGAGTCTGCACCAATCACAATCCCACCCAGGCCCTATTCCATATGCCTACATATTTACCCGTTAATCCCTCTAACCTAATGATGATCAAGTCAACCACATTTCTGCGGACCTGGAGTTACATGTAGCCCAGACCAGATAAGGACAGTAGATCTCCTCCCCTAAAACACATTAGAGAAGCAGATGGGTTTTTATTGACACTGATTTCATGATCATCACTAAACTTTAATTCCAAATTTATACTGATTTTAAATTTCACCATCTGCCATAGTAGTATTCGAATCCAGATCCCTAGAGCATTACTGTGTCTCTGGATTATTATTAAAGTGACAATCCGCTCCATCATCACCTATCCTTGCCGAAGTTCATATTTTGTTGGAACATCATTTTCCTGATATTCTGCTATTTTCCACTTAGTCATAATGTTTTCTCTCTCGCCTGTCCAAATTTTAATAACATGACTCTCCTCACCTGCCTACTCCCAGAACAGAAATAAAAAGGAGGGAGGTAAAAGAATAACAATGGAACATGGAAGTGGAAGAGAGTGTTCAGAAAACTGGAAGATATCTTGTTTTTTTACAGTTTGATTAGATTTAATTAGCAAAATCAGTGATGTGTTTGACAGACGCTATCAGCTATTGACAGAATTCAAATATGCAATTGAAGGTTTTAAAAATTCTGTAAGGGTAGGGCAAGCTATTTGCAATTTATAGGCTGTCTTAGGCATATTGAGCACTTGTGCCTAAGTAAATGCAGACTCCTGAAAAATTGATAATATCTGGGCAATCATAATGTCATATTAATTGTTTTAGGAGGGGATGAGAAGAGAAAGAGGATTCTTCTTCCCTGACCTCTCCCCACTCCATTCATTCAGTGGTGCAAGTTACTTTTAAAACCAATCATCAAAACCAGTTTGTCTTTCTGCCTACACCTCAATTACTGCAGCCTAGGCTCAACACCTCCCCGAGTGATTTGGCTCAGATTATTAGTAGCATGCATGATTCTGTTTTAAATGTGTCTCCGTATTCTTAAGACTAGAGCTTAATTCTAAAGAGTGCAATGAATAGAATATTAACAATTCCAGTACTAACAAGTTCCATTTTGGGAATCCTACTCCTTTAACATTGTAAAGTAGAAAAAAATGTGCCCAATATTAGCATGTTAATGAATCTGAAATTTTCTAACTCAAGCAACAAAAATCATATGCAAATGATAGGGATAAACAATTATCAGGTGCTCCATGAAGTCAGATCAACAGTATTCAGACCTACAGTCATGCTTGTCTCTGCTGCCAGTTTTCCTAGCTGCATAATTGGCTAAACTGTGTGCATCCAGCGCTTCAAAGATATGCACAAGACTGTCAATTTTTGGCCAGTTTAAGTTATCTGCTCCATGCAGCTGTGGAATGTTTATAAGTTAAGCTGAAGATTGACTTTCAATTGCAGACTTTATTGACAGGTGATAGGAAAGCCTTCAAACTGCAGAAGGGAGCTTGTTCAGGTTTCTCAATTTCCAGCATGTTTATTTTACCGAGTGTAGTTTTTAAAAAAATATTTGTTTTATGGACATTCATTGTCTTAAAAATAAACACTTTAAAAAAACTGTTCCTCAAATCTGCAACACAATTACAAATTGAAATTAAGCTGAACAGCATACATCTCTGAAAATGTTTAGATTATTTCCCTGTTTAAACTGTTTTAAAAATGTTATTTGTGCAATATTAGCATTACCTAGGAACCTGACATTACTCTTTAATAAAAAATTGGCACACCTTGTCTGTTCTCAGAGGACACATTGATCATACTTCCATCTTCAGCTAATCCATTTTCCAGATTATCAATGACCTACATAAAAGATTAAGTAATTTTAAAAAGCTAGAAGGTGCAAAATTATCTACTCATTAAAATATTCAAAGCAACTGATCGATTCACAGCGGTTTCCCTGAAAAACAAATGTTGATACATAGTCCAGCATAGTGCTAATAAAAATTACATTAAGTTAACCATATAACAAAAAATGTGAGCCAGACAAAGAATTAATATTCACATGCACATTAGTATTTTTGGAAATTCAAATACAGGTAAAATAAATTTTCAAGCATCTCCATAACACTAAATTATACATGATGAAAGGAAAACATGCTAAATATTCACAGGAAAGAAAATAAGCAAACAAATGAAGTTGAGATAAAGTAATTTAAGTTAAAAGGCACAAAAGTGATCATTTCTTTGCAAGTATTGAGGATTAAAAAAACAAAAATGTGGTTACCATGTTTAATTTCACCTTCCTGCTCCAAAAATACTCAGCATATCATAAACCTTTATTCAAAGTTTGAACCTGTTTATTTCCCCATGTTCAAATAGAATGTTAAATTTGTGGCAACAGCAGTAAGACAGATTATGTTAGAACAATCCAAAATAACAGTGGAACACATTATCTGCATGCTTCAGTAATGTTATGTCACCTAAGGGGCAACAATTTATAAATTAGAAACTGGAAATTGTAGTCAATATTATTTTTTATTACTCTAATGGTCTAATTAATTTTAAACAATTGAGAAACAGGAATGCTCAAACTGTAAACTGTGCTTTACAATGTCAATGGACAATGCTCAATGGCTGACGATCAAAATATTTGCAGAAAACTTCACAGGTTTCTGAATTACATTTAAACATCTTCATCCAACAGTATATAATTTACTTGGGATTATTCATTGTTTCTGTGCTAAACAATTTGAACTGTCCAATAAATTAACATAAATTCATACTGCAATGTTACTTAAATGTTTTAATATTTAAAATATCAAATCATATGAACAAAATTTGCCACGCAATTTCTTATACTAGATATATATATAATGGTGGGGATTGACTATGATCAAAATCAGTTTTTTTTTTAGCTTGAAATAAATAATTGCATTTTATAATTTACTGTATGTTTTTAAAGCGATGTCAGATCCATAGAGTTCAGCATTATTATTCCATGGCTGAATTTAACTTTCAGGAGAAATTACCAACTAAAGACAAACTGGGAGCCTGTGTGTTTATGAAAAAAACAATGGCACAGCACATTGAAACTCAAACACATCATTACAGATTAGTGGTCTAACAATTCCCTACAGAGGAAGCACCTGAGCTCAGTTGTGGTGCAGAGGTGAGTTGAGTGTAGAAGATGGAAATGAAAGAGAGAAATATCAGTGCTTTCAATTTCACAAAGATTGCAAGATGTTGTTTACTATCATTGCTAATTGCCACAACCAGATCTTATTTCTTAGCTGGCAAAATGGATTTTGGCTATCAAGAAATTTGTTCACTGGACATCTGTTTTATAATGATGGATTCTAGAATCCTTATCATATAAGGATTTATTCAAATTTTAAGTTGAAACTGAACATATGGCAGACTTAAACATAAAGTAATAAATGGTTATGTTTGGAAATAAATGAAATTATGTTGGGCTACAGGAGCCATTCAGCTTTCAGATCTGTTTAACATCACAAATTACCACATACTTATTTACTCACTAAAATCACAAAGACTATGGGCCTTCTGCATGACTTCATATGTGTCTTAAATACTTAGTCTTATCAAAACTCACTAATTTAACAAATGCAATGAATGTTCAGTACTTCAGTCATATAGTTTGATTAATTTAATGAATAATAAATATAAAGGCCTGAAAAACTTACAAGTTTTATATTAAGCATTTTAAAAAATATATTCTCATCCAGCTGCACAATACAACCTTTACAAGTTTGGGAAAAATTGCAGATTGCTGCACCACCTTATTACCTCGTACAGAGCAGTTACAATTAAAACACTCTGGTCAATTAAACAGTGATCACAAGTTACACTTAATAGCTACCATAGAGAAACCATGTGAGAAAGTTAACAAATGCAATATACCATGGAGTGTGGGACTAAAATATCTGTGATTTCCCCACAAGATTAATTTCCTCAACTATTGCCTGGAAAGATCCTAAGACAAAGCATTGTCCCATTTGGAATTGGGGCAGAGGGTTATTAGGGTCAGCGAGGAACAGTAAGTCATCTTGGTCTGCCGTCACAACCTAAACATTGGCACTTAAAAGTAGACTGTTTGTTCATTGTCAAAAACAGCAATGATAAAAGAGAAAAATTTTGAGATTGCAACTAGTAATGATGCAACAGCGTACTGAGAATTTCCCGACAACAGTCAATTAAAAACGTAATTATATCCACCTCCGAATACATTTTCATGCATGGCTATTTCATGTGTAGTTACTAAATAGAAAAATAAATTACTCCAATAAGATTTTTCACCTTACCATACAATGAATTTGCAATGGGATCCTCCTTGGACTTTTCTGCGATAGCTATCATTAGTAAGCAGAGTACATTTCCTGAGAGTATGACACAGTTGGACAACCCAAAAGTTTATAAGTTCCTACCTTTAGACAAGTTACTTTCATGGCATGCAGCCTGTCTAATGATTCCTGTGGTTTCCCCAAGTACTGTGGAAGCTCCGCATGAAGAACTCGCATAGAAAATGGTATCATGGACCCTAAATGCAATTGAAAAAACTATGATTACAGAGAGGCAAGAAAGTTTTTATAAACCTAATGCTCTGGTGTCAAATATACTTTTTGAATTGATTGCTGACTTTATTAATGCAACGTTTAAGAATATACACAAACATTTCAAGATCATCAATTTCTAATTTTTAAAAAATCCTTGTGGTTAGTTCAAGTTGAAACATCTTTAAAAGATCAATAATGTTCAGGTGAATAGACCCTCAGCTTTCCTTTCTAACCCCAAGTCAAATGAACTCTATGTATTTCTTTGCAGTGATAAAATTGAGAACGTGTATTGAAAGGTTTTAATAGTTTTGTTAGATGAACTGCTGAACCTGTAGATGCCTATATTTTGCTGAATGCAATTAAAAATTCCCAGAAAAATAATGCAATTTTTGAGCACTGAATAGGACTGATGCATAAAGACAAAATTTTGCAGTCAAATAATTAGAATCAAAAACCTATCAAATGCTGATTACGTACAATTAAAGTGGGTTACAGTTTCAGCTTAGCAGTGCTTTATGGTGTGGGAGGGAAGGGAAAAGTGGTGATGGTAGGACAGGGGGGCAAAGGATGGGTGGAAGGAATGGAAAGAATGGAGAAAGCTGGGGTGTGGGGCGTGAGTGGGTTAGGAAGGTTTGCAAGGGGGAGGGTAGGAAGCAAAAGGAATTAGAGGGACAAGGCTAAGAAAGGGAAGGGCAGAGTTCAGTGGTCAAATGTTCCTCATAATAATCAGCCGTGCAAACTTGCTGGGACAGAATATAATTCATTCTCATGACTTACCATGACAAAAATTAAGAGCCCACAAGTCTATCCACTTTGCATGGATTAAAGTACATAGAATTAATTCTAATCAATAATGACGGTATTATTGAAAGAGCAGTCTGTACTTTTAAATTATAGTTATTTTTGCATTTTTTGTGTCCATAATGGAATTTGTTTTTGAGTGGAGCTCAAATAATCTATTACAGCATTGAGAGTAACATATAGAATCCCTATAGTGTCTGCATCAACTCATCGGCAGAGTACCTTACCCAGGCCCATCCTGGCCTACCCCGTAACGCTATAGATTTACACCACTAATTCCTCTGATCTACACATCTTGGGTCACTAAGGGACAATTTAGTATTGCCATCTGCACATCTTTGAAATGTGGAGGAAACCAGAGCACTCAGAAGAAACCTACGTAGACACAGGGAGAACGTTCAAACTCCACACAGTCACCCAAGGCTGGAAACGAACGTATATCCCTGGCACTGAAATAACAGTACGAACCAGTATGCCACTGCACCATCCATTGCTGACTACAGCAAATGTCCATTACACGTGCCTCAATTTCAATGTCATATAAACCTACATAGCTACGAACTTTGTTTTTCACCTCAACCATTTTGATACATAAAATACAAGATAGGAAAATCACACTTCAGGGACTTTGCTTAGATACTGAATCTAAGCTCACATGCCTCCTACATCCTACTTGGGTTCTTTCACAATACTGTTGCTAGTGAGTTCCAGATTTTGTCCCAGTGACAAAGAAAGAATGGTAATACGTATCCAGGTCAGGAAGGCACAGTTGAAGCAGGTGGTGCTTCCGTGCCATTATTCTTCAGGTGGCAGATGGCACAGTTTGGGAGCTGCAACTTGTGCTGCAGTTCATCTTATAGATGGCGCACATTGCTACTATTGTGCACTGGTGGTGGAGTAGTGAATGTTTAAAGTGGAGTGCCAGTCAAGCAAACTGTTTTGTCCAGGATAGGATCAAGTTCCTTTAATGCTGTTGCAGCTATGCTCATCCAGGCAAAAACAGTATTCCATCATAGTCCTGACTTTATTGGCTAACACAAATTCGTGACAACTTTTTGAAAGTTATTTTTCATGCAGCAATTCTTCACTTGAAAAATATCATTTACATCACATCGATATTGGTGCTGTTGTAAAATTCTGAGAAGGACATTTGATCACAATTCAATTCCCTTATGGGGTAACATTATAACAAGTGACTACACTTCAAAAGTATTAATTGGCTGCAAAACACATTGGGATGTCCAGAGGTCATGCCAGGCATTATATAAATGCAATTTCTGTCTTCCTTTCCAATTGAGAAGTCATATCACGTGCATTTTAGAAGCTCCATAGCTTTGGAACATTCCTCTGAGAAAGCACTGTTCTGGGATAAACCGATCAGACAGGAATTGGCATAGAGCTATTAAACAGTCACAGCTCATTATTCTTAGCAGATGCCAAAGACTGCTGATTAAGCTCCTCAACACTCAGTTGGTATCTTTTGGGCCAAAGTAATATTTTTCCAAAGATTATTGCTTTTCATAGTAAACCTTGCGACCAATGCTCAAGAATAAATAAAATAATTCAGGAAAACCAAACAGTATTCTTCAGATGATTAAGGAAGATCCAGTATATTTGAGTTAAAGAGACAGGAGCCTCAGATTTTCTTTGTTGCATCACAAAAACAAACTCCATGGTTTATGAAATGTTGAACTAGTAGAGATTACTGGCAAAGTATTATCTTAAAAAAAACAAGCAATCTTCAGCAGGGACCCTCAAAATGATCTTAACTGAAAACACATTCTCCTCTAATCCAATGCTTGAATACTAAAAATAAAGTCTGTGAAGTAAAAATCCTTTAAATTAACTCTGTACAAATTTCTATGGCAATATTCCCCTGAAAAAAGATATTATATAGGAACAATCTTAAAAAGAAAAATCTGCAAGTGAAGCAGGGTTTTGGCTCTACTGCCCCTGTGATATCCACATTTCTATTTGAGATTTACTCTCAAAAACTTTAATCTTTGTACTGATTAGAAACTGAAGCTGGCGGTTCATTGGTAAATCATCAGTGTATATATATATATATATGTTGAAGAAAGACAAGCTCAGCTGAAATTCTTCTTCATAATCCAGTGCTACACAAATCAGCTCAAGCAATTTTACTATCAACCTGCCTTAAATAATTAATGCAGTACAAACCAAGGATCAAACCTGGGGCTTTCTTTGTGCACGGTTGATTTATATATCAATTAGTATTAGTTATTTAGGATAATGGGGACTGAGCTATCAACACTAAGTTACCCAGCTTATACACTTGAAATACAACAAAAATAACCTCAAAAGGTTAACAAACAATATAGCAACAAGCTTGGATAGTTATTGTGCAGTAATTATTTACATTATTTATTTTGAAATGTTAAGCTCCACAGACAAGTTAGGGTTAATGGCATATCAATCATATTTTCACTACAAGCCACCATTTAAATGTCATATAGAAAGTAAGCGGATTCATGACGGAAGTATTCACAAAAGCAGATTAATCAATTAATTTATTTTCACAATATTCAGCATTTCTCAAACCACTTGCTGCTTCCTGAGATGTGTTTGCTGAAACGTGCATGCTGTCTCAGAGCAGCATTCTTGTCTTCATCCAGGTTCAAGTCACATTCCAGAGGGTTGAACACAAATCTCTTGGCTTACAATCCAGTACAATACTGACTGAATGTTGCACTGTCAGAGGTGTCATCCTTCAGGTAATATGTTAAACCAAAATCTGTCTGTCTGATCTCTCAGGTGAATGCAAAAGATCCTACGACATGATCTTGAAAAAGAGCAGATGTAATAGCCCCAGTGTCCTGGCCAATATTTCTTCCTCAATCAGCAAGTATTCGTTTGCAGGAGCCGGTTATGTGCAAACTGGCAGCCGCAAATTTCCTACTTTACGAAAATGACTACATTTCAAAATATATCTCTGTCTGTAAAGCACTTTGGGATGTTTTGAGGTTGTGAAGGGCACTATGTAATTGCAAGTATTACTTCTTATTCTTCTCAGCAACACTGATTCACTCTGTCAGACTTATCCTAATCAGCAGTTCCATTCCTTCATTCGCCTCAGACTTCTTCAACAAAATTGCTTTTTCTCTGCTCAAGTTTAAAGGATTGCAAGTTTCAACTCAAATAGCAACATCCTCCACTCCTCCACCCCCTTTATTTTTCTCAGGCACTATCCCTTCCAATTATATTGGCTTCTTGGGTTTTCAACATCCCTTCCAGCCTTTTCCTCTCTGACTTTGAACAATCGGTCCTCAGCTTCATTCCTTTAGACCCTGTCCCAATGAATTGAGAGAGCAGTATATCGCTGGGTTTTCCATCCAACACATTTGCTTCTGCACTCACTTCTTTGGCTGGGAGACTTTCTTGCACACTGGACCCATTTTTCCATCTTCAAAAGTCTCATTCCAACTGAATTCACAGCATTTCCTGATATTTTCATTGGGACAGATGGAGCGACATTTCAGTTTCTTTGCATTCCTCACTCTAACCTATCTCCCTCTAAGCATGCAGTGCTCCATTTTCTGAGGTGTAATCCTGACATGATCAGTATCCCTGCTAACAAAGATGGTACTGTTGCTTTCCAAAGAGGCTAAACGTTGACACTCTTTAATATGGAGTATGACCTCATCACAAACATCATGGTATCATTTATCAGACCATTACTGACTTCAAACCCTCCACAGTTGAAGTCTAATGAATATCACCCCCCCGTCCCCTGCAAACTTAAAGCCCTCCTCTATTTCGATATCCTTTCGAAGGTTGAAAATAGGACTATCCTATGAGATCCATGTTTCGGCCTGATTTTGCCCCATACAGCTGATTTCTTCCTATCTGGAAGATGTTCTATTCCCCTATCTGGTCCCTTCCCATTCACATCTATAATTTTTTAACACATTTTCCATTTCAAGTGTTTCTAGTTTCCCTACCGTCTTCTTTGCACCTTAATAGTCAGTCATTCTGCAGCTCCATGCCCCACATAAAGGACTACCACTTATTCTTTGAATAGAGGCTTAACGAACCATCTTTCATCAGTACTCTCCTCTGTCTCGTTGAATTTGCTCTTTGAATAATTCCTTCTTTGCGTACTCAACCTGAAAGAATGTGGAATTGTTACAGGAACATGGATAGGCCCCATCTATGCTTGCCATTTTGCTGAATCCATGAAATATTCTTTTGCCCAGTCCTACTAAGTTTATTCCCATATCCCACTCTTCCAATACACTGATGATTAATGGTTCCACTTCCTGCTCTGGGGTCCAAACTGAAACATTTTAATTTTCCCTCTAATTTGCACCCTTCTCTTGCCTTCATAATGTCCAAATCTGATCCTTTTCTTCCTCAATTTCTTCATCACCATTTCTGGGGACGGACTGCCAATCCATAGAGCACAAATGCATTTCCCTCTTGACAATGATCTTGATTAGGCACCCTCCCACCCAGCCTCATTCAAGGACTTCATTCTTTGTCTCCATCACAGCTGTTCCAATTGGACTACCTTCCAAACCAGATCTCACAACTTGGCTTTCATTTTCCTCCATTGACAACTCTTCTCCATTCAAGTCCATAAGGTCGATCACATGCCCTGCACCTCTGCACTCAACTCTGACTTTCCCCAAGAACTATACAAGGACTGCTCCAATTCTCGCCTACCAAAACACTAGCCTCCACATTCAACAAATTATCCTCCGTCATCCCCATAATTTCCAGCATGATTTCATCACTAACCAAACTGCATTCCCCTCCAGCAGTGCGAAGGGGTATTTTATCTGTGAAACCCTGCTCCATGTTTCCAACACCTTCAGCATGTGTTCCTCTTCTCAAGACATTTTTCTCTGCAAATGCAGCAGATGCAACATCTCAAATGTTGAGTGCTCAAATACTCCCTTCAAGTGAAAGTGATTAATTATACTTTCAATTTCGCACACTGCTTCCAAAATGGTTTCCATTATACTGGGGATGGGAAATGTAGCTTCAGGGACTGCTTTACTCAACAGTGCAAGTGCATTTAATTTTCTAATCTTTACCTCCAACTTTTCTAATGAAGCTCAATGGAAGCTTGAGAACAGCACTTCATTCTTTGGCCTTACATGTGGCAACAGCCCGGACTGCCAAGGTCAAAAATGAGTGAGCAAGGGTTAGGGATGTGCTCTGATCCTCTCATATTCATTCTGGCCTCCAGTTCCTGTCCATTTCATTAGCATATATCTTCTTGAAGTCTGCTACTATCCTTTGACTGTCTACTACATCTCAGAGATTCATTTGCAAACTTTGAAATTATACGTAAAATCCAGGTCATTATAATGCATCAAAAGGAGCAGTGATGCTTATAGTGGTAATCCATAGAGACCATCACTTTAAGCCTCCCTCCATTCAAATACTACTCTTCACCATTAATCTGTTTTCTGTTTGTTAGACAAATTTGGGTCCACGCTGCTACTGCCCCTTTAATTTCATAGGCTTCAACACTATTACTAAGTCTAACAATGTGGTACTTCATCAAATGCTTTTTGAAAGCCCATCCATAGAATATCAACAACACTACCCTCGATGACCCTCTCTGTTACTTCTTAATATGAGCAGAGATGTGCATACAACACTCAAGCCTCCTTTGCCATGTAAGATCATGGCTGATCTTCTGCCTCAACTTCACTTTGCTGTCTTCAAAGAACAGAACCAAGTCAGTCAAACATTATTTTCTTTTATCAAATCATTCATTACCATTGGTAATCCACGTTTTTCCATTCCCCCAAATGTCAATATTTACCTGAACGCTCTCTCTTTTCTAAGGTTGTTGTTTTATCTGCCAATCTTTAATTCCAATCCACCAGGACCTGATTCCTTTTCACCTCAATGAAATTAGCTCCCTATCAGTTGAAAATTTTCACCTGTGAATTTGCCTTATATTTTCTCATAACTATTCTAAACCTCATTATACAGGATCACATTCTCAAATGCTGTCCCATCAAAATATCTTCCACTTTGTCTAATCACAGCCACCCCATGAGTGTGAGACGAGAGCGATTACCTTGATGTCAAGGCAGCATTTGACCAAATGAAGTGTCAAGGAACTCAAGGAAAACTACAGTCAATAGGAATCGGGGGGGAAAACTCTCCACTGTTTGGAGTCAGACTTAAGACAAAGGAAGATGGTAATGGTTGGAGGCTAATCATCTCAGCTCCAGGACATCACTGCAAGAATTCCTCAGGGTACTGTTGTAAGCCCAACTATCTTAAGTAACTTTTTTCCATCATAAGGTCAGAAGTGGGATGTTCACAGATGACTGCACAATGTTCAGTACCATTTGCGACTTCTTGGATACTGAACTAGTTCATGTCCAAATGCGGCAAGGCCTAGGCAATATCTAGGCCTGGGCTAACAAATGGCAAGTAACATTTGTATCACACAAGTGCCAGGCAATGACCATCTCCAACGAAAGTGAATTTAACCATTGTGTTTTGACTTTCAATGCATTACCACAGTTCAATCGGACATTATAAACATCCTGGAAGTTATCATTGACCAGAAACTGAATCAGAATAGCCATACAAATACTGTGGCTATCAAAACAGGTCAAAGGTAGGAATCCTGCAGTGGCTAACTTCACTCCTGACTTCCCCAAAAGCCTGTCCACCATCTACAAAGTACAAGTCAGGAACGTAATGGAATGCTCTCCACTTGCTTGGATGAGTTCAGCTCCAACTCAAGAAGTTCAATACCATCTTAGGCAGAGCAGCCTGCTTGATTGGCACATCTTCCACAAACATTCAATCTCACCACCACTGATGAACAGTAACAGCCTTGTGTACCATCTACAAGATGTACTGCAGGAACTCCCCAAGATTCAGTCGGCAGCACCTTTCAAAACCACAACTACTACAATCTAGAGAACAAGAGTAGCAGATACTTGGGGACAGCACCACTTGGAGGTTGCCTTCCAAGTCACTCATTTTCCTGACTTGGAAATATATCACTATTTCTTCACCGATGCTGGGTCAAAATCTTGAAATTCTCTCCCTGACAGCAATGTGTGTGTTCCTACACCTCAGGGACTGCAGCAATTTAAGAAGACAGCTCAAGACCACGTTATGAAGGGCAGCTGGGGATGGGCAATAAACGTTGGTCCACACAGTGACATCCACATCCCGTAAATAAATGAAAAGAACATTGTTCATGCAACTTCTATGAGAACTATCTGCAAGTTTGTCATTCCGTCTCCTTTCCAATATTTTAAGACCTTTTGTGTACTTCCACATTGTAACAGCTAACAGCTCCATCGATTCTCAACTTTATCCAAATAGATTCTTTTGTCCATAATCTGCTTTTCCAATGTACAACAGCAACCTAAATCAAGATTGCTATATACTCTCTTTTGTTTCCTTTCCAATTTTCAGAGAATGCTGCAAACATGGAATAGCAAGTTTTACTTGCTGAGGAAATTATGTTTTAGTGTACATTAAAAAATTATAGCAATATGAAAAGTTAACATCAGCTAACATTTTTGCTTCATTAGCAGAAAAACAAAACTGGTAATGGAGTGGACAATCTTCTCCAGTGCAGTGTCAGTAAAGACAACACTATACATTAACTTGAAATGTAATAAAAAGTAACCTCTGCGTCCTGGGTACACATGAGGATAGTACTCATAGTACAAGTCTGGCTGGTCGAGGCTCCCAAAAGGCTCAAATTCCATCTCAGCGTTTTGAAACAAACTCAGCTTCATCAACAATGCTAGTCGTACAAACCACAGCTGTAATAATGAACATATTATTGTCATTTAGTCTGCATTGCAATAAAAGATAATATCTTGAAAATGTTAAAAGATGCATATATACATACACACACAGTACCACTTTAAAAGAAGTGTTTATTCCTTTATCATCATTGCTCAGATTTAATTTGGTGAACAGTTGAGCCATATACAGAAGAAATCATGCAGTGATCCCAATTTTGTCAGTTTGCTGCCCTTAGCTGGGATAACAGTAGAGTCAAAACAGTTGGTTCCCAATGTTCCTGGATTTCATCAGGATTTCCAAACTTAGCTGTTCTTGAACAACTTGTTTTGGAAGTATATGGCATCAGGTTTGACTATGTTGACTTTGTCATTGCCGACAACAGTCAAACAAAACATAATTAAATGCACCAAATTAGTTGGTAAAATTCTGTGTTTTCATGTTTGCTTCATGCTTGTGGTTTCTTCCTAGCTCCACCCCGCGAGGTTGAGATTTAACTCCTTTCATCCTCCTTCTAATTCAGTCATTTCTGTACCATTGGAAACTGGTATTGTATTCAGCGGTGCATCACATTCACATTTACACAGAAAATGCATTTAAAAAAATGGTTACACAAGGCAGAATAAATTTGTAAATTGATAATAAGCTAAGATTGATCAACTGGACCTTATATAAGGAAGAATCAAAGGACAAAGATTGGGTGATAGCAGTCAATTTGTAATATATATAAGACACAGATTTTTGTACGGAATATACACGCACAATACTTGCATTGTGTTCCAGGTGTCCATATAACTATTTTTTAAAAACACACAACAGGGTTTTGGAAACCAAAACATTGAGCACTGCTGATCAAATTTAAAAATGGGCCAACCTACCTGCACAGAATCTGTAGTGTGATTAGTTGGCTGACCACTTTTGCCATAGCCTTGACCATGTGCTGTGAGTAATCTTCCACAGAGATCAACAGCAGCTCTCCAGTTCTTCGTATTCTGTTAGCACAGAATGAAACATATCACTAATTCATCAACTAATTCATGATATTTCAGAAAGGTGCATACATTGTAGCAAAGAACATTACCTTAAAAGTTTTAAGCTACTTTAGGTAAACATTGACCATTGGCTTTTTGTAGATGATAAACATATAAATTAAATAGGGACTATCAAAACACAAAATAACTTACAACATCAATCATAAAATCCAGTGTCCTGGTTGAATGAAAACCTTGAACTTAATTTAACCAAGAATAACGAGATGAATAATTCTTCCAAAAGCACTATGAAATGAATTAGGGCAACATTTGTACTGTTTCTAGTAGCTACAGAAGTGTTCATATTTCAGAATTTAAATTCACGACAAGAATATTTGATGCGTGCCTCTCTGCCTCCTCGATTTTAAAGAAATCTCAATCTTCCAACAATAGTGCAAACAGACATACGTAGCTTTACTATTCTTGAACAAGCAGCATCCAATATGACAATTTGGGATCAAAAATAAAAATGGGCTCCCTTTTGTCTTTTTTATTCACATTCTTTCCTGGCTAGGTCAGCATGTATTGCCCACTCCAAATTGCCCTTGATGGTCATGAGCTGCCTTCTTCAATTGTTACAGTCCATATGGTGTAGGTACAGCAATAGTGATATAAGGGAGGGTGTGTCAGGATTTTGATCCAATGACATTGAAGGATCTGTGACATATTGCCAAGTCAGGATGGCAAGCGTCTTAGAGGGGAACTTCCAGGTGATGGTGGTGGTCCCATGTATCTGCTGGTCTTGTTCTTCTAGGTGGTAGCATTCGTGGATTTAGAAGATGCTGTCTAAGGAGGATGGGGTGCCAAACAAGCAGGTTGCTTTGTCCTTGATGGTGTCAAGCTTTTTAAGCGCTGTTGAAACTGTATTCATCCAGGCAAGTGGAAAGTATTCCTCTACAGTCTTGACTTGTGCCTTGTAGATAGTGAACAGGATTTTTTTTTTAATGGCCTTATTAATCTGCCTCACCGATCTGTAGCTATGGAACATCATAGGAATTAAATGGAAGGATAAAGTGTCCAACATCAAGGTACTTCAAATAGCAGAAAAGTTTGAAATTAAAGCACTTATCATCAAGGCTCTGCTCAGATGAAGTAGGCATTGTATATATGGCTGAAGAAAAGGTCCCCAAGGTAGTCATGACTCACAACTTAATCCTGGTAGGACAAGGATTAGATTCAAGGATTCCCTGAAAGTGAACCTGGAGAAAGTGGCAAGTCCATTATGGACTGGGAGAAAGGTGCACAAGAAAGAAAACCACCTGGGGAAAGAGGGGGGAGCAATCTAAACTAGTAATGTTGCTTCCTCTGAATAGGAAGAAAATACAGGTAGCTAAGGACAAAAGGTAAGCCAGACTGGGCAGTCCTAACAAAATCAGATAATTCATCCCTTTCCGCACTATGAAAAGCTATGATGGTCTGCAGTCGGGCTTTACAGTAAAGTTAGGTGACACAATAGATGACCCAATGCATTAAGAAATGGCCATCCTTGATAACAAATTGACTATGCCAATATTTGCACGCCTGATCACTTAGTACCTTTATCCCTTTTAGACTCTTGTTTTCCAAGAAGTATGTGGCCTCCTCATTCTTCCCACCAAAATGCATAATGCAAAGACAGCTGAATTTTCTTCCTGCAGGGAAATCTAATTTACAGTTGCCACTTTTACCCTACAATCTTGTTAAGGTCAGGGCCAAACTTGAATTTCCATGGTACAACATTTGATGGTAACTTTAATAAGTTTCTAATTCCAGAAATTTCAGCTGTACCTTTACTGAAATGTCCAAACAATAAACTTGGTAAAACAAATATAATGATAAAAATCTACAGAAAGAAAACGATTGACTGTGTGAAGTGATTACAATAGCAGTTGCCTGGATATTGAGGGTTCCTGTAATACAATATTTACATTCTTTTCTCTTGCATATAAATCAACTATTGATAAAATGCAATAAAAATATTGAAATGCATACAGTCAAACAAGAAAATAGGAACAGGAAAATGTCCCCACATTATAAGAAAGATGTGGAGGCATTGGAGAGAGTGCAGAGGAGGTTTACCAGGATGTTGCCTGGTATGGAGGGCAGGTCTTATGAGGAGAGGCTGAGGGATTTGAGGTTGTTTTTGTTAGAAAGAAAGTAGCTAAGAGGAGACCTTATTGAAACATATAAGATGATTAGAGGTTTAGATAGAGTGGACAGTGATAGCCTTTTTCTTCGGATGGAGAAAGCTAGCACGAGGGGACATAGCTTTAAATTAAGGGGTGGTAGTTATAGGACGAATGCCAGACATAGGTTCTTTACCCAGAGGGTGGTAAGGGTATGGAATGCCCTGCCTGCTGCAATTGTAGATGCGCCAAGTTTGGGGGCGTTTAAGAGGTCAGTGGATAGGTTTATGGATGAAAAGGGAATGGTTTAGGTTAGAGGGTCATTGCTTTTTCTTAATTGGTTGGCGCAATATCGAGGGCCGAAGGGCCTGTTCTGCGCTGTAATGTTCTATGTTCTATAAAATAAGTAATTTAGCTCCTTACATTCTTTTTGCCATTCCATTAATCGGACCCCAGCCCCCAATACTTACTCATCCAACTGTACTCAACCCTTTTTCCCTTCTCTCTCATTTATTCCATTTCTCCTGTGGGATGCTGTTCTGCCTTTTCAACATGTGAGTCTCTTCAAAATTCTCTGCTTGATTCCTTTGTGACTATATATATTGATGGATTCCAGTTTTGCTCAGCCCCACAAGTGGAAACACAATGTGAGCATCCTAGTATATTCACCCATCCTTGCTAGATAAAAACTTGCATTTCTGGTAACATAATGTAAATTTTTTTTGCACCCTCTCAGCATTTCCATATAGTTTTTATAATATGCCAACATTACAAGTGAGGTCTAATCAAGTTTAGTCTGACTACTCTCTTTTTAATTCTGTTACTCCAGAAATAAGCATGCTAATTTCTGAAAGTTGTAAGAGCAATAGGGCAGTGACAAAGAAAACATTTTATTGACCTAACATAGACTAAAATAAATGGTGCAAAGGCAAGGACTGGGAGAAATTCTTTAAGTGGGTATCACTGAACCTTCCTGACTAGTACATTTCAAGCTCAACAAGAATAGAAGCAATGTTGAACCAAGTTTTGGAGAATGCCATGGGGCAACCAGAGCATCTGGGAAACAAGGATCACAATAACATTATGTTTAATGATTTCCAGAAAAAGACAAGTAAAGATGCTCAAACGGAACAGGCCTCAAGTGAATGAGTGAAAAAGAGATCTATTTAACTCAAGTCAATTGCAAACTAGGATTGGCAGGTAAATGGAACGTCCTGTTTAATGAGTGAGAAAAGGAAAGCATCCACAGCTGCAGATACCTGGGTGACTAAAGCATCTGAGATTGAACTAAAACAGAAAAGAGTGTGATGGAAGCAGATTCAATCATATCTTTCAAAAGGAAATTGGATATATATATATATAAATATACATACTTGAAATGGAAATGTTTGCTTGGCATGAGGAAAGAATGGAGAAGTGAGATAATTAGACAGCTCTTTCAAAGATCACGCACAGGCACGATGCGTCATGTCACCACATTCTGTATTATCCATTTCTAATTTAAAGCATGAGCCCCCCTTTTCTGAATTCCATCATCAAAATAAATGATATCTTTGAATCTATCCACTCAGTCTCTTCATTATTTGAACAAACTCAATTAGATATAAATTCAAATGTATATATGCCAGGTTTATGTCACCTAAGCTCATCAATAATTCTTTTAAGTTTGGGTATTGTGTTCCTGAATCGATGGCAGCAAATTGATTTAAGGATTACAGGTGCTGGAGTCAAAATAACCTTTTTTTTGGAGAGGTGAGAGGGTGAAGCAAGATGTCAGCCGTTTAATTTTCTGATAAACGTGCAGAGTAAATCAAGCAGCACTCAATCATATGTTTTCTTAACATTAAAAAACTTTCATTTACTGAATAGGTAAATTAGAAAGGATAAATAAACATGGTTGCATGTTAATGAGAATGCAGACAGAAATACTAAAGAATTCTTCTCCCTTCTGAACACCTCTCAGGTAACAAAACAGCCATGGCAATGCAAATGCACACTATTTAAAAGGAACAATGTTGCCTCGCATCTCTATGATAAAACTGTAAATGGACGACACTTTACTTACTATTAATTGCTTGAGTCCCACAAAGGACTGCTCCACAGCATTTGCAGTCAAAGCTTGTCTCTTCATAGCAGCCTGTTCTCCCAAAAACCGCAGCATTACTTCCTTGACGGCATCACCCTAAAAGGATCAGAGCACATCCACACAGTTTGATTAATGAGTCATTTGTGCCAGACGAAGCGGTTTTTGAAAAGCTATCTTCCATTCTGTCCTGGAGATTTAAATTGCATATAATGGTGCAAACCAGCCAGTTTTTTTTAAAAATTTGATTTGGACTAATTTCTATCCATGTTGAAAACCGAGTAGTTGCAGTGAACTCGGGAAAATGTACAAGAATGACCCTCATGTGAACCATAGGAACAGCTATATGAGAAAAGAAATCTTACATTGCCTTCATTTCCTGTCAATCATAGAATATTTATAGTGCAGGAGGCAGCTATTCGTCCCATTGAGTCTGCACTGACTCTGCAGTAGAGCATTGCACTCAGGCTCTATTCCCGCATAACCCCCAAGTATTTACCCCACTATCCCCTCTTAACCATGCAACTTGGGACAATTTAGCATTGCCAATCCACCTAACTCATACATTTTTGGAAATCAACTTTATTATAAATTCAATATCCATATTTTTAAGCCAAATTATCCATATAAACTTGTCATGTTGTTAATTCTCACTTACCAGTGATGGCACAGTATTTCAGCTTTGCATTTCCTGAAACTACTGATATTCAAATTGCCATAGGCTTTGCTATTTAAATGTAAAGCCAAAGTAATGCACACAAGGGGAGGCGATGGCATAGTGGTATTATTGCTAGACTATTAATCCTGAAACTCGGCTAATGTTCTGGGGATGCCAGGCTTGAAACCTGCCATGGCAGATGTTAAAATTTGAATTCAATAAGAAATATCTGGAAATAAGAATCTACTGAACGCCATGAAACCATTGTCGATTGTCAGAAAAACCCAACTGGTTCACTAATATCCTTTAGGGAAGGAAATCTGTCGTTTTTACCCCACCTGGCCTTCGTGTGACTCCAGAGCCACAGCAATGTGACTGACCCTCAACAACACTCGGGCAGCTAGGGATGGGCAATAAATGCTGGTCAGCAGTGACACCTCCATGTCCCATGAATGAATAAAAAAAATACAAGTACAGAACATATAACTTCAAAATGGATAATTACATCTGCATATTTTTTAAACAAATTTCCCTCCCCATAAACTATATGTAATATTCTTTTTCATTCTCATAGGATGTGAGCAGATGGCCCTTGAGGTGGTGAACTACTTCCGTCATCACTATGCTCCATGTGATGTAGATACACTAACAGTGCTGTAAGGATGTACGTTCCAGCATGTTGATCCACTTGATAAAAGAACAATGAGATAGTTCCAGTTAAGGATGGTGCTTGCCTTGCAAGTGGTAGGGTTCCCATGTATCTCCCTGTCTTTCTGGATAATAGAGATTGTGTGTTTGGAAGGGGCAGTCGAAAGATCCTTGGTGAATTGCTGAAGTGCATCTTTTAGATTAGATACACTGCTCTTGTGCAGCACTAATGTCCCTTGCCATTCATCAGCCCAAACTGAATATTGTCCAAGTCTTGTTATGCACAGAAACGGACCATTTCAGTGTCTGAGGAGTTACAAAAGATGTGCACTGTGCAATCATCCACTTCTGATCTTTAGTTGGAGGGAAAGTAATTGATGAAGCATCTGAAGATGGTTAGGGCATAGAACATTACCCATGAGGAATTCAAACAGTGATGTCGAAGTGGATTGGCCTATAACAAGGATAACCATCTTCCTTTGTTTCAAGTATGACTCAAACCAGTGGGGAGATTTTTGCAGATTCCTGCTGACTTTTGTTGGATCTCCCTAATGTCACATTCAATCAATCGTTGCCTTGATCTCAATGGCAGTCACTTGTTCCGCTTCTGGGGTTCAGCTCTTTTGTCCATGTTTGGATCAAGGCCATAATGAGTCTTGAGCAGCGTGGCCCTGGAGAAGTCAAACTGAGCACTGGTGAACAGTTACAGCTGATGATGACGCCTTTCATCACTTGGCAACAATGACAGGGAAAAACACTGGCTGCTTCCTCCTCATGCAAAGTAACTTCCATTTGTTACCATCTTTGTGTCTGACATTCTCAATCCCATAGTCCATGTTCTGTAATCTTTTTTATTGCTTTCGCAAGGAACTTCCATCAAAACTTCCTACTTATTCAAAAAGCTACCAGCATGCATACCACAAAAAACAATTCTTACTTTCTAACGACATGTTGACGAGTTCATATAATGCATGTACCCTTTACTGATTAATTTATATTTTTCTACGTCATGCATTTCAGTTGTTTCTTAGCTGGATTCAGGCAGTTAAGCTGTAATTGTTAAATTTGTGCTCCCCTCCATTTATGAGTTCCACATTTAAACATCTGCAAGTTCACTGTAACATTTTCTTTAACTTGTGTGTTTGGTTTCACTTCATAGGTCTGCAAATTGCCTCCTGCATGAAAACTGAAAAATCTATTCAACGTTACTTCCCAATCTTGAAATCTTAAATCACAAATTTAACAATTACAGCTTAACTGCCTGAATCCATTTAAGGAACAACTGAAATGCATGACGTAGAAAAATATAAATGAATCCGTAAAGGGTACATGCATTATATGAACTCATTGAAAGTTGGCACCCAGGTTGATAAAGTTGTTAAGAAGGTGTACGGTGTGTTAGCTTTTATTGGTAGAGGGATTGAATTTAGGAGCCGTGAGGTTATGTTACAACTGTACAAAACTCTGATGCGGCCGCACTTGGAGTATTGCGTACAGTTCTGGTCGCCGCATTATAAGAAAGATGTGGAAGCATTGGAAAGGGTGCAGAGGAGGTTTACCAGGATGTTGCCTGGTATGGTGGGAAGGCTTATGAGGAAAGGCTGAGGGACCTGAGGTTATTTTCATTAGAGAGAAGAAGGTTACGCGGTGACCTAATTGAGGCATATAAGATGATCAAAGGACTGGATAGGGTGGATAGTGAGAGCCTTTTTCCTCGGATGGGGATGACCAACACGAGGGGACATAACTTTAAATTAAGAGGTGATAGTTATAGGATGGATGTCAGAGGCAGGTTCTTTACACAGAGGGTGGTGAGGGCGTGGAATGCCCTGCCTGCAGCAGTTGTGGACTCGCCTACTTTGGGGGCATTCAAATGGTCGGCGGAAAGGCATATGGATGATATTGGAATAGTTTAGGTTAGAGGGTCCACTGGCCGGCGCAACATCGAGGGCCAAAGGGCCTGTACTGCGCTGTAATGTTCTAATCCTGATCATCTGCAAGTTTTTAATCCCAATTTATCCATAATTACAACAACCAGCTTGTTGTCTCTGTTCTGCTCTTAGTTTTCTCTTCTTTGGGGTTTTCCTTGTGCATCCTGGTTGATAGGAGTTCTTGGCAACTTGTCCCTTCTTCTCCAGGGTACTCTCTCTTTAAACTTCTCCCCTACATTTTTTCGCCACCATTAAAAACCTTCTCAACACTTTTTTTTTGACCAAAGATTCAATTCAGTCTTTGGCATCTATTCTTTTACGGATTAACCTTCAACACCACCCCCTCCCACCACGCCGCATCCCAGCCCCACAAACACGAAATGCATTTTGGGACATTATCTATACTCAAGATGCCGTATAAATGCTGCTCTTTAAATCTCAAACTTCTACTCCCAAGTGCAAAATCTGCAATTCTGAAGCCTGAAAATATCACCACAATACAATGTGCACTGCTTTTTCTGGCCTTCACTTTTAGAATACCAAATTAAGTGCAACAAAATAAATGTAACAATTATTATATCCAACATATTCACAAATATGGGACTCATTCTGGGATAGGTGGGACCTCTACAAGAGAGATGGTCTACACCTGAACCAGAGGGGAACCAATATCTTGGGGGGAAAATTTGCAAAGACTATGCAGGGGGCTTTAAACTGATTCAGAGGGGGGGGTGGGATCCTGAGTAGTTTGGATGTTAAGAGGGACGAGAACAGGGGGGTCATAGATGAGAACTGTAAAGCACAGTAGCGTAAGGGTGGAGTAGGGCATGGTTTGAAATGCGTATACTTTAATGCAAGAAGTATTCACAATAAGGTGGAGGAACTTGCAGCTTGGACCAGTACCTGGAACTTCGATGTTGTGGCCATTTCAGAGACATGGATAGAGCAGGGACAAGAATGGTTGTTGCAGGTTCCGGGGTTCAAATGCTTCAGTCAGAGTAGAGAAGGAGGTAGAAGGGGGGGAGGAGTGGCATTATTAGTCAAAGACTGTATCACAGTGACAGAGAAGAAGTTTGATGAGGCCTTGTCTGTTGAGGTAGTATGGGCTGAGATTAGAAACAGGAAAGGAGAGGTCACCCTGTTGGGAGTCTTTTATAGACCTCCTAAAAGTTCCAGACAGGTAGAGGAAAGGATTGCAAAGTCGATCCGGGACAGGAGTGAAAGTAATAGGGTAATTGTTATGGGGGACTTTAACTTTACTAATATTGATTGGAATAGCTATAGCTCTAGTTCGTTAGAGGGGTCAGTTTTTGTACAAAGTGTGCAGGAAGGTTTTTTGACTCAGTATGTAGATAGGCCAACTAGATGTGAGGCTACATTGGATTTGGTGCTGGGCAATGAGCCAGATCAGGTGTTAGGCTTGGAACATAGAACATTACAGCACAGAACAGGCCCTTCGGCCTTCGATGTTGCGCCGACCAATATAAAAAGCAATGCCCCTCCAAACTAAACCATTCCCTTCTCTTCTATATAGTTGGTAAACATTTTGGTGATAATGACCACAATTCGGTTACATTCACCTTACTGATGGATAGGGATAGACATGAAGCTGGGGGCAGTAGTTATAGCTGGGGGAATGGTAATTATGAGGAGGGAATTAGGGTGCATAGGTTGGACTAGGAAACTACAGGGACTGGGAACATCCGAAATGTGGAGCTTATTCAAGGAGCAGCTACTGCGTGTCCTTGATAAGTATGTCCTCGTCAGGCAAGGAGGAAATGGTCGAGTAAGGGAACCATGGTGCACTAAAAAAGTTAATTTGCTGGTTGAAAGGAAAAAGGAGGCTTATGTCAGGAGGCTTGAAGGCTCAGTTAGTGCAATGGATAGCTATAGATTAGCCAGGAGGGAGCTAAAGAGTGAGTTGAGGAGAGCTAAAAGGGGACACGAGAAGACTTTGGCTGATAGGATCAAGGAGAATCCTAAAGCTTTCTTTAGATATGTTAAGAATAGAAGATTGGTTTGGGCAAGATTAGGGCCAGTCAGAGACAGCAGTGGGAAGTTGTGCGTGGAGCCTGAAGAGATTGGAGAGGCACTGAACAAATATTTCTCTTCGGTATTCACGCAGGGATATGTAAATGTAGTTGTGGAGAACACTGGGATACAGGGTTGCAAACTGGAAAGTATTGAAGTAGATAAGGAGGATGTGCTAGATATTCTTGAGGGTTTGAAGTTAGATAAGTCCCCTGGGCCGGACGGGATTTACCCTAGGATTCTCTGGGAGACAAGAGAGGCGATTGCAGAGCCTCTGGCTCTGATCTTCAGGTCGTCGTTGGTTACGGGTGTGGTTCCGGAGGACTGGAGGATAGCGCATGTGGTCCCATTGTTCAAGAAGGGGAAGAGAGACCTTCCAGGGAATTATAGGCCAGTGAGTCTTACTTCTGTTGTGGGCAAAGTAATGGAGAGAATAATTAGGGATAGGATTTATAGTTATTTAGAGAGAAATGAATTGATTGGGGATAGTCAGCATGGTTTTGTGAAGGTAGGTCGTGCCTTACTAACCTCATTGAGTTTTTTGAAAAAGTGACTAAAGAGGTGGATGGGGGTAAAGCGGTTGATGTGGTATATATGGACTTTAGTAAGGCGTTTGATAAGGTGGCCCATGGAAGACTTCTGCAGAAAATGCAGATGTATGGGATAGAGGGTGATTTAGCTAATTGGGTGAGGAATTGGCTAGCAGATAGAAGACAGAGGGTGGTGGTTGATGGGAGATATTCATCTTGGAGTTCGTTGACAAGTGGTGTACCTCAGGGGTCTGTTTTGGGGCCCCTGCTGTTTGTAATTTTTATAAATGATCTGGATGAGGGTATTGAAGATGGATTAGTAAATTTGCAGATGACACTAAAGTCGGTGGAGTGGTAGATAGTGAAGAGGGGTGTTATAGTTTGCAGAGGGACTTGGACAAGTTGCAGAGCTGGGCCGAGAGGTGGCAAATGGAGTTTAATGTGGAAAAGTGTGAGGTAATGCACTATGGCAGAAATAATACATGTGTAGAGTATAGGGCAAATGGTAGGATTCTTAGTAGTCTAGATGAACAGAGGGATCTTGGTGTGTATGTGCATAGATCCCTGAAAGTAGGCAGTCAGGTCGAGAAGGTTGTTAGGAAGGCATATGGAGTCTTGGCTTTTATTGGTAGAGGGATTGAATTTCGGAGCCGCAACGTCATGTTGCCACTGTACAAAACTCTAGTGCGGCCGCACTTGGAGTATTGTGTGCAGTTCTGGTCCCCACATTATAAGAAAGATGTGGAGGCATTGGAGAGGGTACAGAGGAGGTTTACCAGGATGTTGCCTGGTATGGACGGCAGGTCTTATGAAGAGAGGCTGAGGGATTTGAGGTTGTTTTCGTTAGAAAGAAGGCGGCTAAGAGGAGACCTTATTGAAACATATAAAATGATTAGAGGTTTAGATAGGGTGGACAGTGATAGCCTTTTTCTAGGATGGAGAAAGCTAGCACGAGGGGACATAGCTTTAAATAAAGGGGTGGTAGTTATAGGATGGATGTCAGAGGTAGGTTCTTTACCCAGAGGGTGGTAAGGGTATGGAATGCCCTGCCTGCTGCAGTTGTAGATGCGCCAAGTTTGGTGGCGTTTAAGAGGTTAGTATATAAGTTTATGGACGAAAAGGGAATGGTTTAGGTTAGAGGGTCATTGCTTTTTCCTAATTGGTCGGCACAACATCGAAGGCCGAAGGGCCTGTTCTGCGCTGTTATGTTCTATGTTCTAAAACTCTATGCTATTCATAGGCTCTGGTCAGGAGAAACAATTAAGTATAGTAGCCATCACTAAGGAGAGGTTCTGGGGAAACTGAAAGGTCTGAAGATGGATAAATCACCTGGATTGGATGGACTACAACCCAGGGTTCTAAAAGAGATAGCTAAGGAAATTGTGGAAGTATTGCTGGCAATCTTTCAGGAATCACTGGAGGAAAAGTGGACTGAAAAGTAGCTAATGTAACAGCGCTGTTTAAGAAGGTAGGGAGACAGCAGACTTTGGTCATCGGCAGGATTTTAAAGATGAAATTACAGAGTATTTGGAAGTGCATGATAAAGTAGGACTGAATGAGCATGGCTTTGTCAAGGGGAGGTCATGTCTGACATATCTGTTAGAATTCTTTGAGGAGGTAACTAGGAAAATAAATAAAGGAGAAACAGTGGACATGATTTATTTAGATTTCCAGAAGGCCCTTGACAAGGTGTCACATAGGAAACTATTAAATAAGTTTAGTGCCTATGGTGTTAAGGGTAAGGTCTTGGCATGGTGCCTCAGGAACCAGTGCTGAGACCACAATTTATCACAATATACATTAACGATTTGTAGGAAGGAACTGAAGGTACTGTTGCTAAGTTTGCAGATGATACAAAGAAAAGTAGAGGGACAGATAGTATTGAGGAAGTGGGGGCTGGGGGGGTGCTGCAGAAGGACTTGGACAGATTAGGAGAATGGGCAAAGAAGTGGCATGTGAAATACAATGTGGAAAGGTGTGAGATTATGCACTTTGGAAGCAAGAATGGAGGCAAGGCTATTTGCTAATTGGAAAAATGATTAGGAAATCAGTAAATAAAGGGGGTTGAGAATCATTGTTCAAGATTCTCTTAAGGTTAACATGCAGGTTCAGTTGGCAGTTAGGAAGGCAAATGCAATGTTAGCATTTATGCTGAGAGAGCAAGAATACAAGAACAGGGATGTGCTTCTAAGGTTGCATAAGGCTCTGACCAGACCCCATTTGAAATATTGAGAGCAGTTTTGGGCCCTGTATCTTAGGAAGGATATGGTGGCCTTGGAAAGGGGCCCGAGGAGGTTCACAAGAATGATCCCTAGAATGAAGAGCTTGTCATATGAGGAATAATTGAGGACTCTAGGTCTATACTCGTTGGAGTTTAGAAGGATGAGGGGGGATCATATTGAAACTTAGAGGATACTGTGAGGCCTGGATAGAGTACACTTGGAGAGGATGTTTCCACTAGTAGCAAAAACTAGAATCAGACGGCACAACTTCAGGCTAAAGGCACGATCCTTTAAAACAGAGATGAGGGGGAATTTCTTCAGTTAGAAAGTAGTGGCGAATCTGTGAAACTCTTTGCTGCAGAAGGCTGGGGAGGCCAAGTCATTGAGCATCTTTAAGACAGAAATAGGAGGTCAATAGTTATGGGAAAAGGCAGGAGAATGGGGATGAGAAAAATATCAGCCATGATTGAATGGCAGAGCTGGCTCAATGGGGTGAGTGGCCTAATTCTAATCCTATGTCTTTTGGTGGATCACTCAACTGCAAGTGAGATGCACACCTGACCCCAACCTGACATATTGTGCAAGAAGAATAATTCCTGACCACCTATATTTCCATTCTTATCTTCCAGTTGTCCCTAATCTGCTCATTCAACCACAGCGTGTTACCATTTTGCATTAACAATATATATTTTTCAACTTCAGTTTACGGGAAAGGAGCGTCGCTGGCTGGGCCAGCATTTGTTTCCTGTCCTTCTGTTTCAGAGGGCAGGTGACAGTCAACTACATTGTTGTGAATCGAAGTCACATATAGACCACACCAGGTAAGAATGGCAGATTTATTTCTCTAAAAGGAATTGGTGAACTAGCTGAGTTTTTACCACAATCAACAATAGTTTCATAGTCACTTTTAGACATTTTAATTCCAGATTTTTATTGATTTCAAATTTCACCATATGCTGTGGTTGAATCCAGGTCCCCAGACCTTGCCTTGAGTCTCTGGATTACTAGTCCAGTAATATGCCATCACACCACTGTATCCCCAATTACAATTCCAAGCTCTCCAACTTTCTGTTCACCTTGCATTCACGATCCAAAGCAACTATGTTAATCATTTGACAGTGTTATAATTCAATCCTTCCACAACTTATATCCCATACCCTGAATTACAATGTACCATTTGAACTATGGCTCAAATCAAGACGCTTGTCCCTAAATACATAACTTCCTCTACTAACATATAATGATATCACTCTTTTTTCAATCAGTATTCCCTCATTTCATTGCTGTTAATTTACTTCTATGTTTGTCTACATTATAGATCTTAAGAATTGAAAATATAGAAAAGTCACAGCTCAGAAAGATGTCATTCAGCCCATTATGTCTGCCCATTCTAATCCCACCTTCCCGCACCCAGTCATAGTCTTGCAGGATACAGCACTTCAGGTACAGATCCATATTTTTTTTAATTGAATTGAGGACTTTTTCTTCCATCATTAATCTGGGCAGCAAATTGCAAACATTCACCAACCTCTGGGTTTTCCCTCATGTCCCCTCTAATTTTTCTAGCCTTACGTCTGTATCCCTGGTAAGTAACACCAGAGAAAATACGACATCCCAGTGTCCTCTATCTAGGCCCTTCAATCAGATTATCTCTCAGTCTCCTCGCTGCAATTTTCAAACCTTGGCAACTTTTCTGTAAGTCTCCTCCTCCAGAACAGTTATGCCCTTCCTATCATGGGCCAACCAGAACAGTACACTTGATCTTCCAAATCTTTGTTTCAAATTATAGCGCTAAAAAAAAATGCTACTGCTTACATATCTTAAGAACTAATTGTATGGAATTACAAGATGGAGATCAGCTCTTCAGTCTTCAAGTCCTAATATCATATGCTCATTCTGTTCGCATATACCCTTATTCCCTCTTTCAATCACCTCCAATCAATCTTAAATGTTATCATAGTTCCTGTTTCAAGCAGTAACTCTAGTTGTGCATTTTACAACTTTTCAGCTTTCTGTGTTTAAAAAAAAGCTTCTCCTGTTCTCCGCTCTAAACCTTGATATTTAATCTTCCCTTTTTCTCAACCCCTCGATCACTGGAAGCTATCTGTTTCTAACTTCAAACAAAAAGGAGGAGCTGGAAAGGCTCATCAGGATCAGCAATATCCTGTTTTACGTCGAGGAAGACTTCTTCTATCTACTTCATCCTGTCCCTTCGTTATTTAGGCACAATCGATTTACCCCTCAACACAAATGAACAAGTCCTAATTTCAAGTGTTTTACAAAGGTGATTTGATTCCTCTTCTCAGGGCCTGGCAGGGCTGAATACATCTACAGAGAGATAATTTATCAGAAATACAATAAAGCCTCATAATTTCCTTTATGCCATGCAAATTACAGTTAATTGGAAGGATGCAAAGGCATTTGTGTGAAGATTTAAGCAAATAACCTAATCTGAAAATACAAAAGACATTATCAAGCTTAAGTGAAAAAACCAACAGCAGGTTAGCTTTCTTTTACAATTTTTCACATATAGAGCCTAGACTCTCCCTCAAAGAAAGATTAACTTTTTCCCCAGTAAAATACAGGTCCAGAACAGATTCTGGATGTCACAAATGTGGTAAAATTAATTAACAAACAAAAACTGACTAACCTGCACATTGTCGAACTTCAGGCCCGGCATGGTCAGCTTCTCCTTTTCTATAAAAACTGTGTTGTACTGCTGGGTAGCTACAGAGATGAGAATTTTCCTAGTTTCCTCAGATGGAAGCCAAGCATCATACCGCCTGTCTATCTCACTCATATTTAATGCTGTTGCAAAGGGATCATCACTTCCTGCAAATGCAGCTTGGAGCTGGGAAAAGGGCTTAGGTGACAGGGACGATGTTGCAGATAAAGGTGTGATATCACTTCCTATGATAAAAGATTGGCTTGTGCCACTGTGTGGACTGGCCATCCCAGTAGAAGAAAGTGAGGACAATCTGTCAGGCACCGAAGCACTGGCATTTGGATTACTAACAGAAATGAAAGAAGTTGATGTAAAGGAGTCAAAAAATTCGGCTGCTGATGAACTTGAACTGGCATCATCTGTAAAAAACTTGCTTAGGCTAGGACTAGGGTGAACCCCAAATAATAGAGGCTTACTAGGAGTATCAACAATTGTCCCAAAGCTTGGAGATTTTACCATCTGAGGTTCATAACCATCTCCTTTCAAAGGAGTGTGAACCTGGGCTTTAGACTGATTGTCTTGACTGAAAATGGTGCACACGGGCAAAGGCTCACCCTTGGGCAATTGAGCGGTAACTGGGATCAGGGTCTCCTTTTCCTGCACTTCTGAATCAATCTGACCTACTGACCCATTTTCAAGACTTTCATTTGTTACTTGATGCTCTTCTTCCGACCTGACTGCTAGTTCCAGATTTTGAGAGGTAGACATTACATCTTGTGTTGGAGTCTTCTCACCATCATCATGTACTACAGAACTTGCAGGCTTACTGTCATCAGAAGTCTCTTTATAATCCTTGTTCTCTGAATCCACTGCCTGGACATCACCACAGCCAATCTCTAAGGCCTCTTCACAGTCACGTAGGATTGCTAGATCCCCTGCATCACCCTCACTATTACTTGGTGAATCAGATATTATTACACTCTCCATCATCTGATCATTAAGCTTATCCATAAGATTCATCGGACAAGCATCAGATATTTTATCTGTCGGCTCAGGAATGAATGCACCTGCACCTAGGTCAATGTTTTCTGTTTCAAAAAGCAATTGCTGTTGCTGAGTCTGAGATTCTTGCAGCAGTGTGGTCATATTGTCTTCACTATTAATCTTCTCATCAATGTTGAACGTCATGGTATCAGTAACCTCAGAGTCCAGTTGAAGATTTTCCATCTTTTCCTGCAACCAAAATTCATAAGTTTAATAACTGTCCATGAAATCCTGTTATGACCAACTAATTACACAAACACAACAGGGTGGTTCACATTTTGCAGTCAGTGGCCAGATGATGATACTCGCCACTGGCCTTGATGAAAACTGCCCAGAAAGGCAAATAATCTCTGTACTATAGATTTTACCTTTCCTGACATTAAATTTGATTAAGATTCTAACATAGGGAATTCCAGCAGATGAAGCAGCTGATCACACCAAATAATTTGCACAGACAGCAAAAGTATACCGATTATCCTTAATTTTTAGTCATTTTACAAACAGCAAATTGAATATTGAGACATACACATGGAATTAAGGTAAAAACAGAAATACAAAACAAACTTAAAACCCTATGAATTATTTTCATAATTGAGAAGTCTAATATTCCACAATATAAAACTAGTTTCTCATTGTCAGATGGTTAATTCAACAGTACTAACTACGTAGTACACAGTTTAAAACCCAATTGCAGCATATTGAACAAGGCAGAACTTGCTTTGCAGTGGCAGTGGCTTGGGGTATTGCAACCAAATGAGTGTAAAAAGGAATATTTGTGTTCATTCAAGTCATTTTAAAAATTTTCATCTGCAGGGACTTCAACAACACATGTCTGTCAAGGATTGCAGAATCACTGACAGCAACCTCTGGATTTTCAGATTTAACTGTGGATGCTAGAAATTAGTGTCAGTTTCACAATTGAAATGACAGTAAACACTGACAGTTTTGCTGTCATTAGAATTGCAAAATCCAGACAATTTACATTTGTATCATGAGCCCAGTCCAAATTGGCATGTTGAGATTGACTAACTTATAAGATAACTCTTTATTGGAAGATATTCGCTTTTGCCCTCTACAAATGTCATATTGCATCAATAAGCTTCATTGGATTACAACTGCTCTAAATTCACCCTGTTAAACAAAATGATCTTTCCTCCTTGCCTTGCGTCACTACTCATGAAAACATGAGGTGATGACAATATCATGATGTTGCTTGTTGCTCAATATGCAACAATGTCCCATGTTGATATACGTTCTAGTTTCCTCCCTTTTGTTTGGGAGGTGTGGGTGGGTGGCCGCTGCTGGGGAGAAAGAGGGTGGGGATAAATGCATGAAAGAAAAGTCTTTAAGAGGCACAGATAGCTGATCACATTCCTTGGGAGTTTACTTTCATAGGTAGCATCCTATAAAATCTGCCACTTCAGATACCAGGTAGCAGTGGCAGATTTTACAGGTGCTAACTGATGCACTACCCTGCCAAAGTATTGCTGAATATTGTTACCAGAATATTGGACATCAACTGATCCTATGTTTAGCTACACCACTACATGCTTTCAAAATTGCAGACAGAACAAATATCTTGGCACAACAAACAGTTTGTTTTATACCCCTCATTACAACATTTTTGCTCCATCAGTTTTATTACTTGGCAGCTGGAAATTTGTTAAATATCTAAAAACCCAGGTACAAAAGGACTTGGCATGACCACATGTACTCTGTAAATGTGAAGAAAATGCACTGATCTCAGCAACAAGAAGTCCAATAAAAGATTTATTAACAAGAAGAAAATTTAAGCACACAAGATTACAGCCAAAAATAGTCTTATAAAATGCCCCCTAAAAGACTTCCACCTCGATCAGACCCACAAACTCCTTTGAGATAACACTTTTTGATGTTTGACCATTAAAAGCAAGTAATAATACCAGAGGTAAAACTGTTGTCATTTTACTAGAAGGCTTATCATATGACCTCCCCCAGACTCTCTTCCAATCTGCTAAGAAATCCAAGAAACTTTAGAACAAAACAGCTTTTATCAACTGAGACTTTTCTGGCTTGGGTAGATGGCTGATTCAAACTCTACTCCACTTAGCCCTGAGCTACTATCAACAAATGAGCTCAACATCTTTCCCTGGATATCCTTTCTCTCCCCACCACTCCCCATCTTGCATTCCTTTGTCCTCAGCTTTAATCCCTCAACTCTTCCAGACACAATGTCTCCATGAACTTTCCCTTTTTTTTATTAGTGGGATATGAGCGTTATTGGCTGGCCAGCATTTATTTTAAGAAGTTTCACAACACAAGGTTAAAGTCAAACAAGTTTATTTGGTAGCAAAAGCCATTAGCTTTTGGAGCACTGCTCCTTCGTCAGGTAAGTAGGAGTTCTGTTCACAAATAGAGCATATAAAGACACAAACTCAATTTACAAAATAATGGTTAGAACGCGAATCTTTACAAGTAACCAAGTTTTAAAGATACAGACAATGTGAATGGAGAGAGGATTAAACACAGGTTAAGAGATGTGTATTGTCGTCAGCCAGGACAGTTAATGAGATTTTGCAAGCCTAGGCAAGTTGTGTGTGTGTGTGTGTGGGGTGGTCGAGGAGGGAGGTGGAGTGTGGTTTACAGATAGTGTGACATGAACTCAAAATCTTGGTTGAGGCTGTCTTCCACATCAGCATTTACTACCCATCCCTAACTGTCCTTGGAAAGACAGTTGAGGGTCAACTACATTGCTGTGGATATGGAGTCACATGTCGACCAGATCAGGTAAGAGTGGCAGATTTTCTTCCCTAAAGGACATGAGAGAACCACGTGGGTTTTTTTGATAATTGACACATGCACATTCACACACACAGATTCTTGTAGATACTGTTGTATGAAAAAATAGCTTGCTGTAGAGGAAGTATAGATTAGAAGATTTATACTCTTCTTAGTCCACTCATGAGTCAAGTGTTAATATCAAATGGGTTTCTGAGCTTCATAAATTGAGCATGAAAGCAGCAAAATTATGCCAAACCTTCATATAGTTCTGGTTAGATCACAGCTAGGGCATAGCATCCATTCTTGGCTATCACATTTAAATAAGTGTGTACAGATCCTTGACTGGATGCAGAGATTTAGTAGAATGGTTCCCAGAATGAGTAATTTTAGCAGCAAGGTTAGGGTGGAGGTGTTGCATGGTTCTCCACGGAGAAGAAAGGACTGAGGGGGGGATTCAACAGAGGTGGACAAAATTGCTGCAGACTTAGAGAGGGAAGGCAAAGGAAAGTTGTTCCCATTAGCTGATGATAACACAAATGATTTGATAAGAAAACGGGATAGGCACTTGGAAGGAAATGGGGACACAGCAAGGAAACGAGGTTTGCATGCAATGCTCTTGAGGCAAGTATGGCCTCAATGAGCCAAATGGCCTCTTTCTGTGCTGTAATAACTTGATGACATTTTGGCTGGCTAGTTTATGACTTAGAATTAGCAAGATGGTCACTAACATCTATTTTAAAACCATAAGACAGCCAATTACAATTCCAGATATACATATGCCATGATGGAAATAAATCTAATGCATCATTATAAAAATTAATTATATAACCTACAACCAGTAGCTCCTTACATACTTTGCTCAAAATTTAGGCATTCCAATTCAATAATGTTGAAACAATCGTCATGTGAAATAAATAGTCTTTCCTTACTTGTCAAATAATTGCATCAAACTTTTGTTATTTGATTATGAGCCTTAAACCTAGCTATCCACAATAAAAATGAAGTATGCAATATATTATTCTATCTTTCAATATTGAAGATATGAATAACCTTCCTTGGTTTAAAGATACTAAGAATGAACAGACTTCCATTATTTTGTTACACCCTTTCTAATCAATCTTACTCGGTGGTTCACTATTTACTTCCTTCTAGCCCTTTGGCTTGAAAAACACTAACAATTTGGAACAAGCCAGCCCAAGACATATTTTCACAACTCAAGTAGAGCTGACAAAAGGTGTTTGAACTTGAGTGGCTGCTTTCTGGGACCAGATTAAGCTGTTTCACAAAGGTTATGTCACCATAGTCCCAGATGACATTTGAGGGAGAGAGCTGACTGGTGGTGATTTAACTTGAGAATCATTGCACCTCAGGCAACTAGCAAGGCTGAGAAGGTGGGCCCTCATGAATAATACAAGAATTAAACCCACAGTTTGCATCGCTCTGCATCACTAACTAGCTATCCAGCCTACTGAGCTATAGCTTTCATCGAAAAACTGCAAGGACAATCCAATTAATGCCCCTCAGCAATTGTGTCTTAGAGATAATGGGCTTTTAAAGATAAACAGAATTGGCAACATAGGCACATTATGAATTGATACTTTCTATCTACATCTATTTCCTCAGATATCAGATCAGGCTGGATCATGTTCAGAAAATGAATGAAGACTCTCTAACCATTTATATTTGCATAAGGTTTTTGTTACACGAATCATGTGGAGAAATCACAGGGGTAAGCCCATGCCATAAGAACACCTTACTTTCAATCAGGATTAATCTCAATTTTGTTGTCTATAGCTTTCAAAACAATTTTTACTCTATTTTTGGGAAGGACGAAAGCGGCAAGAGTTTATTAAAATAAATTTGGAGCAATTTTTCACTCTCAACATTGTTTCTATTACAAGCTGCAGAACAAAAAGCTGATTCCAAAGAAGAGGAGGTTGCAAACAGATTACAATGGGCCGCAGAAACCCAAGACTTGAAATACCAATTCACAGTTAATATTTACAAAACCCTTCCTTATATCGCCCAACTCCCCAAGGAACCCAAACAAAAACTAAGCATATTATTCTTTACCTTGCTAACAAGGCAATTCTAATTCCATCATGAAAAATCTTGGAACAAAAAGAACTTATGAGCTTTTTTGCTGGAATAAGAAAATTTTAGTGACCAGGAAATTGACATTCCATAATTTCTGGTATCAAAAGGTGTCCAATTTCCAAATACAGTAATAACAAAATCTGCAATATTTATTGGGTAAAGCATAACAGAGTACCTAGCAATTACTTCTATTGGTTAGGAAATGTTCTTGAATGTAACAATAGCTCCAAAATCAAGCACTCACACCTCAACCTTAAGCTCGC
Organism: Sphyrna mokarran; assembly: GCA_024679065.1. Classification (NCBI taxonomy): domain Eukaryota; kingdom Metazoa; phylum Chordata; class Chondrichthyes; order Carcharhiniformes; family Carcharhinidae; genus Sphyrna; species Sphyrna mokarran. The sequence continues at coordinate 98,785,917 of JAGIQG010000005.1, forward strand.
AACACAATTATTTTACTTATGTTTTTAAAAATCTGCACCCCAATTTCACCTAATATCAATTTACATCTTTATTTCAAGTTAACAGTTCACTCATATTTCACCTGGTGTAAACAATATCAACAGCTAAAGAATATGAATTTCTAAGAATGTAGTGTAGTTTAGAAAAGATTAGCTATCTACATTCTTAATATATTTACCCATCACCCTCGGTGTCCCAATTGATATTGGCTTCTAGACCAGCCATGTCTTGCATTTTAAAACTTTCACTTTTATATTCAAGTTCCTCTGTGGCTTGCCCTCTTCCCTGCAACCTTCTCAAGATTTCTGATGTCCATCATTATTTTGATAGCTGTCTCTCCAGCTGTCCAGACCCTGAGCTCAGGAATTATCTCCCTAAATCCTTCTTTCATTTTAAGTAGCTCCTTAAACCATCTTTGACCAAGTTTTTGGTCATCTATCCTACTATCTGTTTTTGTGACTAAGTGCCAAATTTTGTCTGATAATACTATTGATGGTTGCCTTGGGATGTTTTTACTATGTTAGAAGGTGTCATATAAAAATATTAGCGTCCATGCATCTTAATCTTGAAATACTGCAAGTCTCTTGTCAGGCACATAGAAAGGAGATGTTTAGAAGTAGCATTAGAGTGGATGTAATCATGACATTCTTCCTTGATGATGTTGGAAACAACCTTCAAGAAAAATGGCACTGAGCATTTCTTCTTAAACTGATCCAATTAAACTTTCAGATAAGATAGAAAAATAAGCACCCTAGTTAACACATAAACTTTTCCATTTTTCATTCCTTGGTGTAGGGGATGGTAACAATGAGTGGCTCATAATGACACATTTAGGTCAAATGTAGTGGAGGTTCAAAAGTAAAGAGTACGGGAAAATCTCAGTAGGTTTCACAGCATCTGTGGGGAGACAGTAGAGTCAATGTTTTTGTCAAAGCTGATGATGGGTTGTCCAGATTTGAAACATCGGCTCTACTCTCTCTCTACAGATACTGTCAGATCCGCTGAGATTTTCCAGCAATTACTGTTTTTTTTTCAGATTCCAGCATCTGCAGTATTTTGCTTTTATCTAGGTAGAAGTTCCCTTCCTGAAGGCAATAAACAGTGAACCCACTGAGTTTAATCTGGCAGTTTTTATTCACCCCTGATACCAGACCACTAATTACCAGTTTTATTGAATTAAGTTTCATAATCTAGTACTGTGGGATTTGAACTGTCAACCTCTGGGTTACCAGTCCAGTAACTTAACCACTGCACTACTGTACCCAGGTTATGTCTTTTACAAATATTAATTATCAGGCAATTCAATTTTCAATCTCTTAATTTCCCCAGACACATTTCAATCCACACAATTTATTTCTTTTGTGTTAATTGCATTTGAGTCTGCAATTTAAATCAGATTCAATTCTGAAACAGAATAAGATGACATTAAAATATCACATAAATAATTCACAACACGGTGCTCCTGATCTTTGGCCATTGAATACATCACTGAATGTGATTAAAGAAATGGCACTTTTGACTTATTCACCTACTGGCTGGTGTGATGAGGGATGCACTTGCAATAAAGGCAGTTCAAAAAAAGTTCACTCAGTTGATTTCTGGGATGAAGGGTTTTCTAATGACGAAAGGCTAAGCAGGTTTGGCCTATGCCTGATGGAGTTTTATTTAAATTCAGTTATAGGATGAGAGTGTTGCTGGCTGGGACATTTGTTGCCCATCCCTAACTGCCTTCCATTTTACAGGGCATTTATGACCAACCACATTACTGTGGGTCTGAAGTCACATGTAGGCCAGTCTGCATAAGGATGACAGACTTCCTTCCCTAAAAGGATATTAATGAACCAGATGGGTTTTTATGACAATCAACAATGGTTTCGTGGTCATTGTTAGACTTTTGATTCCAGATTTTTTTATTGAATTCAAATTTCACCATATGGGCATTTGAACCAGGGTCCTCAGATCTTGCACTGAGTCTCTGGATTACAGTTGTGACAACACTATGTCACTGGATTACTAACCAGTGACAATACCATTGTCACTGCCTCCCCTTCAGAAGAGATGATCTTATTGATACAAATAAGATTCCGAGGGTCCTTGACAGGCATGCTGGAAGAATGTTCCTTCTTGTAGGGGTAACTGGAATTATGGGGCTGTTTAAAAATGGGTCTCTTGTTTAAGTTAGAGATAAGGAAAAAATTCTATTCTCTAAAGATTGTTAGTTGGTAGAACTCTCTTCCACTTAGAGCAGTGAATGCTAGGTATTTGAATTTGTTGAAGACTGACTTAGTCATATTTTTGATTGACGATGATGTGAAGGGTTATGGAACACAGGCAAAAAAGTGGAGTTAAGGCCACAATCAAATCAGCCGGGATCTTACTGAATGGGGGACCTTGCACAATAGGCTGAATGGCTATGCCTACTCCTATTTCTTATAATCCTAATATCGGTAACAACATACTTCTTGTGTAATGCCAGCACACTTGCTATTGTCCTATTGCTCGGTACACGGAAATTCAGAAAACGAAAAGCAGAACAGAGAGGGGAATATAAATAAGTACATTTGGCAGATTACCCAATGCATAATCAGTAACACCCAAATCAAGTACACCTTACATTATTTTAAACTAATGTTATATAACGTTAGTTTAAAATAAAGCAATCCGCACAAGGAACATTCAAAATGGCACAACTGGAACTTCATATAACAGCATAATTTCATACCAAGCTAAATATTTTTTAAAACAAGGTTTTAATAGACTATAATTATTTTGCTGAAATTTGGAGGATTATTTTAGATGCCATCTGTTTGTAAAATCACATGCTCAAAGGTCACCTCTCAGACTCTGTCCTAGGTCTGTGACTCCAGTACTTTCTCAAACACACCTGTAGGAATGCCTACCCAACCAACATAGGAATCTTCTACAACATACATAGTTGATCCACAGGAGACAGGCAGCATACGCACCAGTTCCTGAAGTTAGAGCAGAGGATTAAAGCCCCAGATAGTTTAAGGCAAGATTGTGGAAATAGCGTGAAGTGAAAATGGAAAATTGAACAGCTTTTCAAAACTCTATCTGGAAAGGGATAGATCACCAGATGGATTTATGCTCCGAAAGCCAGTCATTTCCTTTCCCTCATTTCCTAGACAGATGCCTTAGTGTCCACCCACCTCCCGTCACAGAAATCAACAGCAACAGCCAGGCCAGCCTGTCTCCTACACTGAGCATCCCAACCTCACACTGGTCCAATCCTAGTTTGAAACCAAAGCTTCCAGCCCTGGCTTATATTTAGTTACTTTGACGTTAAGAGCAATATTGGAAGGATGGGAAAAGGATTGCAGGAGTCTTCGATGTACAAAATTTTGGGGGTGATTGTGGAGGGAGAAATTGGAAGACAAGATGGGAAGAATTTGAGAGCTGATGGGGTTGGGGTGGCAAGATGAAGTTAGGCAATGAGGTGTTGAGGCGTGACATGGTGGGGTGGGGACACAGAGGGTTTGAGGGATTGGGAATGGTGGGGGACAGGTATGGGGGAGCATGGGTGATGGGGGGGCTTGCAGGTAGGGGACAGGGACAGGGGACAGGGGATGGGGATCGTGATGAAGTGGGGGATCGGGGGGGTCGTGATGAAGTGGGGATCGGGGCAGGCTTCAGGGGACAGGCATTCATGGGACGGGGGGGGAGGGGGAGGGGGTGCGTGTCGAGGTGGGCGAAACAGGGCCCGGGCGTGCGTGTCGAGGTGGGGAGGGAGAGGGGAAGGGGTGTCGAGGTGGGGGAGGGACAGGGGATAGGGGTGTCGGGTGGGGATCGACAGGGATAGGGGTGTCGAGGTGGGGGAACATAGGGGGTGTCGAGGTGGGGGGACAGGGTAGGGGGTCGGGTGGGGGAGGACAGGGGATAGGGGATCAGGGGGGAGACAATAGGGGGTGTCGAGGTGGGGAGGGACAGGGGATAGGGGTGTCGAGGTGGGGGGAGGGACAGGGATAGGGGGTGTCCGAGGTGGGGAGGGACAGGGACAGGGGGTGTCGAGTTGGGGGAGGAAGGGGACAGGGGGTGTCGAGGTGGGGGAGGGACAGGGGACAAAGGGGACGGGTGTCGAGGTGGGGGAGGGACAGGGGACAGGTGTCGAGTGGGGGGAACAGGGGACAGGGGGTGTCGAGGTGGGACGGGGAGGGGGCGAGGGGAGGGGGGGGGGACAGGGAGGGAGTGTCGAGGTGGGGGGAGTGTCGAGGTGGGGGAGACAGGGGACGGGGAGTGTCGAGGTGGGGGGGGGACAGGGGACAGGGGACGGGGAGTGTCGAGGTGGGGGGGGGACAGGGACAGGGACGGGAGTGTCGAGGTTGGGGGGGACAGGGGACGGGGAGTGTCGAGGTGGGGGGGGGGACAGGGACGGGGAGTGTCGAGGTTGGGGGGGGGGACAGGGGACGGGAGTGTCGAGGGGGGGGGGGGTACAGGGACGGGGATGTCGAGGTTGGGGGGGGGGGGGAACGGGAGTGTCGAGGTGGGGGTGGGGACAGGGGATAGGGGTGTCGAGGTGGGGGGGGGGGGGGGGGGGGGGGACAGGGGGAGGGTAAAGGTTCAGGTGGCCTTCTGACTCCCGCTCGCGCTCCTCACCTGATGTCGCCCCAATTATTCCGTCACTGAAGAGGTCTGCGCCTGCGCGTTGTGGACCGGAAGTGGCCGGACGGGAAGCCGCACGGCCCCGTTCCGCGAGACTCGAAATTTTCCACCGGGAGACGGGGAAACAGGGCGGTTGGTCGTTGTTTTATCCGTTTGATTTGTTTTCTTTCCCTAAAAAAAAAACCGGAGAACCGTTTGTTGCGAAACAAGAGAGGATGGAAGACGACGCTCCCGTCATTTATGGGCTTGAGTTTCAGGTAGGGGGCTCTTTATTCTGAGAAAGAGAATGATAAAGGTTAGGCTGTCGGACAGGTGTTGCGGGGACAACCTGCAACGTACCTGGGCAAGGCCAATCATTCAAGGGGCTGCTGAATGTGTCCATCAGCAACTGTTGATCTAGAGTCTGTCCATTTGCAAATACGTGCACAATGTTTCAAGAATGATCACTTTAAATCCACAGCTAACTGACCGTAAGGGGGAAAAAAACGATAGAAGGCCATAATAGCCAACAAGTTTTTCCTATGACACAAACCTTCACCAATGGCTTTTTTTAATTCCAAAAACACATTGGATTGTCGTTGGCATTGCTACCGTACCTAGCCAGGGACCTGGGTTCGATTTTCGGCTACCGTCATGTGCAGAGTTTGCACGTTCTCCCCATGTCTGTGTGGGTTTCCTCCACGTGATCCACAGTCCGAAAGATGGGCTGGTTATGTGCACTGGCCATGCAGTGCGTCAGTGTACCCAAACAGGTGCTGGAGTGAGGTGACGAGGGGCTTTTCACAGTAATTTCATTGCAGTGTTAATGTAAGCTTACTTCTGATGCTAATAAATTTAAAAAAAACACACAGAACTTTGCATAGAACTATTATTGCTGCAAAAATTAAAAGATTATGGGCAGCATGATGGCACTGCTGCCTCACATGCCAGGGAGCTGAGTTCAATTCCAGCCTCAGGTGATTGTGTGGAGTTTGCATGTTCTCCCTGTGTCTGCATGGTTTTTGTCTGGGTGCTCTGGTTTCTTCCCACACTGCAAAGATGTGTGGTTATGTTGATTGGCCATGCTAAAAGAAACTGTCTGTTAGTGTTAGGGTGATTAGCGCGGTAAATACCTGGTATTATTGGGGTAGATAGTATTGTTGTTGGTGCAGATTTGATGGGCCAAATGGTCTCTTGCACCATTTGGGATGCAATGGTTTCTGTGGGGTAAATTTCATGACCACTTCTTGGATAAGAATCTAGCTTCAGAAATGTGCAGGCAGATGGGATGCAGGCAGTGAATAACTTTCCTGATAGTAGGACTCATTCTGCAACTATTCTCTGCACTGGCAATGTAATCTTTTGTATCAACCATAGCTCAGTAGCTAGCAATGTTACCTCTTTGTCCCAGTTGAACATAAACTCAAGGCTGATACCACTGGTACAGTACTGAGGATGTGCTGTTCTGTCAGCAGTGCAGTCTTTTGGATGAAATTTTAAATGTATGTATGAACATACATGTGAATGTACGAATTTGGAATGGGTCTTTGGCTTTTTAAGTCTGCTTGGTTTGATAAGATGTGTTCTCAATACGCAATATTGAAACTGAGCAGGAAAGCTATCTATGTTGTCCTAGCTAATATTTCTCCCTAAACCAACATCACAAAAACAGCTTATCTGCTCTTTAATACTTTGCTGCATATAAGATCTTGCTGTGCATCACAACAGTGGCTACACTTCATAAGTATTTGATTGGTTGAGGAATCAGGCATTTAGTGTTGTGAAAAGTGCTATATAAATCCAAATCTTTTTTCTGTTAATGCATCAAGTTTGTAGCATCGTCTGGTGATTATTTAACAGTGTTAATCCACAATATTTTCAATGTTTGGATTGATTAACACACCATTTAAATACAGGAGCTTTGATCAGTTTATTTGTTCCACCCCACCCTGTCTACTATGAAGCTAATTCCCCCACCAAGATACTGAGCAACTGGCCGGTGTGTTTCCTTCCTGCTTGGAATCTTGCATTTTTTCAGTTGTAAATCCACTTCACAAACTGCTCCTGGATCTTAAATATAGGCCAAAGTAAATTTGTCTTGCCAGCTATAGAGGTTCTGAAGCATGAGGAGAAATATTTATATGTATGTCAACAACAACTTGCATTTATACACAACCATTAATGTAGAAAAAAAATCCCAAAATGCTTCACAAGAACTTAGATCACTCTAATTTTATGCACCATTAGCTCAACCTACGCTGGGACAAAAATACTTTACCCCTTCTCTATGAGGGCTGGTTAAATTTAGCATTTATCAGTGTCTTCAGGCACTGATATAAATCAATAAATGTCTATTGTATTTTCCAATCAACATTAAATTGTGATCTTTCTTAAGCTGTGCAAAACCAAAATACCCGTTTACTAGTCTTCACCATATATGATTGGTTAGCCATTGTTTAAAATGGTGAGTAGAGTGTGTTATACCTCTGGCTTGATAGCAAAACTGAATGTCAAAATTAATGGAACATATTCCATTTTTTAGGCCCAAATTCACCAGGAGGTCTAATATACTGAAATTGAAAATCAACTACAAAAACATTGGAACTGGCAATGAAAATGGAAGACTGTTTTGGAAAGAAAATTGTCTTGTGATGATTTTAATTCATTTGCGTGACAGAGGGGTGCCACCACTTATACCAATGACGCTCTGTTAATCAAGAATTTTGAATTAAATGTGATAACATTTCAGTGTATATTCTATGTTTTACTGAATTGCATCCCGAGTCAGAGTGCATTGGTTTGGTGTATTCTGCTATTGGTTATCCTTGTGATGTGACACATTCATGATAAACCTGAAAGTGTACTTCTGAATTAAATACATTAAATGTTCATGTAACTTTTGGTTCTGTTACATTTTGATACTTTGTATGATTTTCTGTGCAGCAAAATATTTTAGTCTAGACTTTTAAGATAATTAGTTGAAATCTTAAATCTCACCATTTAGAGTAAGATTCTAAGCAAAGGAGCTTTCTGTGCAACTGGAGGAATGTATATAGAGAGTTCACAATGTTCCTATTTTTCCAAAGAATCATACTACACAGAAGGCAACCATTCTGCCTATCATACCTGTGCTATCACTTTGCAAGAACTGTCCAATTAGTCCTGCTCCTCTGTTTTGCCGTCCTGCGAAATTTTCTTTTTCAAGTGTATACCCCATTACTTATTGAAAGTTATTCTATTTCTGAAAGTCATTTCTTTGATATTCTTGAAGGTAATTGTCACTTTTATGGAAGAAGTTATTGAACATATCAAAACATTATTGATGTTTTAAAAAAAGCATTAGTTCTAATGGCAGCATGGAGGCTTTCAACTCCCTTCTAATAATTATAATGGATTATTTTCCTAAATGCTCATAAATATTTCTGTTATCTATCTAATTAAAAATAATCTGTTTAGCATGTTTCTGAGGGAGTGCAGAAAAATGTCTAAGTGTTTCACAAAAGCAAGATTTTGAATCACAGTTTCTTGATAGGCTCAAATATTGCCCATCCATCCATTTCACTATATTATAAAAAATAATAATCCATCCCGATTTTTTCTGTCTGTTACACTTCAAGAAATAAGAATCAAAATCTTACCTGATGGCAAAGACAAAATTTGACAATCTTTCTGTCACCTTCCAATCACTCTTAGCTTTTGAAATAAATTATGATCACAATCTCCAATTAAGTAATTATACAACACTTTTAAACAACTTAAGGTACTTTACAAGAGCATCATTAAACAAAAGAATGATACGGATCCACACATGATCCATGAGGACAGTTGACCAAAATGAAAGAATTAGGTTTAAGAAATGTCTTAAAGGAGAGAGAGGCAGCATGGTTTCTTCTGCAGATTCCAGAGCTGAGGGTCTTGGTAGTTGAAGACTGCTGAAGCAATTATTGCATCTACCCTGTCAAATGCCTTCAAAATGTTATGTTTCAATAAGATCTCCTCTCATTCTTCTGAACTCCAATGAGTTATAGGCCCAATCACATCAACTTTTTCTCATAAGATAACTCATCATCTCACAAATCCCCTTAATATTTAATGGTGTTACCATCACTGAATCCCCCACTGTCAACATCCTTGAGGCTACCATTGACTCCTTCCACCACTGACATGCAGTAGCAGCAGTATGTAAAAACTACAAGATACACACCAGCAATTCACCAAAGATACTGCTGCTACTGCGTGTCAGTGGTGGAAGGAGTGGATGTTTATAGCTGTGATGCCAGTCAAACAGGTTTCTTTGTCTTCGATGGTGTCAACCTTCTTAAGTGTGTTGGAGCTGCATACATCCAGGCAAGTGGGGAGTATTCCATCACACTTTTTTACTTGTGCCTTGTAGATGGTGGATAGGCTTTGAGAAGTCAAAAAGTGAGTTACTAGCTGCAATATTCCTAGCCTCTGACCTGCTCTTGTAGCCACTGTATTTATGAGGTGAGTCCAATTCAGTTTGTAGTCAATGGTAGCCTCAAGGATGTTGACAGTGGGGGATTCAGTGATGGTAACACCATTAAATATTAAGGGGTAGTAGTTAGAGTGTCTCTTATTGGTGATGTCATTGCCTAGCATTTATGTGATGCAAATGTTATTTGTGCTAGCCTGAATATTGTCCAGATCTTGTTGCATCTGAACATGGACTGCTTCAGTATCTGAGTAGTCTGTGAATGGCGCTCAACATTGTGCAGTCATCAGTGAACGTCCCCTCTCCTGACCTTATGACGGAGAAAAGATCATTGATGAAGCAGCTGAAGATGGTTGGGCCTAGGACATTTCCCTGAGGGACTCCTGCAACAGAGATGACTGACCCTTTACAATCACAACCATCTTCCTATGTAGCAGGTATGTCTCCAACCAGCAGAGAATTTGCCCCCTGATACCCATTGATTCCCATGGAATCTATGCTACTATATCACTCCAACACCATGAACTCTTATCTTGTGGAGTGACATTTTACTGGGGGTTACCATTGACTAGAAGTTGTACTGGGCCAACCATATAAATACTGTGCCTACAAGAACAGGTAGCGGCTAGGAATCCTGTGTCATCTCTTGACTCCCCAAAGCCTGTCTACAAGTCACAAGCTAAGAAGGCAATGGAATTATATCCAGGACAAAGCGACTGCTTGATCGGCTCCCCTTTACCAGACATTCACTCCTCTATCACCAATGAACAGTGGCAGCAGTGTGTACTGCACTGCAGAATTCACCAAGACTCCTTGGCAACACTTTCCAAACGTGTAATTTTTCCTAACTAGAAAGACAAAGGTCACAGGTATATGGTGATGCCATCATCTGAAATTCCCTGACAAGCCATTCACCATCCTGTCTTGTTCCTTCACTGTTGTCACTCAAAATTCTGGAACTCCCTCCCTAACTTCACTGTAGATATACTTGTATCACAGAGACAACAGTGGTTCAAGAAGGTAGCTTACCACCATTTTTGCAGTGGCAGTTAGGGTGGGCAATAAATGCTGGCCCAGCTGGCGATACCCAAATCTCATAAAGTATATTACAAAAAAGCATTTTACGTGATACCTTATCGAATGCTTTTTGGAAATCCAAATGTCCTATCGGTTTTCTTCCTTCCCTCCACCTTGTTACATCCTCAAAGAACTTTCATAAACTTATTAAACATTATTTCCCTTTTACAAGTCTGCCTAAATGTATTTTGATCTTCTAAGTGCACTGCAACTGTCCTTAATATTGATTCTAGCATTTTCAATTGGGCACCTCCAATTGGAAGTACCCCCAAGATGCTGTGGAGGATCCCTTGTCAGTTTTGATGCACTGACTATGTGGAATTTGCCCAGAGAATTGGGACTTCCAATGAGCAAGTACTCATCCACTCTTGTGGAAACTGATTTTAGTTCTTGTAAATTTTCCTGGGTAATTATTTTACTAAGTGAGTCAATATTGCTTTCATGGATTCCAATGGGCAAGAAATCTGCTTCTGAAACCCTTGGGAACTCTTGAATTACCCAAGAAAAGTTACAAGGATTAAAATCAGTTCTAATCCATCTCCTGTGTAAATATAAAACTCACATCCAGACTCCTCACTAGACACTCTGGGACCTTTAAAATTTCTATCTCCTGGAATACAGAAGCTAATGTCGTGAAAAGGGTACATGGCTTCCTCACAAATTCTCAGTGCTGCTCCCTGTGAATATTGCTGCATTGTACATTGGACAACAGGCCTGTAAAATCTGAGGAAGGTAAATAGGTGACCTTTGTGTAATCTTGGTCAGAATTAGAGGCTGGAATTTTACCGCCCTGCCCGCCGTGGGAATTGAAGCAGTGAGGGGCGGACAATGGGAAGGTCCATTGACTGCTCGCAGGAGTTTATGGTTTCAGGACGAGTGAGGTGTAAAATCCTGCGTAGAGACTTTGACCCAGGTTGGAAGTTCTGGGCCAAATTATTTGATCATTCTTCTCATTGCAGAATGTGAGGTCTTGCAATACACAAATTGGCTGCTGTGTTTGACTATGTAACACCTCCATAGGTCTCTGTTCAAATAAATAAAACTCTTTTACATCTCTTGCAGTTGCTATTCCATTCTCCATTGCTCTCAGAAAGTATGGCTTCTGCTATTATTCATCTGTGTGTGCATAGTTCTGTCCAACATTAGTTCTTGCTCTTGTCTGCCAAACTAACGCCACATGCAATAATAATGCAAGGTTGATCAATCTTGTTTGTAGTTGCGATTTTTCTCCTGAATGTAATTCCTATCTCAGGAAGGATACTCAAAGGAGACTTCCACATGTTGACATTCTTCTATTGCACACCCACTTTATGCTCTCTCTTTGAGGCAGGGTGCAACCTATGTAGGAAACATGCTTTCGTTTTCAGTTCCCCAATAATGGATATTTATCAGCTTTGGACAGTTGTTTTGTGATTACATGTGCTTTACAAAGTTGAATACAAAACTGGAAGGTATGATTACTAAGTTTATAATTGACAAAAAGCAAACCTGTGCAATTACAAAACTACAAAATCACAGATTTGTGTTTTTATTTTTATTTTTATTTTTCAGGCACGTGCTTTAGCACCACAGACTGCAGAAACTGATGCAATCAGGTTCCTCGTTGGCACTCAATCTTTGAAGTATGATAATCAGGTAAATGTCATTGACGCGTTATGCAATATAGTAATAGTATACGTTTTTCTGAAAAATGCTGAAATCATTTAGAAGCTTTAATTTGAAGACTGGGCGCGTTTTCCATGACTCAGGAAACCTGACAACTCCTCTAGCCATGTTCCCCCACCTAAGACCTTCCTCGAGTTACTGACAGCCAGCAAACAGAGAAAACAAATTTGTTCGGCGTTTTGTGGTATTTACATGATTACCAGTTGCTTCAGCTCTTGTACCCACTTACTGTCATCCACCCCTCCACTTTCTGCTTGTTATTTGGCCAAGCCTTTCCCTGATACTCCTCCTCCTCCTCCTCCTCCTCTCTCTTTCTCTCTCCTCCTCCCCCCCCCCACCCCAAAACTCCACTTGACTGCATGTAAATATTGGGCAAAGAAACTAGAACTCCACAAACCTTTATATTTGAAGTTATAATATTGACTGTTCAGTGACTGATCCTGGGCAGGATAGTGCAATAGCGATATGAAGTCAGGTACTCTTGATAACCTTTACACCCATTTTAATCAACAAGAATGTAGACTATGTTCTGAATTTTAAATCTTGAATAGACATGAATTGCCAGGTGATTCTGTTCACTTTTTTCAGTGAATTCACTTGAAATTGATATGATCGATTTTAATTTGAAGACTTGCCAATTTCTCTTTTGCATCTTTTTATCCTTTAGCATGAAATTTCATGCTTACTGTAATCATTCAGGAAGTCTGACTGGAAGGGAACATAATTTATTACAGAATGCAAAATAAAACGACTGCACACACACTAGTCCCTGCCTGGGACTACAGTTCAACAGGCCTAGTCTAGAACTTGCATTATAAAAGCTTCAGTTCCAGCTGGGGAGGCCACTGCCTGTTACCAGGAGAACTCGCACTTAACAGTCCCCACAAGGAGATCAATTGGATGATATCCTATGGACCACATGGGGGTTACTAGACTTGCCTGTGCTTTATCATGAAGTCGAAAATGGTGTATCCATTAACTTCCCTAAGCATGATAGTTAAAAATGACAACAAAGCATACAAGAAATTAAAGGTGTTGTTGAAATTTTCTGTGCTGGATGCAGAATGTTTTGAATCGATATGAAATTGTGTGTAGTCTTTCTCTCACTGTCTGTCACACATGATGCACTGGCAAAAGATTTGGACCTCCATGTATATTTGAGGCCTTCCAAACGATAGGTTTTTGGGTACCTAATTCCACAAACTGCTTGCATTCAATTCAGACATCAGCGATTCCTGCGTTCGCTCACCCACACCCATATCTCTATTTTCCATTGCCGCGAGATACTAAAATAAAAGAGGACAGTATAATATGGGCAGCTTTTGATTTTGTTCTCTCAACAATCTTATGGTTTTTTCGAATCATCATGAGACCTTTTCGAAGAAGGTCAAAGGAAACAAACCATGTGGTTATGTTCGTCAAAACAATTGACAAAAGAATGGCTTTATTTTGAAAGGAAAGGATGAGCTTATGTAAGCCTTCATGTCATAGGTTTCCTGCAGCTCAGCACATTTATCCAGTAAATGGCATTTGGGCCAGAGAGATCCTAGATTTATGTTACCTGAATTTTTCTGGATTGACTACTGATTTCAGTAATCCTGTGGAGAGGAAAGTTGGACCTGGTGCCCATTTCTTACTGCTATTGAATGTTGGTACTACACATTTGTGAATATTGAGTGGGAAAGGGATGTTATACCCCTGCTATCAAATAGTTTGCTATAAATCTAGGATCCCTCTGGCCCAAATGGCTGTTTTCTGGATAAATGTGCTGAGCTGCAGGAAACCTATGATATGAAGGCTTACATAAGCTCATCCTTTCCTTTCAAAATAAAGGCATTCCTTTGTTTTGACAAGCACAACCACATGGTTTGTTTCCTTTGACCTTCTTCAAAAAAGTCTCAAGATAATTTGAAAAAATAAACCATAAGATTGTTGAAAGAACAAAATCAAAAGCTGCCCATGTTACACTGCCCTCTTTTAGTATCTCGCAGTAATGGAAAATAGCAGATATGGGTGTGGATGAGTGAAGGCAGGAATTGGGCTTAGCCAAGTGTAGTTGACACTTTAACAAGGTGACAAAATACGTGGAATTGTATCTTAACTATGATTGATATCTTCTAAATATGATCTTTGACCAAACTGTTAGTATGGTAGACAATATCTGGATTATTCTGTCCAATTTTGATCTCCTTACTTGAGGAAGGGCATGCTGGTATTGGAGGCAATTCAGAAGAGTTTCAACAGATTGATTCCAGTGATGAAAGGATTGCCATATGAGGAGGGATTAAACAGTTTGTTCTTATACTCAGCAGAATTTAGAAGGACAAGAGGGGATCTGATCAAGGGATATAAAATACTAAAAAGCATTGACAAAAGTAAACACTTTCTCCTTATAGAACAATCACAAATGCAGGTTGAGAAGTGATAGGGTTAAAACTGAAATGAGGAGGAACTATTTCTCACAGAGAATGGTGTATTTGTGGAAATCATTGTCCCATATTGTGGTGAAGTCTGAATCATTAAACGGTTCAAGAAGGAGATAGGCTAAAGGAATATGAGAAAATGGATAGGAAGGTGGATTTGAGACCAGGAAGATATTAGCCATGATCTGATTGAAAAGCGCAGCAGGCTCAAAGGGCTGAATTGCCTACTTCTCGTAATTCTTATGTTTTTCCTTTGTATCTTTTGGAGGGTGTGGGGTCGGGAGGAGGGCGGGATTTTAGAAAACAAAAAGTTTTGAAAACAAGAAGAAAGCTTTGTTTTGAAATTGTAAATTCTTAATCTGAAAGCAAGAATTAAAAGATGAATGAAGTAGAGATGTCTGGGTGAAAACTATTAAAATGTTTTGAACAAGTCATTTGTGCCCCTGCCTAATATACTGCTAATTCTAAGCTATATTTAAGATAACATGCTTTAATTAAATTCATGTGCGGAATAGTTAGCAAAAACCTTGAGCTTCAGCTGGTTAATTGGGGGGAAAAAAAACTTTAATATATTATTATACATGCAATCTCATAGAGTGCCATAATACAGAAACAGATCATTCAGACCATCCGCTGATTTAATTTATTCTACGTAAATCATTTAATCTAATCCTACTGTCCTATTGAAACACAAAATTTAATATTCTTTGTTTTCAAGGAACTTGTACCAAATTCTCTTCATTGATACAAATGACTTGAATACTCTTACCCATCTGGTTCACTAATGCCCTTCAGGGAAAGAAATCTGCCGTCCTTCCCTGGTCGAGCCTACATGTGACTTTAGGTCTGCAGCAGTTGGCTCTTAACTGCTCTCTGAAATGCAAGCCACTCAGTTCAAGAGCAATTGGGGATGGGCAATAAATGCTGGCCCAGCCAGCAACACCCACATCTGTGAATAAATTTTTTAAAAAAGCAAAGGGCAGATTTCAGACACCACATTTTTGAAATGGAGATGAAAATAATGAAATTTAGAGATGCCACTCAAATACACTTTGGATTGATAAAGTGTATCAATCCAAATACACTTTATCATGTATAGTGTATACATATATATACTATTACATGTATACATTACATATGTATATATATGTAGTGTATACATATGTTCTGTATCAAAACAAATCATTACAACTCAGGGTCAATGAAGTCTATTGAACTCGCAGAAACAGATGACTTTTTCAAACTGTAAGTAGTCTCACTACACCAGGTGAAAGTCCAACAGGTTTATTTGATAGCAAGCGTTTTCAGAGCATTGTCCCTTCATCAGGTGAGTGAAGAGTTCAGTTCACAAACAGGGAATATATAGACACAAACTCAATGACAAGATAATGGTTAGAATGCAAGTCTTAACAGGTAATCAAGTCTTTACAGATGCAGACAATGTGAGTTGAGCGACGGTTAAGTGCAGGTTGAGGAAGGGTGAATTGTCTCCAGCTAGGACAGTTTGCGAGATTGTGCAAACCCAGACAAGTCCTGGGGGTTACAGTTAGCATGACATGAACCCAAGATCCTGGTTAAGGCTGTCTTCATGTGTGTGGAACATGGTTGTCAGTTTCTGCTCAGCGATCCTGTGTTGTTGTCGTCAAGACTGCTTTGGAGAACACTTACCTGAAGATCAGAGGTTGAATGCCCTTGACTGCTGAAGTGTTTCCCGACAACTGGCGATTGTTGAATGATGATCATTCATCCATTGTTGTAACATCTGCATGGTCTCACCAATATAACATGCTTCGGGACATTTTTTGCTGTAGTGTATCAGGTAGACAATGTTGGCTGAATCACAAGATTATGTACTGTGTATCTGGTGGATGGTGTTCTCATGTAAGATGATGGTAGCCATGCTGATGACCCAGCATGTCTTGTTGAGGTTGCTGTGGCAGAGTTGTGTGGTGTCGTGGTCATAGTTCTCCTGAAGGCTGGGTAGTTTGCTGCATACAGTGGCCTGTTCGGGGTTTGCAGTTGTTTGAAGGTAAGTAGCAGAGGTGTGGGGATGGCCTTGGCAAGACATTTGTCTCCATCGATGACATGTTGAAGGCTCCAGAGATGTCATAATTTCTCTGCTCCGGGGAAGTACTGAAGAATGATGGGTACTCTGTCCGTCATATCCCATAGTTGTCTTCTCAGGAAGCCTGTGCTGTTTTTCATTGTAACACGTCAGAACTGTCGATCGATGAATTGAGCACTATATCCTATTCTTATGAGGGTGTCTTTCAGCGTGTGTAGGAGTCTGTTTTGATCCTCCCCGTCTGAGCAGATCCTATGTATAGGAGGGTTTGTTCTTAAAGGATGGCTCCTTTAACATGTTTAAGGTGGAAACTGGAGAAGTTGAACATCGTGAGATTATCCATGGACTATGGTACAGTAAAGTGCTGAAGTGACTGTTCTTGATGGAGACGCATGTGTCCAAGAATGCAACCAATTCTGGAGAGTAAGCTCATGGTGGGATGGAATTTGTTGATGTTATTGTGTACTTGTTTCAGTGTTTGTTCACCATGAGTCCAAAGGAAGAAAATATCATCAACGTATCCAGTGTATAGCGTTGGTTGAAGGTCCTGTGTAGTGAAGAAATCTTGTTCGAACATGTGCGCGAAGGTATTACACATTGAGGTGTGAATTTGGTCCCCATGGCCGTTCCATGTGTCTGGATGAAGAACTGGTTGTTGAAGGTGAAGACGTTGTGATCCAGATAAAGTGAATGAGTTGTAGAATCACGTCTGGTGACTGCAGTTGTCGTTTTTGAATAATGTGGCATTTGCAACAATGCCATTGTTGTGAGGAATGCTGGTGCAGAGTGCCGAGACATGCATTGTGACAGGGAGTGTTCCTGGTTTAATTGCTCCATGGATGCTGAATTTCTGTAGAAAGTCTGTGGTATCATGATAGAAGGGATTCTTTGTACAATAGGTTTCAGGATTGCACAATAGCCAAAGAGGGTCCCATTGCCTGATACAATATGATGGCTGGATGTGTTGGCCTTCTGTATCTTCGGGAGGCAGTAGAGATCTCCAACACAAGGAGTATGTGGAATGAAAGTGTGCTCTGAAGGTCCGGATCAAAAGTCTTGATCAGTCTGTTGAGTTGACAGCTATGTTCTTTGGTTGGATTTGCGGGTAACTGTCTGCAGTGTTTCTCGTTCAGTTGTCGGCACACTTCTTTGCAGTAATGCATTCTATTCAAAGGCGCATTCTGTTCAATAAGACAATAGCCCCTCCTTTGTCTGCTGGTTTGATGACAATGTTGTGGTTGGTCTTGAGAGCGCAGTTGGTATTGCGTTGTGCTTCAGTGATGTTCAGGATTGTCTTGTGAGTGCAGTTGATGCATCTGGCTTGACACACCTCCTGACGGTTTAGTCATTCATGTCAAGTCAAGGGCAGTGGCCTTCTCGAGGAGTCCAATTTCACTCTTTCCTATTTGGTCACCGCGGATCTCTCTGTCGACTGTTCTAGTTCATTGGCTGTCTCATCAGGTTCACTGTTGGCCTGTTGGGGTTTGTGGAAAAACCCCCGGAGTCTCATTCGCCTGATGAACTCCTCTGTGTCCATTGCAAGACGGATGGGGCAAAAATTGAGCCCTCTGTTGACAATTCCGATATCATCTAGTTGAAGTGCATATTCTGATAAGTTAACAGTGGACTTCTCTGCAGTGCTATTGTTTTCTACTCTGGTACCAGGGAGGCTTGGTTGCTGCTGATGAGGATGCTGAGTTTCTCAAGTTTCCTATTCCTGGTGTAGATGGCGTAGTACCGTTGTCTCATCTGCTTGGCAGTGTTTCGCAGCTGGTCTGCGTGGAACTTCCTGAGTGGAAGTTGAGACTATGGGCTCTATCTTGGTTTCCAGATTGCAGTGTCTGCTGTAGAGCTGGTATATGAGATGATTGAGGAGTGTGAGAGGTACGACAGCAAAGTCTCTCAGCATAGTCTGTGTTATAGATTGACCTGAATGGATTTGTGATCTGTAGTCACTTCGGTACCTTGTCTGTTTTCCTGCATCTTTGTAGAAACTTGATGTCTGTGTCGATATGTGCGATCTGCTTGGAGATCCTCTCCAGTTTGAGCTGGCAGTTTATGGTGTCAATGGTAGTCATGATGTGTAGTTGTCGGCATTGGACTGGGAGATAGTAGTCCCACAACACCAAGTTAAAAGTCCAGCAGGGAAGTCATTAGTCAGCTTGTCAGACTACACACTTCAAACAGATGAAATCAAAGTTCTCAGCTGAAGGTTCAGTTTTTGCACCCCCCCCCCCCCCCCCCCCCCCCCCTCCCCAATCAAAATGAACCCCATCAGTCTTGCAGCAGACACAGTGGAATTCATCAGGTGACTGAGACTCTGGGAGTTTTTCCACAAACCTCAAGAGGCCAACAGTGAACCCAATGGGACAGTCAGTGAACCGGAGAGATCTGTAGTGCAGTGTCTGAAGAGGAAAGAGTCGAATTGGATTCCTCCGAAACACTGCTGTCCTCAACTTGACGTGTATGCCCAAACCACCAGGAGGTGCATCAACACCAGTTACATCAGCTGCACTCACAACACAAAGCTGAATGTCACCCAAGCATAACGCCATCCGTGCTCTCAAGACCAACTGCAACATTCTCATCAAACCAGCAGACAACTGAGGGGCCATCGTCATACCGAACATAATGGATTATTACAAAGAAGTGTACTGACAACTGAACAATAAGGACCCCGCAAATCCGACCAAAGAACACACCCATCAATTCAACAGACTGATCAAGACCTTTTATCCGGACCTTCAGAGCATCCTCAGTGCTCTCGTCCCACATACTGCTCACATTGGAGATCTCTACTGCCTCCCAAAGATACACAAGGCTGACATACCCAGCCATGCCATCTTATCAGGCAATGAGACCCTGTGTGAGAACCTCTCTGGTTACGTCGAGGGCACCTGAAACTCATCGTACAAAGAATCCCCAACTTGTATTGCAATATTACTGACTTCTTACAGAAACTCAGCACCCATGAAGCAATTGACCCAGGAACATTCCTTGTCACAATGGATGTTTCAGCATTCCTCACAACAATGGTATTGCCTCAACTGCCTCAGTACTCAATAGTGACAACTGCCAATCTCCAGATGCAATTCTAAAACTCATTCACTTCATCCTGAACCACAATGTCTTCACTTTCAACAACCAATTCTTTATCCAGATCCATGGAACAGCCATGGGTACCAAATTCATACCTCAATATGCCAACATCTTCATGCACAAGTTCAAACAAGACTTCTTCACCGCACAGGACCTTCAAATCGACATTATACATACATTAATTTTCTTCCTTTTGGATTCATGGTGAACAGTCACTGAAACAACTATACAATGACATCAACAAGTTCCATCCCACCATCAGAGTCACCATGAACTACTCTCCAGAATTGGTTGCCTTCTTGGACATACGCATCTCTACCAAGGACAGCCACCTCAGCACTTCACTGTACCACGAGCCTATGGATATCCTCACAATTCTCCTCTTCTCCAACTTCCACCCTAAACATGTTAAAGAAGCCATCCTCTACAGACAAGCTGTCCATGTACACAAGATCTGATCAGATGAGGGGGATCACAACAGATACATACAGATACTGAAATACGCCCTTCTAAGAGGAGAATCACAGCAGAGACCTACAGTCGCTGAAATATGTCCTCGTAAGAACAGTATATGGCACTCAACTCATCAGTCAACAGTTCCGATGTGCCACCGTGAAAAACCGCACAGACCTCCTCAGAAGACAAACACGGATAGATGGCGGACAGAGTACTCTTCGTCATCCAATACTTCCCTGGAGCAGAGAAGCTACGACATCTTCTCCAGAACCTTCAATGTGTCATTGATGAAGATGAACATCTCGCCAAGGCCATCCCAAACTTCCGCTACTTGCCTTCTAACAACCATGCAATCTCAAACTGACCATTGTACGCAGCAAACTACCAGCCTTCAGGAGGTGCCACAACACTGACATAGTTGCCATCATTATCACATGAGAGCACCATCCACCAGATAGATGTTACGTAATCTTGTGACATGGCCAGCATTGTTTACCTGATATGCTGCAAGGAAGGACGTCCCGAGGCATGGTACATTGGCAATGCTATGACATCATGCAGGTGCTATGAAGACTGTTGAGCTGTGTCCATTCATCAATCACCAGGCAAGAGTGTATCCTTCCTGTCAAGGGCATTCAGCCTCTGATCTTGGGGTAAACGTTTTTCAACGACTTTCATGACGCACAACAATGCAGAATTGCTGAGCAGTAATTGATAGCCAAGTTCTGCACACGTGAGGATGGCCTTAAATGGGATCTTGTTCATGTCACATAATTGTAACCCCCAAACTTGTCTGGGTTTCAAAATCTCACTAACTAACCTGGCTGGGGACAATTCATGCCTCTTTAACCAACGCTTAACCATCTGTCCACTCACATTGTCTGCATCTGTAAAGATTTGATTACCTATTAAGGCTCACATTCCAACCATTACCTTGTAAATGAGTTTGTGTCTATATATGATTGTGAACTGAACTCTCAATTTTCCTCAATAGGCATAGACAAAGGTCATAGGTGGAGAAGGGCACTCACAATGTTAAAATGGTGGCGTGGGTTGGTTGGGCTGAAGGGCCTGTTTCCCGTGCTGTATTGTTCTTTGTTCTTTGAACCCTTCATTCATCTGATGAGGGAGCAACACTCCAAAAGCTCGTGCTACCAAATAAACCTGTTAGACTTTAACCTGGTATTGAGACTATTTACTGTATCCACCCCAGTCCAACATCGGTAACTCCCCATCAGTTTTTAAACTGCACCATGTGGCCTATCAATCAATCTCTTTAAAAGGAATTTGTTTTCCTACATTTATTTAACATGAAGACCATTTGAGTGAGTGTCTTTATAGACTTGTACTGCAACCCACCCAGTCTATTTGCTGTGTTGAAGTGATCTAGTGTACCTGCATGCAAACGCAAGAAAATCACTCCTATAATTTGTACTCAGGTTTGAAAATGTGTTGAGCTTCTCAATAAATCATCTCACAAAAATAAAATGGGCAGCATAATAGAAATTGTGGAATTGTGCAATCAATGAAATTGAAATCAGATATTATCTAAAATATGCATGTGATCTGCATTGCCTGATTAGTGCCTATCTAGTAATGATGATTAGAAATTGTTCCAATGTCTTCGATCCATTCGGATTCAGGCAGGGCCAGTTTTAATTTCCATTTAGTGCTCAGTTAACTGATGCAGGTATTGAAACTCAAACAATAGTGGTACCAAAGGACTGGTGAATAGCCAATCTGATAATGAACTGTTATCCGACAGTCCCAACTGGAATTGAGTGTATGGCGTGTTATGTGAGAACAGAATTAAATACCGTTGTCAGCACACTATTTGGGATTCTGCATTATGTATAAATAATTGCCATTTGGCTGTGCCATTCAAGGGGGAGGGTGGGGAGAATATTGCCTGTAGAATTACATTGGAGCAAGGAAGTTATTGCCTTCAAAAGAGGAGAAAATATCAGAGAGAAACGGAGAGTAAAATGATAGTTCTTTTATTTAGAAAAGCATTGTAGTTATAATTAATGCTGTTTTTTTTAAAAAAAGTAAAATATATACTATATATGATTGAAATTTGTTGATCAAAAATACAGTATCAGCTCACAAAGAAACCTTTAGTGCAATGTATATTGATGAAATTATCCTTGACCGAAGCAATTACATTTGGCTTCAGTAACCACCCATGAAACCATACTTCTTTTCCTCAGACTCCTGACTGTGTTTCTTGAAACTAGTCTTGCATTCCAAGGACGTTATTGATCAAAGCGAGTGCTTCGTGTTCAGTTCCTTAATTTAGAGGATAATTTTAAAAAACTTGACAGTCAGTGTTTTATTGCTAATTTGTAGATGTGGATTATGTTTTTAGATTCACATCATAGATTTTGATGATGAAAATAACATTATTAACAAGAACGTCCTTCTGCATCAAGTGGGAGAAATATGGCACATGAGTACCAGCCCTGCAGATAAAGGTGTGCTGGCAACTTGCTACAATAAAAGTAAGTGTAAGGGATTGATTTGTCCATTGACATATTGGATTAAATAGGCTAGATTTTAGATTATCAAAAAAATGTATTCTGCACATTGACATTTCATAAATATGGACATTCAATAAATTGAGAAACTGAGAAACTTTATGCAGTATTTTCCTTTGTGGATTGTGTAAATTGGTTGTGCCTAATCTTAAATTTTTTTTTGGGTTCCCGTATTTTACAGATGTAGCTCAACCAGTTTTTAGATTTTTGTGCATCTATAAATGCAATTGAGTAATGTTTCTAATGTCTCATTACATGTGTATATGTAGAAAACTGTTGTTCTAAAAACAAACCTCATAGTAAATTTGAAGCAATTTTGGTGATGAGAAGGAAATAAATTCAAAATTAACGCAGCAAATAAGTTGTCTTGTTCAGGATGTAACTTGCAGCAAGTGAACACTGTTTTACAACATTGTACTTAAACTATGATTGCAATGTTTAAACTGCAGGAATTGCACAGCGAAGCTGTATTTCATCTCCTTATAAATAATAAAAGTCCAACGGCCAAATATTACCTCTGAATGATAGCTAATTACCATGAATTTATTGAGTGCAGCGGCTGTATGCAACTTGTCTCTTTTAAACCTTTCCTCTAAATAATAGGAAGCAAGAAACTGCTGATCTTCCCAGTGTACTCCCAACATGTCTCTGCTGGTAATGTGGTGGTAGGCTCAGGAATTCTACAACCTCTTTTGCACTTTGACCATTCTCATGATTTCTGTGGGCAAGATTGTAAATTTGGTGGCAGTTAATGCCACTTGGTGCCAAATTCTGTTTTGGGGACCTGC
This sequence comes from Sphyrna mokarran, assembly GCA_024679065.1. Classification (NCBI taxonomy): domain Eukaryota; kingdom Metazoa; phylum Chordata; class Chondrichthyes; order Carcharhiniformes; family Carcharhinidae; genus Sphyrna; species Sphyrna mokarran. The sequence goes on from JAGIQG010000005.1 coordinate 98,809,098, forward strand.
AGCACTAGCAATGAACTTGAAACAACCAAAGCACATTTCACCTTGGACCTTTTGCAGCCAATGATTTCCATTAATAAATGTTTTTTGTACCTTCAGACTGAACTGCTATTTGCTCCAAGGCCTAGAAGTAAAAAGATCATGTGCTAATCTACTTTGTGACCTAAATATCTCTCTTTTCTTAAAAACTTCCGATCTCTCTTCAAAATTATGCTTAGTTCTATAGTTGCCTGATGGAGAAAATTTAGCACAATCTAAACTATAACCACAAACTCTCAAGCTGCCATTTTATGTTAGATTGGTACAGTCATATGATACATTGTTCTACAACCAACTAAAGATGTTTCAAAACAATCAGTGTGATGTCATTTTGATGCTGGAACAGTTTGATTTATTAACTTTTATGAGCTGATGTGAGCTTTTCCTGTTTCTATATTAATTTGTAGAACGGAGAAAGTGATAGGGTGGAGGAGGCCGTGAGGAGATTTAAATATACTGATGAGAATTTTATATTAGCAACCTTGAAGGCAATACAATGGGCAGCATGGACATGAATAATGGATAAATGAGGTTCGATACAGAATAGAATACTAATCACAACGTTTAGAATAAGCTAGAATGGAAGATGAAAAGCTGACTATACTAGCCTTGTAGTATTCAGGTCATTGAGCGTTTGAACAGCAGATGGGGTGAAGCAAGATGGAAGCAGACAATGTTACATAAGTGGACATATATTGTCCTCGTGATTCAGAGAATATGGAGTGCATGTTTTTGGGTGCGAAAACTTGGTAAATTTGGGTGTGAGGCAAGTAGCGCAATTTGCACCTGCCTCTACACCAAGTCCCCTTTACCAAGGTCTGAAAATGGCCATGTTTGGAATCATGCCTGAAATGGACGCGACAGCCATTTAAATGCATTTACGTATATTTAAATTGACTTAATAAGCTTCACGCCCAATTTTACCAACACTTCCCTCTTCACTACCATGTTCACCCATCTGGAATCAGTGCAAAATAGACGTGCTCCATATAAGTCTCATTTGGGTGCTACATCAGTAAGGGTTAGTGAGGAGGTAAATGCTGAGTGTTGGACGGTTCTCTGCTTGAGATCAGGGAGGAGAATGGGTCCAATGGCTCTCTGTTTGAGGCCATTGGACGGTGTTGGGGGGGAGGGGAGAAGCTGGGTCCACTGCCACTGCTCAAGATTGGTGGGGAGCTTGAAAGGGGGAGTCTGCTGCCATCCAGCCTGTGATTAGTGTGGAGGAAGGAAGGGATCTTCTGCCATTCTACTTGAGATTGACGTGGGGAAAGGATGTGATCGGTTTGAGAGGCAGAAGGGTGGGGGGATAAGGAGGACAGTAACGTTGTGGAACAATGTCTGTGGGGGCCAGGGGGAGGCTTTATCTGCCCAGGAGGGATATAGATGGCAAGCAATATTCTATCTTTTCTTTCTGTGCATGTGCAGTTGGAGATTGCGATCAGAAACTGCAGGGTTTTGGGCATGTTAAGCCCTGCCTACAGACTTGTGCAGCGTGATTCGGACTTGCTGATATTTTTACAGGCAGAATATGTATGGGGCTGCTGCAGAACGTGTCTAAAAGTCAGATCTGAAACATTCCCAGTTTCAAGTCCACCCAGCACTTAGAATCAAAATGGTGAAATAGGTCCCATGTTGTCTGAAGCTCACTCAGGGTTAGAATAGAGTAGAATATCTACGTGGAGGCCATTCAGTCTGCACTGATCACAGTCCTACCGAATCTATTCCTGTAACCTCATATTTACCCTGCTAATCCATGACACTAGGGTCAATTTAGTATGGCCAACAACCCACACATCTTTCGTTGAATAGGATCGATATTGCAAACAATCTGCTTCAACCTAAAACAGTGACTATGGACAGAAATAGAGTCATTGGTAAGAGCACAAAGCTTGTGCCGGAAGCCAGAAATTATGATTTTTTTTCCTTTCCACTGTTTAAGTAAAGTGCAACTTGTGCAAAACTGGATGTTAAATAAACAGTCAGCAACACTGTGGCCATGGAGGGGTGAAGAGAGATTGCAGGGAGGTATTTTTGTGTGTCATCAGTTTGGAAAGTAACCCATAACCATGGAAGATATCACCAAGGAGCAGCATGTTGGTGAGGAACGGTGAGGCAGTCAAGAGTAAATCTCAGCACTTCTGAGGTATTATTGTGGAAATGACAAGATAAACCACAGTTGGGCAGGTGATAGTGGAACAAAGTAAGAACAGTGGCACTGAACTGGACACAGAGGAGAGATGTTGCATTCTATAATGTCAAAAACTGCAGAAGGGAAGAATGGGTATAATGATCATCGTCACAGAGGATGTTATTTCGTCAGTGCTGCAGCAGGATGAAAACTCGATTCAGAACATTTAAACAGGGAGTAGAGTAAAGATAGATACTAGTCTTCGAGAAAGCAACTCATTCAAGGAATTGGAGTTGAGAGACTATTTACAATAAGATGGCAGTTTGCTAAAATAAGGTCAAAAATCTCACTTTCCAGAACTGGTCATTATTGTGATAGACAATTGAGAGACAATGGGAGGCTGAAATATTTATAGTTGTTTTTAACCAGACCCTTCTTGCCTTCTCCTGAGGCCTTCACCTTCACAGATGTAATCTCCAGCCAAATTGATTGACTCCATATTAAGTAGCAGCTGAATACGCAAGACAAACAGCAAGGACTATGGGCCCCGATAAAAATTCTGGCAATAATACTGAAGATCTCTGCTCCTAGCCAAGTTGTTGCAATACTAAGTATTTACTTGACGATATGGAAAGTTGTCTAGGTATGTTCTACCAACAAAAAGTAAAGTTTTAGTTGATGTATTGCATGGTGATCTTAATATAGGCCTTTTTAAAGGGTACAGCTATCTGCCCACCACTTGTGTGTGGGTATCAGTCAAATCCTGCTCCCGTTTCCTCTATCAGCTTCTTTGAAAATGGTCCCCAAAAGATGAACGTGTCAGCAAATTGGCATGCTAGCTGGCAGTGATTAATTGAAGACGTGCCATCTCTGCAGTCCTTCCACAATTTGGCCCAAGGTAAGCTCAGCACCCTTCATATTGCTGGCTTTATTTAATATCATAAATTTCTTAATATTAAATTCCATTTATTTCTCTACTCCACTGCACTCTTTGCATACTTCTTTCAAGTGTTAGCTTGTCCCAATTGGCAGCACTTGTATTCATGATGTAAAGATGCCGGCGTTGGATTGGGGTGCTAAGAACTCAATAAGAATTTAGCAACACCAATTATTAATCCAACCGATTTATTTGATAGTAAAAAAGCGAGCTTTCAACACTCTTGTGTCTTCCTCAGGCAAGTGCAGTGTTGCTGCACTTGCTAAATTCTTACTGAGTTCTTAGCACTTGTATTGGACAGGACTTTATAACTAGGAAGGGAGGAGAGGGTTGGATGCAGGTGGTGGGGGGGAGGACATTAAATTTGTGAAGTTTTTGAATAGTAGAATGAATTAGATTCTAGATCATCACTTACAACAAAAAAAGTGGTCAGAAATGACTGGGATGTAAAGGAACTTCACCTGAGAGTTTTAGACTGTACCAGAACAAACATGCTGTTGATGCTTCTGAAGGTATTTTGCATATTGTATAGACATTCTAATCGACTCACAGTTTGTGCTACTACGTGAGCTTCATCACTTTTGTTTTTTTATGAATTTGATGAATCTTTTGTTTGCTCAGTTTGGATGCCTGCATGGTGGTGACCAAGATTATAAAATTATGCATTCAAGTTGTAGTGTAAAAGCTCCACATTTTATATCTTAGCTTACATGATCCAGACAACCAGGCATAAATTTCAATGAATTTGCAGGAAAGACTGTATTCTACAATTTTTTGGGGAGGGGAACCTAGAATACCTATATCATTCTGATCCCCAGTAATGTAGACAACTTTTATTCCAAAGGACACTATTTCAGACACCACTGAAGCAGTGTAAGCCAAGATCTCCCCAAAGCCTCAAGTGCAAGGAATCCAGAACCGATTTGGAGAGATCTATAGATTTGTAATCTTTTAAATTGTAATATTTACTGATTGATGTAATCCGATCTGTGCATTTTGTGCAGCACTGTGTACGTAAATCAGATATTATCAGGAATGTATATAAAAAAAAATCCTGAATTAAATTACTAAGATAATAGGATATTCATTTTGAACTCTTCTATAAGCACTTTCTGCCCTGAGTTTCCTCCCACTGCCTTTAATTTGGGTTGTTCAAAGCACTCCTACTAGAAGGTATCCTGGGATACTTTGGGGTTATGCTTTGCATTAATTATTTATTGGAAACAATGTCAGGCAGATGGGGCCAGAAGTAGCAACACATTTGAAATGTCAGAGTTCTGTGCACAAATGTTGGTGGTTGAGATCATGTTTCTTTTCTGAATAATTTAACAAGACTAATTTTATTTTGCATGTCTGTAATTTTGCAGTAAACAGAAATGTCATAAAATACCTTCTTTTTGCCTGTTCATTTTATTTCATTTCTTTTATTTTGTTTTTTAATTTTGCAATTTCTATTTTCTTTTTTTTTCACATTTCTTCTTGCATTGATTAACCCTAGATTTATTTTTGTGCTTTGTCTTGCTTTCCAATTCCTCTCTATCCTTATTCCTGTGGCACTGAATGCTCATTATCGCTGAGTAGTATGGACTCTCTCTGATCAGTTCTATTGATTTTCCTTGCTGCTGGTAATGATAAGGCAGGTTTTCTTACCACTAGAGTATCCACTGTGAAGCACACAAGAGAATTTTTGAACAAAAGCAAGGAACCTGATGGCGACATATGGAAGATAACATGAATGACGGAGATAACTGCTAAATTAAGTGTTAAGATTACAGGTAGCCAGGGTAATAGATTTATTTTTTTAATGTGTGCCATCAAACAAAGCAATGAATTAAAAAAAACATTTGGAATGAAATGAGGCAGAGCATCACACCATATAACTATCAAATTAAATGGAATGAACTGCCTGTATGTGGTTAATAGCTAAATTAAAAAGTCTGCCTTACATTATCTTCCCAGTGACTATAGCAGGTTCAACAGAAAACAGATGCACTCTGTAAAAAAAGTGAGCAGTATCTTAAATATTACCAAGTCATCAGTAGAGATTTTTGAAATCTAGTTTTGTCTATCTATGATTATATCTTACTTTTATTGGCAGGTAGTCAAAAATAGTTAAGATGCTTTCAAATCAAAAGCTGAAGTGATGTGTAAATGTTTACAATATAAGCCACATCAAACTAAAAATCGATGAGACGTAATGTTGCAAAAAATGATCTAGAAATTTTAATTCTTGATTTAACTTAAATTTACAATTGCAAATGCAGAAATAGTTTGTAAAAAAAAAACTTTCATTTCAATTAAATTATGCCTTTATTGGACTAAATGAGCGTTTCTCAAGCATACAGCAACAGATTTTTAAAAATAAATTTGCAACTATATTAAAATTGTAACACGTGTTACCGCTTTTGTATCTTGTTTGTGGAGAACTTCATACTTGAATCTATTTTCAAGTTTTTAAATTAAATAAGCTCATTTGTAATACATTTTATTTGCAGCTTTATTTCCGCATTTGCATCATCCCATAGCTAAGGAAATAATAGAAAAACCCAGCTCCAGGCTTCTAGCAATACTGTTTTTCAGTGAGCTGTTCGTGACAGTATTGCGGAATGAGTAGCACTTCCAATTATTTATTTTCTTTCTTGTTGGGAAAAATGGTTCACTAAAATGGACTAAGTGAGATTGTGAAACATGTTAAGGTTGGCATAATTTTAAGGTTGACATCACTTTCTACTTTTCCTGTGCTGATGTGGCACCAAACTGTGGCAGCACTACTCATATATTCTGTCCTGTAATTATGCTTTAAATAGTTTGACTGGGTAGTGAATGGTAAATTAATTAATCAGCCTGTTGGATAATACATTTAGAGGAATATGACTAGCATTCCTTTCCCTAATCACCTTCCAGTGATCCTAATTTCCTTGACCCTGTCCCCCATTCTCCACCAAAAAAAAGTGCATGTGTGCATTTGTAGCAACAAGAGGATCAATCTTAACTGTGATGTCAAGATTAATTAAATAAACTGCTGCTTCTTATTGTCAAGAAATACCACTTGGCCATCCAAATAGATCATTTGAGTATGGTACAGATGAGCTTTTAGGATCTGAGGAATTTTACAGTGAATCAGCAAGATCTTGAAAGAATTGAGGAGGGAAAGTAACACAACAAACATCTTAGAAGCAAAATAAGAATTTTAAAAGTAGACTGGAGTTTTCTCTTATTAAAGGTTTGATTGTCCTTTAAAAGATTGTTTTTATAGAAGGAGAAGTTTGTCTATATTCACCAGCCTCCTCCACAACACTTTTGCAAGATTTCTTTGAAGATGACTTAATTATAATTAAGCAGCCCACAATAAAGACTTGCTTGATTTTTGCCTTGTAACATGAGGTAAATTGCATCCATGAAGGAAAAATATAAAAATTTGAAGCACTTAGGTGTTCCGACAGCCACACCACAGTTATCACAAGGTTCTTATGAAAACACTCAGGGGGTGACTGGAGCACATAAAATATTAAATTTGTCTCGTCTGATAGGGAGTGTATTCAGAAGCTATTGTCTGGGATTTGCTGCACAAACGCCTGTGGTTCACTGAGTGAAATCTGCAGCAGCATCTTTTTGGATTGCTAATTTCAAAGCAGATTCATAAATTCAATAAAAAATGTAAACTCTGTATTTAGGCCAATTTAAAAATAGGTTTATCAATAAATTCAAATAATATTGGCAATAAGTTTTCAGGAAATAAAATTGTAACTAAAATAATTTTACAAGGAGATCTTTGTATTTTTTCACTGCAATGATTACACCACCAAAATATCATTTCTTGGCAATTTAGAAGCATCAGCTGTAACTTCAAACTAAAAATTAAGTTACTATTAGAATAACTTTAGCACATCATTAGTTACTGAGCGAATACCTTTAGTAACATCATTCATGCATCAAGAGTATAAAACATTCTGACACAATTGCCCAAAACCAAATTTGGAATGATACAAATTGCATTAAATCATTTTCCGTCTATCTTGTTGATGCCCAGTAGGGAGTCAAAAATCTGTAATCAGGTCAAAATGCAAAGCTTTCCTTTTTTTGCTTTGACATTGACAGAACTCCAAGATTATATTTTTTCAGTTCTATCAAATATGCAATCTAATTGCTAAATTCAGGCCATCAGACATCTTGGCCAATTTGCTAAGGCATTCTGAATATTTGAATATGCTGACTGTTATCATTGGTGCAATTAATTTAGTTTATTCCCTTTATTCTTTTCCTTTACAAGTCTTTGTATCCTTTTCCTATCATTGGTTCTTGGTACATCTTTCTGCATATGAAGATTATTAAAGTATCACCCTATGGCACTTCTTAAACTGTCTTGTCTAGAATTATGGCAAAAATACTGGAAAAATGCAAAATGATCCATCAAGCTGTTTGATCATTCTTTTCTGCAAACAGTATCAATATTTAAAGAGAGGACTGGAAGACCGCTTCTTTAGTATGTCGGCACTGAGACTGATCATTTGTCCCAAATGTTACTTGTAAAAATGTGCTGCAGTGCACAGAGTTGCATTGCTGCTTAATTAAGATTGAATTTAAACTTCAGATGCACACATTAATAAACATAGAATTGAAAATTGTCTGGGCTTAAGCAGGTATCACCGGCCCAAACGATGATTGTGGAACAGAATTTGTGCCGTTGGAGTTTAAGTTGTTAATTGTTTCGTATGCTTGTAAATTTTATGCCAACTAAACTGCTTATTTTTCTTTTTAAATAATTGGGTTTTTGTACTTTATGTTCAAGCTGTTTGCATCTGAGAGTACAACGAATTATATTTTACCTATGTTTATTAAAAGATTTGTTGATCAATTTATGTTGTTGTTATTCCTTAGCTTCAGATAGTAAAGTCCTGACATGTGCTGCCGTGTGGCGTATGCCAAAGGAATTGGAATCAGGCAGTCATGAATCTCCTGATGATTCATCAAGCAACCCGCAGACACTAGAGCTGCTTTGTCACCTTGACAACACAACCCATGGCAACATGTCCTGGTAGGTCGCTCAGTATTGATTCAAAAGATTTTAAATGCATCCCTTCAGGATAGAACTTAAGTAAAATATTTGTCTGCTAATTAGAGCACCTAAACAAAATAAATCATCTGAAAAAAAGAAATATTTATTTACAGTAGAACAAAATGCCATTTGTATAAGTAGCTTGAATATTGTCTTACACAAGTAAACAAAGGATTATTATGTTCAAGGTAATTATCCATCAGTTTTCTACTCAGTTTAATAAGTTATTAACTTTAAATTATTCTAACATGTAACTGATTCAAATTTTTATTAATGGGAAATGAGAACCTCAAGATATGGAATAACAAGTCTGAAATGTATCTAAATAAATAACGAATAATAATTTTGAAATCCTTGTCATTATGCCCAAATTTGACTTCCTTAATAAATCTGCTGCAACTGTAGCTGTTCAATGATTGTAATATTTAGCCAATAGATATCTGCTTTGGACTTTTTTTTATCTTGGGTTTTAGCTGGAAAGGATCATTAAGTATCTAACACTTTGAGTATGACTTTAACAAATTGCATGTGTTTCTTTTCATACACGCACACACACGCACAATATATGGCCTGTATGTTTCATTGAAAAATCAAAAAAGTACCTGCAATACCCATTAGTCCTATAGATGGTGCTATAATAGGCATTTTCCATATTGAAGGTCCATACTTTGGTCACATAAGGAGAAGGCTAAATTGGGCTGTATGTATTCTGTAGGTGTTATGTGACCTGGATGTTGTTATTTTGACCTGCCAAAAGAATAACATCCATATGTTGTTGTTAATTTTACTTTCCAGTTAAAGCTTCAAAATAAAATATATAATCTATTCGAAGCAGATAGCCATCAGTTAGATATGACAATAATTGAATAGCCAAGATTGCTGCAGATTTATTAACAGAGTAGATTTTGTGTATCATAATGAGGATCTCACAAAGTATTGTTATTTATTTGGAAAATTTTCTGCTGGGAATTGTACAGGACACGATCTTTCAAAGGAGTTTGAACACTTGCGCTAAAAGATTGTCGTGTGGAGCAGAGAAGTGATGAAATGAATGAATATATAATGTTTATTTAAAGCCACAGTTGTCGCACAAAGAAGGGGAAAGAGGCAAAGGACATAGTCAGAGGCCACATCATTTGAGGGTATTCCGGGAGCAATTCTCTTATCTTAATCTCATCAAGGGACCAGGATGTGAAATGTCTTTGCTTCACAATTTCTGCAGCTTCAAAACAGCGCAATGACAGCATTGTCTGGGGCTATCAAAGTGATCATGACTGTTAACCTTTAGTGTCAAGCTGCTTTCAGACTGTTGCTGGAGTTCTAAGCAACATATCTTTGTTTGCAATGCATGACTTAATAAGGGAGATTATTGAGACTCTATATCTAAACACTTTTATCTCATTCACTGGCAAGAGACAAGCAACCAGAGAGAGTATGGGTAGTAGCTTCCCTATGCTACAGGATGCCACTGACTACATGGACATTATGATCTCAGGGGGAACCAGTAACATTTTTATTATTTTTGTTTGGAAATCCAAAAACTGAGATTCTTACTAAAGGAATGAAGCTGCAAATTTTACTGTTAACTCAAAAGAATTTTACTACATGTAAGTCAAAAGATATGAATACTAAAACTGTACTCTGTCCTAAATAGTTATGTTAAAGCTATTAGAAGTACACTAAACTACTTAACTCAATTTCCTTCTACAACCCTTGATATGTACTTAATCAGAAACTGGAATTTTAGTCTCTTCCGACTGTCCCACAGTTGTAGACTTCCTATTCAATACAGGTGCAGCTAGCATCTTAAGCATAGCTACCTTGGGTCAGAACTCCACAGGTTCTAATGTCCATTAACTTAACTCATGGTCAGGGATGTCATTCAGTTATCAATTTTCAAACCTATTTAGCTAGTACACAGATTTTCAACTGAATTCTACTCAAAAGAGATGTTCCCTGCAAGCAGCTTATTCTAAACTTAAACCTAAATTTATTGTAAACCAACTACAAATAGGAATCTTCTGCTCCTGAAATTAATTTCTTGATTGCCCATTGATGATTGTTTAGCTCCCAAGTAGCTTAGTCACATGACCAGTTATTGGCAGTGAGTTGGTTTTTAAAGAAATCATCTACCAGAGAAGCTTAATTCTTAAAGGGATTATCACCCCAACATAAAATATTTTTGTTTCCCCAAGCCATCAAATGAGCCATCAAAATATTCCATTGGAATGGCCTTACCTGATCTTGGTAATTTCATAAGCCCTCAGCGTGCAGCAGGTGCACACTACATACAATGCGTCATGCTATTATCATGGTAGCTAGCATTCATGATCTCTTCATTTTGCACCATTTCTCTGTTCTACATATATTTGAACCAGCATGACAAGTCAAAGACTGACTACTGGCTAACAAGAGTTACTTTTTCATAACTGTGGTCAGGAACCCACACACACTTAATACAATAAGAGGTGTGCTGCCAAAAGAAACATCTTAGCATTAGTAAATTGTGTCCTTGACTAACAATTACAATGCATGGTCTGTTCAGGAGGAGCCCAGAGGTACTCAAGTAAGCCAGTGTTGATATTCTGAATAACCATACCATAGTAAGGGAAGACCCCTTGCCGCCACAATTCAGGTGAAAAACTGAGGGACAGGAGCCATGGGAAAAGGATATGGAACAGGAGGAAATGTAACAGTAAGTGAAGAAACAGGAAGAGGAAGGAAGGCAAAACGATACCCCTTTAAGCCCAGGCTGTATGGGATTTGAGTAATCATAAGTGATTCCAGTAACCTTGACTACATCTCTCCATTTGTCAAAAGTTCCACATTCTTGAACTTTCCTCTATCATTGATCATCACACTGTTCTCTTACCAACAACGCAAAAGTAAAAACCACCAGCAAACAGTTCAAATCCAATTTTAGAATTTCAATCATTTAAATAATGCATGTGAAATTAAACTACTCACACTACGTATTCCCTTAATGTCTCCCTCTTCCAAATAGCTTTGCCTTTTTTAAGGTTGCTTTGAGATGCTTTTTCCGTTTCTATTGCATTAATGATGGGAAGCAGCTGATCTTCAATTGAGCAGACTGCAATTGAACTTAGAGGATGAACAAGCCACCATGCCACCTCAAGGGCAATTAGTGATGAACCATGAATATTAGGCTGGATACCAATATCGACATGCTACGACTGTTTAAAAATACGTATTATTCAATTTCACAGAATAATGAATAAAATTATGAAATTCAATTCAAAGAACCATTAAAAAAAATCACGCTATAGTTTTATAATAAATGACTTTAACTTATTTAGCCACTGTAAATTATTGGTCTTTGTGTTGTCTTGTATATGAAATAATATTTTTATCATAAAATAGTAACTTCCCTGACATTTTTATTTCATTCTTTCATATAATGTGGGCATTCCTGGCTTTGCAAGCATTTATTGGCCATCTCTAATTGCTAATTTGATGATGTGTCACCCTTTTCGAACTGCTTCAGTTAATGTGATATATGCGTATCCACAGGTGCTGTTAGGAAGGGAGTTCCAGGATTTTGACTCAGCGTCAGTTCCAAGTCAGGATGGCTTGAAGAGGAAATGTGTTCACTATCTTTGCTGCCCTTGTCCTTCTAAGTGATAGAGGTCATGGTTTTGAGAGATCCACATTGCAAATTGTGGATGGTACACACTTGCCACTGCTTTGTGCATCAGTGTCTTGCCAATTAAGAGTACTGCTTTATCCTGGTTGTGTTGCACTTCTTGAACGTTGTTGGAGTTGCATTCATGTAGGCAAGTGTAGAATATAGCAGTATACTTCTGACTTCTGCCTTGCAGATGGTGGACAGGCTTTGGAGAGTCAGGAAGTCAGTTACTGGCCACAGAATTCCCAGCCTTTGATCTGCTCTTGTAGGCACAGTATTTATAAGGCTATTCCAGTGATTGCCTAGCACTCGTGTGACGTGTATGTTACTTGCCACTTATCAGCCCAAGCCTGAATATTGACCAGGTCTTGCTGCATACTGCTTTACTATCTGCAAAGTCTGAAAAACTGCTGAACATCTTCACTTCTGACTTTATGATGGAGTGAAGGTCATTGATGAAGCAGCTGAAGTTGGAATATCTACTGGTGTGATCTATTAAAAAGTAAGCCAGTAAGCTTAGATTCTCAAAATAATTTGAATCCTCATTTGAATAATAAATAATAATAATTAATAATAAATAATAATAATAATTTGAATGTTGGGCAGCATGCTCTGCTGCCCAACCATTCTGTCTTTCTTTTAGGATTCTTGCTCACATCAGGATTTCGGAATGCAAATAGCTCTTTGGAAATTTTAATGCGCATCATTTTCTACATTCTTCCCACACTTCCACCAGTCTTTGACTGATATTCTAACTTGTAGTCCAGTCCTTTGGAATATCTGGTTTCATTATTATTCCTGAATTGATGAATCATATTGGAAAGCCCAATTGATTCAGTTATTGATGGATTTTGCTTTACAGTGTATTATGGGAGCCAATGGGAGATGGTAAAAAGATAGCATCATTGGCTGATAACCACGTTCTTCTTTGGGATTTACAAGAAAGCTCAAGTCAGGCAGTGGTAAGTAATTTTATAGTTTTGTTTTGTGATTGTCTTTTTTGATCAGCAGAAATTCTTTTTCTGTATTATACTAGAACCAGCCTTCATAAATTTCTCACAGTAATTATACCACCATAATATTGTGGTGCTGCAGTACCAGTATACTGATGAAATATAATTATAGGGTGACAATTTTTTATTGGCAGTTTTCAGTGGAAATGTAGTTGAAAGAATGTATTTAAAGCACATGCAAAATAATGACAAATTGTATGGAGATTAAATTGGGCTACATAGATGCCATTTTTCAAGTGGCTCATGTCCTTCTAAGATGCGAAAAAGGCAAGCAGGGATCATAGACACACCTGCCTAGAGAAAGCCAGCATGTTATATTGGATAATAACAAACTGTTGTTTGCTCTTTGGATATTTGCATATGCAAATCAGGGGAATATTTTATAGTTCCCTTACCAGCAGATCTGCAGGACAATCTGGTTGTAGCACCTTGAGGCAGAACGTCTGCCCAAGTGAAGTCCAATAAGATGCATACTCGTTGATTCTTTGGATGGTGTTTGGGAAACCATGCCATCTAGAAAATCCTGCCCAAAAGTCTTAATGCTTGTTTTCGGTCCCTGCTGACTGATTTCAAAAAATCTCTGAATATTATCAAATTAAAAAATAGCTAAGTATCTATGTAATTGCTTCCAAACTCAAGATCCTTTCCAAGCAGATCCCAGACCCAACACCAAAACTCCAATCCTCAACTTGATGAGCCTCTATTTTGCATAATATCTTTGTATGGTGTCTTATCAAATGCATTTTTGAAATCCAAGGATACCATATCTATTGGCTCCCCTTTATCCACTATATGATTGATGTCTACAAAAAACTCATAATATCCTTATCAAACACAATTGCCCATTTAAAATTTCTTTAATAATAGGTTTCAGCATTTTCTTGATGACTGATGTTAGGCTAATTGGTCTATATTTCCCATTTTTCCCCATTCTCTTTTTTTGAATAGCAGTGTTATAATTGTTATCTTTTAATGCACTGGGACTGTTCCAAAATGGGGGCAAATTTTGGAAGATTTTAAAAATGCATCCATTCCCTTAGCTCTTTTAGAACTCTAAGATGTGGGCCAGACGGTGTGGGCTTTTAATTCCTTAATTTTCTCCAATATTTCTTGTTCTCTGCTAATACTAATTATTTTATGTCGTTCAGTCTTATTAGCTCCTTCATCACCCTCTATTTCCACCCTGTAATTTGTGGTTTCCATCGTAAAGACAGTCATAAGATTTGATTAATATCTCTGCCATTACCTCATTCCCCATGATAATTTTTCCCAATCTGCCTGTAAGGGATAAGCATTTGCTTTAGCTGTTCTCTTTTTTATATACTTGTAAAAACGCTTATCCAGTCTACCTGAAGATTAAAGTGTCTTATTATTACACTGTCTTTACTAAAGCACCAAATATTTCTTGCTCAAAGCTGTGTCAAATGCTATAACTACTATTAGGAGGCTGACAAACTACTCCCCCTAACATTTTCTGACCGTTGTTCTTTCTGATCTTCACCCATACCCTTCTATTTCCTTATCTTCTGAACCTATATTTGGAATCCTCAGATTTCACCATTTGTGCTCAGATTGTTTAGTAGTCAGAGAAGCCAGCAGCAGCAACAGTATTCTATAAATGTGGAATTGAATTGAGCTGTCCAGCGTCTCCCTGATTCATATTAAGGCAAATATATTTCAGAAGGTTACCTTGTAGTTGCTGGCTCTCCGAAGGTCTGTTTTTACCAATGCTGCCTCCTTCTGGACAGATCAATCTTATAGTATGAGACTCAAACATGAATGTGATCCTTTACTTGCTGATATAAAGGGCCTAATGCATATTTCCCAAAATAGCACAATGAATGTTTCTTTTTCAAGTATTTATCTAATCTTCTTTTGAAAGTTACTGTTTCATCTGCTTTGACCAACTTTTCAGTAATGCTTTCCCGATCATACTAATTTGCTGCATTTTAAAAAAAACCTTTTTTATGCTAATTACTTTGAAACTGTATTCTGGTTAATAATCCTTCTGCCAGTGAAAATCGTTCTGCTCTTGAAAGCTACTGAAACATTTCACGGTTTTGAACATCCTGTTGAACCTTCCCTTAATTTTCTCTTTTCTAAGACAACAATCTCAGCTTTTTTAGCCTCTCCACAAAAGTCCCTCATCTTTGATACATTCTAATAAACCTCCCCTACCCCAGAAAGTATTAGTAACATTGGTAAATGTTAATAGGATTTCTCAGTGAAGGGTTGAATATCAAGTTTCTCAAGATTTCTGATTATCTGTACTATATTCTGACCAACTTACTGAGCAGTAAATGTAAATTTGTGACTGAGTTCGAGCTTTACTGAAAGCTATAAAAAATGACAAGTTCGGAGTGGGAAGATTTTAAAGCTGAAAAAATAATACAGGGAGTACAATCAACATAAAGTTGTTGGCATTCTCCCACCAGAACAGTTGTGGCTTCATGACTCTTAGGCTTGTATCACTCATCTTTTCTTCTTTTATTGAGTTATTTTAGGCTGTTTAGCTTACCAAGAATTACAGTAAGACGATAAAAATGGTTAGTTTTGTTTATATGAAGCCCTTGCACAATTTTCAACCAATTTTACAGACAACTAATTCCCAGATGATAATTTAATAGATTTTAAGCAGTGCAGAATGTTGCTGAATTTGGCTAAGCTCCATGCATGCCATTAGTTATAGAGCTTGGTAGTCCGGTAACAATATTATAAAATCATTTTAATGAATTGTAACCAGCATTGTAACGTGATCAAAAATAGGAATGAGGGTCATGAATAACATAATTGGATTCAAGAGCTCCAAAAACTAATGATTGCAGGACTTGTGAAGTAAATTGAAATGCTGTTATATCTGTTTTCTACCATCATTGAATTATTTTTGCATAGTGTATGGGGAGCTCATAGCAGGAGTATTAGGGACAGCAACAATAAAATGCTGCTTGATGTGAAATCTGGTAGAAACCTGTTACCTTGAACATTTCTGCAGCATAAGGCCTTGGGCCAGTTTGCAAACAATGTTTTTTCACTTATTTTATTTATTAGAATTGAATACATCGGAGTAAAATTTTCATAATGACCCTTATTGATATTTCTAAAGATTTACTTGAGCATTTTCTAGTTGACAAGAAACACGATAGAATTGTTCTTTATAGATTCCTGGAAAATGTATCTATCTGGTTTATGAATTATCACTTGTTATCTCTCCATTCCTGTTTGTTTTTTTTACTGTATTCTAGCTCTCAAATTCTGCTACCTTAGAAGGAAAGGGTCAGTTGAAATTTACTTCTGGACGATGGAGTCCCCACCATAACTGCACACAACTTGCCACAGCTAATGACACAGTTATTCGAGGTTGGGACACGAGAACCATGAGGTAAGCAGAAAACAACTCCTATTCCTTTTAGTCAACTTATATTGAATACATAATCAGAAAATGCTTGACATTTGAAACTTATTAAAACCCAACCTGTGAAATGACCACCTATCGGCATGTTTAACTTGGTTTTTGTAGCTAAGCAGCCTCTTTTGTTAATTATCTGTCATTATCATAACTGGGATCACTGTAGATGAATAATCTTTCTATCATAGGTGACCTTCAAGGCGGTTTTACACCATGTACAAATGCCTTTATGTAATTATTAAAAGTGAATTTCCTAACTGATACTCAGTCGACCTCTTGTATACTTTTGGTTCCACCTTGGTAAAGTTTTATTCCACTCAATCTTTGATCTGTGTCTTCACAAACTTTTAGATTCCATTAGTACTTAATCTCATTCATGTAAAAAAAAAACTCAAAACATACTTTATGCATTTTTCAGGAAACCAAACTGGTTTATGCAGATGTTACGTTGCGAGTTTACGAAAATACAACTTGCGTTCGTCCAGCTTACAAATTATCATGCCAGGACCTTCATTTGTTTTCTGCATTACAAAGTGACAACACTTCAAAAGTTTTTATACATTGTATATATAAATGAAAGGTCTCTGTTTCAAAGAGACTTATGCAAATCTCTGCTGGGATCTGTTCTACTGAGGCAAGACAAGGGCAGAGGAAGAATTATTTCCCTAGGTACCCCTGATATAAACATGGAGACAGATTTTAAGGATCCAGTTGGGGCTTTATTCACCTGTAGAATATTAAAAATCATTAGAACCCTTCAACGCAGGTTGAAAAATAGTCATTGCAAACATGAATTAAGTAACAAATAATTAAATTAACCTATTCATAGATAAATTACATAACACACTGTCTATAAATTATCTTTAATAGCTTCCTCTATAGAAGTAAATCTGTTTTATACTTGATTATTTTTAATGAATATTCCTTTAATTCATAAAGATCTAAAAAATGTTTCAAGACATTTTTCCAAGTACCATAATATTCAATTAATTTTATTTTCTACATAGAATTTCATCTATTTAACAACATTCACTTCCAATGAAAGTTGAAATATACCATCGCCATAATACATTCTGTTTCATATTATATCGTGGTCCTGTACTTTTTAAAAAAAAAAATCACTGTTTTCTTACTTACTGTGAACAACACAATGCCGCATTCACTAATTTTCATGATTTTTTTCAGATATCTACTACAAATTACTTGACACTTATGCATACTTTGTTTCATTGGCAGTCAGTATTCACGAGTGTGATTTATCATGGCTTACTGGCAAAAGTTCTGAGCAGTAATGTAGCCTGAGTTATGAATGAATCAGCAGCAGCAGTACTAAAGACAAAGCAAAGGAGGTGAAGCCTCATAGCTGATGTCATTGAAATATATGTTTCATAACAAGAACCTCTTTTGTCCCATTAATCCATCCAGCATAGGGACTTCCCACTGCACTCTTAAAATATTCAACCCTTTCTACAAAATAAACTGCTTCCTGAAAAAGCCCTAACTTAGAAATTAAATTCAAATTTAATCATTAAACCAATGGCATCCTCAGCTAATTTAAAAAAAAGTAATGGGTGCGATTTTCCCATCCCGGTGCACTGATTTTTTTAGCGGGGCTGGATTAATGCAATCTGTGCTGGGCATCCAGCATCAAGCGTGTCTCCCAGCACTAGATTTTTGAATTACCTATGTAGAACTTCATTTAAATATATTTTAAATATAATTAGCAGGCCCAGAACTGAAGTCTCCAGGCCCACTAGCCTCTTAGTCCCCTCTCATCCCTCCCCAGGGGGAACTGACGGCCTGATCTTACTGAAGCAAAGAAGGGAAATTGAGGCCTCTCTAGAGAATCAGATGGCAAGATGTTCCCTAGGCATTTTCACCTTTGCAGTGCCAGCTTGGGCCCCCTAGCACTGTCCAAGGAGCAAAGTAGCAATATGCAGGGGGCATCTTGGCACTTTCCTCTGGACATAGGTCAGTGCCATTGGGGTGGGGACTGATTAGCGGGGAGAGGTAATTGCTGGAATGGGGGATCTCACTACCACCCTGGAGACAGGATCTGTGGTGAAGGAAACAAGTGGTCAGGCTGGCCATTGGAGTGAGTGGAAGTGAGCAGCCTGCTAGGGGGCTGGGATCGGGGCTGCAGGTAGTGGGAACGCCAGCGATGTGGCTGGCCAGCAACTGGGAGGCCGACAGACAGGGGTCACTGCACATGCGCTGATCTCGGCACTGACAAATCTGTGAACGTGCAGTGGCCCTCTCAGTGCTATGCTGCCAGTCTTTCCAGCAGAAATAGACTGCACCAACAGACTTTTTACATGATTCATGCTAGATCATTCTGTAATGCACAGAGCGTGGAGATTCTTCTCTGAACTCTCAATGAAAAAAAACAGTATGATTTACCCCAGTTGTCACACAAATTCAACACTTAGAATTTTTTTGGGAGAATGACCCCCAGTATATGTTTTTGTACACTAATAAATCGAAGGGGCATCAACATAAAATGGATCATGACCAAGAAGCTTAGTTGGGTTAGTTTGGAAGCATGTGACAAGAAATCTACAGTGCTTCACAAAAAAAAATTCTCATAAGATTCAATTGTTCTGAAATTAGCCATGTTTGGAACTCTTACTGAGAAGAACCTGGATTATAAATACCCAGTGAGATGACAAACAAGATCCTGTTCCGATCCTTACCAATTCTTTCATCTCTGGCCCCAACATTGCAATATGCTATGCAATAATTTAAACTGATTTTTCTTTGCCTTTTGAGATTTGTAATATGACAAAAAACAATATTTGTTGTTAGGATTTGCATTGCATGAATGACTACTTTTGTTATCTACAGTAAGCACTCTTTAAAAGAAGTTCATTGTGGAAAACTCCTCAATATATATATATAGCATCATTATTATGAAAAAGCAGTGGCCAAAATGAAGATATGAATTCTTTTTGGCTAAGATCAAGCACAAGATAGGATGCAATGCCTTATCTTGTCAGCTTAAATCTTGTATGTCTCTTGTGTGGACCATACATTGGATTCAGTTGCATTTGGAACAAGCAAGACAGATTTGGGCTTGCCAGGTCCACTCTGGATTAATTTGTAACTTTGGAGTAAACGAATGGAGCAAAAATTAAAAAAAAAACATGTTCAGCACAACCTTGTTTCCTAGGCAGGAAATTCCTACAGAATGGTAAAATTTGTGGAATTCACAATTTGAATACTTTAAATACTGAACTGCAATTTGAGAATTTAAAATGCACAATGATCATTTTTGATTATAAAACTTTATATTATGGTTTTCGAAACATGCATAATTCTACAGTTTTCCATGATTGTCAGTATTTTCAATATAAACTAGGCAGCCCATTGACAATTTGGGAAAAAAAAAAGCATGTTCAAAGGGAATAATCATCAAATCATGAAAAATCACTCATTCAGTTATTCTATCACGAGGTATGTAACGGTTTAAATTAATTGCAGTGCATCAACTCTCTTCTTAATTGCTCTTACAAGTTTCAAATGTACAGTTTTGTTCTGAAAACAAGAAAAATGTTTATAGAAAAAAGTAATGTAACAGTATGGAAGAATATATTGAGACCACTAAGTACAAAACAAGGAAGTGATATTCAATTTATGCAAGACATTGATTCTGTCAGTTAGACTACTGTGTGCATTTCTACTTACCCCTTTATAGGATAGATATTAAGAATAATGAAAAGAGTGCGACAAAAGATTGGGTTGAATGCTTTTGGGAATAAGTTATGAAGGATTACATAAAAATGGGGTTTCTTAACTGTAACAAAAAGCACTAGGTGGAACTTAATAGGGGTTTTCAAAATAATGAAATTATTTAGAAATAGTAGGAAAAAAATGCATGAGTTGATAAATCAGTTGCAAGGAAACAGAAACAGGATTAATGCTGGAAGAATGAAAGAAAAGTTGCATTTGTTTTCCACAAGCTGGGGTGTTAGCACATGAAATGATAATAAATGTCTCAGTTAAGAGGAAGTGGATAAATACTTGAAGATGAAATAAAAATGAATACGGGAAAGAGCAGAGAAACAAGCTTGAATAGCTGCAGTTCGACAACACCAGTGCACGCTTAAAGGGCCAAGTGGCTTCCTTCTATGTCGTTTCTATGAATTTATAATTTCAAAACATTATCTGAATTAAATTCAGAATTCATACGCGTTACGCTGCTTGTGTGGCCTGCTAAAATACAGTTTATTGAATAAGGAGGATGTCTTTGCCTTTTTCTTTGGGAGATGGCACTCAATTTGCTTAGCATCTTTAATCACTAGTATTACATCATCTTTTGAGATATCCTTTGATTTTGACCACTAAATGAATTTTGGAGCCAATGAGGCATTTTCAGATTAGCTCAATCTGCAGATTAGTCCTCATAGAGTTATTGTAATTCTCCTACATCTAAAGTTTGCTGTACACATTGATGTCATCGCAAAACATTATTTCTTCATTTCCATGATAGTCCAATTCAGTAATGAAAGTTACCTATTGGTGACCAATCTAAACGAGGGAAAGATATTGGTCTAAGCCTCATGGCTAACATTGTTTGTGCTGTATATGGAATAGTTACCTTGGTTGAATATATGATTAGAAGAAACAATATTTGGTAGAAAAACCTACTTTGCTATATTAAGGATAGTGATCATTTTACCATTCAATGGCAGCCGAAGGTGACGTTTTCATTTTCTGTTTTCTCAACCAAAATATTTTGAAATTCCTAAACTGAGATATTAGTCTGCAGTCAATTTATGTAAATGATTCTTTTGTTTAAATGGGAAGTATTCATCTCTTTCGTTGAGGTTTCAAACTTTTAACTTATTATTTTCAATTTTAGGTCTGAACTTCTAGTTACTTGCCCCAAAATTCTTTCAATCCCTTCTTACCTATGCAGACAGAATATGGATGGATGGGGCAGGCTGGGGATCAGGCAGTGTTGTCAAAGGGTGGGATGATGGGGGAGGGCAGTGTTGAGTGATGACATTGTACGGAGTTTTCAGGAGGCTCCTTTGAGGGATTGGCATGGGGATAGTACAACAGATGCCTATAAGGTAATCCTTCTAACCTTTTCTAGATAATTATTGACAGTTAGAACCATCCAATGATTTTGATTAAAATCACATTTTCAAATGGTTCCCAGTGCAGGGAATTGCCCAAAGAAGTTTGAACTTTCTGGACAATTGTCATGCAAGCCTTATCTGGGAACCTCAGAAGTGAGTGGTGGACATTCCCCAGTACATCTTTGAGGTACCTCCAGTACATTGTCTTGGAGGTTGAAAGGGCCTTTATGAACTATTTGGGACCACTGGCTCCGGTTTATTAACTTTGGGGTTTCAAAGAAAGGATGATTCAAAATTCTTTGTGAATTGTTTTTGCTGTCTCTGATAAATTCTGCATGATGTACATATTTTAAAAATTAGGAGGCCGTCATTTCTGCTCTATGGGATTATAAATTATTGGTCTAAGCTTCATAGGTGAATGATTCCTATGTGAGTGAAAAGAATGTTGCACATGTTGTGCCCAAGTAAAGCTTTTCAAAAATACAGCGAAAAAGATGTTTTAAAGATTGCAACTAGTTCCACATAATCAAAATTTACCTTTTTTAAAATTTTGGCCCTATCAACTATTAGCAAGATGTTTTGAAAGAAAATAGTACTAGGAAAATTATGAAAATTACAGACACTTTCGCTGGTGATACCAGTGCTGAACAGTTCCTAATATTTATTTTAAAGTATAAACTGTTTGCGTAGCCTGGAGCTTGAACAACAAAAGTTTCTTGGTCTCTGGTTAATCAGAGGTACTATACACATATTATCAATGGAGATGATTCTGTTCAGAGTTCTAAAAGAAACAGTTTTATCCCTTCAGTATATGCACATTCATCATTTTAACTCTGTGAAAGTTGCATTAGTTCAATTCTGGTGAAAGGAAGATGATTTGGGACTGAACTACACTATCAGTGAACTATTGAAGAAATTAATCAAACTTGAAACTCTTAAGTTTCAGCGCAGTACCACATGTCTTCCTAATGCTGTGTTTTAGAGCATGAATGCATAGCAATAAAGTATTTATTATGATATGGTAGATTTTTCATTCAATAGCAAAACACCTGCTGCTGTACAAAATAACAAAAAAAGTTCCCTTTACTCAATTTCCAATTTTCCCCTTTTCGATTAGGAACATAGAAAATAAGAGCAGAGAAAGCCACTCACCTCTTGATGTCACTATTCAACTACCTTAAAGCTACTTTCCAATACTATCCTGATATCCCTTGATATCTTTAGTATCTAGAATCTTATCAGTCTCAGTTTTGAACATACTTAATTATTGAACCTCCATGGCTGTCTGGAGTAGGGAATTCCAAAGATTCTTGTTCACCTGAGTGAAGAAATTCCTCTTCATCTAAGGCCTAACCTAAATGATCTACTTTTTATTCTGAGACTATATTCCTGACTCTGGTGCCCCTCCGCAGATTAGGAAACACCCTTGTTGCATCTATCCTATCAAGCCCTGTAAAATGTTTGTATGTTTTAGTGAGATCACTTCTCCTCCTTCTAAACTCTAGAGAATATGGATCTAATTTTCATAATCTCTCCTCAAAGGCCAAACCCATCAATCCAGAGATCAGCCTGGTGAACTCCCTCTGTAGCGAGTATAGCTTTCCTTGGGTAAGGAGACCAAAACTGTACAGAATACTCCCGACTTAGTGTGATCTCACCAAGGCTCTGTTTAGTTGCAGTGAAACTTTATTATTTCCATACTCAAATCCTCATTTGCCTTCTTAATGGTTTGCTACACCTGCATGCTTGATTTCAGTGACTCATGAACAAGGACACCCAAGTCCCTTTGGGCATGAATACCTACCGTGCATTTCTGATTTTCCTACCAAATTGGATAATTTTACATTTTTCTACATTAAATTGCAGCTACCATGTTCTTGCCCACTCACTTAGCTTGTTTAAATCGTCTTGAAGCCGCTTTAATTCTCCTCACAATTCACGTTCCCACCCAACACATTTAATTCCCACATCCAAATCATTTAATATAGATTAGGAATATCTGGGGCTCAGGCACTGATCCTTGTAGTATTCCAACTTGCAAATGAAATATTTATTCCTGTTCTGAGTACTGCTGAAAAGGAAGTTTTTTTGTCAAAACTTTTCATCTTGCACTCATCAGAACATTTGCAGGAATATATTGTAAGGGAAATCAACAAATTTATATTGTATGAAAAGAGTGCATTGCCATGGAGAATGCACTAGTTGTTGGTTACTCATAATTAATGGGCAAGCTTTGTTTGAAATTTAAACTAGGTAGTTTAACTTTGATCAAAGCACTGTTCTGAGGAATGAGCCAGCAATTGCTATCACTTATTTTGTTTTGCTCAGGCACAATGTGTCCCATGTTCTTTCTGAACAGAGAACAAAACGCTATCTACTGATATATAGCATCCAAAACACCTAAATACACCACACTGTAGGCCCTGACTGACAATCTAAATTGATTGTCAGTATGGCTCTTATCAGACTGAGGATTATATTTCAAATGTTATCCAATCATGGAATCGCATCTAATGATGGACATTGTGTTTTGAGTTTTGCAAGCACAAGCTGATTGGGTAAGTTTTGTATTTTGCCTTTTGTAAACAGTGGAAAGGACATACCGTGAGATTCAATGATTGGAACATATGACCTACGTACCTAGCATTATACTGAAATTAATATACCACATTACTCATTTGTTTGACAGACACAATGTCTTTCTGCATGATTGCAGCATCCTGTTAGTGGCAAATAACACTTGTGTTGCCACTGCAGAGTAGCAGCGTGAAACAGCTAGCCTCGCGTGTTCCTCAAATTTTTAGAGAACTTGCCTGTCCAATGTATTCTGAGGTAATTTGTTTAGGGCCCAAAGTGATGGCCAAAGACTTACTCATGAGTTCACAATCAGGTTAGCCGTTGTCCTGCAGAATACCTTCGATAAGCCCTTTTTCAGCACCAAGTTTGCATGGTGAGAAAATGGCTGAGTCCTATTCATGAAGTAAGGCTAATCTTTTAGCGGGTGGAACTGTAAGAATTCCAAAGTGTGTGTTGACGAGTGAAGGTAGACTTGTGGTAGACCATGGTAGAAAACTCCCTGGCACTTTTCTGAACTAGTATGTTAAGGAAAGGAAGTTCATTTGACCTCTCCATTTAAAAGGTGAATTTGAGCACAGAATGGAGCTCATTAAGATGCATGTTGAGATGATTGTTACATATAGCTGCCAATTGGAACCTTATTGAGAAGCTTTTGGAAGACTTTTTTGAAAATCCAAACGCACCAAATCCATTGGTGTTTCTCCTTACCTATTCTGCTAGTTAGATTCTCAAAAAAACTCGATTGTTCAAAAATGATTTTCTTTTCATAACTGCATGACTTTTCTAATCCTATCATTAATTTATAAGTTTCAAGTTTTCGTGTCCTTTTGTAATAAATTCTAGCAATTTCCTTACTGCTGATATCAGGTTAACAAGTTTGTAGTTCCCCATTTTCTCTGCCCCTTTTTACTTAAATTGTGAAGATACATTTCCTATGCTTGAATCTGCAGGAACTGTTCCAGCATCCATTGAATTTTGGAAGATGACTACCAATGTACCCATTGTCTCAACAGCCATCTCTTTCCACGCTCTGGATGTAAATCATCATGTCCGGAGGATTTATCCATTTTCAGTTTTTTTGGTTCCTCTAGCAAAGCATTTTTAAAATCAATTCTAGTAGTTAATACCATGAATATACAGATTCACTTATTTATTTTTCACAGGGCAGCATCATAGTTCTACCCTGTCTTCTCTGCAGCTATAGATGGCAGCCTTCTCAGTGTCACCTGTGTTCTGAGAACAAATAAAACAAAATAACTAACTATATAATTTGTTTCGCTAGTATTGGTTGAACATTGGATATTGTACAAGAAAACTTTGCTCTGCTCTGAAAAGTGCTGTGGGCTAGTTTGCAATCTGAAAAATCACACAAACCAAGTTGCAGTAGTCTCTCAGTGCGAGATACTGAATACTATTTACCACTTTCCTTTATGTCTGTAAACCAATGTAATTCAGCACTTTAACTACTTTTGCTCAAGGAATACAGGTTCAGAATATTATCATTATGGTGATGGTAAGTATATTGGTTTTATTGTGTTTCTATAGAATGTTAAAAATTTCAGCTTTATTCTACAGGGAGTTGATATGTCTGGTAAACATTTATTTCAAGGATTGTAAAAGCAAGTTAATTATTCATTTCAGCCAAAATGTGTTACTTTAATAGAGCTAATGGACTTTTGTTTACACAAAAGATTGTTTGAGAAGTTGGTTGACAGGATTATTTGAAAATGTGGTTCGTGTGCAGAGCTGGGTTTGTGGCAGGATGAAATAAGCTTTGGCATAGCTGTTGGAGGGCTGCTAAAGTCAGAGGCATTTCTTGAGAACTCTCTCTCTCTCCACAAAATCTCTCTGAAAACTTCAAAACTGTTCAGACAATTTACAGCAAATATGCCTGGGTTTATTAACTATTTATTTAAAAGTGGTATTGATCTTTGCATGAATGGGGCTTATTTGGAAATGGAACAGTCGTAAGTTAGAAAGTAAAGTTGCTTGCTTTCATTTTAAATATTGTGCAATTCTTAATGGTTAAGCTGCTTCATTTGTTAGATTTGTATTTAAACAGTGTTATTATATAAAATTTGTTTCATTATAAAAGATCTGTACTTTGTCAATGGAATCATTCCTGGAGAGAAATAGCCTATCCTCACATTTATGCTAGAAAGAAAAATTTTTGAAATCTCACCTGGCTTTCTAATGTGACTTGGGGTTCTGTCCAGTATCCTAACACTATTTCTTAAAGCAGTATTTTTAAGCAACTCACCACATAATGGAGTTGGACACAAGTCAGAGCTCGGTACCAAACATCTTCCATTTTGCATTATTACTGGAGAAGTTTATTTAAAGACAGCTATAAGTCATCAGACTTCCACCTAGGTCTTCACTGTAATATCACAGGAAACGGTTTTCATTGCCACAGATTCGGAAATTATTGCTTTACTGTTTATTTAAAATATTGTTAATCAAATCATGAAACTATGTGCTACCATAATACTGTTTTTGGGGTAATGTGTTATGTTGAATGGCTTTCAAAGATTTTCATAACATTTTGTATAATCTATCCTAAATATTGTGTGAATTATCAAAAGTAAAACACAATTTAAAATAAAAATGGCTATCCCAGTGTCTGCATTTGCAATGTGACAGCTGGTCTGTGTCAAAAGAGAACAATTCAAAGATGGTGAATATTATCAAACACAGTCCTATCCTGACATAAATTTGAAAGTTGTGGGGCATATTGTCAGTGTTACAAATGGAACAATTTTCAATAGCAGAAACAAACAAGAGAAATGGTCATACCCTTTATCAGTATTGTGGTTAACTTGCATGTCATTGTACTACAATTTAACATTAAGCATGACTGAAGACACAAATGATGTTGAGTTATTCATACAACTGTGTTAAATATTAAAGTTTGATGAATTGTAGAAGCTGGTAATTGATGAAGAACATCAATATGTTGTGCGTATGAAATGTATGTAATTAATAACAAACAAAACTGGGGGTTTTATTTGAATCTATGGCTTATGAACTTGTTGCACTACTTTAAAGTGTTGCAAACCTAGAATGATGTCACAGCGGTTTAATTTTGTCTGTTTCATCTTGATTTTCATTCGAAGTTGTATTTATAAAGACTAGAAGTGGCTTTGTTTTCAAACAATTTTTAATTGTACCTTAGCTAGCACAGGACATTGCAATTAACGTGGAACAATCAAGGTTCCCATTCCAATTATAGGGATCTCTTCTACAAATAGGGTGAGTAAGTGAGTAACTAAGTGTATGTGTCTTGATCAACATATGCAGGAAGTGAAAAGAGGGATAGGAACCACATGTCGATGTGGGTTTGGTGGGCCAAAGGATCTGTTCCTTGTACTCTCTTTGCTGTTTATATGCACATGGTTAATGGTGACCTGCAACACTCAGTCCAGCTCACAGTTCTCTAACCAAACTTCCACATACTGTGAGGAAACTGGTACAGGTGGATCCGTATCCCAATACAAGGCCCTGCCTTCAAGACAGTACAGTATTTGGGAAAACGTGTCTTGGTGAGTGAAGTCCTTCACAATACCTGATAGACTACCAAACGTCTGGGGTATTTGAGCAGATTCCCTACTGTATGCTTATAAACCAAATCCTTGTTGGGGTTTCACTGAACTAGGTTTCTCATAAATGTAATTTTGGTAAAAGGTTTAGAAAATTCCAAATCATGGGTATGCTTTTGACTCTTGTCAAATGCAGGATAGAATGTCATTTATTTGTCTCATAGATAATAAGCATTTTCCATGTTTGCACTAAGCATGACAGATTGTTGTTTCAAAAGTGAACTACTTTATACACTTCCTTTTCATGTAGTCAAGTTTACTGTATGGAAAATGCCCATGGCCAATTGGTACGAGACCTTGACTTCAATCCCAACAAGCAATACTACTTAGCAAGCTGTGGCGATGACTGTAAAGTGAAGTTTTGGGACACCAGAAATGTTAATGAACCAGTCAAGACTTTGGAAGAACATTCCCACTGGTAAGTGTTTCCTCTGTTCACTTGGTCAAGGTAGCAGGATTATTTCAATTCCATGATTTCTTTATGCACATCACTGTTGCTTTGCGTCCTATCTACCCTGAGCTGTGTTTAAATGTAAGGGACAATTTTTTCTTCTTTCCAAGAAACACATGACATTTTCCCGTTAAAAACCCATGAGTTTTATTTGTAATGGGAATTATAATTTGGGTTGCATGGTTGGGAGCCCAGCATTCATGCTAAACCTTTGAGACTTCTTTGTTATTTGTTAAAATTTATCTTGCTGGATTTGCTAAGATTCTGATCTGAATGGCAATGCGCATCTACATTCTGTCACTGTCCAATAATGAATCCAACCATTAGTACTTCAGTACTTTGGTACCCTGTAACAGGTTCCAATTTGGGTTCAAATGCAAGATAATAGTAAACGAATACACATCTACACATAGAGTTAGTTCTCTTTGATACCTCAATGACTAAAATGGGCTTATTCTGGTCTGCTGAATTATGTAAGAATGTTCCAGGTTTGATTTCGAGCTTGTGTTGAATTTAGTGATAGATCTGCAACATTGAGCTTAGCACCTGTGAGCTAATTTGGCATAGTGAGCCTGAGTTTCCATTCATAGTTACCGTCTTGTATAAGTGGAATGTGTAAATATGCTTGCTTGTCTCTCATAACACATTGGAAGATGAAGTGGTTAGATTTGACTGTGTAAGCTAATTCTTGTGTGTATTAAAACCACAATTGAGAACGATCAAGCTTTATTGTTGAAACATGATAGGTTAAATAAAATTAATAAATTGTCTTTTATTATGTAATGCATTAAAACATACATGTCGAAATATGTACTACAAGGTGACTCCATGCTTTCAGCAGAGAATCACATTTAGAGGGAGAGGATCAAAGGGATGAAGCTCCTCATTTCCATTCATTAATTCCTGAGATGCAATCATTGCAAGCACTGATCCCTGCTGGGAGCACTAGATTACAGAATTACTCTGTATATATCATTTGATGTAATTTGGATATTTAATGTCAACCTTATATTATGAAAGATCTTTGAGGACTTCTTCGAAGGCTATTCTACATATCTTGAATACACATTAAAATATATTAGCACTTGGTACATAGAAGATTTAGACAAGTAAAATAGTAGGCTGAGTTAATTAAGTTTTCAGTACCTTTTTTAAGTTCCAAAAAACAGTGTGTTTTAAAATATGTAGATCATTTCTTCTTGGGCAGAGGGTAGAGGGGTGAGGGAAATGTTAATAAAGCCTGATAGCGCAACCTAGTGATCCAATGGAAGTACCATCCTTGATGGAGGAAGGGAAAATGACATGGGCCCATAAGTTGCAACCTCCGGGATGTCAAATTGGGCGGAACGATGGTAGGCGCTGCTAGCCCCCCAGTGTCAGAGATACGAGTTTAATTTTGGACTTGAGTAACTGTGTGGAGTTTGCATGTTCTCCTTGTGTCTGTGTGGGTTTCTCTGGGTGCTCAATCCAGAGATATGCAGGTGAGATGAATTGGCCTTGCTACATTGTCTCTTAGTGTCTCAGGTTATGTTGGGAAGGTGGATTAGGATTACGGTTGTGGATCTAGGAAAGATGCTGAGTCAGAACAGGCTCAATGAGTCAAATGCTCTCCTTCTGCACTGCAGGGATTCTATGATAACAGGGCGGTGCTCCAAGATGTGTCAGGCACTCTTGCCCCTCCCCCCACCCCCCACCTCCTCTACCCCAGTCCAGCCAGAAGTCCCCACCTACGACTTGTCTGGCATTTGCCCAGGACTTTTAAACTTGTGTTGAACAAATACTTTACGCTGGGAACCATTCAAAATTCCAATTTACATCCCAATCTTTGGCTGCTTTTGTCTTAACAGAATAATTACCTACGACAAATTAGAAGAATTAAAACCACTCCTTACTCTGAGTATCTATACTGCCGAACAACCCTCCCTACTGCTCAACTTCCTGACTAATCTGAACACGTTGACCCCAACCTCCCAGTACTCCTCTGACAAACATCACTCGCCAGCTGCTACCCTCCTGACTGCCCCCTTTTGTCAGAGCTCTTAACTATTTTGACTAAAATATACTTGTTAGTCATACATTGCTGAGACAAAAAAATTTTGAACATGTGAAATGGAAGGAGAAAAAGATACAAAGCGGGTTAATGAGGATAATTTTCTTCATTCCAATTCTAACGGCCAAGCATAGTTTGATCATTTAAATCAGGAAGCTTAACTCGGGTCAAGACATTGCCTTGAAGAATGAACCAGCGAATGACTATCATGAATTTTGTTTAACTTAAACTGACGCAATGTATGTAGATGTTCTTTCTGTCTGCAAAAAAACAGGGCTCTGTGTGTTAATATATGAAGCTTCCAGTACACACACATGTGCCATACTGTGAGCCCAACTGACAATCTTAAAATTTGTTCTCAGTGTAATATTTAGCAAACTAAAGATTATTTAGAAAATGTCCATTTGCAGAATTGCATCTGATGTTAGGCATATGTTTTGAGTTTTACAAGTTCAGGTTGGTTAGGTCTAGTCTCTACTTTGTGCCTGTTGTGGACACAGAAGGGATATGCTGTTTGATGTGATCCGCCAACCTGTAGAATGTGTGGCTGACATACCTAGCATTATACCAGCACTGAAATTCATATACCATGTTATTTATTTGTGTGATGTGCAGAATGTCTCTTTGGCTTGATGGTAGCATCTTGTTAGTGGAGGATACTACTCATGTTACTAGTGCATAGGTAGCAGTTTGGAGATCACATTTTCTCTTAACTAATTACTTCAGACGCAGACTGCAGACATTCATGTATTCTTATCCAGTTAAACTCATACTGCGGGTGAAAAAAGAGGCAGTGTGATAGTGATGAAAGTAACAGCAAAGTTAAGGGAGACATGTGGCAGAGAAAAGAGAAATAGATTCAGAAGAGGAAAAGTAAAATTAAAATTAGGTAGACGAAACTGTTCATCAACCATATTCCCATGCCATTAAAAATCAACCACTTTGATATAATTATGTAAACAGCAAGAAAAATTGAAGCAAAAATTAGTTTTTTGGGGGAGGGGAAGAAAAACAAAGTCACTTGCATCAGATAAAATTGTAATACGATGAATACTTTAAAATTCCGTCAGAGACTATGGTTGTGATTCTCCTACTGTGACCCGCAACTTTTCTGGTGGGTTACCATGGGAGATATATGTCTGCGGCTTTGAACAGAGATTTGCACGTATGCTGGGAATGCATGTGCATCTAGCAGAGCAGGCGAACAGTTGCTGGTCAGACCACATTGGAAACTGGCAGGAAGGTGGGTAAGTCATTTAGATCTTTTCTGCATGTATTTTAAATATGTGTATTTGTCCATTATCAGGACCTGAAAGAACTCTCCCACCCAGCCAGGAATACTTCATTTCAGCTCCCTTTGTTCAGGAGATCCCTGAAATGAAGACGGAGGTAATCGCACCCCTCGCACACCCCCCGCCACCCCCAAACCCCAGGGGTTGGGTGGCGGGAGGGGTGGTTGGTGTCCCCAGGCATGGGCACCCTGGCACTGCCAGTTTGTGCCCCTGGCACTGCCCAAGAGGCAAAGTGCATATGGGGCACCTTGGCACTGCCCACTGGGCATGGGCAGTGTCAAAGGGGCGGGACCTATTGTGGGTGGAGCCTAGAGGCGATAGATGAGGGATCCTGCTGATACTTTTCATGACAATCAATCTGGGATGCAGGGAAGGCGTCAATTGGGGTGGGCTGCAGAGGGGTGCTCCGCCCTGCCTCTGGAGAGGGTCTGACCTTGGGGAATGGGGTCAGTGGGAGTGAGGGTTATCTGCATAGGTGAGGCGGATAAGGGGATTGTCATTACTGGGTGTTGGGGGGGGCGGGTGTAGCTGGACATTGGGGCATTCTGGGATGGGGTGGGGGAGGGAATCAGGGCTGGTCAGGAATCGTTGTGTGGCCATGATTGGGCCGTGAGTGGGGGTTGGAGGGGCAGCACTGTGGATGTCCCAAGCTGGGCAGTGATCATGCCAGCCAGCAAACGGGAGGTTGACAGTTTAGGGTCATTGCAAATGTACAGAGCTCTTCAACTGTCAAATTCTGGCGCAAATAGCACCACCCCCATCCCAGCTTTTTAATGAGATTCCTGATTGGGACCTCTTTGGTGCACAGAGTGCAGAAATTCGGGTGAGAAGCTGAACTGACGGCGCAGTCAGGATTTAAGAGTTCTCCCACTAGTTCGATACTTTTGGGAGAATCACAGCCTATATTTCTTCACTGTGTCTCAATCATTTGATATGTTACTTTAATAAACTTACTGTATTAGAGTAATGAGTGAATGGTTGTCACATTTTAGTTAAAACAGGACTTAGATAAACATTGGAAACCACTCACCAAGTCCCGATAACAGATGAGCAATGAAATAGGAGATGTACTACTGAAAAATAAATGAAAATTAATAATGGAAAGTATGAGCATAAGTGTTTTTTTTTAAATCACTGCCTTGTAAATTATTGCAGGATTTGAGGCGATTTTTTCCGTAGCTTTACTTAGTTAGCATAGACTAATAGGCAACATTGTAAAATGTTATTTACGTACAAAGATGAAACCCTTAATGATAGAGAGAGAGAGCAATTGAGCATGCTGGGTGCTAAATGAGTGATGGCAGTCATTATCCCATCACCTGATTCAGAGTGTTAGCCTGATACATCTGTTTTAGGATCCCATTCCCAAATTTTGCAAAAAGTAGGCTAGTTGCCATCTGCAAAAATTAAGTTTTTTTTTTAAAAACTTGTCTCATATAACATTGTAAGAGCTGCAGTAACTGCTGCTAATCCCACAACAGCTGTGCAATTGCTGCCAGCCTAACTCGGGGGCAGCACGGTGGTACAGTGACTAACACTACTGCCTCAGCTCCAGAGATGTGGGTTCAATTCCCAGCTTGGGTCACTGTCTGTGTGGAGTTTGCACATTCTCTCCGTGTCTGCATGGGTTCCCTTTGGGTGCTCCAGTTACTTCCCACAGTCCAAAGGTATACAGGTTAGTTGTATCGGCCATGCTCAATTGGCCCTTAATGTCATGGGATGTAAGTTAGAGGGATTATGGGTAAATATGTGGGGTTGTGGGGATAGGACCAAGGTGAGATTGTTGGTGGGACTGGATAGGCCAAATGGCCTCCTTCTGCACTGTAGGAATTCTATGATGTAAACTCCAATATGTCTCAACCTCCCAAAAACTGCGAGTTGGCTCAGAACCTAAGCCGGCAAATCTTATAAAGGGCCAACTTGGTGTGCTGTCCAATTGTCATCCATGGTCTGCAGGAATGATGGTAATAAGACCCAGGGTCCAATTTGGGACAACCCTCAGACTGGTTTCTTCAGACACCAGCCAGGTACACAAAACAATTTCTCACCATAGTAACAAACTTTAATCAGATAAATAGTTTATTGTGCACACAAAGGGCAAAACAACACGGGAAACAGGCCCTTCGGCCCAACGAGCCTGCGCCGCCACCCCGATGTTCCCACCTCTACCCGTGATCCCTGTCTATGTTTATAGATCTATGGATTAAAAACCAAATTTGAGACAATTTAGGGAGAATTTGTTTTGCCAGTTATCCTAAGAGCACATCTTTGGGATGTGGGAGGAAACCGGAGTACCCGGAGAAAATCCACGCAAGCACAGGGAGATTGCGCAAACTCCCACAGATACAGATACAGGCTGTATCTGCCTGTATTTGGGCAGATACAGGCCCAAATCCATGTATCCGCACAGCACAGCGATAGTCACTGAGCTGTCATGTTGCCCATCAAATGGTCCAGGTCAAGCATATACTAATGACGTGAAGCACTAGGTTAGTCTCGAAAAAAATCCAAGAGCAGCCCCCTCACGACCCATTGTGTGTTTGCCCCTTGTTAAACAAAACACACATGGAACAGTACAACTGGCAGTCACTCAGATGGTACGGGAACTTTTTGTTTATCAGGATTCAATGATAATACTTTGAACTTTATGAATGGACTGAAAATGTTTTACTATTTTGTACACAGGGTATGGAGTGTTCGATACAACCATTCACATGACCAGTTGGTGCTGACTGCCAGCAGTGACAGCAGAGTCATTCTTTCCAACATGGTTTCTATTTCGTCAGAGCCCTTCGGTCACCTAGTGGATGATGATGATTTAAGTGACCAAGAAGACAATCACAATGAAGAAAAGTAAGTAATCTGTCACAGTCTTTCAAAAATTTATTATTATTAGCTACTTATTAATTTTAAAAACAATGGAAAATGTGAGGAGTCCTTGTAGTGTTAACAGATTACTCCTTGTTGATGATATAATATAATGTCAGTATACTAACCTAGTGACCACAGGACAGGATTGAAAACCCAGAGGAAACACTCCTTCTTCTCCAGTTTCTCAGTTAACTATTAATGCTCGCAGGACAATGTAAGCTGAGCAATGAATACTAATGGATTTGTAAAGAACAAGCTGTACATTATTGCTGTTTTTCAGTCTACTGTTCAAAACAGGTTATAAATATAGTTTTAAAGCTGCATTATCCTACTTCAAAATACCTGAAGCTCATTTTGAAAAGTTCAGAGTTCACAAAACACTGATTTCATGTGGACCTATGCAAACTCTTTGGAGAAACTGCCAATCAATCTGTTATCCTAATATAGGAGTTAGAGGAATTTGTTATTAATTTCACTTGGTGTGCAGGTTTGGGTACTGAATTATAATGTTTTCTCCAGAGTTTGGAGAAACAGAAAATGTAGTTTTAAGAACAATACTTTTATCTGGCTCTTCCCCAGTGTGGAGCCTAGCTAGTGAACAAATTCAAATTGGAAAATCAGGACAGTCCTTTAGCTTTGTTACTGTGTTCGAGGCTTCGTGCTGGGGATGAAGGAGCATAAAATTCCCACTGTAAACAAACATCTAAAATGTGATGATTCTTAGACAATTATTTTTATCTTAGGCTACCTTTGAATAACTATTGTCATTAACAAAAACATTTAATAAATTTGAGACAAATGGAACTCTAATGCAGTACGACAATTAACCCACACTTCATCACTTTACATATTTAAGATAGCTTAACCAAGAATTGTTCAGTTCACAGAATGCTGATGTCTCATCTTTATGACTTGTGTTGCACTTCAGTTTGGCTTCTTACGTCCGGATCTGTAAGATGAGTTGAGGTAGCTTCAACTCAGTCCTAATCGATTCGAGTCCACTGCACAAGATAAAATATTTCATGGGGAAATTTTCCACCACTTGATAAAATTAGTTTTATCCAGGGCATTCCCAAAATGATAAAACCTTGACAAGAGAATTCAGCTTCAAGGATTAATCTGTGCTATTCCCATTTCACTTCTGTTCCTAATTAATGTACCTTAGCACCAATAGTAGAACCAGATTTTGATCCTACTGAATAAATGATTGGATCCAAATAACTATCGTAAACAGTTATTTGGATCCAACTCAAGGATAACTATTTTACTATTAGATCTCAATGTGTCTTCTCTATTTGACAATCACTGATTTTCATATATTTGGAAAATAACAGGTGTCATTATAATTAGGGAGTGAAGAATTTGAAACATTGATGAACCAATTCTTTATGGTTTCAACCTGTGTACATTTAATGACTGTTAAATATTTCTATAAATGAGAACATTTAATTATAAATGAGAAAATTGTAAATGCCATTCTTTGGTAATAGTAATTAGTTCATTACAGTTTATCACTGAAGATTTCACTGCCTGAATAACATCACTAAAGCTGACAATTTCAATTAAAATTTCAGGAAACCATTTATCAATTAACAGTACTATTTCACTGATCTGGACATGGCCTGTATTATTGACAGTCACAGTTTATTTTTTTAAAGAAAGACAGTAATCCCATTATAGAATTAACTTGGTTAGCAATTTGCAATTAAGTTCACTAAATTGTGTACAAATTTTAAAAAATTCTCATTTTTACTGCTGTTAATGAAAGTATTTCCAGTATTGGTAATCATTTCTAATTAAAAATCATGGAAACCTTACAGTACAGAAAGAGGCCATTCAGCCCATTGAGTCTGCATTGACAACTGTTCCACCAGGACCCAACCCCATAACTCCATATATTTATCCCACTGATCTATCTAACCTATGCATTCTGGGATACTAAGGAGCAATTTAACATAGCCAATCAACCTAACCTGCTCTTCTTTGGACTGTGGGAGGAAACCAGAGCATCCAAAGGAAACACACGCAGACATAGGCGAACATGCAAACTCCACAGAAACAGTGACCCAAGTCCCTGGAGCTGAGAGGCAACAGTGCTAACCACTGTGCCAGTTTACCTAATTGTTTAAAGCAGCTTTTTTTGCATTATATTTGGAAATTATATTTTAAAAATAATTCAAGACTTTAAAAAGAGCATTATGAACTGCAACTATATGACAAGAAGATGGAAAGCACTTCCATTTAACTAACCTCTTTCATGTCTATGAAATGCTCTTACCCGATACATTTCACATATGCTCATTCATGTGATACAGACACACAAGATTTCATGGTCTCATTTCAGCAATGAAATGAATGACTAGATCTGTCTACATTATCATTGTCTGAGGGATAAATGTTGGTCAGAATATTGCAATAACTCTTCTGCTTTTTGAATAGTGCTAAGGGATTGTTTACTTCTACATTATGCCAAGGTCCTGTTTTCCTGCTAATGTCTCATCTGAAAGCCGTTATAGCACTCAAGACAGTACTGTACTGAAACCTTGGATTGTGTGTTCAGTTTCTGAATTGGTACTTGGAACTTGCCCTTTTGATCCCTATTGAAGTATTAATTGATTTGACAGGGCAAGAATTATTTTGCTTCTAAAATCTATTATACTGAAGCTACCTTGATTTTCTCTCCAACTTACTGGAAATATGTTTGTAGATTGTACTATTACAGTTATACAATCACAATGGGTCTTTCCTTTGGAAAAATAACCATAAAATGGAATAAAAAAGTTGACCAAAACTGGTCATAATTTTTTATTGTCAGATTAATTATGTCAGTGTATTATAGGTCAGATTTTGTATCCATGTTGTGCCATGTATATGTGAACAGGCAGTCAGAAGTATATGATGAAGTAGGTTGACCTGAATGAACCTGTTGCTTAGTGTGCATTTTAGACTCTCAATTCAGCAGGACACCAGCTTTACCTTTTTCTTAAAAAAAAAAATTGAACTATAGTATTCAGTTTTTGTCAGGATAAAACATGTGACCAGAGAATGTTCCCTTCATTATTCGTGTGTTTCGTGAATAATGATCTGTGAGTGATGGTCAATACAACCTACAACAAACTGCTTTTGCTTAAATATACAAGTTCGTGAGGCCTGAGGTACAATATTTTGGGTTCAAGTCCCACTTCAGAACTTGAGCAGAAAAATCAGTATGAACTCTCATGCAGAACTGAGGGAGTCCTGTACTGTCAGAGTGCTTTAGGATGAGAACATGAACCAAAGCCACACTTGCCTGCTCAGTATTTGTATAATACCCTGTTGCTTTGAAGAAAAGAAGTTATCCCAATTTCCAATCCAATATTTATCCCTCAATCAACATCTCAAAAATACAAATCTGGTTATTGTTGTTTGTGGGAATTTGCTGTGTAAAATTTAGCTTCCATGTTTTCTGTATTACAAGATTGACTGCATGCTTGGCATAACTTCTCTTTTTATACTCTGTGCCTCTATTAACCACAGAGCTGTTTTCTTTATCAGTCTTTTCAAATTGTCTTGTCACCTTCCAAGATTTCTGCACATAAACCTTGAGTCTTTCCGTTCCTCCTTAAAAATGTTTATGCTCTCCTATGCTTCTTCCCAAAATGCATCACTTCATAATTCTCTATAATAGATTTTGTTGCCGTGTGTCTTTCCATTTCACCTGTCTATGTAATGCTGAAGTCTTTAGTATATCCTTCACTTTTTGCTATTTTGGCAAGTGTTCTATCCTCTGCAAATTTTGAAATTGTGTCATGTAGACCAGATCATTGGTCTTGATAGATATCCGTGAGAAGGCACCACCATATACTTTCCTCTGGTTTGAAGCATAACTCTTACTATTGCCCCTTATTTATCTGAACTCCTGAGGTTGACTGATACAAAAGGATGATGGAATTGTGAGAAAGATTTAAACTTACTTGATAAACTTGCTTATTAGACTGAACATGGAACTATATTTTATTGTAACTGCTGTAACAAAGTAGAATCAAAATTGTTTGGAAATTTAATTTGGGATAGTTTGGCACAAGTGTAAGCAAAAAAGGCAACGGCAAAAATTAAGGATTGTGGACAAATAGTCTATTTCCCTCTCCTTTTCTTCCTCTCTGTGTACTCAATGAATGGTATGTTTTGTCTGTAAAGCCCAAGAGACAATACTTTTCATTGTATCCCATTACATGTGACAGTAATAAATCAAATCAAATATTTTATGTAAGACTTTTAACATGATATAGTTATATAAAAGAATGAGGACAGTAATTTAACTATTTGTACAAATAATACTTCTGTCATATGAAAACAGTGATGATAGATGTTGCACCAAGTGGTGGATACTGAGAACACAAAGGGCTGAAAAATCTGGATTGGGTGGGTCAAGGAGAAAATTGAATATTGTATTGTGAACACCTGTTACCATATCAAATCCATCAAGCTTATGGCTCGATGGATTTAGCCGAAGTTATCCTTTATACAATATATAGTGAAATCTGCTGAGGTTGAAGGGACTTTTCCATTAAATGGTATTTTAAATTGCATTGGAGATATCTAATACATGCTAAAATAATTAGCTATCGATTTTTCTTTGCAGAAAAGAACCACTGCAGGACAGCATAATAGCCACATATGAAGAACATGAAGATAGTGTCTATGCTGTGGAATGGTCCTCAGCTGATCCATGGTTGTTTGCATCTTTAAGTTATGATGGAAGATTGGTGATAAACCGAGTGCCACGAGCATTAAAATATCGAATTTTGTTGTAGTTTTCTTGCACAATAAAATCATGGAGTGGGGGGTGGATTTTTAACATTTTGACATGGTTGGAACAGAGGAATCACTATAATGTATGGTAAACTCAGATGTCTGGGTTTCTTTGCATGCTACGTTGTGTTTTACATTATTAACTTGTTCTCCTCCTTGATGTCTTCTTGATCGGCAGACCTGGCTTCCTGTTAGGTGAGGTGCACTCTGGAGAAAGCCATATGGATCAGCTAGATAGTATCAGTGACCATGGAGTGAATAGGCACCTGGTCCTGACCCTGGGTGAAAAGGGAGGCAGAAGAAGAGTACCAGTCTTTAACTGTGAGGTGGGTGGGTGGGTGCCAGTGGCTTATGTGGAGGCAGGACAAAGCATTCCTGTGAAGGCACTTGCCTTTTCTCCGAGGCTATCCTTCCTTGCTCCTGTTACTGCTTGGGAACCAACTGGCAACACTGAAACTTGCAAAATACGATAAATACAAGGCTTTCAGCCTCGTCAAAATAAAAAATGTCAATCTGGTTCCTTGGAGTGAGTTGGCTTTCGCCTTTTGACTTATGACTTGCCTGACCTTTGTCTCACGAAGTCAGTGGATTGGAGTCAGATACCCAGCGTGCTTTTTTTTTATCCATTTACCCAACTTTAAATTTGACCCCAACCCCAATTTTCCTTGTTTTGAACAATTCATGTACGATTTCTGTTATATAAAATCTGGAATAGAAATTAGTATTAAGAAATTATAACACATTCCCCACAAAGCTGAAGATCGTCAGCAATAATACCATAGAATCTATTTCAAAATCTTGATTTGTGGAATCAATAATTTAGATAAATGAGTAAAGGAATGGAATAATTTTGATGCTACACTTTCACGCATCATGCAGATCTTTCCCTATCATGAGACAAACATGTTTTATCTTCTAATGAATGGTTTTACTTGTTTCTCCCTGCCCCCAAGATAATTGAGTTGAAAACCAAGATATCTATCTAACCTTCCAAAACACACACAATTTTGATTTGACTGACTTCTGTATTTTGCTTCCTTGGTCTCGGTAGCTTAGGAAATATTGCATTCCATACAGTGTTTAAATGTCTCAAAACAATTGATCTTATTTTGTAGAAGCTATTCATCCAACCTTTAGTTAAATGAATTAACTAGTTACAGTACAGTTGTTGGCCTTTTTTATGGGAACTGCAACTTCAGTATTTGAATAAAGAATTCTAATAAACCATTTGCCTTAACATTTATGTGAACTTTGATTCACATAAATCAAAGTTATGTGATTGGATAATTTATAAGAATATAAGAACATCAGAAATAGGAGCAGGAGTAGGCCATGCAGTCCCTCGAGCCTGCCCCGCCATTCAATAAGATCATGGCTGATCTGTAGTGGTTCAGTACCATTTTCCTGCTTTCTCCCTGTAATCCTTAATTCCCTTGTCAATCAAAAACCTATCCACGCTTGACTTGAACGCGTTCAGTGAGGAAGCCTCCACCACCTCATCGGGCAGAGAATTCCAAAGATTCACCACCCTTTGCATGAAGAAACTCCTCTGCAACTCCAATCTGAACACCCCCCCCCACCCCCAAGCCAATCTTGAGGCTGTGCTCTCTAGTCCTGCTATCTTTGCTTAGCGGGAAGAGCCTCTCAAACTCTATCCTATCCATCCCCTTCATTATCTTATACATCTCTATAAGATCCCCTCTCAGCCTTCTAAACTCCAAGGAATACAAACCTTGCCTATTCAGTCTCTCCTCATAATCCAACGCCCTCATCTCTGGTATTAGTCTAGTGAACCTTCTCTGCACCCCCTCCAAGGCCAATACATCCTTCCTCGAATGCAGCGACCAAAACTACACACAGTACTCCAGCTGTGGTCTAACCAGTACCTATATAGCTGCAACAGTACCTCCCTACTTTTATATTCTATCCCCCTAGCTATAAAGGCCAACATTGCATTCGCCTTCTTAATCACCTGCTGCACCTGTGTTTTTGCAATTCATGCACAAGGACCCCCAGGTCCCTCTGCACTATCGCATGCTGCAGCTTTTCTCCATTTAAATAGTAATCCTTCCTACCATTATTCATACCAAAGTGGTATTATTCATACCTCACACTTGCTAACATTATATTCCATCTGCCAGGTCCTCGCCCACTCACTCAACCAATCCAGATCTCTCTGCAGGCTTTCCACACCCTCCATGCAATTTGCTTTTCCTCTCATCTAAACTAAATACACTTACACCATCCAGTTGGGACCATACTTCTGAATATTTATTTGAATATCTCGTATGTGATTAATAGATCAAATGATGCCAATTTTTTAAAATGCCTCCTACTTCTCAATCCTATATATTACAAATAAAATGCAAAAAGCGATCCCATTTTATTCTTGAAATAGGATAGATTGCTATAAACATTCCTAATTGGAAAATATTAGCTAACATTCTGGTTCTGATATTTCACAGTGATATGAATGAATTTACTTTTAAGATTGTCATTTGTGTAATTTCAATAATGTTCGTGTGTGTGATCTTTAGTGTGGTTTTGGAGATTACATTTAAATTTGGAGTTGTTAGACTTGTTAAAGTTCAGGGACGTTGCTGTTTGAGTCTTCTACCGAAACTCTACCATGCATCAGTAGGATTTTCTAACTTTTTATCCTATCATGAGATTTCTGACAACTTTTATATTTCCAAATGAATCTAATTACACATCTACAAATTCCATTTTATTCTATGACTTATGGTTGACCTAACTTATCTATATTTTACCTGAAAGAAAGCTAGGTGCATAGTAGCTTTCCTTTCTGTTGGTCACATTTAGCCAGACAATCTATTTTTCTCACTGAAACCCACGTGTCTCTTTGATTTTACAATATTTGTGATATGTTGTTTTGAGTTAAAACATAAGTATGAGCTTAGATATTAACGGTGTGTTAAGTAGGCAGCGCAAGGAGTTTTGGATGGAAAGCCTGTAAGGCCCAGTCTCCCTGTACAATCCACAATGTGTATCTTTCCCTCTTAATAAGTTCCCTCCTTGGAAGTTATCCTAATTGACAAGTTTCGCTTCCAATCATTCAGGAGGGCCTACATGGCAGGTCACAGGAATGAGTAGATTTGATTCCTGAACTTAGCAGGAGGGGATGGGACACATGGTGTTTGATTCCCCCATCCTGGGTGTTCCTGTATCTTTGTATAGGGAGTGAAGGTTTGACTGACATAGAGAGCATTTGGTTGGACCAGGAGAAACTGCTCCTCCTTCTGCCCCACAGTGTGTAAAGGCACTTGACATTACTCCAAAGCTATTACCTCCATTCAG
Organism: Sphyrna mokarran; assembly: GCA_024679065.1. Lineage (NCBI taxonomy): Eukaryota > Metazoa > Chordata > Chondrichthyes > Carcharhiniformes > Carcharhinidae > Sphyrna > Sphyrna mokarran. The sequence continues at coordinate 98,851,353 of JAGIQG010000005.1, forward strand.
TTGTTGGCTCTGCTGAAGCTTGAGAAACCTGCCAGTTTCTGTTAAGCATGTTAAATCTGAGGTTGCCCAATCTTTAATATGTTTCACAATGAGATACTTTGAGGTGTGAAAGTTTAAAGCCATGATGACTCCCTGTACCACCTTCAATTGTTCATGCTTTTGATGTTCCCTGAAGATCTTGCTTCAGTACAGCACGTCAAGATCCTCATGACCGAAGCGTATGCTCCAAAAGCTGCCTCATGTAAGAGATCCTGGAAAGTCTGCTTGTTATTACATCCTACAGAATGGATGCTATTGTGATGGACTGGCTTAATTCCTAAATTCCAGTGCAGTTTCCTGCTGCTTCTTCCCCCTACATGTGCATTCTAAGTAATCAGATTTTTATGGTTAACCCCATGACTTCAAATTTCAAAAGATTATTGCATTATTTGCCATTTGAGGTATCCATAAGGTTTCACAAGAACAGTGTGCAAAATAAATATATCCCTGTAAGAAATCTGAAGATATGACTTTGAGTCTGTCAATGAAATCAAAACTGCAGTTTACCTTTAATAAAACATTTTTCCCTCAATCAGTTGATCCTGACAAATGTGCCTGATTAATGCAAGCATCCATTTAGAAGATTGAATGGGAAGTTGAAAGTAATAAAGTTTGAAATGGATGACATCATGTTTTAATTCTGAGATTTGCATCAGTGCAGCAGAGAGAGTGGACCCTTTTTCAACCTACACTGTGATGCAGTTAATCAGAGCATCTCCATCAGATCATCCCCAAGTGACAAGTCTCTCTGTCTCACTGGTCGACCACAGTTCCTCTTGTTATTGTATGTGTTTGCTTATTTTTCCCCCTTCTGATCTCGCCTTTTTTATGTGTCTGTCTCTGGAGTCTGATACACGGATGTATCCAAAGCAAAACTTGTGATAGCTACTGGCATAGCCGGGATGCACTACACTTAAAACAAAACGAAGAACAAAACAGCACGGGAAACAACCCCTTCAGCCCAACAAGCCCGTGCCGCCACCTCCATGTTCCCACTTCTACTCGTGATCCCTGTCTATGTTTATAGATCTATGGATTGAAACCAAATTTGAGACAATTTAGGGAGAATTTGTTCTGCCAATCAGCCTAAGAGTACATCTTTGGGACGTGGGAGGAAACCCACGCAAGCACGGGGAGAGTGCAAACTCCCACAGACACAGGCCCAAATCCTTGTATCTGCACAGCACAGCGATAGTCACTGAGCTGTCGTGTTGCCCATCAAATGGTCCAAGTGAAGCATACACTAACGACATGAAGCATTAAGATACTCTCAAAAAAAAAATCCAAGAACAGCCCTCTCACAAACCAACGCATGTATGCCCCTTGTTAGACAACAAGGTGGACCAAAGTACCTGTAAGATAAAAACAAATTCAACACTATCATCGACTATTTACACACTTCCCAGGGAACTCCCTGGGAAGGCTCATGATCCCTATTTTAAATCAATTTTCTATATCCCTCCATTACCATTCTGTTCATGTGCCCATCTAAGTACCTCTTAAATAACTCCAGAGTCCCTGCCTCCACCACTTGGCAGTGCGTTTCATACTCCACCACCCTCTGTATGAAAAAACTCCCTCTAGCATCCAAATTATTCCTTACCACCCTAAACCCCTTGTGCTATTTGAGTCCATCCTAGGAAAAAGCTTAATCCTGTTTATCTATACCCCTCATAATCTTGTAGACCTCTATTAGATCTCCTCTAAGTCTATGTCTTTCTAAGGAAAACAGCCCCAATTTGCCTAACCTCTCCTCATAACTCAGACCTTCCATACCAGGCAACACCCTGGTAAACTTCCTCTGCACACACTCCAGAGTCTCCACGTCCTTCCAGTAGTAAGGCGACCAGAACTGGACGCAGTATTCCAAATGAGGTCTAACCAACGTATTATATAACTGCAACATTAAAGGCCAGCTCTTGTACTCTATACCCCTTCCTATAAAGGCTAGCATACCATATGCTTTCTTCACAACCTTCTCCACTTGCTCTGCCACCTTCAGAGACTTGTTCACCTGCACCCCCAGGTCCCTCTATGTTTCTATACTCTTAATAGGTCCGAGTGGGTAAAACATAGAAGACCAGTCAGGAAAGCATTGAGTTGAGTCTGAAGGTAAGAATACGTTAATGAAGGGACAATAGAAGATGATTTGGAACAGGTGAAGTTGGGAAATGCTACAAATAAACAATCTTAGTGATGGCACAAATATGAGGTTGGAAGTTCATTGCAGGGTAAAATATGCCATATGTAAGCAGACTGGTTTAATTTAGAACTATTGGCAATCAGAGGGATGAAGTCTGTCACTAAGGAAGAGTTTGCAATAATGAAACAAAATGACGGTTTCACTTTCCCCATATTTAATTGAAGGAAACTTCTGCTTGTCTACCACTGGATATTACAGAAGCCATATGATAATTTAGCAAAAATGGAGGAGTGGGGAAGGTTGCTGGTGAGGTAAGATGTTGTCAGCATACATGTAAAAATGAATGCCATGCCTTTGGGTGATAGTGTTTGAGTGATAGTATGCAGATGATAAAAAGGAGAGGACAAGGATTGATCCTTACGGGCACCAGTGATACTGGTGCAGAAACTGGGAAGTGATTCATTACAAGTAATTTTCTGGCTCTGATTAAATGAAACCAGGTGGGAGCATAGAACAACAGTGGACAAGCATTTGTGAAGGAGGGTGTTGACAACCTTGTCAGGTGCTGCAGAACATTAAAAAGGATAAGGCAATATTGGCCATAATTTTACAGCCTGCCATGAAGAGGATGGGGGATAAAATAGGGGTGTGCTAAGCACCTATCAGTCTCCATGCACCAATACAGTGGTTTTAGCAGCTACAGGGGAGGCAATGGGTGGCTCGCTCACCCATAGGCTATTTGAAGCTTTCTCTAGCCATGGTTAGGCTTTTACCCATGACATCGGAGCTCGATGTTCAGCCTACCATGTGAAACATGGTGGCCATGTCTTACTTTGGCTTCCCTCCAACCAACACCACACATTTAGTTCTCAGATTGTTGAAGTTCCAGCAGTGACCAATGGCCCTGAAGATGCTGTTGGATCAAGAGGACTACTAGCTATTTGATTGGCTGGCAGTCCAGAGTTAGGATTTCTTCCCAAAAGGGGCAGATTACCTGATTCAAGCCAATTAATGATCTGACGGCCACCAGATGGCTGCAGGGGAGCCGGTCAAGCAGGTTAGGCTTGCTTCTGACTTTGATGCTGTGGGGTGTGGACTCCACCTGCAAAGTAAAATTCAGTGATTTTGATAATAATTGACTGCAATTTCTTTCAGAAAACATTGGGAACACAGCAAATAATGTGTCTACAAATGAGATTAGACAGGCATGGGACACTTAAAAAAAAGGTCTACTTTTGTAGAAAGTACAATTATCTGTAAACATCACACACTATTTCCAACTCCCTAAACAGAAGGTGCTGCAGAATGAAGTTGATTCATTATCGATGCAAGTCCTAAACTTGATTTATGAAAGAGACTGCTGTAAAGCTTTCATCCAGAAAGCTTTGGAAGAAAGAAAACATTAATTAATCATGCTGCTATAGCAGGTCTCAGCTCCAGCCTGTGTCTGATGCTGTTGTTTCACTCTACGTAGCAGAATGGTGGGTACGGGAATTGTCAATTTGGCAAACGATTGAGAGAATGGAAATTCTCACACTCAGCACATAACAGGGTTACAAGGTAGGAGGGGCGAGCGGTGAGAGAGTGGAGCTTTCATCCTGGATTGGTCTTTGATGAGATATGGGAGAATGGAGCAAGGGGAAGGAGCACGTGGGCCAGGTCACTTTCGCTGTAAAACTGCGTAGCCTGAGGATGAAGCAAAAAACATTTTGCAGTGCAGAGCTAATACCTTTCAGGAGGACTCAAAGAGAAAGAGGTTAGGAAAGTAGCTGGTAACTGGTTATATTCTTTTTGATATCTAAATAAATTGTGCCTTGTTTGATAGTGTGATTTCTTAGACTTAATCTCTTAGATCTTAGAGTGATTTTTCAGACCCTGTGACTAAATGTTCCTGACCATTTAAATAACTGGGGACCAGTATCAGGGACAATCCTGGAACTGGGCCTCAGGTTTATGGCTCTTGTTTATAAATCCAAACAGAAGGGGCCCAGGAATATTGATTCTTGTGTACAAATCAAGATGTCAGAGACTCACCATAATCTTACAGGATTATTCTTAAAAATTGGGTATATTTATTTCAATTTGTGTGTCGTCCTTAAGGTTGCCAATTCAGATTGGACAGTTTCATTACATGATTTCCTACCTTCAGTTGTCCTTCCCTCTTCACCCTTCCCATTTCCAACATTCTTCTTCCTAAACCATTTCGAAAATGGATGTGGCAGAGACAGCCTGCTGGAATAGGCAGACAAAATCTTATGCAGTGAAGTGCAAAGTATAGTTTGGCAGGAAGAATAAGGAAAGGCAGTGTAAACTCAAGGATACAAGGGCTGTAGGAAAAGGGCAGGCAGTGACTTTTGTTTAATTGATCTAGAGATGGTGCAGATTCAACAGGCCAAAAAGTCACTTTCTACACTCGCCGTCCTACAATAATGGACTCTTTTTGTTACTCATTAGATGAATCATAACTGTTTGGACTAATGGGAGCCTATTTTTCCATCTCCATTTTCTTTAAAATTAGCAAGTAAGTATTCAAAAAGAAAAAAATACATAATCTTATTTAATCTCCTATTATTTATCCTTTGGGTTGTTGCAGTGCCCTGTAAATTAATATTCAATTCCAAAAGACACTAGGACAATGCTGGAGGAATGGAGATCCTAGTAGTCATTGCATGCCTTTATTGTACAGTTGTTATTTGGTCTGAAGTTAATATTGTCTCTTTATGCTCATTACCACATTAGCTATTTTACTCCCTTAAGTATCTCATGCCAATTCATTAATTATATTATTTGCACTCTAATCCTTCTCATCTTTTCACATACTATAAGGTATTTGTTGGCACCATCTTCCACCATATTTACAATATTTAAATTGAAAGTATCTTCCAAGTATTGACTTTAATTAATCAATATATCCAACAAAATAGTTATCATAAAACATTTATATTAGCGTGTTATCTATCATATGTAAACAAGATCAAAGAGTAAATGTTTCTGAATTACCATTAACAAACTAATTGAGAGTCACTCTATACATTTAAACATTTAAAACAAATATAAATCTAAAATGAATGACAAATAAAGTAGCCTGCCTAATCTCATCTATCATCAATTTCATGTGAATGTACAAATTAAGAGTAGGCTATTTAATTCGGCATTTTCTAAAATTGTCCAATTTGATCAATGTGCTTAGCAAAGAACTGATCCAAGTAATAATACTGATATATTAATCTCAATAACGGATCATATAAAAGCAATTGAAGTGCCTCCATAATTAAGAAGAAAGAGATATCAGTGAAAAGGATTGAAACCACAACATGATCTGGAAGATACTAAAGACATTGATGCTTGGTAGGATTGATATACAGGATACAACAACTGCAATCCAGACAAGTGGAAGATTTGAAGAAGACCATTTAAAAGCTGCAGAGGAATGGAATGATAGTTCATGAATTATGTAAATCACAAAACTTCAGAGAGAGGAAGTGGTTAATGTTTCTTATTAAATAAAACCCGTTTGAAACAAGATCAGGAGCAATTACAAGATTTTAAAGTGCTCAAAAATCAGATCGAGCAGGAGTATGAAACTCTTCTGTATGAACATAACAGGTATCTCAAATAACATACTTCAAAACAACAAAAAGAAATTTTGATCAGAGGAGAAATGATTTGTTAATTCACAAAGATGCTATTTTAACCTTATTGTATCAGGATGAAAACTTTTCACATTTGAATTCAGTGAAGTGAGTGATGATGGCAATAACATTACAGATGATGATTGGGCTATGGACTTAAATGAAATATTCTTTGTTGAGTTATATATCAGGAATAAGAGAAAAAAGGAAATGCAAAAATTGAATTACAATAATTCTATGATATTTAAATTCTGCTAATCCTATTTGTTACACACATTGACTTTGTTTTGGTTAAAGCTTTGTAATTTGCTATTGTTGCTTCTAGTGCCTTGGTCAATTCAGGATTGGTCCATCGGGTTTCATTTATTCAGTAGGCTTTGTTGCAGTTTGATCCAACTGAGTGTCTTACAGGAAAATGTCTGAGGGCAGTTACATTGCTGTGAGTCTGGAGTCACCTATAAGACAGATTTCCTTCCCTAAAGGGCATTAGTGAACCAGATGGATTTTCACAACATTTGACATTAACTTCATGTTCACCGTGACTGAGACTAATCTTAATTCCAGATTTTTTTATTAGCTAAATTTAAATTATACCAACTGTTGAGGTGGGATTTCAATTCATGTCCACAAAGTGGTTATCTGCACCTCTGAAATACTAAGTCAGGGACATTATCACCATGGCACTACCTCCCTAAAGGAGGAAGTATAATAATTTTCTGATTTACAGAAATGAAAAAAAATGAAGCTCCCCATCATCAGAAGCATCATTGAAAATTTACCTTACTACGTTTCCTATCCAAGCTGAAGTCCAAGAATCCTTTTAACCTGGCTAGCTATGACATGAGTCATTAAAGAACTTAGTAAAGCCCAAGGTAACTACACTCTGTGAAGTGAAGTCTGACTTTTACTAATCAAAATGTAGCCTTTTGATGATTTTTTACAATCTCATCAAGATGAGGAATTGCAGTGTTTCAGAATAGAACACCCACATTTTGGATCCAGTGCCAACATCAAGCTCAGGCTCATGTTTAAGGTGAAGTACCCTCTATTGCAGTGGTATAGTTTGGCTTCATATTCACAGTATCCCAATTACACTAGTAGATTTTCTATTTTCATCTTTGTGGCTCCTGTGAATATAATAATTCAGTGTCAATTGGTGCAAAGTTGGAAGGAAAATTGTCCTTGTTAAAAACTCATTTGGTGCTGTACAGTTTACAGATATGCTAACTTCAGGTCATTTCTGGCTGACAGAAAAAAGGCCATTCATTCTCTCTTTTTGTGCTGAATTGAAAATCAGTTCTGAAAGAGCCGACTTTGCCACCAGTACCCTGCAATTCTAATGTTATAAAATCTGATCAAATGGTCTGAAAATCCACTATTAATGGGAAAAAAAATGAAGAATCCTTTTCATAAGAACATGTAGCTAAGAATATAGCTTTGACAAAGGGTCACCTGGACTCGAAATGTCAGCTCTCCTTACAGATGCTGCCAGATCTGCTGAGATTTTCCAGTGTTTTCTCTTTTGGTTTCAGATTCCAGCATCTGCAGTAATTAGCTTTTATTTAGCTAAGAATATGATTTTTTTTCCAACACATCATTGCTGACTGAGTAGAAACATATATTTCTTGTTTTTCATTAAAAGAGGTTTCAATTTCCCTTCATTTTCAAAGTTTGTGCTCATGAAATTAGGTCACTTAATGCCATTCTTTGAAGCCATGAATGACATTTTGATTCAGAAATGGCGTTTGCAGCATGTGTGCACATACTTCTGATGCTGATTGGGCCATGTGTCATTAGTAACGGAGTTAGAGTTATGTGGGATGCACCGGCCAGAAGGGAGCATAATAGGCAGCTCATGGCATAATTAGTGTGTACCACTGATCTGAGTCAGCAGTGCCATTTTGGAGCTTAACACTCTTGTCTAATGTCCTTTGTAACTTAAGACAGTTGAACATGCATTCAGCAATAGTCATGATCACCCATCAGCGTGATTTAAAGATACATCAACTACTTTTAAGGTTGATTGATTTCTTCTGGTCATTGCTATGTTTACGGAAGCATTTGGTAGTTTTAACTGTTACCTTACATTGCTGAAATGTGACAGATAGGGAAAGACTGGTCTAATCTTCAGACTTCTGCGCAAAACACTGAGAGGTGATCTTCATTTCTCAGCGAATGGGTGGCATGGTGGTAGAGTAGTTAGCGTTGCTGCCTCACAGCTGCAGGGACCTGGGTTCAATTCCTGGCTTGGCTCACTGTTTGTGTGGAGTTTGCGTTTCTCCCTGTGTCTGTGTGGGTTTCCTCCAACAGTCCAAAGATGTGCAGGTTAGGTGCATTGACCATGTTAAATTGCCCATTAGTGTCTTAGGATGCATAGGTTAGAGGGATTAGCAGGGTAAATGTGTGGGATTATGGGATAGGACCTGGGTGGGATTGTCGTCGGTGCAGACTGAATGGGCTGAATGGCCTCCTGTACTGTAGAGATTCTATGAAGTGGAATGTGAGATGGAGGATTAAGCTCGATCATATTGTCTTTAATGTTTTTACCCTCTCCAACTGGTTACAGCCTCACTCACGGCTTTGTCCTCCAAATAGATAAGAACGGGCAATTGCATCTGACCCCTACCGATTAGATATTGCTGACTATGATTATGTGACAACTTGTCCTGTAAAAGAGAAGGAAGTAAATCAGTGTTAATGGTGTAGATTGTTGGAATGATGTGACTGTCATTTGTGCAAGTTGTGAGCTGTGGGTGTGAGGCTTGCTAAGTGTGCTTGGTGTGATGAAACTGTGAATATTTGTTAATGTATCGTTATTTACAGAGATTGTTGGTAGTGAATGATGAGGTAAATGTAGCAGTGTGTAAGGCTAGTGATTTCGATGATAGAATATGACATTTGAAGTTACATTCACTCCTTCAGCATTTGTGTGAGTTCACTGATTTTTTTTCCAACACTGCAAGGAGCCTGAGTAATGGCACTGACCATTGCTGCTTTCTGGTTCTTTTCTCAAAGGAATCTGAATCTTTGGAATTCTCTACCTCAGAGAGCTATTGAGGCTGAATCATTGAATATATTCGTAGCTGAGAGAGATGATTCTTCAACATCATGATTGTAAGGAACATGCAAAAAGTAGAGTTGAGGCCAAGGTCAGATCAGCTAAGGTCATATTGAATGACAGAACAGCCTTCAGGGGCAGAATAGCCTACTCCTGCTCGCATTTCTTGCACTTATACATCTCATTGCCCCTGCAATATCTGTCTGAAGGCACTGACTGGAGGATATCTATCCTCCTCTTCAGCTCATGCATCAAAGTATGCAGCTCAGAACATTGGAGCACACTCTCTCCCCTGTTGCAGCATCAGTCACTCTTCTTGAAAATCTTTGACAAAGAACTCAAAACATCAGTTTTTTTTTTCCTTACAGATGCTGCCAGACCTGCTGAGATTTTCTGGCATTTTCTCTCTTAGTTTTAAATAGTGCTAATCTTTTTTCTCATCCTTTGAGGCATATAGCCACCCAGCAGCATGTTTAGCACTAGGATGCAATCCACTAACTTAAATGGACAGGCAGCATGAAGTTTGCGTGTTGCAAAATTCATGGTGCCTGTATCATAAGTAACAGTTGCAGGTTAGTTGTACCTGGTGATTTTCGAACCTGTTCTCAGGAGCTATGCATTTCTTCCCTTTGTATTTATTGTGCGCAAAGCAAAAATAAGAATGGCATCTGTACCACCACTAGATGTCATCTTGCAGATTTCTGCCTCATGTTTTCTGGGGACACGCTTGAGACTGCACAGTTGCTTGATGTGAATTGCCAGGAGCACAGCATTATCCATGATTCGGAGAATTAATGCAATTTTACCCAATTCGTATTGTGTCAGGCCCAAAATATTAAGTTCACAACTGTAAGACAGGACTGATGCTTGATCATGCACTGATACAAATAAGCAAAATAATGTGACACAATAGGAATTGATGAATTGAGCTGGAAGGTGAAAGAGCCTAATCAGTCAATTTAAGGACTGGGTTCTGTTTAAGGATGGATAGTTGTAAATCTCAAAACAAAGTGGCCTTGAATCAAGTTATATTTATTGTATTTAGTAAAGGAGGATTATAATGAGGCCCAGAATTGCAAAGTTATAGAACATAGAACATAGAACATTACAGCACAGAACAGGCCCTTCGGCCTTCGATGTTGCGCCAACCAATATAAAAAGCAATGCCCCTCCAAACTAAACCATTCCCTTCTCTTCCATATACTTATCAACTAACCTCTTAACGCCACCAAACTTGGCGCATCTACAACTGCTGCAGGCAGGGCATTCCACTCCCGAACCACCCTTTGGGTAAAGAACCTACCTCTGATATCGTCCTATAACTATCACCCCTTAATTTAAAGCTGTGTCCCCTCGTGCTAGCTTTCTCCATCCTAGGAAAAAGGCTATCACTGTCCACCCTATCTAAACCTCTATCATCTTATATGCTTCAATAAGATCCCCTCTTAGCCGCCTCCTTTCTAACGAAAACAACCTCAAATCCTTCAACCTCTCCTCATAGGACCTGCCCTCCATACCAGGCAACATCCTGGTAAACCTCCTCTGTACCCTCTCCAATGCCTCCACATCCTTCTTATAATGCGGGGACCAGAACTGCACACAATACTCCAAGTGCGGCCGCACTAGAGTTTGTACAGTTGCAACATGACGTTGCGGCTCCGAAATTCAATCCCCCTACCAATAAAAGCTAAGACTCCATATGCCTTCTTAACAACCTTCTCGACTTGACTGCCTACTTTCAGGGATCTATTCACATACACACCAAGATCCCTCTGTTCATCTAGACTACTAAGAATCCTACCATTTGCCCTATACTCTACACATTTATTATTTCTGCCATAGTGCATTACCTCACACTTTTCCACATTAAACTCCATTTCCACCTCTCGGCCCAGCTCTGCAACTTGTCCAAGTCTCTCTGCAAACTATAACACCCCTCTTCACTATCTACCACTCCACCGACTTTAGTGTCATCTGCAAATTTACTAATCCATCCTTCAATACCCTCATCCATATCATTTATAAAAATTACAAACAGCAGGGGCCCCAAAACAGACCCCTGAGGTACACCACTTGTCACCGAACTCCAAGATGAATATCCCCATCAACCACCACCCTCTGTCTTCTATCTGCTAGCCAATTCCTAACCCAATTAGCTAAATCACCCTCTATCCCATACATCTGCATTTTCTGCAGAAGTCTTCCATGGCCACCTTATCAAACGCCTTACTAAAGTCCATATATACCACATCAACCGCCTTACCCCCATCCACCTCCTTAGTCACTTTTCAAAAAACTCAATGAGGTTAGTAAGGCACGACCTACCCTTCACAAAACCATGCTGACTATTTCCAATCAATTCATTACTCTCTAAATAAGTATAAATCCTATCCCTAATAATTCTCTCCAATACTTTGCCCACAACAGAAGTAAGACTCACTGGCCTATAATTCCCTGGAAGGTCGCTCTTCCCCTTCTTAAACAATGGGACCACATTCGCTATCCTCCAGTCCTCCGGAACCACACCCGTAACCAACGAGGACCTGAAGATCAGAGCCAGAGGCTCTGCAATCTCCTCTCTTGCCCTCCAGAGAATCCTAGGGTAAATCCCGTCCGGCCCAGGGGACTTATCCAACTTCAAACCCTCGAGAATATCTAGCACATCCCCCCTATCTACTTCGATACCTTCCAGTTTGCTACCCTGTACCTCAGTGTTCTCCATAACTACATTTACATCACCCTGCGTGAATACCGAAGAGAAATATTTATTCAGTACCTCTCCACTCTCCTCAGGCTCCACGCACAACTTCCCACTGCTGTCTATGACTGGCCCTAATCTTGCCCTAACCAATCTTCTATCCTTAACATATCTAAAGAAAGCTTTAGGATTCTTCCTAATCCTATCAGCCAAAGTCTTCTCATGTCCTCTCTTTGCTCTCCTCAATTCCCCCTTTAGCTCCCTCCTGGCTAATCTATAGCTATCCATTGCACTAACCGAGCCTTCAATCCTAATCCTGACATAAGCCTCCTTTTTCCTTTTAACCAGCAAATCAACTTTTTTCGTACACCAAGGTTCTCTTACTCGACCATTTCCTCCTTGCCTGATAGGGACATACTTATCAAGGACTCGCAGCAGCTGCTCCTTGAATAAGCTCCACATTCCAGATGTTCCCAGTCCCTGTAGTTTCCTAGTCCAATCTATGCACCCTAATTCTCTCCTGATGGCCTCATAATTACCCTTCCCCCAGCTATAACTACTGCCCCCAGCTTCATGCCTAACCCTATCCATCACTAAGGTGAATGTAACCGAATTGTGGTCACTATCACCAAAATGTTCACCAACCTCCAAGCCTAACACCTGGTCTGGCTCATTGCCCAGCACCAAATCAAATGTAGCCTCACCTCTAGTTGGCTATGGATGTAACTTATTCTAATGTACGTAAAGGTGTTAGTAAGTAACATGTTAGATACATGAAAATGAAATTTAAGTGATTGAATCTGATGTAATCAACCCTTCTGAGATATCAAACTTGACAATGTCTAGCTCTCTTTCATTGGCAGATAAGTATAAACTTCACAGAGGAGGACACAGACATAGAAAAGAGTAGCTAACTTCATGAAGTAGGCAAAGTCTTGACTAATACATGGGTTGATTCACAAAAATTGCCTTGTTATACAAAGAACAAAGAACAAAACAGCACGGGAAACAGGCCCTTCGGCCCAATGAGCCCGCGCCGCCACCCCGATGTTCCCACTTCTACCTGCGATCCCTGTCCATGTTTATAGATCTATGGATTAAAAACCAAATTTGAGACAACTTAGGGAGAATTTGTTTTGCCGATTAGCCTAAGAGCACATCTTTGGGATGTGGGAGGAAACCGGAGCACCCGGAGAAAACCCACGCAAGCACGAGGAGAATGCGCAAACTCCCACAGACACAGGCCCAAATCCATGTATCTGCACAGCACAGCGGTAGTCACTGAGCTGTCGTGTTGCCCATCAAATGGTCCAGGTCAAGCGTACACTAACGACGTGAAGCACTAGGATACTCTTGAAAAAAAATCCAAGAGCAGCCCTCTCACGACCCATCGCGTGTATGCCCCTCGTTAGACAACAAGGTGGACCAAAGCATCTGTAGGATAAAAACAAGTACATCAATATCATCATCTATTTACACATTTCCCAGGGACTCCCAAGGCTCACAATCCCTATTTTAAATCAGTTTTCTATACCCCTCCATTCCCATTCTGATCATTGCCCATCTAAGTATTTCTTAAATAACTCCAGAGTACCTGCCTCCACCACTTTACTTGGCAGTGCATTCCATACCCCTACCACCCTCTGTGTGAAAAAACTCCCTCAAGCATCCAAATTATACCTTATCCCCCTCACCCTAAGCCCGTGACCCCACGTGCTATTCGAGTTCATCCTAGGAAAAAGCTTAACCCTGTTTATCTACATCCCTCATAATCTTGTACACCTCTATTAGATCTCCTCTAAGTCTACGTCTTTCTAAGGAAAACAGCCCCAATTTGCCTAACCTCTCCTTGTAACTCAGACCTTCTATACCAAGCAGCATCCTGGTAAACCTCCTCAGCACTCTCTCCAGAGTCTCCATGTCCTTCCTGTAGTAAGGCTATGAGAACTGGATGCAGTATTCCAAATGAAGCCTAACCAACGTTTTATACAACTGCAACATTAAAGGCCAGCTCTTGTACTCTATACCCCTTCCTGTAAAGGCTAACATACTATATGCTTTCTTCACAACCTTCTCCACTTGCTCTGCCACCTTCAGAGACTTATTCACCTGCACCCCCAGGTCCCTCTGCATTTCTATACTCTTAATAGGTCTACCCTTTATCATATACCTCCCTCCTACATTCTTTCTCCCGAAATGCATCACCTCACATTTATCAGGATTGAATTCCATCTGCCATCTGTCTGTCCAAGCTACCAGCCTATCTATGTCTTGCTGCATTGCCTGACAATGCTCCTCACTATCCGCAAGTCCAGCCATCTTTGTATCGTCTGCAAACTTGCTGATCACTCCACTTACTCCCTCTTCCAAGTCATTTATATATATTACAAATAGAAGAGGTCCCAGTACCAAGCCCTGCAGCACACCACTAGTGACCGACCTCCAGCTAGAGAAACACCCTTCCACTATTACTCTCTGTCTCCTATTACTAAGCCAGTTACTTATCCATCTAGCTACCTGTCCTTGTATCCCATTAGTCTTGACCTTCTCAACTAACCTCCCATGAGGGACTTTGTCAAACGCCTTACTAAAATCCAAATAGACAACATCAACAGCTCGCCCTTCGTCCACTGATTTCGTCACCTCCTCAAAACATTCTACCAGATTTGTAAGGCACGACCTCCCCTTAACAAATCCATGCTGCGTATCCCTAATCAGATCACAACGCTCTAAGTGCCTATACATCCTATCTCTAAGAATCCCCTCCAACAGCTTCCCTACCACTGATGTCAAACTCACTGGCCTATAATTTCCAGGGTTATCCCTACTACCCTTTTTAAACAACGGTACAACATTAGCTATTCTCCAGTTCTCTGGGACCTCACCTATGTCCAAAGAAGAGACAAAGATTTGCATCAGAGGCCCAGCAATTTCACCTTGCAACTCCCTAAGCAGCCTGGGATAAATGCCATCAGGCCCCGGAGATTTATCAGTTTTAATGCTACCTGGAAACTCTAACACTTCCTCCCTCGGTATGGATATTTCCCTCAGCTGGTCCACAGCTCTCTTAGAGACAGGAGCTGTCAACAAGCCCCTCTCCTTTGTGAATACCGACGCAAAGTATTCATTCAGGATCTCTGCCATTCCCTCGGGCTCTAAGCACAGTTCCCCTCCTCTGTCCCTAAGAGGTCCGATTTTTCCTCTAACCACCCTTTTATTCCTAACATAGGAGTAAAAAGCCTTTGGGTTTTCCTTAATCCTATCTGCCAAAATCATTTCATGCCCCCTTTTGCCCTTCTAACTCCCTGTTTGAGCTCTCTCCTACTCTCTCTATATTCCTCCAACTCTGTCTCCGTTCCCAGCTGCTTTGACCTATCATACGCCTCTCTTTTCTTCCTAACCAAGTCCTCAATATCCCTAGTAATCCATGGCTCTCTAATCCCACCTTTCCCATCTTTCTTCTTGGCCGGCACATGTTTATCTTGCAACATTTTCAGTATTCCCTTGAAAGAATCCCACATGCCTAGCATGGACTTACCCTCGAACAACTATTACCAATCAGTTTCCATAAGTTCCTGCCTAATCCGACCGTAGTTAGCCTTCCCCCAATTCAGCACCCTGCCCCTAGGGCAACAAGCATCTTTTTCCATCTGTACCCTAAAGTAGACAGAATTGTGGTCACTGTTAGCCACATGTTCCCCTACTACAACATCAACCACCTGCCCTGGCTCATTACTCAGAACTAAATCCAATATAGCCCCTTCACTAATCAGGCTAGCCACATACTGCTCCAACGATCCTTCCAATACACATTTTACAAATTCCTGCCCGTCCAAACCCCCAGCTCTAGGTACTTTCCAATCCACCCTAGGGAGATTAAAATCTCCCACTATAACGACTCTGTTCTTTCTGCACCTATCCAAAATGTCTTTACATATGCCTTGTTCAACTACCCGCGGGCTGTTGGGTGGCCTATACTACACCCCTAGCATAGTAATCACCCCCTTTCTATTCCTCAACTCCACCCACAGCGACTCCACTCTTAACTCCTCTGTATTGTCCTCCCTCTGCATCGCCGTGATGCTCTCCTTAACTAACAACGCCACTCCTCCACCTCTTCTGGACCCTCCTCTGTCACGCCTGAAACACTTATACCCAGGAATGTTCAGTTGCCACTGCTCCCCTTCCTTTAACCACATCTCCATCACCACAACCCACATCCAAGTTCCTCGCAAACATTAAGGCCCTAAGTTCATTCGTTTTTCCCGTTACGTTCCTCGCATTGAAACAGACACACTCCAGGCCACCAAGCCCACTTGGAGCCTCCTTCTTCCCAGTGTATCTCTTCTCATCCAAGCTTACTCTATCTCCCATCTTGCTCTCTACCCAGCTATCGGTCTCAGCCCCTCCCCCGCTCCATATTAGTTTAAATCCTGCCGAAACACTCCAGCTAACCTCCCAGCTAAGATATTCACGCCTTTCCCATTTAAGTGTTCCCGGTCCCTTCTATGCAGGTGCCCTTCTTTCACAAAGACTTCCCAGTTATCCACATCTGATGAACTTATTTTAAATCTGTCCTCCCTTATATTGAAAAGGCCTCATAATCAACAGGCGAAATAAGAGTTATGCAGATAAGGTAAGAAAATGGGTATCCTGATGTTAGATCAGCTATGACCTTACTTAATAGCTGAACAAGCTTGAATGGTTTTTTTTAAATTCTGTCATGGGATGTGAGCATCACAAATTAGGCCAGCATTTATTGTCCATCCCTAAGGTAAGTTAAGAGTCAACCACATTGCTGTGGATCTGGAATCTCTTGTAGACCAGACTGAGTAAGGATGGCAAATTTTCTTCCCTAAAGGACATAAGTGAACTAAATGAATTTTAATGACAATTGACAATGATGTCATGGTCATCATTAGACTTTTAATTCCAGAATTTTCTTGAATTCAAATTTCACCATCTGCCATAGTGGGATTTGAACCTGTGCCCCCAGAGTATTAGCCTGTATCTCTGGATTAGTCGCTCAGATGAAGGGTCAGCTGGACTCGAAATATTGGCTCTACTCTGTCATCACAGATTATGTCAGATCTGTTGAGATTTTCCAGCATTTTTCTGTTTTTGTCTCTGGAATACTAGTCCAGTAACACCTTCCCTGTGAATGGCATACTCTTGTTCCTATTTCTTGTGGTCTTACTTTTAATCATTTGAAATTCAACACACCAAGAAGTTAAATTATTAATATTGGATTTTTTTTTATCTTGTTAGAAAACTCTTTCAAATGCCTTTATATATTCTATACATAGAAAAACAGTTACTATAATAAAAAGGTCTCCAGTAAAAGATGACACTGTCATGTTGAATTAAGGGCCTTCTGACAACAGGGTAAAATTGAGTGTTGGCCATCTCTGGCAAACCAGTGGCCATTGTTGGATTAGAACAATACAACACAGGAACAGGCTTTGGGTCACCAAGCCTGCATTGATACCGGGATTGCTTAAATTTTGGAGTAATTGAAATGTCTTAATTTGTCATTTCTGATTGTAGGCTTTAAAGTTAAAAAGATTTGTGTCTAGAATATATAGAGAAGTCAAAAAAATGATTTTGAATTGGTGCTAAATCAGGTGTAATCTACTTCCTAGTTTCTTTTCTGCTGGGCCATTTGCTTATGGGGAAATTATTTTGCTAGGAAATACTTGCATTTGAATTAATATTTCTGTTTTGGGATATTTAAAAATCATCCCAATTACAACAGGAAGTACCCGAACAATGAAACAAAATCCAGAGAAGGGAGTGGTTGGAATTACTGACATATTAAGCTATGGATTTCTACATCTTAGAGACCCAGTCAGGCTTTTCGTTGCACCACATCTTGTTTTGTTTTTGCATTGCAGTTTTAAGTCTATAAACTGAATAAATTAAAAGTTTGGATTGGAGGCAGTTGGTAGGTGTGTAATTGCAGAGGTGAATTCTCCTGATATTCTTACTCGTGAGCTGAATTTGAATTGCACAGTCAGAATATGTGCAGTGAACCTTATTTGCCAATATGTATTAGTACTGTTCTATCAGCTGATTAATTAATATTCAAGGTAAATCAAGGTCTCTTAAATAATTGTATGGGGAATTTTCTTAGGGTGTTCCACAAGGGAGTCTTGTATTCAGTCGAACCCAGCTAACACAAAGACTTGTGAAAGACAGTATGCAGTTAAAGATGTTCTTTATTTGATTCATACATATTGGGAGAGAGATAGTCAGAGGATTCTAACCTGTGTCTGATGTTCCATCACGAGTCCAACAGATATACATTTCTGAAGATTTGATCTTCCTGTTCCACCTGTTATTCAAACTCGATGGTCTAATTACTTTAATTACTTAATTTACTTCGGCCAATAACATTTTACCCTCTAATTTACAGATTCTTTCCCCCCATTGCCTGGTAATGTCACCTATGCAAATCTGGTAGATTCCAGGATTGCCCCTAACACCTGCAGTGCTAAAAACAATAATGGAGTTGTCCTTCTTATCTGTTTTTTGTCCCTTATATCAATAGAGGCTGAATTGCAGCTATTTATTGCATCTAGAAACTGAATCATTCCACTCATTTCAAAAACCTTGGTATGTAGCTGCCTCTGATAATAGGCCATATACTCTATATTTCTTTATTCCAAGACAATGCAGTCTGTCTAATTAAACTTATTTCCCATTATGAAGTTGCATTTTGGCCAAAGTTCACGAGAAAATACAAAAATATAGTTTAAATTCTTGTTCAAAAATGATTATATAGACAATACCTTATAGACAATGCTTATATAGACAATACCTTCATAGCATGTAAGTAAGGCACATTGTGATAACTTTGATATATAGATATAAGGCACACTGTGGTCCCTATTTTAAACTAATCCACTTTGTTCTAATAGTCTCAGAGAGCAGGGGTTTCCACATCCCCTGCTACAATAATTATAAAAGGGAAATTTCAAAAGCTTTATTTGGACATTTATATTATTGTTTTTAAAAAGAGGTTTAGTGTGCAGGAGTTTTTTTTAGTGTTACGCAACTGTCTTGTGCTCTGTATTTTTAGAAAATGTAGTGGGAGAATGAAAGACTGTGTTGAGAAAGAGAGAGATAGAAATGTTAGGAAGAAAAAAGAGAAAGATTGTGATTTTCCTGGTGAATTTTGACTGGTTTTGGGGTTGTAAAGATACGGCAATAAGCAGGAAAATGTTTTTCTAATCAATGTTGTAAAAGCACTTTGATTTTCTACCATTGGTCCCACCTTGACTTGAATCAGTCCATTTTTAGCACACACCATGGTATGTAAAGGTGGAGATGCACAGCTTCGTGTTCACTGCTATTTTTTTGCTGTTTGTCAAATTCCTGTTCCAGAAAGAAAATGATTGGACCTTCAACCTACAGTGCATGAAAAGGACAGACAAGATGTCAAAACTGATATTGAGTAACACTGCAAATAAACATTGGGAGATATTTAAAAAATAATGTAGTTTATTAAAGGATCTATCTATCTATCTATCTATCTGTGTGTGTGTATATATATATATATATATATATATATATTACACCAACGTTAAAAAGTTATACTTACTGAATGAAACAGCCATGATGAATAAAGATGTAAAAGATAACATAAAACTAAAGGGAAGAGCATATGGAAGTGCAAAGAATAGCTTAAATCTAGGGACTGGGGGAGATATAAAGAACATCAAAGAAAGACAATAAATATTAATAGGAAGGGAAAATGAAAAAAAAACTTGTAAGGGATGTCAGGATTAGTTTATGTAAGCTTCAAGAAGGTATTCAATAATGTTTCATATAAGAAACTACTGATTAAAATTACAGCACATCGAATTGAAGGCTAATTATAGACCTGGTTAGGAGATTGGTTAGGCAGAAGAAAATAGGTATCCATTTGAATTGGAAGGAAGTGACTCGTGATGTCCCATAGGATGTGTGTGCGTGCCTCAACTGTCATGCTATTTATTAATAACGTAGATAATGTACTAAGAAAGCTACGTATCCAAGTTTGCACATGATACAAAGATTGATGTTATAATAAGTAGCAGGAGCACAAAACTGCAAAGAGACATTGATAGATTAAATGAGTGGGTAAAACTGTGGCAGGTGGATTTCAATGCAGCTACATGGGAGGTCATTAATTTTGGGAAACTAAGGGAAATACGGGAAACTAAAAATCTTAGTTAAATGGTGAAAAGCTAGGAACAATGGATTACCAAAGATATTTAGAGGTTCATGTACATAGATCACTAAAATATGGTCAGGAACAAAAAAATAATCAAATGTTAACCTTTAGAACTAGAGGGCTAGAATAGGAAGGCAAGTAAGTTTTGCTACACTGATACAATGTGCTAAATTAGATCACTAGACATTAGAAAAGATATATCATCCTTAGCCTAGAGCACAACACAAATTCACCACAATATCACCGTGTTTCTAAGGGTTAGAATATTAGGAGAAATTACATAAAGTAGATTTATAATCAGAGAATATAAGGTTAAGGGATAATTTAATTGAGGTTTTAAGAATGTAGAAATTAATTGATATGGTGGATAGAGTGGAACTTTTTCAGCTCTTGGGGAATATAGGATAAAAGGACAATCTTAGGTCGTTCAGGAGAACAGATTGGAAACATTTCTTTATAAAATGGGTGATAAAAATTTGGAATTCGTCGCCACAAAAAGCAGTGGATACTAATCCGTTAATAATTTTAAGTCTGAGATTGATAGATTTTTATTAGCTCAGGAGATAAGACAGTTGATGGTATTCAGATACAGAGCAGCTAATAATCTCAGTGAATAGCTTCTACGGCCTGAATGATCTACTTGTGTTCATATGATTTTCCTATGCTAACAGCACTTGAGTTTTGGCTAAGATATTATTAAAACCTTTTCCAAGCAGAAAGGATGCACTCCACATCTAGAGGCCATAATGCCAGGGAACAGTTATTGCAAAAATAGTAAGACCATGAAAACTTCCATAAATTTTGCACCCTTGATTATAGCAGACAAACATGCTCAATGTTAGTCTATTTTATATCATTCTTCTTGCATTCTATTCCTTTGGCACTTGCTTCCTCAAGACTTGCAGTGTTCTTTGACTCATTAAGCTGCAGTTAAATTTCTAGGCCAGAATTTTACTGCCTCACCCACCCCAGAATTGGGACAGATGAGGCTCACAGAATGGAATTCTCTGTTGGCCTTGTGAGGGATTTTATGAGCCCTGCCCGAGAGCAGTCATAAAATTCCAGCTAACTAACTTTCCTCCCAGTTGCAAAGAACTACACAGTAGTGACCTTTCTGCTTTTAATCCTTCATCCATATTTAAATATCCTTTGAAAAAAAAATCAAGGTCATACAATTTCTTCATTTAATAAAAATACTGAAAACCTAAATTAAACGCTTCTCTTACCTCTGTTCTTGTGTTTGCTGATGGTAAGAAAAAACAATATTAATCATTGAGACAGAGGGGAAAAATTGAGGGTTAAGAGGCTTTTAACTTCTCAAATTTCCAGTCTGAGGGGGAGAATAGGTAGCAGCAGGTGGAAATGGTGAAATGAATGACAGTGTAGCATGGGGACAGGGAGAATGCAAAGATTGATTTGTTAAATTGAAGGAGAAGATTTGTGGATAATTACAGAAACCCTAGAGTGCAGAAGGTGGCCATTCAGCCCATGAGTCTGCACCAACAACAATCCCACCCAAGGCCTGTCCCTACAACCCCACACATTTTTATCCTGCTAATCCCTCTAGAAGGGTAAATGTGTGGGGTTGTGGGAATAGGGTATTCCAGGACAATGTAAGAAATTTAACATGGCCAATCAATCTAATCTGCACATCTTTGGAGTGTGGGAGGAAACCAGAGCAGACAAAGGGAGAATTGCAAACTCCAAACAGACAGTGACCTAAGCTGGAAATCAAACCCAGGACCCTAGAGCCGTGAGACAGCAGTGCTAACCATTGTGCCACCACGCCATGATGGGTATGAGAGAGTGAGAGAGTAGCAGGAGTGAGGGTTAGGGATTGTGGTGGTGGTGAAATAGCAAGAATATGAAGGGTAGAGTTGTAAAAAACTAGAAGGGGAGATGCACTTGCCCTCAAATTCCACCCTAAATATAGACTAAAGCTACTGGTGACTCCTTGCCTTTCTTTTCATACAACAGCAACTATCACTTCCCAACTGACATGAAAGACAAAAATTAGAGAAGCAGAAAAGATCAAGAAATGGAACATGGTAAGGAGAGAGAATAAGCAAAGAAAGCAATGAAGCAGAAGTAGAATCTGGGCACAATCTTACCGATTATTCATGCCACACTCCCTACAGTGAAAGTGAAGAATTTGGCGGCCAGCCAAATTTCTGTTCACTGCAGTAGAATGGGAAAATCAAAGCCAGTGTAAACGGCCATAACATTCTGGCCAGAGAAAGAGAGCATCTTACTTAATGTGTCTAGTACAAGGTCTATTCCCCTCTAATGTTGAATGCAAACTTAATTTCCATAGCAACTACACACAAACCAATATTAAAAATAAATTAGATACAAATATATTTTTAAAAAAAATGAAACTCATTAAAGTTAGTGTTTAATAAGACGGTTATATTTATAGTACTAGTTAAGTTGATTTACTCATATTAACTATTTGAAATGGTGATTGAACAATAAGAGACTAGCAGAGTGAGTACAGGACAGAAGTAAAGTTGGCTTGAAATTCCTTGGAGGTCATCTTACCAAAAAAGATTCTAAGTGCTGAATGAACAAGAAAACAGGAGAGAATTGGTATTTTTGATGCTTTTTTGAAAAAGCAATCTTACGCACTTAGCCAACAAAAAATGTTGGGATGTGATTCTCATCAGATGGGGGTGAGGTAGAGCCTAATTTCACCGGTGAAGCTGAACCCTTGGAATGCCATTGCACACACTCCCCAATCTCCAAGTGTACTGGGAGATTGTCAGTCACTCGTTTGCCTTCCCCCCCCACCAATCTCTCCCTGTGCTGGGCTTCCGCGCTCCCCTGGGCATTGCACCCCCTCGATATTGCTCTCACCACGCTGATCGCTGTCCCAGTGAGCAGTGCAAGGATGCCATATCAGCATTTTTGATGAGCACTGCCAGGATGCCACGCTGGTGGTGCCAGCCTGATAATGCCTAAGGGGATTCTCCAAACATGTCCCCAATCAGCTGTGGGTGGTGGTGGGGGTGCAGTTTCAATGGTCTACGTTCCCATTGGCAAGGCCATCATATCTGGTTCTCTTTGGTGGGGACCATATATGATCCTTGATGATGAGGAAGTTGACCAGCAAACAGGAAAGGGCAAAGGACCCTGATGATTATGTCAGAGACTCACTAATGATGTGGTAATCATTTCATAAATATTTAAGTCAGCTTCACGCTGTTGCTGAACACGAAGCCAATTTCTCTGGTAAAGCAGGGCTAGTAATACCGTGAGAGATTAAAAAGCTGAGCACATTCCTGATTTTGTTTTTTGTCTCTTACCCAATATTACTGGTTTGCCTTGCTGATTGACAGGCAGAGTGAGCACGTAAAATTGCCCCATATCTTACGTTTGTTTTGATTTTGGAGCCACGTAGGAGTAGAGAAGGCCTGAGTAGGATTGTGTTCAGTGCAGACTTGTTGGGCCAAAGGGCCTATTTCTGCACTGTAGGGTTCTATGATTCTATGATTCTGTGGAATAGAAAAGGAAAATAGAAGATGGACTGATTATGTCAAAGGTAACCTGGGAAATTGAGCAGCTCCAGTTTAGGTCTAGAAGATGTGAAATAAATTATTATAAAGTATAACATGGGATAATAAGTTAGAGCAGAGGATTTTTTTCTCAAATCGCTTGGACTTCTTTTATCGTTCTCTGCATTCAGAGGCACAGTAGGAGGTTGCAAAACAAATAGTTTCTACAAGAGGAACTGGAAAGCAATAGGGAAAACGAGAGAGGTAACAAATGGGTTAATGGATCAGAAAGGTTTTATTTCAAATAAAGCAGTGTTATACAGCCATTTTTTATGTCAAAAATGATTATTTATTAATTATGGACTAAAACCACCTGTTAAGTTTTAAAAATAGCTTAAACAGCAGCTTATAGATGACCGAATGTTAACATAACTGTGCTGCAAATTACCAAGTTATTGTAACCAAGTCAGACTGTCTAGACAAACCCATCAAAGGTAATCACCTTGAGGGAATTTGTCAATGACCCATCTCCTGAACGACTCACAAAAAATCCAGACAATTACCTCTGTATTCAACTGGGTGTGGGCCAAGTCATCAGGCACCATCGCATTAGATAATGGACCCTGTTAAGAAGGAAGCTCTTTCAGCCATAATCTAATTGTGAATAAACCATGGACCTGGAATCACCTTGCTATGACTATGTTTGGCTAGCTGGTCTGTTGGTGAGAGGAAATTATGTGATGAATGAACTAACCCTCTTTTGTATTTTAAGAAACAGTTTTCTCCAGGCCAGTCAGAACAGAAGAAGAAGGTCCCTGAGTGCACTTTCTCTCTCTCCCTCTTTCTCACTCACTCTCCATCCATTCATCCTGCAAGTTCAAGCCTTACCCATTGTTTGACTAGGTATATGTGCCACAAACAACACCGAAAAACCGAACCAGCAGCTGCCGACTCCAGAAAACCAAAGAGAAACCGCCCATCGACATCTTTAAATTGTTCCTTCACAAAATTCGTAAAGTCCACTGAGCCCAGTCTGAAGTCATCCAAGGCATCAAACTATTGAATTTGCATATAACTAACTTCTTTGGATTTTTACATGAGTTAATCTATCCTCCTGCTCGATGACTTGTTTTTGCATGAGTATAATCCTGAACACGCATATATAAGAAAGTTGAAATATTTTTGGTATTTTTATTTAAATTGGGTGTTAAGTACAATAATTACTATTTTTAAAAAAAAAATCTTCCAAGGAACTCTGTTTCTGTGTGTCATTTAAAGTCACAGTACTTAAGGAGTTAAACATTCTCTGAATTGTAAGTGCACACTTTTAAAAAAAAGTTAATTTGAAATGAATAGTAGGAAAAAAAGGGGAGCCATTTTTACCTGACCCTAACGATTTGTATGATCTGGGTAAGGATACAGGTAAGAAAGAAGTAAAAATGATAAAAAAAAATTGCTTAAACCAGACAAAATAATAAGACTAGAATGGAAGGGATATTTATATGAAGCAGAAAACAAAGAGTAAAATCTCTGAGTATTTTGGATATTTGAAGGGACTTCCTGAATAACAATGTTAAAGAATTGAGGATAACTAAATAGATTCAATTTATTAAAAAAAAAGACAATGGAGGTGATTTTACCATCGTGTTGTGCCCATTTTTGGGCACGACGCAGTGGTACAGTGGGGCATAAAGTGGCACAATTGGCACTAAATTTTGCAACTGGCATCATTTTACAAGTGCCAGAAATGGGCGAGGTAGGTTAATATATGTAAACTTATTTGAATAATATTTTGCATCTGCTTAGTGGGCCTGGCACTCAATCGTCCAACTTACTCCTGCCGTGACCTCTCCAGGAAAAGTTCTCGCTGGCGAGGAATAGACATGCTCTCCAAGAACAGGGAGCAGTCGACTTGAACCTTAAACTATTGATGCCCCTTATGGAGTCAGAGGACAAAGCGGGTGTCCCTTGGGCAGTGCCACCCTGGCAGCTGGGCATGGGCATTGCCAGGGATATAGCTAATAGGGAGGGGGCAACTGGGTTAGGGCTAGTGGGGGAGTTGCTAATGGGAGAGGAGGCCAGCTTGCCACTCTGCAGCGATCGGTGGGGGAAGGATAGCAGGGCCTTATCGGTGGGAAAAGGAGAGGTCTGTGATTGGTCTGGGTGGTGGGGTGGATTGGCACGAGCTGTATCTCAGGCCATGGGTCATCATGATTGCAGGGGGTGGTGGATCTGCTTCAGGCTGCCTGCAGTAGCAGGGGCCTGACAGCTCTCTCTTTTCCAGAGTCTTGCTACTGCTAACACGCACGTGCAGAGACCTGCACATGCTCACTACCTCTTCTGCAGGGTTTTGGGTGTTTAAACCCCGCTCACAGGCTTTCACAACAAGGAACAGACTCACTCAGAATTTTGCAGGCAGAGTGTGTATGGGGCAGGGGCAGGGGATGGGGGGCGGGCAGAAAAAACACCCAAAAGACGAATTTGAAATTCTCCCATTTTCAAGTCTACCCAGCACTTAGAAAAGTGGTAATGTCGGTATCCACGGATGAGGTGCCGGATGATTGGAGGCTAACTCATGATGTTCTGTTGTATTAAAAAAAGGCTCAAAAAGTAATCCGGGAAATTATAGGCTGGTAAGTTTGATGTCAGTAGTAGGCAAATTATTGGAAGGAGTACTATGAGGTAGGATCTACAAATATTTGGATATCCAAATATTAAGGAGAGTCAACATGGCTTTGTGCATGGTGGGTCATGTTTAACCAATCTATTGGAATTTTTTCAAGGAAGTTTCCTGGAAAGTGCATGAAGGAAAGACAGTGGATGTTGTCTACACAGACTTAAGTAAGACCTTTGACAAGGTGCCGCATGGAGGTTAGTTAGGAAGATTCAGTCGCTAGGTATACATGGAGAGGTAGTAAATTGGATTAGACATTGGCTCAACGGAAGAAGCCAGAGAGTGATAGTGAAGGGATTGCTTCTCTGAGTGGAGGCCTGTGACTAGTGGTGTGCCACAGGGATCCATGCTGGGTCCATTGTTGTTTGCCATCTATATCAGTGATCTGAATGACAATGTGGTAAATTGGATCAGCAAATTTGCTGATGATACAAATCTTGGAAGTAGAGTGGACAGTGAAGGAATGTTTTCAAAGCTTGCCGGTACTTGAAAAACTGAGTTATTGAGAAAGGTTGAATAGGTTAGGACTTTATTCCCTGGACCAGCTGAAAAAATGGGCTGAAAAATGGCAGATGGAGTTTAATGCAGACAAGTGTGAGGTATTGTACTTTGGAAGGACAAACCAAGATAGAACATACAAGGCAAATGGTAGGACACTGAAGAGTGTAGTACACAGAGGGATCTGGTAAAATAGTTACATACCCCCTAAAAGTGGTGTCAGAGGTAGTTAGGATCATAAAAGAATATTTTTGCTACATTGGCCTTCATAAATCAAAGTATTGAGTATAAAAGTTGGAATGTTATGGTGAAGTTATATAAGACGTTGGTAAAGCCGAATTTAGAGTATTGGTCACCTAATTACAGGAAGGATATTAATAAGGTTGAAAGAGTGCAGAAAAAGTTTACAAGGATGTTGCTGGGACTTGACAAACTGAATTACAGAGAAAGGTTGGATAGGTTAGGACTTTATTCCCTGGAGTGTAGAAGAATGAGGAGGGATTTGATAGAGGTGTATAAAATTATGATGGGTATAGACAGAGTGAATGCAAGCCAGCTTTTTCCACTGAGGCTACTGGAGAAAAAAACTAGAGGAAATGGGTTAAGAGTGAAGAGGGAAAAGTTAAAAGGTAATATGGGGGTGGGGATGGTTCTTTGCAGAGAGTGATGAGAGTGTGGAATGAGTGGTAAATGCTTTTAACATTTAAGAGAAATGTGGACAGGTACATGGATGAGAGGGATGTGGAGGGATATATTCCAGGTACAGCGGGACTAGGCAGAAAAATGGTTCGGTACAGCCGAGAAGGCCAAAAGGCCTGTTTCTGTGCTATAATATTGTATAGTTCTTAAAAAAAACTGTAAAATTGTCTCCAGTGTGTATTAATAGGTGCGATGTTGAACTGGTATTGACAGAAATTCGTGAGGCATCAGGATAAATGTAGCATTAGATGCAATGAAATGGTTTTACACAATGCTAGGAGAGTTTCTTGATGATATTGTGTTAAATATTGTTATGTGTTTTGTCTATTTTTCAGTAGTAAAATAGTTTCATAGCATTCCAATTTAGAAATGGAACAGTGCATCCAACTTGTTAGGTGTTGGTGTGACTGCTCATCAATGTATAGAGAACTTATTAGCAACTGCTCATAGACGTCAGGCTGTTTAAATACATTATTGTTGGGTTTAACATCTGTTAAAAAAATCCCTTGAATAATTTGTCCCCATCAGGATTGTTCAGCAGCCCCTACAAGAGCCTCCAGAAGTAAGTAGTTAAAAAATGTATTCCATTGAGCCAAAGAAGCAGATGTGCTCCACTGAACTCCACAGCCTCCTCATTGCCAATGCAACTCCCTCCACTAGGGATACACTGAGGACTGATGGCCAGAAGTCACTTTTCTCATGGAGTGAACTGCCTGTGGATGTACATGTAGTGCTGATGGCCTATTCCAATGATGTAGGCAAGGTTCCAAGGCTTGAATTCAGGACAGTCTCAACAGGACTGTTGGGATATGGTATCCTCATGAAGACCAGCCTAGACCAAAGAATAGGCACAGATTAGTTTCCACCCCACGACATAATTAATGAAAAAAGACACTCAATGGATTTAATATATACAGCATATCATACAGTAACATATAGAAGGTTAAATGGCATAAATAGATTGGGGCTATTTTAGTGATTAACTAGTTAAGTCAGAGGATATGAAATATAATTAATAAGAAAGAAACATCAATTGTGGTGACTAGTGGGGTACCAGAGGGAATGGTTTTAGACCATTGCTCTTTTTGATGTACATTAATGATTTAAAGAAAAGAATCGTATTAGTGTTTTTCATGTTTGCTAATAATGCCCAAGTTAGAGGTTTGGGGTCATTAATTCCAAGCCGATGGCACACTGATCTTGACAGGTTGGAAGATCAGGTCTAAAAATGTCCTCAAGCTAGTGAAAGGAAACAAGTGGCGAAGTACAAACACAATGTGGAAAAGCCAGGATCTTAAAATGAATAGCTAATAAGTTGTCGCACGAGTCTCAGCAATTTGTACAAAATCATCCAGTTTAAGTATCTTGAAAGGAATGCAAGCAAAGAATACTCAAATTTTAAATGGGATCAGGAGTAGTGACCATGATTTGCGTAAGAGCACTCAACCAGAAAGGGAAGAAT
This sequence comes from Sphyrna mokarran, assembly GCA_024679065.1. NCBI lineage: Eukaryota > Metazoa > Chordata > Chondrichthyes > Carcharhiniformes > Carcharhinidae > Sphyrna > Sphyrna mokarran. The sequence continues at coordinate 98,879,968 of JAGIQG010000005.1, forward strand.
CAGTACTACAATCTCAAGAAGAGCAGATTGGGCCAAACAAATCTTATAAAAATGCAAAGCCCCAAGCAATTTGTCTGTAGTCTACTAACTATCCTCATCAAATAGATTATGTAGAAAAACACCTTTGATCATAAATTAATTGGACGAAGGCCCACCGGTAATATCCCAGAGGCACTGTGGGAGAAGGAGATGGTGGATCCTATCAGATGGTTCCCTGAGCAGACTGTCAGAGTCATTTGGTAGAATGCCTCATCACCAGAACTTACAAACAAGCACCAAGATGTAGCATGGCTGGTCATGAGAATAGAACTCTTCATTGGATCTTTCCTACGTAATCGCCCCTTCCTGCATTGTGGCTGTGACGGGGAACAGATCTATGTGCACCTCCTTGTGGAATGTGCTTTTCCAAAGAAGGTCTGAAGAGTGAGTTTTGTTGAGGTTTTATCCGGAGCAGCTCCATGACCTAGAACTCTGAGAGACGCGAAATGAGGTAAGCTGTGGCTGGAGGAACATCAACTTAGATAAAAATACTCTGGTCTGCCCAAAACTAACTGGTCTTCCAATGCAATGAATTATCCACAACTTGCAGACTGACACAGTCAAGATCCAGAGCTATGTGTGAAGGATACACTAAAGCTTGCGGCAGTTACCACAGTGGCACAATGGGGATAGGTCATGTTAAAAGGTCTGTCAGCCAAAGTACATTGAGGGGCTCCTTCGGGTGTATTCCTGACGTGGAATCTCTGTTTAAATACTAAAAATATTGAATATTGAAATTGTACTGAAGCACCTCAAAGTGCAACATGCTACACGGAGAAAAGTTGAATTCTGTTGCACTTGCTATGAACTGCTCTTGATGTGTGCCTGATGTGGAGTGTCTATAGTAAATATCAAGAGGACTGCAATTGTATTGTGGCACCTCAGAGGATGCTGCGTAGAGAAAGGTGGGAAAGATGGTGTTCGCTCTCAGGATAATAATTTCAGACACTATCTGGGAAAGATATTCATTACTTTCTCTGTCCTTTAAAACCATTGAAATGTCCTGGTTACTCTTGATATTCATACCTCATGGAAATCTTCAAAATCACTGCAGCACTCCATTCCACATTATGATTGGCTTTGGTTAATGTCGCGAAGTCCAGGTGTTAAATGAATTTTTTAAAGTGCTCTTACGAAAAGGACCTGTCAGTTTTATCCTTCGCTTTCTCTCAGAATGCACAGCTACTCAGAAACCTCTTTGAAGTGGTCTGATGGAGAGCAGGGATTAAATTTCACTGCGGAGTTCCCTTTTAATATTGAAAAAGTAGCGTATGGTGCCTGGATCCTTTGAAGCGGTTTGATTGATAGGTGAAATCACTTACCCACTAGCCAGCAGCTACGTTTGTTTCTCTTTCCCTTCATGATTAAATGCACCTCAAGTGCTGCCTTTGTTCGTAACCTTTGATTGACATGTTGCATCATTTATGAGGCCCTTGGACTGAATGGCTTGGGAAGCTACTTCAGAGGGCATTTAAGAGTCAAACACTTTGCTGTGAATCAGGAGTCACATGCCAGATCAGGTAAGGATGGCAGCTTTCCTTCCCTGAAGGACATTAGTGAAGCAATTGGGTTTTTATGACAATTGATTCATGGTCATCGTTAGACTTTTGAATTGCAAATATTTTATTAAGTTTATTTTTAATTCCATCTTGGTGGAATTACTAGTCAAGTGACAATACCACATTAGATGCGCCCCTATCTAATGTGGTGGACCTTCAAGGAAGTACAAGATAAAACATAAATCCTAATTTTCCTAATTTTTATGTATTTGATGTTGTTATCCATATTGTTGTTTACAGCATTTTACATCTGCATGAAATAGTGTTAAACACTGTCAAATTTCAAAATGGAATCCTTATACTTAAGGATTAACAGCATTTGCCTTTATTTTGTTCATACCAGAAACCCAAATGAATGATTGTTCAGTGAACATCTCTCAACTTGTGGAAGAGTTGTACAATTATCCAAGAAATTCTGATCAAAAACTCCAAATTTAAAACATCCTATCACGAATTTCTTGTAAAATCCACAGGTCTTGAAAACTCACATGGCGATGTACAATAAATTTAAAGATTCCCATATGGGAGGTGACAGCTATTAAATGTTTTGCTGGCAATGTCAGGATAGAGGAATATGTAGAGTACCCCTACCAAGTTAACTGGAAAATCCATCCAAAGAGTCCAGAGTTAGCAGGTTGCTAGGTTCTACCCACTTACAGGATGGTAAAAGGGACTATTTTAATGATGTAAAGGAGTCAAATGTCATGTCCAGATTGGGTGCTATATTTACCAAGATATAGATAGGAATGCTATGTTTGCTCCGGAGACAATATGCTGGGTCTCTCCATATCTTGGCCAATATTTATGCCTCAACCAACATCACCAAAAAAGCTTATTATCTGGTCATAGCCGTACTATATTTGCTGAGTACAAAACTGGATACCACATTTCCTGGATCGCAGGTGACTACAAATCATAAATACAGTGACACAGTGATTAGCATTGCTGCCTCACAGCGCCAAGGACCTGGTATGATTCCTGCCTTGAATCACTGTCTGTGTGGAATTTGCACTTTCTCCCCATGTCTGTGTGGGTTTCCCCTGGATTCTCCGGCTTCCTCCCACAGATCCAAAGACATGCATGTTAGGTACATTGGCCATGCTAAATTCTCCCTCAGTGAACCCGAACAGGTGCCAGAATGTGCTGATGAGGGGAGTTTCACAGTATGACAATAATAAATAAACTTTAAACTTTAAATGTAATTGGCTGTAAAGTGGATTAGGATGTCCTAAGGTTATGAAAAGTGAAATATAAATGCAAGTTTTCTTTCCTCGCTGCAGAATGCTTATGTTTCAAGAGCTCTGATGATCATAGTTTCCATCCCTGCCCTGCACTTTTCACATAAATAACTCTAAGGTATGATGAACATCTTTGCTATAAAAAATCATGCAGTAAACCTGTTACATGCAGACATTTATCTGTGTAACTGCAATATTTGTTTACTTATTTGTTATGCGCAATGTATAAGCCAACCAAAAGGGGTGGGTGGGAAGATGCTCTTTCAGTGAGTTGGTCCAGAATCAAAACTGAATGATCTCCTTCTGCATTGTCAGGATTCTACGATATTTATATATTTAAAAGTTGCTTCTAATGTGTCTTTTATTCATCAGAATAGATGTATCATATATCAGCTCTCAGCTCAAACTTGTAGTTGATTGACTTAATGTTCATTTCCATAAGACAACAATAAATTACAACAGAACAGGTAAGGAATATACCAGTTATCAAGTAGCAATCATGAATGAAAAAAAACTCAATCATTACAATCATGCAGATATAGGCCTTCATAGCTATGGACCTCATATCAAACCTCAACCAGTTGCAAACTAAAGAAATATAACATGCATGTTGATTACAATGACATAAATGTATTAAAGTATAAAGTCGCTGTAATCCCAGATGTTCATGGTTGTAATGGCAGCACGGTGGCAGCATGGTGGCATTGTGATTAGCACTGCTGATTCACAGCACCAGGGACCCAGGTTTGTTTCCTAACTTGGGCCACTGTCTCTGTGGAGTTTACACATTCTCCTTGTGTCTACATAGGTTTCTCTGGGTTCTGTGGTTTCCTCTCACAATCTAAAGATGTGCAGGTTAGGTTGATTGGCTATGCTAAATTGCCACTTAGTGTCGGGGGACTAGTGTTGAGCTGTGGGGATAGGGCCTGGGTGAGATTGTGTTCAGTGCAGACTCAATGGGCCAAATGACCTCCTTCTGCACTGTAAAGATTCTATGGATTCTATATAATTGTTGGTGGTTTAACCTGAAGATCACCACACCATAAGCAAGGTTGAGAAGTGAATAACCTGCACTGTCAGTATCACTCTGCATTACTAACTAGCTATCCAGCCAACTGAGCTAACGTATTGAACTCCAACTAAAGACAAGACAAAATGGAAAATAAAACGTTTAACTTTATTTTTTTTAACAAAAATACAATATTTTGCTGGTTTAGTGCAAAAATGTGCAATTAGTTTGATTAAATAAGAAATCTTTCACAGCCACTAAGAATTTAAGGAGTCTTGTCATTCTTTATGCGACTCATGTTTGAAATGGAACATTGACAGGTGTGATCTGTCAATTTTACAAATCATGGATTCCACTGCACTTAACTTTAACAATGACGAGTTTGATGACGAATATGTATTGAATAAATACATTACGTTTGAGACTGTTGTACCTCTAGGATTTATTTACTAAATTCGAACATAGTTTTAACATAGCAAGCAAGGAGTTAAAGAGTACAAGCTATATTGAGCCAGAAATCTGATGAGATTATTGATTGGATGCCTTGCTCAAACAACCAGAACTGTCTACAAGGAGTTGCTGACTCATCCCAGGGAAGCAGATTAAAGAATCTGTAACTGCGGGGAATCTGGAGTCCGTGTACTGCAGCTGAAGTTTATTTTAGATGTATAGGCTGCTCCCCAATGGCTCAGTGGGCAAATTGACCACCTGGTGAGCAGCTGAGCCACACAGATCAGAAAGGCTTCAGTCTTACAAGCGTCAGTCTATGCTGAGTTATGTGATTTCAACAAAACTGGCAGCTAGGGTTCTATAACTGGCTTCAGTAATTTGGAGGAATGGGTGGGAGTGAATGATTGTTTTTTTTGTGAGTATATGTGTGTTTTTATGTGTGGAGTGGTGGAAGCATCAAGGTTTTTCTCTAATTCAACTGATTGTTTTAAGTTTTAGTTTATTTATGTCACAAGGAGGTTTACATTACCACTGCAATGAAGTTATTATGAAAATTCCCTCATTGCCACACTCGGTGTCTGTTTGGGTACAATAAGGGAGAATATAGCATGGCCAATGCACCTAACCAGCACGTCTTTTGGACTGTGGGAGGAAACCAGAGAAAACTCACACGGACACAAAGAGAATGTGCAGACTCTGCACAGTGACCCAAGGTGAGAATCGAACCTGGATCCCTGGTGCTGTGAGGCAGCAGTGCTAACCACTGTGCCACCCTGACGCCTGCTACAAGTCATAGATTGAACTGTGCTTACAGCAAAACCACAAAACTTGTGGACACAGGAGCCCAAAAACATGGTTTATGGCCAAAACCTGAGATTCACTTCCTCAGTAACTTCTGCCAATGACTCCAGTCACCATCTGTTGGGTTATCCCTTACTTTATAAATGGTAAGTAGGCATACGTAGGCTGCTGCAGTTAAATATATTTTTTTATGGACTGGCAGGGACCTTCTGAGAGTTGGAGATTTTGGGACTTACAGCATTGAGAGCTTCTCTATTAATAACCATGTCTGGGAAGATTGAGCCTCGGTCACCGATTATCTAGCTAGCAAACTTCCCGATGAGGCAAAAATCCAACTGGTAAACCTGTGTCTGGAGTTATTGTGGAAGTATTACAGATTCTCAGTTCTCTTCACTGCTTAGGCAAAAATGAGAAAAATGGTCACTTGGCGAGGCACTGGATGGCTGTTTGAAAGCACATTCTAGTTAGAACAATCTAAGTCATACATCTGAAAAGTAATAAAAAATGGCTTAAATAGTAAAGGTTCAAAATTCCAATGGTGTTGATGCATAGTGTGGCCAGGCAAATTTTTTGCCTGCCATAATGTTGTGCTGTTGATCCCACTGTAATGGGGTCAGATACTGAGAGATACGCAACCTGTGTAAACCTGGCCTGCACTTATCACAGATGGACAAGAAAAAATGTAACGTGGTGTGAGTTAAGCCACACCTACACCCTGAATAGTTTAGAAAAGGAGCACAAGATAGTTGGAGGAGAGGTGTAGATATAAAACTGACACTAGTTAAAGAGGTGGCATGATAGCACAGTGATTGGCACTGCTGCTTCGTTTCCCGGCTTGGATCACTGTCTGTGTGGAGTTTGCATATTCTTCTCATGTCTGCATGAGTTTCCTCCAGGTGTTTCAGTTTCCTCCCACAGTCTAAAGATGTGCGGATTAGGTTGATTGGTCTTGCTAAAAAAAAAATGCCCCTTAGTGTTCTGAGATGCATAGGTTAGAGGGATTAGTGGGCAAATATGTATGGATATGGGGGTAGGGAATGGTGGGATTTTGGTTGGTGCAGACTCAATGGGCCAAATGACCTCTTTCTGCACTGTACAGTTTCTATGATTTCTATGATTCTAGGCAAAGACAGTTGAATAACCTGTGTGGAAAGGGCAGATACCTATTAAAGAGATGAATACTAAACCCAGGAGTGTTTTATTAAATGATTTCCCACAGAGGTGTAGAGCACTGGGGCTGTTTTGTGTTAATAGCTGAAAATAAACCAGAATGTGGTACAAAGTAGATAAAGGGAAATGGCTGCAGCTTTGAGTGACAACTCACCGACAACAGGACACCTCTGCAATGCGGAAAGAAATGTAGTGATTTCACCAGAGCAGCTATCTGCATCATTGGCCTTTGTTTGCAGTTACTGAATATGTGTGATTCTTCATCATTCATGAATCTAAGGCAGTAGTCTAAACTCTCGCCCCTTCTTCCATCACAATTCCCATGTGCCGATAAATGCCTGTTTTCACTTCCAACTTACCATAAGTTTCCTTTCTGTCCTTCTTATTACTTACTGTGCCAAACCGCTATAACTAGAGACTTTACCCACTCTTTGTGAGGATGCTCACAACCATGAGTCAAGCAAGTAACTTACCCCTTTTCCTGTGTGCTGAAGTTGTCAGGTGCAATTCTGACATAAATGGTGGAGTTTTGAGGGCAGATTTTGCTCTTGTTATTCTATTATTTTAATGGGAGACAGAGGGATAGCATGTATTTCTGCTACCACCCAGTGCCAGAGTGATTTAGTATGTATGCTAAAACAGTTATAACTCTGACACATCTGACATGTACAAATCCTAATACACAATGTCCGTGGACATTCACTCGTTGATACTTTAAATGGAATAGAATAAGAGGAGCCTTGGTGTCCACTTATACGAGTTGTTAAAGTTTTTAATGAAATTAAAACAGGTTATAAAAATGAATCGTTGGTTTTGTACCTTAAGATATTGAAGAATTATACAAGCTCTCTCTTTTTATGCTGGAGTTGGAGTGTAGGAGATTCAGCATCATGCAACAGAAGAATATAAAGTAATAAAATAAATGCAGCTTAGAATATCAACGTGTTACCAATGATGAAACATCTCAGTTATGAAAAGTGAATAGACAGATTAGGACTTCTTCAGTGGAGCCGGGAAAGTTAAGGTGTCATGTAATAACTAATTTTAAGATTCATTCATTTTGGTAGAACAAACTTGAATGTGGATTACAGGGTCAATGGCAGGAATTCTCAGAAATGTGGAGAAACAGAGAGATCTTGGGTTTCATATTCACAGGTCTCTGAAGGTTGTCACTCAAGTGGATAGAGCTGTGAAGAAGGCTTACAGTGTGTTAGTGTTTATTAATAGGGGATTTGAGTTTAAGAGCAGTGGAGTTATGCTGCAACTTTACTGGACCTTGATGAGACCACACTTGGAATATTGTGTGCCATTCTGGTCACTCACTAAAAGAAGGATGTGGAAGCATTGGAGAGAGTGCAGAGGAGATTTATCAGAATGCTGCCTGGTTAGGAGAGTAGATCTTATGAGGAAAGGTTGAGGGAGCTGGGGCTTTTCTGTTTAGAGCGGAGGAGGATGAGAGGCGACTTAATAGAGGTTTATAAAATGATGAGAGAGATACATAGAGTGGATGTGCAGAGATTATTTTGTCGGGTGGATGTAGATGTTACTAGTGGACATAACTTCAATGTTCATGGTGGGGGATATAGGAGGGATGTCTGAGATAGATTCTTTACTCAGAAAGTGGTTGGTGTGTGGAATGCAATGCCTGCTGTGAAACCGGAGTCGGACACTTTAGGAACTTTCAAGTAGTTATTGGATGAGTACATGGAGCACACCAGAACGATAGGGAGTAGGCCGAAGTACTATGCTGTATTGTTCTATGTTTCAAAGAACGAGAATTGAACAATAGAATGGTAATGAGTGAGCATAAATATAGAATTGTCTCAAACACAACTATCGTGAGTTTAGAAAAAATTGTTTATATCCAGCATGCTTAGAATGTGGAGTTATGTGCACACAGTATGACTGTGAGACAAAGTTGGTGACATGATCCCAAAACACCACAGCAAGTACACTAATGAACATCCAGCTCTACCTCACCATCATGTTGCTCCACTGTCTTTCATTTGTCACACTGTTTGTCTAATATTTAGTCTGTTAAGGAACATTGGCATATTGGTTATGCTGTTGTATTAGTAATCCAGAGACGTGGATATGAGTTTACATCTGGCCAAAACAGTTAGGAAGTTATTAAGTACATTTGGAATAAAAAAATTAATATCAGTAATGTGACTATGTAACTACTGGATTGCTGTATAAAAAGATCTTACTCAGTAATAACTTTTATGAAGGAAATATGCTGCCCTTAACTAGTTTGGTTGATGTATGCAATACATCACTGTATTCACTGCAATATGGTTAACTCTTAATTTTCTGCTGTCTGAAATGGCCACATGTTATTTCTTAAAGTCCTGTTTAGTAAAAATTTCCTCCAACTAAATATTGTTTTCATCTCCTGCTCCTGATTCCATCCTGCCCCTAAGTCATTGTCTGAGCTTAACCTTGCAGCTTTGGAGCCCTTATGAACACATACCCCCTTCATCATCAAGGCTATAAAATTCCAACTCTGTAGCATCATGCATCTCAGCCTCTACCTCAGCTCATCTGCTGTCCAAGTCTTTATCCAATGCTGTGTAACCTCAAGACTTGACAATTTCAGTGTGCTCCTGGCTGATCTCCCATCTTCCATCCTCCATAGACCCAAACTCATCCAAAACTCTGCTCCCTGTATCCTACCTGGCACCATGTCCCATTTACTCATTAATTACCGCTGTGTCCCTTGTTTTCCAGTCTAGCAATGGCTCAACTTCAGCACATTCCCATTTTGACATCTCTCCTTGGCTTCACCCTTCTTATCTGTGTAACATTCTCCAGGTCTACAACCCTTTGGGAGTGCTGAACTATGATCATGTGCCAACCTGGATTTTAATAGTTTCACTCTTGGCAGCCCTATCTTCAATATCCCAATGCAACAAGATTGCTTTCAAGATAAGGTATCCAGAAATTATACCTAGCATTTCAAATATGGCTTTATCTAATGCTTGTCGTGCTAATCCATTTATTTTCTGTGTCGAAAGGCGCAGCTGCAGAAATAATAATAACAAGGATTGGTGTATCACAAACTGGACCTAGTCTGCACAAGAGTTGAATAAATGCTGCTGGGTTTTCAGTTTGAGGTTTCCAATGGTGTAATACGTGCTGCAAACAGCTTTAGATCAGCAAGTGATGATTAACTATGCATTTGAACTTGTTCTTACCAGGGATGGAGTTTCAGGTGATGACAGTCATCTGGGGAAGAACTCCACAGGCAGGAAAAAAAACATTGTCTGAAGTTTCAGAATTGGTATTCTGTGTGGATGTTGAGATCAATACTGGAACATCAGAGTTCTACTGCAGCGGCTCTCATGTTCCTTCCATCAGTAGAGAGACTTGGATTAAAAAATAGTAAATCTTGAGTAGTGTTCCAGTCATAATCTTAAGAAAGAATGATAGTTCAGATTCCTTTAAAAATGTTAGGAGGGAAGAATTTGGCATGAAGATAACAACTTCACCCTGGTCCACTGTTCTACCTTGCTTTAGACTGTCACAATAAAAGTTTTTCTTTTTTAGCTTACCAATCAGACCTGGAAAATCATTGACTGGATATGGAAGCAGGAACCTCGATGCATTCTAGCCCCTGATTACTTTGTTGCCAATCGCCTTTGATTAATTTCTCATTTTTAATTGTAGAATATGGGGAGAGGGGGAGCACAATGGCACAGTGGTTAGAATTGCTGCCTCACAGCACCAGGGACCTGGGTTCAATTCCCGGCTTGGGTCACTGCCTGTATGGAGTCTGCGTGTTCCTCTTTGTCTGTGTGGGTTTCTGGGTGCTCTGGTTTCCTCCCACAGTCGAAGCATGAACAGGTTAGGTGGATTGGCCATGTTAATTGCCTCTTAAGTGTCAGGCAGACTAGCAGAGTAAATACGCGGAATTACAGGGATAGGGCCTGGGTGGGATTGTGTTTGATGCAGACTTGATGGACTGAATGGCCTCTTTCAGCACTGTAGGGATTCTATGATATCAATCCTAGACCAGGGAACTGGAGTGGTTCAGTGGGTAGCCCTTCTCTCTTTGAGCCAGAAAGTCCTGAGTTGAAACTCCACTTCAGGTCTCATTTGCCACAGTGGAACCCAAACACTTGTGCAGGTAAGACAATTTGTACTGGTGTTAGTTCCCAACCTGGATAAATGAGGAAGGTTAGTGGCAGGACAGGAATCCAGCTGAAAAATCACTCGTCAGATCCAGAATAAGGTGGTTAACCAGCATTGTAGCAACCCCATGTAACATAAAAAAGAGGAAAGATACCAATAATAATAAAGTTCCAGTGGTAAAGGATTTAAAGTTTTAAAGTTTATTTGTTAGTCACAAGTGTACATTAACACCACAATGAAGTTACTGTGAAAAATCCCCTAGTCATCACATTCTGGTGCCAGAACTCCAATGAACTCAAACTCTTATCCAAAGGGAAAATTTAGCATGATGATTGCACTTAACCATTGTGAGAGGAAACCAGAGCACCCGGAGGAAACCCTGCACAGATTCTGCACAGACAGTGATCCAAACTGGGAATTGAGCCCAGTTCCCTGTGTGCCACCATGTTATTTGTTTTACTATGCCTCAGTAAACACAGGAAATAGTTCATACTTCTCCAATTTTGCCATTATGTACAGCCTCTTTCATCTGTCTAATTTGCAATGTCTACTCGTATGCACTTTAACTTTTCAGTAATGGTACTTCTGTAGTTGCATTTATCTGTTGCTGATCATAAAGTCAGCTCTTCTGTGCCTGAGGGAAGGCAATGCTCAAGGCATATGAGTAATATAGCGAAGACACTTGGCCAAGTGAATGCGTGCAGAAAATGAGGACGAGAATTGGAGTTCCGTTGTTCCTTTAACTGAAATGTTCTTGAAGAGTCTTTGTGGCAGAAAATGTGATTGCCAAAGTTAAAATAGTGCTTGTGTATTTTCAGAGGTTTTCATCTGCCTAAAAACATCTTACTAACACTGAGGAACTTAGAGTATCAGAGGTAAATAGATGAGTGACAAACGTATGAGAATTGGTATCAGAGTCTTGACTTACATGGCCACCTTTGAGACTACTTATTTACATTAATTCATCTTAAAATACTTAGGAGTCCTTCAGGCTTTCAGAGCTCAGGGCCTGTTTACTTTGCCAGTTTAATACTGATGCAAACTGATCTTGGCTTTGCACAAGATTGAGCTGACAGTAAATCTGAATTCAAGATACAACTTGTAAATGGTGCTTTGACACTCCTTTAATTTGACACCATATGGAGTACAAACTCAGCTAAGAATCAAACTGATTTTCAGAGGCTCTTCACCCACATCCCCCCCACCCCCCCTCCCCACAACCCCCCTTCTTGTTCTCTAAATAATTAAACTTTGAACGTTTAAAAGCAGCTCTGTCTCTGTCTGTTTCCAAACATGCACATAGCTCTCTCCTAACATCAGAGCTAAGCCATTTAGGAGTGAAAAAGTTTCAGATGCTAGGTTAACTGAAATTTTCAAGATTTACTTTGATAGATTTCTTTTAGGTAAAGATATGGAGTGAAGGAGAAAAAAATAGAACTGAGGTGCAGATTGTTAATTAGCTATCTCAGTGGCGGAACACATGAACATATGAATCAGGGCCAAGAATAGGCCATTCGAACCCTCATGCCTGTTTCATCATTCAGTAACATCATGTTGTATCTGATGTGACCTCAACTCCTACACCCAATGATCCTCATTCTTTGTTGGTCAAAAATCCATCCATCCCTGCCTTAAAAATATCCATTAATGCTGCCTGGGTTGAATAGCCTACTCCTGTTACCATATTCTCTGGACAGTTAAGCTTCCAGTCAGGTCAAACAATGTAAGCATGGTTTTCTAGCTGACAAGAACACTAAGGGCAAACTACAATGTTAAATGTAGCTCAGTAATGAGTATTTACATGCACAGATTGTGAAGGGCAACATATTTAGCAATATAACTTGAATTGTAATATTTATAGCACTTGGGAATTACTAAGCAGTGATAGGAAAAGCAAAGTAGTAATTCTGTAAACAATAGCATATAAATCACCTCAAAACTATACAAATTTAAAGCCAAACCAATTTATGGGGCTCTTTACTGAAAGGCAATTGTAAACTCCAAGTGAAATATATCCATCAAATTTTATAATAGCTATCCATAGAGTTATGTTTTCTGCCAAGTAATTTGGGATTTTTGTCCTAGTGGAGTTCAAAATGATTGGGTATGATTAATTATTCTGCCTAAAACTAAATACAGTATGATTCATTTGAAGCAAAGCAGATGTTTTAAAAAAAATCTAGATGCCCTGGCTACGCTGTCATCAGAGTGGCAAGGAAAAATTCTCATCCTGGTGAAATTTCTTAATGACAAATTTTTTTGGAAGGCGGGGAGGCATTGCTGGCATTGCAGGACTTCAGCATCTGCAACGGTTTAGAGAGATTATTCTCCTTCAACTCAGGGAAAAAAACATCAGTGGTAGGATTTTTCAACCACCTTCACGTCAAAGCTGGAAAATCTGACTTTTGCATGGTCCGTGTCCCATCCATTCGATTCCTGTAGTAGATAGGATGGGAAAATTCCACACAGGTCTCTGATGGACCTCTTCTAAAAGGATGGAGGAGGTAAATTGATTTGCCCTTGCTTGATAACATTCATGAGATTGGCATTTTTAATTTTAAAAAGGGCCTCCATCAGCCTAGACAGTGCTGTATGCCTTTCCCACTAGTTGCTGGTCCATGGGATACACTCAGTAATGTAATGGTGCCTCTATAATTTCTTATCTCCAGGCAAATAGGTTCTTAGCTTAACTATTTGAGGACACTTTCTCTCTCCATAATGGTAATATTCTCCTTAATTGATACAGCCACCCTGGTTCTTTCTTTCCTTCCTGAACACTGCGTATCCAAGGATATTTAGTACTCAGTCTGGCTCCTTTTTGAGCCCTCTTTCTGTCATTGTTCCCCTGTGATTATTTGTGCTGCAGTTTACCAGCCTTATTATTATACATTCCGCATTTACGTACTTGCATTGTAAACCTGAATTTGATCTTATTGTATTCATTCTTAGTTTTACCTCCACTTACATTTTTCTATTTCTTACTCTAGTGCTTTTTGTCTCTCTCAATTTTTTATACATTTTGTTTATTCTGCTGAGGTTCTCATCTCCCTGCCAAGTTTATGTAAACTCTCCCCAACTGTACTAGTAAACTGTTCCATGTGGATATTGGTCCCAGCTCTATTCAGGTACAACCCATCTGGCCCACATATCTTCACACAATCAGTTCCAATGTCCCGGGCTCTAAAGGTCTTCCTCCTGTGCCATTTCTGCAGCCACAAATTCATCTGTTCTATCCTTCTATGTCTATATTCATCAGTGTTGGATTCAGGAGTAATCCAGAAATAGCCAACTTTGAGATTCTTATCAGTCTCCTTCCAGCTCCATAAAAGCCCTTGCAGGACATTATCCTTCTTTTTACCAATGTTACAATACTGATATGGGCCACAGTTTCTAATTTTCCAACCTCACACACAGTGCTTTACAGCCAGTGATACCTTTAATCCTGGCACCATTGGAGGAAACATACTGTTATGCATATTTGTGCCCACAGGAACATCTGACTGATCCCCTAACTATAGGATTACCTTCCACTATAACTTTCTTAATCCTCCTACAAGCTGAACCACACATTATGTGGACTTGGCTCTAACTGGACTTATGAGATGAGCTATCAGTCAAACAAATATTGAGAGCTGAATACTAGAGAGAATGAGATTTTCTCAGAGGACTGCTGCCCTATCTGTCTGTTCTTTCTTGATTGCCTGGCCATCACCCATTCTCTTTCTGCCTGCACAAACTTAAACTGACTTAAACTGAGAGTTGACTGCATCTATAAATATGCTGAACAGAAAACTCGCTATCTTATAGATGCACTGCTGTGATATCAACTGTGGCTCAAGTTCTTAATATTTGCTTGAGATATTCCAGCTGATGAAATTTCCTGGGCGTGTATTTCTCTAAGACAGTATCCTGGAGTTCCCACGAAGAACAGGACGCACATTTCATGGATGGGAAATGTCCTGCAATGCCTCAATCTATTGGATTATGTGAATTTAACAGAAATAATCAAATATTTATTATAGATTCATATGAAAAGGTTTATCTAATTCATTAATTTAAAGAGTTAAAGACTATTGATTCTGAGTTTAATACACTTCTCTATCTTAAAAAGCAAAACTAAAGCTGCAATATTCACCAACCAATCATTCACCTTCTTTCCCATGATTCACTGATTGATTTTTTTGTGATTTATTGAACACTTTTAGTCCCCTCTAGTCTCTGCACACACTGATGTTTATGTATCTTCAGTACTCTCCCACAATGTTCTACTATTTTTCAAGTTCTCTTTGTTTCCTCATTCCTGACCTCCGTTTCAAGTATGCCTTTGAGTCTCTGGAACCATGTCTACCTTTTGATTACTTCCTCATGATCTTTTTCATTGTGATTATCAACCATATTTACTCCCCCCTCCCATTTATCAACCCAAATGCTTCTCAATAGGAATTGGGGGAAAACCCCCTCCTGGTCTACGTCCAAATGCAACAAGACCTGTACAATATCAAGGCTTGGGCTGAAACATGGCAAATAACATTCACACCAACAACTGCCAGGCAGTGACCAAGAAAAATCCAACAATTACCCCTTGACATTCAATTGTATTAGCATCGCTGCATCTCTCTCTAACAACATCATGGAGGTTACCAGTGACCAGAAACTGAACTGATTTGACTTGATTTATTATTGTCATGTGTATTAGTTACAGTGAAAAATATTATTTCTTTCATGCCATATAGACAAAACATGCCATGCATAGAGAAGGAAAGGGGATGGTGCAGAATGTAGTGTTACAGTTATAGCTAGGGTGTAGAGAAAGATCAACTTAATATGAGGTAGGTCGATTCAAAAATCTGATGGCAGTTGGGAAAGAATTGTTTTTGAGTTGGTTAGTACACGACCTCAGATTTTTGTATCTTTTTCTGATGGAAGAAGGTAGAACAGAGTATGTCCGGGGTGCGAGGGGTCTTTGATTATGCTGGCTGCTTTGCCGAGGACGAGGGAAGTGTAGACAGAGCCAATGGATGGGTTGCTTGTTTCTATGATGAATTGGGCTCCATTCACGATCTTTTGTAGTTCTATGTGGCCTTGGACAGAACAGGGGGCATATCAAGGTATGATACAACTAGAAAGAATGCTTTCCAGGTGCATCTATAAGGGTTGGTGGGAGTTGTAACAGACATGCTAAATTTCCTTAGTGTCCCAAGAAAGTAAGAACATTGATGGACTTTCTTAACTAAAGCGTCGGTGTGGAGAGACCAGAACAGGGTGTTGGTGATCTGCACACATAGAAACTTGAACTTCTCGATTATTTCTACTTCAGTCCCATTGTTGTAGATAGGGGTATGCTGTTTACTACACTTTCTGAAGTCAACGACCATCTCCTTTGTTTTGCTGACATAGAGAGAGATTGTTGTCATTGCCAGATTCTCTACTCTACTCATTCCTGAACTCTGTCTCAACATTGTTTGGGATCCAACCCATTATGATGGTGTCATCAGCAAATTTGAAAATCGAATTGGAGGGGAATTTGGCCATACAGTTAGAGGTATATAAGGAGTAGAGTAAGAGACTGAGGACATAGCACCTGTGTTGACTTTGATCCTGGAGGAGATGTTGTTGCTTATCCTTACTGGTTGTGTTCTGTGGGTTAGGAAGTCTAGGATTCAGTCACAGAACAAAGAGCTGAGCCCCAGGCCATGGAATTTGGAGATGAGTTTTGTAGGAATAATGGTGTTGAAGGCTGAGCTGTCATCGATAAATAGGAATCTAGGTGTCTCTGTTATCTAGGTGTTCCAGTATTGAGCGTCAGGCCAGGGAGATGATGTCTGCTTGTGGACCTGTTGTGGTGTTTGGCAAACTGTAGTGGATCCAGGCAATCTGCAATCTGGAATTGATTTGTGCCATGACTAAACTTTCGAAGTACTTCATAATGATGGATGTTAGAGCCACTGGACGGTAGTCATTAATGCATGCTGCCTGGCTTTTCTTAGGTGCTGGGGTGATAGCCATCTTTTTGAAGTGGATAGGGACCTCAGATATGTGTAAAAAGAGGTTAATGCTGTTTGTGAATATCCCCACCAGCTGGTCCGTACAGGATCTGAGTACTCGTCTGGGTACCCCATCTGGTCCAGCCGTTATACGGGGGTTATCTTTCAAAAAGGCTGATTTGGCAATGGTAATCTCTGTTAACGGTTTGGCCAAGGTTTCCGGGTTGTAGGGTGCATGCTCTTGCTGATTTCTTGTTCAAAATGCGCATAGAATGCATTGAACTCACTGGGGAGGGGTGCATTGATTCCTGCAATTCTACATGCCTTCTGGAATGGCCATATAAATATTATGGCTACAAGAGCAGTTCAGACGCT